>CM035152.1:121661692-122381692 GCA_020205615.1 Panax quinquefolius
ATAAAACAAAATTTATACATATAATATATATATATATATAAACTTCCGTGACTTCATAAAAAGACACCTCAATATATTTAACAACATTTATCATCATTATTATAATTCACAATATTAATTGACGTGTCATTCCCAAGAAAGAGGGGGCTTTCAATAAGGATTTCTCCTATTGGTAGCCGCAATTAGGTGACCAAACCTCTCATTGCGTAACTTAGACATCGTTAATATTGTAAATAATAATATTAATAATTTTGTCATCTCAATTATTGATTTAATAATATATAAAATATCGACAATAATTGAATCAAATAACGTGAGATACTATGCAACAATTACTGAAGCAATAATCGAACAAAACTGAGTAACTTCTCACGTAAGCATCAATAATCAATACAGTGTGCTACTATGCAACCAAAGTATTCTCGTACTTTTTACTACCGAGTAGTTCAACAGTTTTAACGGTAAAACTTCCGTCGTTATTTTCATAAAAATATTTTTGTCGTTTTCTTAATCCGATAATAATTCTGTTGTGGGGTCCACCAATGATTATGACATCGTATGAATATTCCCTGTTAAAACGATTATTTCCCAACCAATCGAATATTATATAACAACTTGCATACTTTGCAAAATTTATAAATATTACCCACAACTATAACATTATACCAAATTCATTCCATAATATTCAAAAAAAATATTTCGAGAAATTTATATCTTTATTCATAAAATCTGGGGTCTCACAATGTATACGTCATTTGATATTTAATTTTGGTGAACCGAATAGGGTGAGGTGAACCCAACTTTGGAAGGATATTTTTCCACTATCATACAAGATGTCTAATGACATACAACCTCGTGTTATCATAAGACAGGGTTATGCACATCCACTTGCTGAGTATATTTACGAGCACTACCTATATAATCTTGGAGTTTGTTTGAAATATGATTCTCAATTGGAGACAATGGAGATAATTATAAGTCAAGAGAAGACTCACCATTGGAAAGAAGATGATAGCAATCTTCTTGTTTTTCTTTGGGGACTATTGGGTCAACCAAGGATAATTATGTAGACATATGATATCTATCATAACCTAGACGCATGGCCTCCCATGTACGAAGGTTTCCTTGAATATTTTCCAAAGATTTTAATTTCTAAAATAGTTATTGACTGTACGTTTATGTAAAGTACCATTGTAAGGTTGTGGTCGATACACCATGAGAGTTATATATATTTGTATTAAAACTTACAGTTTAACTGTGGTTGTATTCTTCACGATAGTTCAATAGTTATATAAATGATGTTTGTAAATGATATTTATAGTGTGATATCTGGCGACTCAGAATGGGTCGTGTGGACCTATTTTGAGGGCATCACAAATGGTATCAGAGCTTAGAGATATGGTAGCTGGCGGAGATATGAGTCTAGAACTAGGAGGACAGAGACAAGTAATATACTTCGCTAGTGTGTGACTTACCTAAGCTAAAATTGTTTACTTGATAAGTTGACAAATTGTGATATGTCAATTAACCTTTGTTTTGAAGGTATATTCTAGAATGATATTTGAAATACAAGAGATGAGCAATGAAAAAATCATGATACAAAGGATATAACCGGGAAGGTACAATCCAAAAAGAAAACAAGGTATTCTCATCTCTTCGAACTACCAGGTACGTAAATTTCGAGGGAAAAATTTCATAAGGAGGGGAGATTGCAAGACCCTGAATTTTATGAAATAAAAGTATTCAATTTTCTTATAATTATTCTATTTAGTAAATGGTTAAATTGATAAAAGGTTAAAGTTAAGGGTGATATGTTAAAATTTATCAAAGTATGCAAGTTATTATAAAATATTCTTTTTGTCGGGGAATATCCATAGGACGACACAATCATTGGTGGAGGACTCCACAATCGAAAATATTGTCGTAGTAAGAAAACGACATAATTATCTTTTTATAAAAATAACAGTGAAAGTGTTACCGTTAAAACTGTTGAACTACTCGGTAGTAAAAGTATAGTAATACGCGTGGTTGTATAGTAACACATGGTATTGATTATTGATGCTTATGTGAGAAGTCACTCAGTTATACTCAATTATTGAATACAAAGAATTGTTGCATCATCATATCTCTCATATTATTAATTTAATTATTGTCACAGTATAATCTGCATAATATGTTATATTATTAAATCAATAATTGAGACGACAAAGTTATTCATATTATTATTTGTAATATTGACAATGTCTAGAAGTTCTGTCAAGGAGAGATTTGGTCACCTAATTACGCGCCAATAAGGAAAAATCCTTATCGAAAAGCCTCCTCTTTCTTGGGAACGACCTGGTTGTTAAATATTGTGAGTTATAATATTAATGATGAATGCTATTAAAAATCAAATTTGAGTTCGGAGTTGAATTTGGAGACGCAGACGTGATATTTGAGTCTGGAACGATGAAATTAGTAGAAATAGACTATAAACATAAAATTTGTCGGGGTTGACTTTTTGGTCAAAAAAGTCAACAATTGACTTTAAAAAAAGTCAACAGTTGACTTTTTTAGAAAAAGTCAAACTTCAAAATTTCAAATATGAAATTGTTGAGAAAAATATTTCCATTGTGTTGGGATTATTGGTGTTAGTGGAAATCGACATTTATTTCGATAGTAATTGATGTCTGAAAGTTATATTGACCAACCGGGTAATTAATCGGGTAAATGAGCAATTAATTGCTATTAATTCACATGATTATAACTATTTGTTCACATGTGTGTACAATTGATTCACATTCTTGTACTATTAGCGGAGTTGGTGGAAGATTGATAATACTTGCATGACTAAGTTAAAAATGGAGGTATAGATGGAGGTAGTATACTGTAATTCGTATTTTCACATGATTATAAATATTGATTCACATGATTGAACTATTGACTCACATTATTTACTATTAGGGGAGGTGGTGCAAGTTTGATAATACTTACAGGACTGAATTAAAAATGATGAAAAAGAGGAAGGTATTATACTGTAATATTTTGAGCCCCAAAACGTGCAATTATCGAAACTATATTTTCCTATAAATAGAAACTCATTCTTCCTTCATTTATCACCAATTTACTAAATCTATAGAGCAATTATTATAGAGAGAAATTATAAAGAAAAAGAAGAAGAGAAGTTTGTTACCTCACTATTCCAGTATCCACTGTTCTTCTAAGGTAAGGGATATTGTTATTATAGTAAGGGGTATTATTCTTTCATATTCATAAAGAGAGTGATTTTCTTTCAATACTCGTAAGGGTTGTTATTCCATTCTTTATTATTCTGTTGGGAATAACCTGTCTGTGTGGTCTATCGCATGCATGGTGAATTCTTCTGTTATTCCATTCTTTATTATTCTGTTGGAATAACCTGCCTATGTTGTCTATCGCATGCCTGGTGAATTCTGTTGTTATTCCATTCTTTATTATTCTGTTGGAATATCCTGTCTGTGCGGATTACGTATGACCTGGTTTCATTCTTTATTATTCTTTTGGAATATCCTGTCTTTGCGGATTACGCATGACCTGGTTCCATTCTTTATTATTCTGTTGGGAATAACTTGTCTGTGCGGTCTATCGCATGCATGGTGAATTCTTCTATTATTCCATTCTTTATTATTATATTGGAATAACTTGTCTATATGGATTGCCACATGCATGGTGAATGATCCTTCGTATTCATTTCTTATTAAATTATGGAAATGATCTGTCTACGTGGATTACCACATGGCGGACGAAAATCCATTTACAATTTCGTAATTTTTCTGACCCTCAAAAAAAAATTCTGGAAAAATTTGAAATGATAATTTGATGATTTTTCTAGATTGTGTCCAAAAATGGCAATTTTTGGATGTATACATTAGGAGTTATAAATTTTATGGGGAAAGACTATTTTAAAAGTAAACCCTTATAACTCCTTGTGGTTAACTCCAAAATTGGTGAAATTTTTATTGGGAGTACATATATATAACAGGAGTATACCTCAGAAATTTGAATTTTTGGACAAAATTACAATTTATGATAAATGTCTAAATATTCGGCAGTTTTGGCCATATGAAAAATAGTAAATAAATTTTAAAAATTCCGAGAAAAATATTTGTTCAATATGGGATTATATTCTTCTAAATCCCAGAAAAGAAATATTTTTGGGACTGATTTGGTATTTTTCATGAAAATGAACTAGTTATGAGTAAATGAATTAAATATGTTATGTGAAATAACAAAATTGGAAAATAGGATTTTATGGCTTGAGAATCCTATATAAGGTATATGAAGATTTTTTATGAGGGATTTGATCATTGGTGATGAAATCTTATAAGTATGGCATTTTTGAATGATTAAATGCATTATTTGGTAAAGTGTAAACAATTAAAATAAATTGTTTATAAGTTTAAGAAGTGATTAAAATATTGTTATAATATTAATAATATTAGATTATGAGTTTATTAAGTGATTGATAATATTTGGATAAATTTAAAGTCTTTAATATTTATCCTTGTTTGTCGTTTGATTAATGCTTATATCATTATCATCATCCTCATGCTTATATTGTGATGAAAGTCATCCTTGGCTTACGTGCAAAGATGGACTCTTGATTATTGATTTTACAATTGTATATTTTTGGCTTACGTGCAAAGATGGACTTTTGATTATTGATTTTACAATTGTATATCTTTGGTTTATGTGCAAAGATGGACTGTTGTTTATTGATTTTATAGTTGTATATCTTTGGATTACGTGCAAAGATGGACTGTTGATTATTGGTTTTATAGTTGTATATCTTTGGCTTACGTGCAGGGATGGACTGTTTATTATTGGTTTTACAGTTGTATATCTTTGGCTTACGTGCAAAGATGAACTATTGATTGATGAGTATCTTTGGCTTATATGCATAGATGAACTGTTTATTGGTATGATTATGACCAGGGATCATTCGGTATAATCATGACCCGTAATGTTATAGATGATGTGGTAAAAGTCCTCATTGGCCCGTAGTACAATGATGGACAATTATTGGTATAATTATAACAAGGGATTATTCAGTATAATCATTAACATTGATGATTACATGAATATCCTTGGATGTAGTGCTGGGATGATTCGATGATGTGGATTATTTATTAAGTTGAGTCTCATCAATAAAATATTGATTATACATTTTAAATTCATAAAAGATAGTAGATATCATGTTCTACTTGACTCTTCTAAAATACAGTTGTATGTCTTTGGCCTGTACTGTAAAGATGAATTGTTAATGAATATCTTTGGCCGTAGTGCAAATATGAATTTATTAGTATGATTATGAGCAGGAATTTTAATTTGGTATAACAATGATTTTTGATGTTTTAGGTTAAGATATGTGATGAAAATTATCTTCGTCCTAGGTGCGAAGAGGAAGTTAGAATCATAATTACGATTATGAGTTATTCATATGATTTTGGACATGAATTGTTGATTGATGTTACAGGGATAAAACATTATTGGTGGACTTTTAACATGGAGTAGATAATAGATCTAAAGGTCTATTTGACTCTTATAATGGATTGCTCGTTCCGCTGCACTATAGTTGAAAAGTTTTATCATCTACCATATGTTCTAAATCTCTTATTTATTACTGATGAAGGCTATTGATGTTGTAAATTATCTTTAGTCGTGATATTCTTTACTGGGTTAGTTGTGCTCACCTTTTTGATTCACAATTCCTTTCAGGTAAAAAGAGTGTAGCTGGGTCGAGCGGGGGTAACAGGAGAATAGAACGGTTGTCTATAGTTGTTGAGGTTCTCCCTAAATAGTATAGAAATAATTTTATTGAGAACTTTAGATAAGTGTATCGTATTGTATACGTCATTTGATATTTAATTTTGGTGAACCAAATCGGGTGAGGTGAACCCAACTTTGGAAGGGTATTTTGCCACTATCATACAAGATGTCTAATGACATACAACCTCTCGTGTTATCATAAGACAGGGCTGTGTACATTCACTTGCTGAGTATATCTACGAGCACTACCTATATAATCTTAGAGTTTGTTTGAAATATGATTCTCAATTGGAGACAATGGAGATAAATATGATTCTTTGGGGACTATTGGGTCAACCAAGGATAATTCTGTGAACATATGATATCTATCATAACCTAGACAAATGGCCTCCTATGTACGAAGGTTTCCTTGAGTATTTTCCAAAGATTTTAATTTCTAAAGTAGTTATTGACTGTACTTTTATGTAAAGTACCATTGTAAGGTTGTGGTTGAGGCACTATGAGAGTTACATACATTTGTATTAAAACTCACAGCTTAATCGTCGTAAATAATTTACGCACGACAGTTCAACAGTTGTATAAATAAAGTTTGTAAATGATTTTTATAGTGTGATATCTGGCGACTCAGAATGGGTCGTGTGGACCTATTTTGGGGGCATCACAATCATGGCTGAATAGCATGTCTTGATTATTCAAAACTTCTTTGTGTCTGGTTCTTTGGGTTCATCTAAGACTTGATTGGCTCTAACCAAGGACTAATAAGATTTGTGTCTGGTCCTTTGATGAAGATCTAGTCTTCATTTCATCCTTTATTGTTGGAGTGAGTTTCCTTTAAGATATTTCTACATATTTATTTATTAAATTGGTATAATCCCTTTTCTTTACAATCCCCTTGATGAACTCTATGGAATGCTTGTGTGAGGTGGTCGTCGCCCGGATCATTTCTAGTAAAGTTGAAAGGGTGGAACTATCTCGACACCCCAACCCAACGGCTATAAAGAGACAAGAACCTTGGTACTATTGATCAAGCAATGAAATCTATGTTGAATGGAACACCAACGACACCTAAACCCATGTTTATAATGAAATAATAACCTTGATACAGTCAACGATTGATGCAATAGAAGACGCTACACACAACTATGTATTGTTGTATGATAAGTCAAATTGAGTCTCACAGAAAAACCATGAACAGTTCAAGAGTTCTCAAAGAACCAAAGGACAGTCTCACCAGAATTTTATTTATCAAAAGGTGACTTCATTACATAAGCCATGTATTATATTTAAACTAGTAACATGAAACCCTAATCCTATAAGGAATAAGAAATTTGAATGGAAAAGAAATCCAAGCTACTAAACAATAAAGAAATGAAATCATATCTAACAAACATCCTAGTTACATTAGAATTTGGAAAATAATGCTAAAATCCCTTAAATCCCGCACAAATCAGCTAAATCTGTGCTATAAGGCTGGGGCCTCATTTTGTAACTAAAAATGGGGTTTGGGCCTGGTAGGACAGAGAGAACGGGGATAGGGCCTCGTTTTGTAGCTAAAAATGAGGCCAGGGCCTAGTTGGTCGGAGAAGTCTAGGCCGAGGTCTCATTTTTACACTATAAATGAGGTTAACACCTCGTTTAAAAAAGAGAGTAGGTTTAAGTTTTGAATGTGAATCTTTGCCCCTCTATTACTTTCTCCATCAAACTTGAACCAAATTAATGAGCTCAATATCATAGTCCACCATGAACGCTTTGCCTTAAAGCTTGTATCCTTCTTCATTGTTCTGTTGCGCATTGTAACCTTGTGTTGTCATTCAAAATCACATACTAACATTGATGGAATAAAAAGGTTACATGTGATGCCCCCAAAATAGGTCTACACAACCCATTCTCAGTCACCAAATACATGGTACATAATTCAAATACAAACTTCATTTATACAACTATTAATTGTCGGGTAAAATACGACAAATCATAAGCTATGAGTTTCAATACAAATATTGTCTCAAATACAATATCCAGACTCAAATAAAATCCTCATTACAATTATTGTCACAATATTTTACAAAATAGTGAGGATTACTATAATAACCATCTTGGACCATTACTCCACTCCCCGACAAGCCCCAGCTACATTCTCGCCTCCTAAGAAGAATAATGGAAGCAAAAGGATAAGGGTGAGCTCAACTAGCCCAGTAAAGAATATTACGACTAAGATAATGTACAAAAAATTATCCTTAGTCCTCAACAGGGAAAAATCTGATATAATATAATAGACAATAAGTTTTAGATCAACAACTGCAGCGGAAATAACAATCCATTAGAAGAGTCAAGTAGAGCATGATGTCTACTACCTTCTATAATTTTAAAGTCCATCATCAATATTTTATCCCTGTAACACCAATCAATAAATGTTTCAAATCAACAATTTATCCATGCTCTACGGGCCAAGGATATTCGTTGTATCACCAGTGGTCATGATCATGTCAAACAACGGTCCATCTATGCACTACGGGCCAAAAAGGACTTTCACCACAAACCTTTGTTTGTAACATTACAGGTCATGATTATACCAATACATAATTCTCGGACATAATCATACAAATCAATAGTCCATTTATACACTACGGGCCAAAGATGAATTTCATCATAATATAAGCATGAGGATGATCACAGAGATATAAAGAATCAATCAAGTGAGATCAAGGATAAATATTAGATATTTATAATTCAATTTATCCAGAGTTCAAGAATGTCCAAATTGTCAACATGATCACTAATTGTGGAGTAAAATTCAAGAATGATATCCAGGTATCAAAAATAATTTAGACAGAAAAGAAACAAATTTTATTATGAATAGTACCCCAAATGAATAGTACTCTGAGTGAATAGTAACCTGTGAATAATACCCCAAGTGAATTGTACCTCGAGTTAATAGTACCCATGAATAGTACCTCGAATGAAAATATTAAAATTTTAATAAGAAAGTTCAAACAAAAATTCCAATGAAATTATATTAGATTAAAAGCAAACCTTAAGGAATTTCTCATCATTTCATGAATTATAGAAGTAATACTTACCATAGTAAGTTTAGATTTAGGAATATAAAATGAAATAATATACGAAACTGCAAATAATATTATAACTCAAAATATTGACAACTAGATCATTCCCAGAAAAGGGGGGCATTCCGATAAGGATTTCTCCTTATTGGCGCGTAATTAAATAACCTAACCCCTTTCCTCGACTAGACTTTCTAGACATTGTCAATAATGCAAATAAGAATATGAATAATTGTGTCGTCTTAATTATTGATTTAATAATACCAAATATTATTCAGATGATACTGTGACAATAATGGAATCAATAATATGAGATACTATGCAGCAACTACTGTGACAATTATTCAATTAAACTAAGTGACTTCTTACATAAGCATCAATAATCAAAGTTATTGTGAAATACCATGTGCTACTATGCAACAACACGTATTACTATACTTTTATCACTGGGTATTTCAATAGTTTAACAGTAAAAGTTTTGCCGTTATTTTATGAAAAGGTTATTTTTATCTCTTTCCATATCCGACAGTTATTCCGTTATACGAATATTCCCCGACCAAACTTGTTTACTTTGAAAAATTTGCACATATCACCCATAACTATAGCATTATATCAAATCAACACCTTATTATTCAAAAATAATATTTAGAGAAAATTAAATCTTTATTCATAAAAAGTTGGGGTCTTACATCACGTCCAACTTTACAAGATGAAAACTCAATTGCATATTTATCATGATCACGAACAAACTCAACATGTGCTAAAGAATTTCCCCGAGTGTTAGTAAAAATCAGAAAATTATCAAAATAGATATTAATAAATTTTCTCATAAAAGACTGTGAAATACTGAGACACCCCCAAATCAGGGTACTCTGTTTCCACAGAATTTGGTGCTCACTATCCAAAACAATTACATCTAACTACCCATAATAAAGGATAAAGCTATAACTTAATAAACTTAAACAATAATCTTTCCCATTAAAGGGTTACATCAACTTAAAACAATCCCAAATAATCTAACCTTAAACTATTACATAAGTCTGTGGAATACATCACAAAATAACATAAGTCTTATAACATAATTTTAGTTAAGTAAATTCAAATAAATCTTCATCACTTGGACATCTTGCCATTTCCTTTGCTAGAAGACGGCTCATCGACTATTTCAACTTTAGCTGTAGTGTTAATTGCAAGAGTGAGCAAACAATTGCTCACTAATATAATGAATAATAATAGCAACAACATGTGGTTAAACAGTGAATACTAAATAATAGAGAACTTGTTCTATGAATCAAGAATAGAAAATAAGTTCAAGATTTATATCTGAGGGTCTTAAGACCATGAACTATGTCCCCGGTAATTAGGTATTTTTACCTTAACCTTAACAGTCATTTAGACTATACAGACCCTTCCTTACATACTTAGGGGGATCAGCCCTTTGTACCATGTATTGTGCACAAACATATAAACATTAACGCGTACATAATCCCTTATATTAGGGTTGTTCATCTCAGTTTGTCTTTAAGATTTCCGCACTAAAGAAAGTTTAGTTTGGAAATAGATTATCAATGGTTCTACAATTTTAGAATACTTTTCAATTATAGATTAATCCAATCAATAAGAGTTTGTTTGTTATTCGAAGGTTCAACACAATAATATAGAATTGAACAATGATACTTAAGTCAAAGATTGAATAATGACAATATAAAATTGAATAAACATGGTATATATGCAAAGTACTACATCCAAAAGAGTTATGAAATCTCATTTGAAACAATGAATTTAAAGAGTCTATGCTTTGATTAGCAAGAAACAAAAGTTAGGAATGTGAAACTCGCTCAATGTAAAGAATTAGAATACAAGAGCTTGCATAGTCATACACGAGATGGAATCAATAAACTTGCTCAACTTAAAAATAATGTCTAGCAATTTGCAAAATAGAATATTTGAGTTAGAGAACTTTCTTGACAACAAAAGGTAATTATTGTTATGAAACCTGCATTCATTATAAGAAGAATAAAGTCAGGAAACTTGCCTCGTGTGTAAGCTACACAAGTTTAATAAACGTTCGCCAAACACCCTAAATATAACATTAGGATCACTATAAAAAAAATAGTCATAGGCGACGGGGTTATTGGCTACGGCTCATGAACCGTTGAGAATAACATTAATGCCGACGGGACAGCCGTCGCGAATGGGTCGTCGATAATAACACTTTCCTAGGAAAAAATGTGCGAAAATTTGGCAGTAGAGGGAAAATTCATTGGCGGCTATGAATGTCAATAGCGACGACATCGCCGTCATTGATGACTCATTGGCGACGGCACACGCACGACGACATAAGCCGTCGAGAATGAGGTCTTATTTTTAATACGCCAGATTCAATTTTTTTTCCTCTCCATTTTCTTTCCCTCTCGATCGTTCTGTTCCTTCCCTCTGCTTTCTCTACCACCACCGCTGGCTTGGTCCTCGCTGCTTCTCGCAGCCGTTACTAAATCGGTTAGTCATAAATCATTTGTTTGCCGCATACCCCCGCCGTCGATCCTCCACCGTCTGGCCTCCCCTTTCTTCCTCCCCTTTCTTTGGCCTGATACACTGTTACAATCTCCCCCCAATTTTTGTTCCCTCTCAGCTCTGGTTCTACATTTGTTATTGTTTGCTTCCATTAGTAAGTTACACTTTTTTTCTTCTTAAGGTTTCATTTGTATATAAGTTACAATTTAGTTATGTTAGGGTTTAATTTGGGTTATTTTTTTCTAATATATGTGTGTCTTGTTTTGGGCAGTAAGCAACGAGCATTGACCTTCTCTGCATCTCTCTCTTTTTCGTAAGTTTTTCTTTTATCTCTTCTCTTTTTTTTGGAGTAGTATGCATGTCAGTTCATGTGTATATATATATATATATATATATATATATATATTTATTTGAAATATTTTCATGTAATATGTTTGTTAGTTCATATTACACTGAACTATAGGAAACTAGATGCTATTAAATAAATCAAAGATTAAACAGTATTCCTTTGTATTATCTAGCATTTTAAGGTTATAGTTAGCACAAGTAAGCAGTTGGGTCATAAGTATGAGAAGTAATCACAAATGATGCTTACTCTTTAAACATCATTTTGCAAGAAACCTAAAATCCATAATGGACACATTATACTTTGAGTTTAGTTCATTTTCTCTTTTTAAGTTCCAAAAATCTATATAGCAATATACTTTGAGAGAGAAAAGGAGAGGGTGTAAAACATTAAGGAAGAGAAGGAGAGGAGATTTGGTTCATGCTTTCAAGCTTTATAACCTATATTGGAAGAAGAAGAAGAGGTGACACTAAATCAAGGTTTAAAAGTTTAATTATCTCAAAACCCTAGTTAGATTTATGTGATTGTCTATGGTTGTTTTAAATCAAATGATGAGTTTATATATTTCTGAGTCATATGATGGTAGATCTATATGTTATATGATGTTTTATGGTTAGACATGGTCATTTTATATGTTGATGAGCTTTTATGTCAAAGGAAATCAGTCCACTTTGGAAAGTATAACATGTGTACTTTTGGTTGAGATACATCTATGTTATTGAGATACATTTGAAACGAATATAATGATTTCTCAATATAAATTACCATGTCTTTGTTTCAATTTTGTTGCTTAATTAAAATGGTAGCATTGCGTTGTTTCAAGTGTGTGTTCTGTAAGTTCAACAAAAAGGCATGTAGGATTATATTAATTAAGCTATGTTATGAGCATATATACAAATGTTGAATTAGTTTTTGTTTTGTGATAGGAGTTGAAATCCTTTCTTAATGTTTTTATAACTGGATTCTTGTATATTCTAGATTTTCCAAATTCATTTAACAACTGTACTTCTTGAAGGTAGTTCAAAAGCTTACGTAATTATAACTCTTGTTCTAGCTCAACTATTAGATGTTGAAACTTCTGGTCTGGTTTCTCCGAGTTGTTGAAGGGGAAAAAATGAAACATCCGAACCTCTATAGTTATTAACCTAGGTTCAGTGTAGACTGTAGACCTGGGAACAATGTATAGAGGCTGCATTATATAATTAGGTACTTGAGCTCTGTATTTTTCTCGACCAATAGTTTGGGGCTTAGTTTGTATATATATGGGGGAGATTTAGAGGAAATTAAAGGGTCGTTTAGAATTGGCATTGAAAACACAATGCATTGCAAAATTGTAAAACATTTGTTTATAGTTGTCAAGTGTTTTTGAGTATGTTGCTAAGAAAATATGAGTAAGAGTAAAATATGTTGGAAAACATTCGTTTATAGTTGACATTGCCAATTTATTTACAATTATAAAATGACATAATCTTCTTAATTTATCATTACTATTCAGTGGATACTTTAATTTCTTGACATGTGCATATTTTCATATAGTTTAGGAAGCTTAGAAACCCGTTTGAGATTCACTTAGTAGGAGTGAATCTCAAATACTCCCCGTTTTGGGACTATTCTTGTATGTTTCGATCTCACTTAGGTTGGTGTTAATGACTTGAGCACGTCTTTATATTTTTTGAATTTTCGATCAGTATATATCTCTTGATGTTCTTCGGGTGCATATTTAGACTACGATGTGTTAGTCTATTTCGTGTACTTGAAGACCATGGGGAGGTGCTGCTGAAATTTCTGAAAAATTTAAATATGTGTTCAAGTTATTGGCATCAGTGAGGCGACACATCCGGGAATGGGATAGAAGTCTGACCCGTTAGAGTGGGAGATGAAGTTAGGAAACTCATAAGCTTGGATATACATTAACTTGTAGACTTGATTGTGTTTGTCTAACTTTCTATATATATAGTAGATAGTTGTCCGAGATGTCTGTTGATCGAAGTTGGATGGAACGTAGGTTAGCCACTGATAGGAGTGGGCTTAGCTCTGAGTATCGTAGTGGGGTTGAATAGTTTCTCAACTTCGTGTTTGAGCAAGTCAACATGATAATCGTCTTTGCGATCGATATGATCTTTGAAGTATGTGAGTTTTAATCGAGTATATCGACGAGATTTGCAAAATTTGAGAAATGGAGAATTTGTGCAATGGTTTAAAGATCATGTAAGTCTAACCTTTACAAGTTCAATGAATCTACCATCATAGATTTATTCTTATGGCATAATTAACATTTTTGTAATGTTGTGTTAATGTACATTAGGTCCTCACAGATGAGTTAGCTGACAATCGGCTAAAGCATATAGCTGATGGCCCTAAAAGATCTATATATACTTATACATGTTGCATTGTCAATGGTTACAGATTTAAGTGTTGCGATATTGGGGAAGTCACTTCTGCTGATTCTGGTGTTGTGGTGAAAGGTAGCTGCTACGATAACATTTGGGATGACTGGTATGGACGATTGCTAGAAGTTATCGTGCTCAAGTATTGGGGTCATAAATAATTAGTTTGCTTCAATTGTCATTGTTTTGATGTTGAGAATGGAGTTAAAGTAGATAAAAAATCAGGATGGGTGACTGTTAACGTTAAATAAAAACTAAGACTGATGAGTGGTATGGACGAGCCTTTTATTTTAGCAAGTCAAGCAACACAGGTGTACTATGCGTGGAATGTTAAGACTCCTGCAAGCCCATGGCATACGGTTATAACCACTAAAGCCCGTGGTTTTCAAGGCACAACTCCTCGTCCAGACGATGAACCTTTACAAGTTGAGTCTACTAGTGTCACACCTACTGATGTGACAATTATGAGTCTAGTGAAGAAGAGGATGATGTTGTCGCTGTCGAAAGTGAAGACGATTTGGTTGAGGAGGTAGATATAATTGAAGAAATCGTTGAGGAAGATGAAGATGGTGATGACAACGATAGTGAAGATCTACTGCTTGAAGATGATGATTCTGATATTGATGGCTTTGATGATATAAATGATTAGGAGTATGTACTCTTTATGTCCTTTTAGTTGTATTCAAATGTAATAGTTGTCTCCTTTTAGTTATATATGCATGTTGTATCCTTTTAGTTGTATTCAAATGTCATAGTTGTTTCTTTGTATTTAGGCTTTTAGTTGGTGATTCACTGTAAGACCCCAAATTATTAATAAATGAAATTTATTTTCCTCTATTTATTATTTTGAAATAGTAAGGGTTGATTTGATTAATGTGGATAGTTATGGGTAAAATACGCAAATATTTTGAATAAGCAAGTGGTTATAAAATATTCATTATCGTCGGGAATATTCGTTTGGTCGTGGAATATTAAATCTTTGTCGGGGAATATTAAATGCTGACAGTAGCAGATCTTTTATGGGCCCCATAACGGAAAGCGATTGGATGAAGAAACGACAAATATAAGTTGTTTATAAATAATCTGCGTAGTTATTCAAGTTATCTCTGTTGGAATACCCGTGGTTTAAAACACACTAATCTGCGTTGTTGAGCAAGTAGCACGGTATTGCACCAATTATTGATTCTTACGTAAGAAGGCACTACTCAATAATTGTTACATCGATAATTCTTGCTCAAAGATTTTATTTTATTGATTCAATAATTGTTGCGTTGATATTTTATATTCTTTGTTGTTTCAATAATTGTCATTACACGTATTTTTTATTATCGGCAATAATTCATATTATCTAAATAATATTATTGGATAACATTATTGGCAATGTCTAGAAAGTTACATCTAAGGAGAGGTTTGGTCACCTAATTGCGCTATTAAGTAAGGAGAAATTCTTATTGAAAGCCCCTCTTTCCTGAAACCCACTCAATGTCAATAATGTGATTACGTAATATTATTTGTGAATAATTAATTATTGATTTATATGATGAGGAAAATATTGATTTTATGTGGATATAGATGGAGAAAATTTTTAAAATGACAATTGTTGAAAATTAATATTTTATCTTTTTCTGATAAAATAATTCATTTAAATATATTATTTTAATAATATATTAACGGTGATATTTTTACAACGAATGTGGGATATATGAGTATACGAGGAGGAAGAGTATTTTTGTTGCAATAAATGTTTAAAACATGTTAAACATGTCGGTGGACCCCATTTATTGACTGAAATTTGATTATAGCCTATAAAATTGTTCGTTTGTGGATTTCAGTCAATTTCTGTTTGGAATTTGGAAAAACTTTCTTCTAAAAAGTTGTAGAGAATTAAATTTCCTATAAAAAGTCGTGCGATTCAAATTTTCTGATAAAATGGCTATTTATTATGAATTATGGAAGTTCTGAAGTTCCGAAATAATTGATTTTTGGAAGTTTTATTTATTTTTATTAATAAAAATGTTTTTTATATGTTGTGGGCATATTTAACATGTGCATGGTGGCTAAATTCAGATTCAAGATGTGGGCGTATGAATTTTGTTTATATATAATATTATTATATTCAATTTTACGCTTTGGTGTTCTAAGCAATTTCTATAAATAGGTGCTTAGGTTAGAATTGAAAATCACACCGTAAACTCAAGTTTTCTCTCTCTATATTATCGAGCGTTTTCTTGTGAGTATTTTGAGTATACTTTGAGTATTGCTATACTGATGCAAGTTCAAGTCATAGCCTATATCCGGTGTTTTCAACTAGAAGTACTGTCTTTCGAGGTAAGGGATGTTATTTTCTTCTCAAATGATATTATTTCTTCAATATCATTATCTTTGAAATATTGGTTGGAACTTTTTATCAAATTTGGAACTTTTTCATGTCGGGTTACTATTCATGAGTTACTTACTATTCACGAGTTACTATTCATGAGTTACTATTCACGAAGTTACTATTCACGAGTACTATTCACGGCGCGTGAAGATGTTTTTTTGTGAAATTTCTATCTTTTGGTGTCTGGAGTTACTATTCACGTATACTGTAGATTATTCACGATACTGAAATTATTCATGAATACGGTATTATTCACCGAAAAATGAAATTTCTTCTTTTCGTCTAAAATATCTATTACGGATACTAGCTTTGATTGTATCCATGTTTTGACTCATTCTTGAATTTTACCCCTATGATTATTTTTGAGGTATTTTTGGACGTGGATAAAACAAAGTACTAATCCTTAATCCTTAATCCTTGTCATTTTGTTTCACTTTGGATTCGTTTCTTTAAAAATATTTTCATCATCTTCATCTTAAATGATGATATTATGGAATATCTTTGGCTCAGTAGTGCAAAGATGAATGATTTCTGAAGAATATCTTTGGCCCATAGTGCAAAGATGAACATGTGTTTAGATGAACATGACCAACTGATGAATATCTTTGGCCTGTAGTGCAAAGATGAATATTTGATTCCAGATGTATGTTGATTGATGTTACGGGGATAAAAGATAGACGATTTAAACTTTTAAATTCATACATAGAAGATAGTAGTTGCATTCTCTACTTAACTCTTCTAATGAATTATTATTTTCGCTGCAAATATTGGTTTAAAAACTTGTTGTCTATTGTATTCTATTAGTTTTTTTTCCCTGTTGAAGACTAATGATAATTTGTTATATATTATCTTAGTCATAATATTCTTTACTAGGCTAGTTGAGCTCACCCTTTTCCTTTTTGTTCCATTTTTCTTCTCAGGAGGCGAGAATGTAGCGAGTACTAGTCGGGGTATGGAATGAAGGTTCTAGAGAGAGTTGTTTAGTAGTCCTCACCATTTTTGTAAAATAATGTATCAATAATTATGATGGAGATTTATTTGCGTGTGGATATTGTCTAGATGGCAATATCTGTATTTAAACTCATAGTTTATATGTTGTAATAATAAAGTTGTAGTTATTTCTGTACCATGTATTTGGCGACTTAGAATGGGTTGGATGGAATGGACCTATTTTGGGGGCGTCACATTCACCTTTTAGTTGTTTCTTTGCATGTTGTTCCTTTTAGTTGTTTCTTTCAATTTTGTCAATTAGATGATTGAACTGTCGAATATTTTCTTGATCTCCCTCTTCTTCTTCTGAACTGTGAAGAGGAGGAGTTCATCAGAGAATTACTTAATCTCCCTTTTTTCTCACTGTTTTTAGATTTTGATATCTCCTCTCTATCCCTCTTCATATTTTCACAAAGCATTACCAAGTAAATATCTTCTTGTGCTCTTGTTCTTTTTTTGACTAAAAGAGTGAAAACTAAGGTTCTGATAAATTGATTTGATGGAGAAGAAGAGAGAGAATCTGAATAGTCTGAATTTTTATGATGGAAAATGAATTGAGGAGGAGAGAGAAAGTGGAAGAGGAAAACAAAGAGTCGCCATTTTTGTATAATAGGCGGGAACAGAGCAAACACGATGACTTTGGGGTATAAATGATCATGACATTGTTGCCATTTTTTATATTTAAGCCTATAAAAAATAATAAATAAATAAAATAAAAATAAAATGAAAGAACAAATGGAGGTTGTATCTACATGTTGCATCCTTTTAGTTATATCTACATGTTGTATCCTTTTAGTTGTATTCAAATGTCATAGTTGTTTCCTTTTAGTTATATCTGCATATTGTATCCTTTTAGTTGTATGTGCATGATGATTCTGATATTTGTGTTTGTATCCTTTTAGTTGTATCCGCATATTATCTTCCTGATGATGATTTGACAGTATATATAGATATGGCGCGTACACCACATGGCAATGGTGGTGGGCGTCTTTGTAGTTCAGTATGCAAAAAGTGGAGGTAGTCTTTGGTGATGATCGACCCACCATCGTGTATAATTACTTGTTTTGTTGTTATACATCTTATTGTTTGTAATTTTATATAATATTGACATTATATTCGTTTATATAAATATTGTTGTATTTTACTACATAGGTGATCGACGTAAGCTTCCGCGGGAACTAGCACGTGGATTGCTAGGGAATCCCCCCCAGGCGCATCTTATATGTCGGGTCGGGACTACTAGGTAATATATACATTACATTTGTATTAATTATTTAGTTCTTATATATTCTTTGTAATTTGGAAATTTAATAATTTCAATTTTAGTATCCTTGACGCGATGCCAAGAAACACGTTGCTTGGGATCGTCCGCAATCGATTCTCCAGCCCGTGGATGAGGTGGGCGGAGGTGGATGACCGCACACGTGGGCTTATTATTGCTGAGTTTAGGGTAAGAAGTCATTCATTCATATGTTAGTTTTAATTTGTGCTTTTGAATATTTATTTACCGCTTCGCTTTATGTGGTCTACTAAGTAACTGTTGATATTCATATGTTGTACTGCAGAGATATTATCGCTTTGAGGACGGGCAGGAGGCCCATGGGATGACTATTCTCGGGAAGTATCTCGAGATGAATTGGCACAAGCGGGTCTACGACTAGAAGAACAAGGCCCAGACCAAGATGGCTGATGGACAGACACTTAGAGATGTCCGGCCAGATTTCATTGGTGTTGCGGTGTGGGGGAAGATGTGCGATATTTGGGAGGGCAAGGCGTTCAAGAAGATGTTGGCACAGCGTACAGCTGCCCGACAGTAGAGTCGTCTCCCACACTACACTAGGAGTCAGTCGTACGACCTCTACAGGGAGAGACTCGAGGCGAGTCTAAAGCACCGACCTTCCCACCTCGAGTTTTGGTGGCACGCTCACCATAAGAAAGGTGGCGGTGGTTATATCTCACCTGAGGCAGAGCGCATTACGATAAGTAATTTAATTATTTTATTTAGTATGTATTTGATGGTTTTGAAATTCTTTTGAATTTTTTTATGTAATACTTATTTTTCACCTATTTTTGTGTTTTTTCAGACACGGTTCGAGGACCTTTCTGTGGTCCGGAGCACCCAGAGAGGTGACACTCCGATGGGCGTCTTTGGCGTGAGCGTGAGGACGAGGAGATGGAGGATCACCGGAGGCTACTGGGGGGCCGAAAAATGGTAGAGTTGTGGGTATCCCCCGTGTCCCAGCCTACACTATAGTCCCTGCTGCGAGATCTCGATGTCGCCCACCCACTGGAGGTAGTGGTGCGAGTGGATCAGGCATCGGCCCTTCATTATCTGACGACTTCTTCAGGCGGATCATAGAGGGTGCATGGCAAGCGGCAAGTGTCGTCAGGCCACAAGCGCACCATCAAAGCGACGGATCTACCAGCTTGCTCAGGAGGTTGTCCATGGCTCCATATATCTTGCAGCTGCCACTGACGATCTCATGGGTGTGTCCGGGAGGAGGCCATCCGTGTATGTGCAGTTGTCTTGGCCAACATCTTTCCTCCACATATTCGACAGGTAAAACTTATTATTGATGTATTTCCTTATTTGTAATTATATTGGTTATATAAACTGTCAAATAACTAGTTAACGCACAAACACACACATAGCACCGAGTAGGTATTAGACACGCGTTAGAACTTATGGGACTCGATTCCGATATACGGAATCCGAGTTATCGCCTAGTTTACAAAACTCGCCAACACTTAGGCAAAAAGTCGAAAAATAGGTCAAAACCCGCCTCGGTCGTCCGAATGCCACACAAACACACACATAGCACCGAGTAGGTATTAGACACGCGTTAGAACTTACGGGACTCGATTCCGATATATGAAATTTGAGTTATCGCCCAATTTACAAAACTCGCCAACACTTGGACAAAAAGCCGAAAAACAGGTCAAAACCCGCCTAAGTCATCCGAACGCCCCACAAACACACACATAGAACCGAGTAGGTGTTAGGTTTATAATATTCATAAACACAATCAAATTGCATAAAATAAGCGGAAACGTGGAAAATTAGAGTTTTAAAATTTTACAAACCATATACCCGGATCACCCTTTATGCATAATTATGAATTAAATGAAAAGACAAAGAATAAAATCATACCCTTGAAGATTCGAGCTTCCTCAGGTACAAGTTCACCTCCAATCTTTTTCGCGTTCATCTTAAATCCACCGGGTTTGGTTCCTTCCTTTGATCAACGTTAGCCACCCAATTGTTTGGCCTCTAGAGGTGATCCACTGAGGAAGAACAAAGATTCAAGAAGATGGGTGTTTGGAAAAACCCTAGTTTTCTATCTCTATAGAAAAGGGGTACTCTCCCAACTATTGGAATTACGTATTCACGTGTTTTGTGAAAGTGTCAACCACCTCTACACCCATAATAAGACTTCTCTTATTTATAGATGTGGGCAACCCTCCTTAACAATTAAGGAGTTGGGTTTTATTTTAATTAATTAAACTCCTTTAATTAATTAGGCTCCCAATCTTATTAAGAATAATTAATTACACTCTTTTAATTAATTAGCCTCCTGATCTTATTAGGATATTTGAGAGTACTTTTATTAATTAATTCCCAAACTACTTTAGGAATTAAAAAATAATAATAGTAATAATAATAATAAGACTTCTCTTATTAATTTATATTTAATATTTCTAAAATACTAAATAATAAATATTAAGTTATTTAATTTATTCTATCACCATAGATTAAATTAAATATACTTAACTTATTATTACGATTATGCCATTAACTTCTTAAATAATTATTCTTCCTTTTATGGTGTGACCCTTTAGGTTCTCCATATTAAACTAGTTGTGAATTAATCAATTAGAACAATTCTAATCTTATTTAAATAAAAAAATTAAACTAATAATTTATTTAAATAAATAATATTTATTCTACAATAGGGATAAGCCTCCCTAGCGATTAACGATTTTCCAGATAATATAGATTTTAACATTAATGATAAAAGAACCTTTGAGTAAATAGTTACCGTACAATTCAATCCTTCCACCATACAATGTCCCAATTAAATATAAGACATGGATTTACTGTCAACTCTTATTTTATTTAATTATATGTATTTCGACTCTTAAATGCACAACTCCAAATAATACAAATTAGAAACTCCTTTCTAATTTCATTCTCGCATTAACCCAAGGACTCTTCGGGTTGTCATTTATCGAATCACATAGGACATATCTCTTCTTTTACTAGAAGTGGTAGATTCTTTATTGATCATACATTATCTTCATGTACAACTTATTATACCCAAGCATATCCTTTGATATACCCTAAGGGTCTTAAGGAATAAGTCAAAGTATAATTCATCGTACACAAGATACTATGATGATCTCAAGTCCAAGGATCACTTGTACTACTATCACTACATGAATTCCTATTGACAGGCAAGTAAAACTCCATTAGGTATTCCTTAGCGAGCCACGTTCAGTGAACTTATTCTCTAATAAACACCTACATACTTTCTTTAGTGTCTTCACACAAATGATCATGAGATCAATCATCCTCATCCAATGAGCAAGCAACGTATGTACCAATATATCCGGATTCACTAATCCCCAATTTAGTAATCCAACGATTGGGAACTATTTTAGTTTTAAGCTTTCTAAGAATTTAGATCTCATTAGAATGATCATCATCATTATTCTAAAAGCGTTGCTTAAAACTATGGGTTTATCACATATTATAAAATAACATCATGTAGATAATTAAAAGCCTTTAATAAATTAATATTTTTTATTAATAAATGAATAAGATTGTTACAAAGTATATGCTTTATCATCAAACATGATTGGCTTGTGTGCATACTACTTTCAATCTCCCACTTGCACTAAAGCCAATCATCATGGTATCTCATACCCTTCTTCTCTAAGTGACGATTATCCTGCTGTTGGATAAGCTTTAGTTAATGGATATGTAATGTTGTTCTTAAGAGTCCACTATCTCTATAGTAATTTCCCATCTTTCAATGATTCCTATAATCAATTGAAAGTGCCACAATACATGTTTAGATCCAAGATGAGACTTAGGAACTATTCCTAGTTCTGTAATGAACTTTTCATCTAAACAATCAACTTACAACTTAATTTATAGCTATATACTTTGTCTTTATCACTAAACCAGCAACTCTTTGCTGTTTGAAACCTTTCCAATTCACTGCACCACCATTCAAGGTAACCATTTACCTTAAAGTGAATTTTCTGTCGTCTTGGTCTATCTGAAAAAAACTTGAGTTTGTTAAGCCCTTTAGTTTTAATTCAGACCCACCATGAATATGATCACATCTTTAGTGCCGGTTAAGTACTTTAAGATGTTTTTCACTGTCTCACAGTGAACTTCTCCAGAATATGACTAATCAACATCAGGTCTCGTACATTTCATTGCTTACATGATAGTTACTCATGCGATCTCTCTTTTTGGAGTCAATGGGGACTATTAAGAGAGATACACTCCATGGCTCATCAACATTAGATATCTCTTGGAGTTTTCCACACTAAACGACTTTAACATCAAATGAATATACGTTCCTTGGGTTAAGGCGAGCATCTTTTAAATCTATCTATATAGATTTTTATCACCAATTAAGATACTCTTCCCAAATCATTCATGGAGGAATGTTTAGACAACTTTATCTTTACTGATTGTAGCATTAGTATGTCATTCCTTATCCATAGTATATCAACATATAATATTTGGAAAGTCACGGCACTCCCACTGACCCTTTTGTACACACTAGATTCATTCTTATTTTTGATAAAATCAAACTCTTTTGATTATCTCAATAAATCAAATGTTCCATTTTTGAGAAGCTTGCTTCAATCCAATTGTCTGAGTGTCTACAACTCTTACCTCATCGTATGTAACTAGATCATCATTTTCTATGATGTGTACCTCATCATCATCATCATCTATGATGAATCCATACCTCCTAGGTATCGTCGGTACTATTCCAGATTTACGATTTGGTTGTGGTACAATAGGTTTATCTACAGGTTCCTCTTATTTGACTTATAGTGTTTTGTGGTTCTTGAACTCTTCAAGATCTATTATCCTCCCACTAGCCCCTTTAATGATAAACACCTTTATCTTAGAAGGTAGTGTGTTTCACAACAAACACCTTTTGCTAAGTAGGATTATAGAACATATAACATAATCTTACTTTAGGATGTCCCACAAATCTGTACTTGTCAAATTTTGTCCCAAGCTTATCCTTTGAAACATTTTCACATAAGTTGGACAACCCTTTATCTTAACATACTTAAGATTAGGAATCCTCCCTGTCCATAACTTTTATGGAGTCTTGGGGCAGGATTTTGAGGTTACCGTTTTCGTAGATATGCAGCCATTTCTAGGACATGACCCCAGAAGGATACTGGAATGTCGGTAAAATCATTATGGACTGTACCATGTCCAACAAGGTATGATTTTTCTTTCAGATAAATCAATCAATTATTGTGTATCAGGAGGCGTCCATTATGAGAAAACCATTTGAGATGATCTAGAAACTTATTACACAAGTATTTATTCCTTGATCCGATCAAAGAATCCTAATACTTTGTCAATTTGTTTTACTTCTAAATTCTTTGAACCTTTCAAATAATTCATACATTTATTTCAACAAATACACATATTCAACTCTTTGAATGATCATCTCCTTTTCTTATACTAGTTTGTTCAATTTATAAAATTATTTTCACGTAAGTCAAGTATACAAAATCCATTAAGTAATATTCTAGTTCTATACAAAACATTATTATTATAAATAGAACAACAATTGTTCTTTAATATAATACCAAAGATTTTATTGTCCAACAACAAAATGGAAATAATATTTCTAACAAGAACTAGAATACAATAACAACTTATTGACTTAATAGATTTTCTTGTAGGCATTGCTAAACTATAAGTTTCTATGGCTAATGTAGCAACCTTTTCTTCATTTACCAGACATAGGATTACTTATCCTTGTTTAGCTTTCTACTTCTGTTTGGTCCCTTTATAAATCTATATTTATGATAACCAAAGCCGGTATCCAATACCCAAGTAGAACTTTGACTTAAAGGAAAATTTATTTTAAATCATGAACAAATTTATATTTGTAACCGAAATTTCACTAAGCTTCTTTTGGTTAGCCTCTACAAGATGCTTCTTGTAGTTTCTTTCCAATGTCCAGGCTTATTGCAGTGGAAGCAAATTCCTTTGCTATCCGTATCAATTTTGTTCTTATTATCCTTTGTTTTTACCTTTTCTATTTACCTTCTTAGAATCGTTCTTCTTTTCAGAAGATCCTTTGGCCCCTACCAGTAAGACATGGTCTTTCTTGGTTGGAAAGTGACTCAACATTTTTCAACATGTTAAGCAAATCAGCGAGGCTGATATCTAGCTTGTTCATGTGAAAAATCTCAACAATTGTGAAAGGAGTCTGGAAGTGAGTGCAAGATCAAATCTTGGCTCAACTTTCCATACATGACAAAACCCATTGTCCTAATTGTTCAATCAAATTGATCATGTTTAGGACCTTTTGTCTGTACTGTAGTGTCATCGGTCATTCTAGATCGGAAGAGCTCCTTAGATATCTGATATCTATCAGTCCTACTTTCCTCACCATCAACTACTTGATGTGTAGGAATATAGTAGGAGCATCCATAGTTTCATGCTGACGCTGAAGCTCGTTACTCATGAATGCGAGCATGATGCATTGAGCCAACTGTGCATCATCTTACTACTTTCTAAAAGTAACAATTTCTTCCTCCGAGGCATTGTCTGCAACCATTGCAGGGATAGGCGTATTAAGGACATAAGATAGCTTTTCAGCCGTGAGAACTATTCTCAATTTCCTTAACCAATCCATTTAATACGGTTCGGTTAAATAGCATCTAATATGCTTTGTAGTGATAGTAATTTAGACATTGTAAAATTTTGTAAATGAATTTATAATTAACAACATTTTAGCATACATTCTTTTATTAATTACCAAAATAAATTAGGTCTTATTTTAAATTGGTATCTCCCACTATTTTCTTCAAACTATATTACCCTCACTTATATAGTTCAGCAAAATCTAATTAAAGATTTGCTAGTGAGAATAAGGATCCCATTTCAAATGTATATAGCCTTGTGGTGACACAACAAACTATATATAAATAAATAGGTAGACAACTTGTCAATTACATCAACTATGCGACTCCTTGTATTTTGCCTCTTAGATTATTTTGATCAAGTGGTGGCACATCCGAATCAAAATTATCCAAGTTAAGTCCAACCTAGCACTCCATATATTCAAAAAAGAAAAATATTGTCCTTATGGTGACACAACAAAACAATATTGTTCAATTTTCTTTATAAGAATCAAATGTGATAAATTAACATCTTAAATACTTAATACTTGCCTTGTGGTGACACAACAAACTCATATTAAATATTTAATACTCTATTTAATTTTATCATGCTAGAAGGCGACGTTCGATATTCCAAATATATTTGAACGCTTAGGACTTAATATAAAAAATTTGAGGGGTTTGTTATTAATTTGTCTCATCTTGTTTAGCGCGCATACAAATATATATATATAAAATATGCGTCATATTAATTAACATGCGAAGCATGTTTGCATAATATATAATATATATAGTATAAGCATGCACATATAGAATACTATATTCTATCCGGATTGATTATGGACTTTTATTCTAGTTTGGTTCACTAGAGCCACCAAGTGAACTAAAAGGTCAAACCCTAGGGGTGAAATAATTAATATTTAAATATAACTATTACATTTAAACCCAGGCTCCATTACAAACGGGTCTTCAAGCGCTCCTTGTTCCTTGATCTCCAATTTTTCAAAATTAATTCTAACTATTCCTATTACAAAACTATTTAAAACAAATAAAAACCTTGATCAGCGGTCAAGGGGAAGTACATAGGAAGGAGATATAATTTACTTTAAGAAAAATTAAAGAAGATGAGGTACGCAGACCTCATTTAATAAAACCCATACATTCATGCATCCAACTAAAAAAAAATCCAATCACATTGGTCAATTGTGCATAATCAATTCCATTTATTATCATACACATCACCATATGCATCAATAAATAACATTCATCACATGAATAATAAACATTCAATATATATATTGATATCTTTTAATGGGCAAATTTAGTTGGTATAAAATCTAATTTTGAATCAAAATAAACTCCTTTATTTTAATCCAAATCTAAATCAAAATAAAACTATTTTATTTTAATTTATCCAATTTTGAATAAAATAAATTATTTTATTTTAATCACAATCTTTAATCAAAATAAACTCCTTTATTTTAATTAATTATGGAATCCAATTCCATGTAAAAAAATTCTTTATTAAAGGAATCACGGATTTTCTTTCCTATTCACAAATAAACTCCTTTATTTTGAATAATATGAAATCTTATTTCGGATCTAAATAAACTCCTTTATTTAAGGAAACATGGAATCCAATTTCAACTCCAATTAGTTATTATGAAATCCAATTCCAACTCTAATTAGTTAGCATGAAATCTAGTTTTAAAATTAAAATAAACATTATATTTTAATATTAAAATAAACATTATATTTTAATATTAAAATAAACTTTTATTTTAATATTAAAATAAACTTTTATTTTAAAATTAAAATAAACTTTTATTTTAATTATAAAATTAAGAATATATATATATATATATATATATATATATATATATATATATATACACACACACACACGCAGAAACTAAAAAAAAATCATGTGAATCCTGTTAACATCCTTGAATTCCGTGCACATGAATTTCAAAAATCCATACATGCACTTGCCAAATCCCTTAACCATTAATAAAGTAATCATGCTAGCTTTAGTTGATTCACTTTATATATATATATATATATATAAATCATGCCAACGCAAATACTGAACATAATCAAGATTTCAAAAAAAATGAACCACGTGGATAAAAATCAGTTCGCGATATTCCTTTTTTTAAAAATAAATTTTATACAACAAAATTATGCCCAATTAAATTGTTTTAAACACATATCAATATGCATATAAAATTTGAACAATTAATAATTCGCATAAAAGTTTGGCTCTGATGCCACTGTTAGGTTTGTAATATTCATGAACACAATCAAATTGCATAAAATAAGCAAAAATGTGGAAAATCAGAATTTTAAAATTTTACAAACCATATACCCGGATCACCCTTTATGCATAATTATTAATTAAATGAAAAGACAAAGAGTAAAATTATACCCTTGAAGATTCGAGCTTCCTCAAGTACAAGTTCACCTCCAATCTTTTTCGTGTTCATCTTGAATCCACCGGGTTTGGTTCCTTCCTTTGATCAACGTTAGCCACCCAATTGTTTGGCCTCTAGAGGTGATCCACTGAGGAAGAACAAAGATTCAAGAAGATGGGTGTTTGGAAAAACCCTAGTTTTCTATCTCTATAGAAAAGGGGTACTCTCCCAACTATTAGAATTATGTATTCACGTGTTTTGTGAAAGTGTCAACCACCTCTACACTCATAATAAGACTCCTCTTATTTATAGATGTGGGCAACCCTCCTTAACAATTAAGGAGTTGGGTTTTATTTTAATTAATTAAACTCCTTTAATTAATTAGGCTCCCAATCTTATTAAGAATAATTAATTACACTCTTTTAATTAATTAGCCTCCTAATCTTATTAGGATATTTGAGAGTACTTTTATTAATTAATTCCCAAACTACTTTAAGAATTAAATAATAATAATAATAATAATAATAATAATAATAATAATAAGACTCCTCTTATTAATTTATATTTAATATTTCTAAAATATTAAATAAAAATATTAAGTTATTTAATTTATTCTATCACCATAGATTAAATTAAATATACTTAACTTATTATTATGATTATGCCATTAACTTCTTAAATAATTATTCTTCCTTTTATGGTGTGACCCTTTAGGTTCTCTATATTAAACTTGTTGTGAATAAATTAATTAGAACAATTCTAATCTTATTTAAATAAAAAAATTAAACTAATAATTTATTTAAATAAATAATATTTATTCTACAATAGGGATAAGCCTCCCTAGCGATTAACAACTTTCCAGATAATATAGATTTTAACATTAATCATAAAAGAACCTTTGAGTAAATAGTTACCGTACAATTCAAACCTTCCACCATACAATGTCCCAATTAAATATAAGACATGGATTTACTGTCAACTCTTATTTTATTTAATTATATGTATTTCGAGTCTTAAATGCACAACTCCAAATAATACAAATTAGAAACTCCTTTCTAATTTAATTCTGCCTTGGCCAAGGACTACTGGGTTGTCATTTATCGAATCACATAGGACATATCTCTTCTTTTACTAGAAGTGGTAGATTCTTTATTGATCATACATTATCTTCATGTACAACTTATTATACCCAAGCATATCCTTTGATATACCCTAAGGGTCTTAAGGAATAAGTCAAAGTATAATTCATCATACACAAGATACTATGATAATCTCAAGTCCAAGGATCACTTGTACTACTATCACTACAGGAATTCCTATTGATATGTAAGTAAAACTCCATTAGGTATTCCTTAGTGAGCCACGTTCAGTGAACTTATTCTCTAATAAGCACCTATATACTTGCTTTAGTGTCTCCACACAAATGATCATGAGATCAATCATCCTAATCCAATGAGCAAGCAACGTATGTACCAATCTATCTGGATTCACTAATCCCCAATTTAGTAATCCAACAATTGGGAACTATTTTAGTTCTAAGCTTTCTAAAAATTTAGATCTCATTAGAATGATCATCATCATTATTCTAAAAGCATTGCTTAAAACTATGGGTTTATCACATATTATAAAACAGCATCATATAGATAATTAAAAGCCTTTAATAAATTAATATTTTTTATTAATAAATGAATAAGATTGTTACAAAGTATATGCTTTATCATCAAACATGATTGTCTTGTGTGCATACTACTTTCAGTAGGTATTAGATACATGTTAGAACTTATGGGACACTATTCCAATATTCAAAACCCGAGTTATCGCCCAGTTTACAAAACTCGCCAACACTTGGGCAAAAAGCCGAAAAATAGGTCAAAGCACGCCTCGGTTGTCTGAACACCACGCAAACACACACATAGCACCGAGTACGTATTAGACAAGCGTTAGAACTTACGGGACTCAATTCCGATATACGAAATTCGAGTTATCGCCCAGTTTACAAAACTCGCCAACACTTTGGCAAAAAGCCGAAAAATAGGTCAAAACTCGCCTCGGTCGTCCGAACGCCCCGCAAATACACACATAGCACCGAGTAGGTATTAGACACGTGTTATAACTTACGTTACTTGATTCTGATATACGGAATCCGAGTTGTCACCCAGTTTATAAAACTCGCCAACAATTGGGCAAAAAGCCAAAAAATAGGTCAAAACCCGTCTCAGTCGTCCGAACGCCACGCAAACACACCCATATTGTAAGACCCCGAAATTTTTAAATAAAAAGGAATTTCCTTTATTTATTATTTTGAAATAGTAAGGGTTGATTTGATTAATGTGGATAGTTAAGGGTTAAATACGCAAATATTTCAAAATAAGTAAGTGGTTATAAAATATTCATTATCGTCGGGGAATATTCGTTTGGTCGTGGAATATTAAATCATCGTGGGAATATTCATACGACGGCCAGCGACCATGTGTGGGCCCCATAACGAAAAGTGATTGGATGAAGAAAGCGACAAATATAAGTTATTTTTAAATAACTAGGCGTAGTTGTCATGTAGTTATCTTGTTGGAATACCCGGGTTAAAACACACTAATAATGTCGCGTTGTTGAAAGCGGTTACTGCACAGTATTGCACCAATTATTGATTCTTACGTAAGAAGGCACTACTCAATAATGGTTACAGATAATTACTTTCATTCAATATTTTATTTTATTGATTAAATAATTGTTTAAGGTTGATATTTTATATTCTTGTTGTTTCAATAATTGTCATTACACAATTATTTTTCATTATCGAAGCAATAATTCATATTATCTGAATAATATTATTAGATAACATTGTTGGCAATGTCTAGAAAGTTCTATCTAAGGAGAGGTTTGGTCACCTAATTGCGGCCAAAGAAGAAGAAATTCTTATTGAAAGCCCCTCTCTTCCTGGAACCGCTTGGTTGTCAATATTGTGATTCTCGTAATATTATTTGTGAATAATTAATTATTGATTTATATGATGAGGAAAATATTGATTTTATGTGGATATAGATGGAGAAAATTTTAAAATGACAATTGTTGAAAATTAATATTTTATCTTTTTCTCGATAAAATAATTCATTTAAATATATTATTAAAATAATATATTAACGGTGATATTTTTTACAACGAATGTGGGATATATGAGTATACGAGGAGGAAGAGTATTTTGTTGCAATAAATGTTTAAAACATGTTAAACATGTCAATGGACCCCATTTATTAGATGAAATTTGATTATAGCTTTAATAAAATTGCCCGCTTGTGGATTTGGTCCAATTTCTATTTGGAATTTGGAAAAACTTTCTTCTGCAAAGTTGTAGAGAATTGAATTTCCTATAAAAACACGCGAGATTCAAATTTTCTGATGAAAGGGCTATTTATTATGAATTATTGAAGTTCTGAAGCTCCGAAATAATTGATTTTTGTAAGTTTTAATTACTTATTTTATGAAAAACGTTTTTTTACTTTTCTAGAAGGTGGCATGTGGGAAATGCTAGGATCTGAATTCTAAGGTTGGCGTATGAATTTGATATATATATATATATATATTAATTTATTAAATTTTCTGCTTTGGTGTTCTAAGCAATTTCTATAAATAGGTGCTTAGGTTAGAATTGAAAATCACACCGTAAACGAAGTTTTCTCTCTATATTATCGAGCGTATTCTTGTGAGTATTTTGAGTATACTTTGAGTATTGCTAGATCAGTGCAAGTTCCTTGACAAAGACTATACCCTTGTTTAATCTAGAAGTCTTGATCTTTCGAGGTAAGGGATATTATTTTTTTAAAGAATGATATTATTTCTTCAATATCATTATCTTTGAAATGTTGATCTGAAGTTTTTATCAAATTTGGAACTTTTTCATGCTTGGGGTTACTATTCATGGGTTACTATTCACGAGTTACTATTCATGAGTTACTATTCACGATTACTATTCACGAGTAGTACTATTCATGAAAGCGTGAAGATGTTTTTGTGGAATTTCTATCTTTTGGTGTCTGAGTTACAATTCACGATATCTGACACTATTCACGTATACTGACACTATTCACGTGTATCAGATTATTTCATCGAAAAATAAAATTTCTTCTTTTCGTCCAAAACATCTATTCTGGATACTAACTCTGATTGTATCCATGTTTTGATCATTCTTGAATTTTACACCACTATGATTATTTTTGAGGTATTTTTTTTTGGATGTGGATAAAACCAAGTACGAATCCTTAATCCTTAATCCTTGTCATTTTGTTTCACTGGATTCGTTTCTTTAAAAAAATATTTTTCATCATCCTCAGTCTTAAATGATGATATTATGGAATATCTTTGGCCCATAGAGTGCAAAGATGAATGATTTCTTAAGAATATCTTTGGCCGTGTAGTGCAAAGATGAATGATTTCGAAGAATATCTTTGGCCCGTAGTGCAAAGATGAGCAGTGTTTAAATGAACATGACTAATCGATGAATATCTTTGGCTGTAGTGCAAAGATGAATATTTGATTCGGATGTATATTGATTGATGTTACGGGATAAAAGATAGACGATGAACTTTTAAATTCATACATAGAAGATAGTAGTTTGCATTCTCTACTTAACTCTTCTAATGAATTATTATTTCATTGCGAATATTGATTTAAAATTTGTTGTCTATTGTATTCTATTATATTTTTCCTGTTGAAGACTAACGATAATTTGTTGTATATTATCTTAGTCATAATATTCTTTATTGAGCTAGTTGAGCTCACCCTTTTCCTTTTGTTCCATTTTTCTCGGGAGGCGAGAATATAAGCGAGTACGAGTCTGGGTATGGAATGAAGGTTCTAGAGAGAGTTGTTTAGTAGTCCTCACCATTTTGTAAAATAATGTATCAATAAATGTGATGAGGATTTATTTGAGTATAGATATTATGCAGAAGATAATATTTGTATTCAAACTCACAGCTTTCTTGTTGTAATAATAAAGTTGTAGTTGTTTACATACCATGTATTGACAACTCGAGAATAGGTGATGTATACCTATTTTGGGGCGCCATGACAGTTGGTATCGAGCTTAGGATATGATCTCTGGCGGAGATCGGGAATAGAACTAGGAGGGGAGAGACGAGTAAATCCTTCGCTAGTGTGTCCTACCTAAGCTTATTTGTTAGTTGGTTAAGATATATAGGATATTATGTGATATATTGATTTCCTTAATTAACCCTTGTTTTATGACGATGTTTGAGAATGTCGATGAGAATATTAACAATGGAAATGAGGCCGTGGAGATGCTCTGTACTCACCAACGAGGAGAACGTCTAACAGTCGGCAATGTTCCTCCCGTGAACAACACCATTGAAGCGAGATGATGAGCGAGGGATGTTTAGAAGTTTTTGCAGTTCATGCAAAATCGACGAGAGGAGACTTCGTGTTCAAAATCTGAGGAGGAAATGATAGCAATTCACGGGTTGTCACAAACAAGCGATTCAAAGAGTTGGGACCACGAATTTAAGGAAAACCAGATCCGATCATGGCGGAAACATGGGTCAAACAAATTACCAAGATATTCGATGTCTTGGGATGCACGAGGAACGAAGGTTCCCATTCGCCACCTTTATGTTCCGTGGCGCGAGGCGGACTCTGGGTGGGAGTCTCAGCAAGCGTACCCATCCGGCCTTTTCTCGGCATGTCTTGGGAGACGTTTGAAGCTATTTAATGACAAATACTTTCACGAAAGTGTTCAATCGTATGAAGGAAGTGGAGTTCATCGATTGGAACAAAACAACATGACGATGTCTCGATGCGAGGCAAAGTTTGCGAGAGTTATCCGGTTTGCACCTCATTTGGTGGAGAATGAGGAACGTATGACGCGGATGTTTCTTAGAGGTTTGAAACCCAAAGCGTACGTCGATATCTCATTTCTCATAAATTTTCTCTTTATTCGGATGTTTAAATGTGGCTCAATTATTAGGCGAGATAACGAGTACGGTCAACTAAGGGACCACAACGAGGATCGTACTGAGATAGCGATCAATGTATAATGATAACCAAATGGAGAAGAGAAAGCAGACGGACAAAATGGTAACCACTCTGGTGGTAATCATGGCCATGAAAATAAAAGAAGCGAGTCGGAGGAGATTTTAAAAAGGAGATTTAACAACGACCATATGAAGACGACAAAGTCTTAGAGTAAGAATCGGTTCTAAGGGAGGAGAACGACCACCACCCATATATATGCTACAAATGCGGAAAAGAGGACATATCGGTCAAACCGCCCTACAAGTTCAAGGTATGCTATAATTGTGGAAAGGCGAGGACATATCGCTCGACATTATACGATGGCGAAACCTAGTTCAATGAGGGACGGTGACTCAAAAGATCGTCCCGAGAAAAGTCAAAGTCAACGATTCCGGAAGAGCGTTTGTTGTGGACCGGTCAAAATCGAGGAACCCAAACGAGGTGATCACGGGTAAGCTATTTATAAATTCTTGCGAAGTTTATACCTTACTTGATCTGGTGCTACCCATTCATTTATCTCTCCTGCATGTGCTCAACGTTTAAACTTGACTCAGGAGAAATTAGACTTTGACCTATCTGTGGAAACTCCGTTAGAGAAACCTTCATCACATCCACTTGCTTTATAAATCTTGTTTGATTCAAGTTGGCACCATTACCTTACTTGACCTTATCTCTTTAAAGATACTTGCTTTTGATGTGATTTTAGGGATTGATTGGTTAACTACTCATCATGCCAAAATTGATTGTTTTCGTAAGGTTGTTAGTTTTCATATTCCTAACTAACTTTGTTATGAATTCAAGCAACTAAACCATTAAAATCAATCAACGTCATATCTAATCATAAAGCTATTCGTTTATTGAAAAAGCGGATGTCAAGCTTTCTTAGCCCATGTTATGGATTTGAATAAAGACACGTCAAATTTGAATAATATTCTGTTGTTATTGACTTTCTGACGTATTTCAGAAGAACTTCCCTTACTACCCCGAACGTGAAGTTGAATTCTTTATTGATCTTGAACTTTGTACAAAGCCCATTTCTAAAACCCCATATCGAATGGCTCCTATTGAACTTCGAGGAGTTAAAGGTCCAACTACAAGAATTGTTGGACATCGGTTTCATTCGTCCTAGTACATCTCCTTGGGGTGCTCCTGCTTTATTTGTAAAGAAGAAAAGACGGGAGTATCGACTTTTTATTGACTATCGGGAATTGAACCATGTCACCATCAAGAATAGGTATCCTCTACCTCGTATTGATGACTTGTTTGACCAGTTCAAGGGGCACAATTCTTTTCAAAATCGATCTTAGTTCGGATATCATCAATTGAAGATTAGAATGAGGATATTCAAAGACGCCTTGAACTTCGGTATGGGCATTATGAATTCTTAGTCATGTCTTTCGGACTAACTAATGCTCCTACGGCTTTCATGGATATGATGAACCAGAGTATTCAAGGAATATTTGGATCAATTCGTTGTTGTCTTTATTGATGACATCCTTATATATTCCAAAAGTCGTGAAGATCATGAGCACCATTTGAAGTTGGTACTCCAAAGGCTTCGTGAAAACCAACTATATGCCAAATTGAAGAAATGCGAGTTACGGCTTGAGAAGTAGCATTCCTTGGGCACGTGGTGTCGAAACATGGAGTATCTGTTGATCCGTGAAGATTGAAGCAATCTGAAAGTTGGGAACAACCAAAAGTCGGTGGATCAAGTCGTAGCTTTTGGGCTTAGTGGGTTATTATCGGAGATTCGTGGAAGGGTTTTCTCGAATCGCTACTCCATTAACTTCAAATTAACTCGGAAGGATACAAAATTCGTTTGGAGCGAAGAATGCGAGAAAAGTTTCCAAGAGCTTAAGAGGAGACTTATTTGCACTGTTCTAACAATACCATCTGGTTCGGATGGATTTGTTATCTCTGAAATGATGCTTCGAGCAAAGGGTTAGGATGTGTTCTCATGCAACGTGGGAAAGTCATAGCCTATGCCTCGCGACAACTTAAAGAGTATGAGAGGAATTATCCTACTCATGATCTAGAGTTAGCGGCCCGATCGTTTCTTCTAAAAATATGGAGGCACTATCTATATGGGGAGAAAGTGGAGATATATTCAGGACCATAAAAAGCCTTAAATATTTCTTCACTCAAAAAACTCAACATCTGGCGGCGTTGGCTCGAGCTATTGAAAGACTACGACCACACTATTCAATACCATCCCGGTAAAGCGAATGTAGTAGTAGACGCATTGAGTAGAAGATCATATGCGAGAGCAGTGCGATGATGTCAAGTATACGCGTAGAGCCAACTTTAATAGAAAAGTTAAGGTTGCTCAAGCCCATGGGCAGGAGGCGATGCGTATGAAGAAGAAAGTACAAGAAGGAGCTATTAGGGCGAGAATTGATGAAGAAGGAATACTTGAGTCCACTCTAGACTTTGTGTTCCTAACGACTACGATTTGAAGTAAAAGATTATGATGGAGGCACACAATCGCCATTTGCAATCCATCACGGAAGTACTAAAATGTATCGTGATCTTGACATACATTTTGGTGGAACAATATGAAGAGAGAGATTGCAAAGTTTATCTCGATGTGTTTAACTTTCCAACGTGTAAAGGCGGAGCATCTTGTACCTAAGGGTCCGTTGCAACCACTTGAGATTCCTTGAATGGAAGTGGGAACACATTACTATGGATTTCGTTTCTGGGTCTTCCTACGGTTTCTCAAGGCATCAATGCTATTTGGGTTATTGTTGATAGATTAACCAAGTCTCGCTCATTTCTTGCCGATACGGAGACTTATTCCTTGAGCGTCTTGCTAGTATGTACGTGAATGAGATTGTGAGGTTGCATGGCATGCCCGTATCCATAGTTTTGGATCGTGACCCAAGATTCACTTCAAGATTTTGGGTTAGCTTGCAAAAAAAGCTATGGAGCGCAGTTTTGCGATTTAGTTCGCATATACCATCCCCAAGCGGACGGACAATCGGAGAGGACTATTCAAACTCTTGAAGATCTATTAAGACTCTGTGTCCTAGACTTCAAGGGTAGTTGGGATAAGTATTTACCATTGGTGGAATTCTCCTACAACAACAGTTATCAGGCAAGTATAGGTGTGGCTCCATTTGAAGCATTATATGGATGAAAATGTCGTTCTCCAATATGTTGGGATGAGGTGGGTGAAGCAACATTGTTGGGACCCGAGTTAAATACGTATGACTCTGAAAAAGATCCAAATGATTCGACAACGTATACAAACGGCACAAGATCGACAAAAGAGTTATGCGGATCTTCATCGAAAGGACGTGGAATTTAATGTAGGGGATCATGTATTGTTGCGAGTTGCTCCATGGAAGGGAGTTACAAGATTTGGGAAGAGAGAAAAGCTCAATCCACGATTTATTGGTCCATTTCAAATTCTTGACCGAGTAGGAAATGTAGCCTATAGACTTGCGTTACCTCAAGTATGTCTCGTGTTCATAATGTGTTTCACATATCGTACTTTCGTAAATATGTGAAAGACCCGAACCACGTTATTAAGTTAGAACCAGACGAGATAGCCAAGACTTAACGTGTGAGGAGGTACTGTCAAGATCTTGGATAGGAAGGAGCATGTCCTACAGCAAAGGTCATACCACAAGTTAAAGTTTTGTGGAGGAATCATGCTATAGAGGAAATGACACAGGAATTGGAAACGGAAATGAAAGCGAGGTATCCTCACCTTTTGAAACACCGAATACGTCGTCAATTTCGAGGACGAAATTTCATAAGGAGGGAGGTTGTAAGACCCAAATTTTTAAATAAAAAGGAATTTCCTTTATTTATTATTTTGAAATAGTAAGGGTTGATTTGATTAATGTGGATAGTTAAGGTTAAATACGCAAATATTTCAAAATAAGCAAGTGGTTATAAAATATTCATTATCGTCGGGGAATATTCGTTTGGTCGTGGAATATTAAATCTTTGTCGGGAATATTAAATGCGACGTAGCTTGACCATGTGTGGGCCCCATAACGGAAAGCGATTGGATGAAAAAAATGACAAATATAAGTTGTTTTTAAATAACGGCGTAGTTGTTGCTTAGATTATCTTTGTTGGAATACCCGGTGGTTAAAACACACTAATACGCGTTGTTGAAAGCGATTGCACCAGTATTGCACCAATTATTGATTCTTACGTAAGAAGGCACTACTCAATAATGGTTACGATAATTCTTATTCGATATTTTATTTTATTGATTCAATAATTGCTGCGTTGATATTTTATATTCTTTGTTGTTTCAATAATTGTCATTACACAATATTTTTCATTATCGAATCAATAATTCATATTATCCGAATAATATTATTAGATAACATTGTTGGCAATGTCTAGAAAGTTCTTTCTAAGGAGAGGTTTGGTCACCTAATTGCTTGCCAAGAAGAAGAAATTCTTATTGAAAGCCCCTCTTCTGAAGCCGCCTCGGTTGTCAATATTGTGATTACATAATATTATTTGTGAATAATTAATTATTGATTTATATGATGAGGAAAATATTGATTTTATGTGGATATAGATGGAGAAAATTTTTAAAATGACAATTGTTGAAAATTAATATTTTATCTTTTTCTGATAAAATAATTCATTTAAATATATTATTTTAATAATATATTAACGGTGATATTTTACAACGAATGTGGGATATATGAGTATACGAGGAGGAAGAGTATTTTTGTTGCAATAAATGTTTAAAACATGTTAAACATGTCGGTGGACCCCATTTATTGACTGAAATTTGATTATAGCCTGTAAAATTTCCCGTTTGTGGATTTCGGTCAATTTCTATTTGGAATTTGGAAAAACTTTCTTCTGCAAAGTTGTAGAGAATTGAATTTCCTATAAAAACTCGAGAGATTTGAATTTTCTGATGAAAGGGCTATTTATTATGAATTATTGAAGTTCTGAAGCTCCGAAATAATTGATTTTTGTAAGTTTTAATTACTTATTTTATGAAAAACGTTTTTTTCCTACTTTTCTAGAAGGTGGCATGTGGGAAATGCTAGGATCTGAATTCTAAGGTTGGCGTATGAATTTGATATATATATATATATTAATTTATTAAATTTTACTGCTTTGGTGTTCTAAGCGATTTCTATAAATAGGGTGCTTAGGTTAGAATTGAAAATCACACCGAAAATCAAGTTTTCTCTCTATATTATCGAGCGTATTCTTGTGAGTATTTTGAGTATACTTTGAGTATTGCTAGATGGTGCAAGTTCCTTTCAAAGACTATACCCTTGTTTCATCTAGAAGTCTTGATCTTTCGAGGTAAGGGATATTATTTTTTTTACGTAATGATATTATTTCTTCAATATCATTATCTTGGAAATGTTGATCTGAAGTTTTTATCAAATTTGGAACTTTTTCATGTGGGATTACTATTCATGGGTTACTATTCACGAGTTACTATTCATGAGTTACTATTCACGAGTTCTTATTCACGAGTACTATTACTATGAAGCGTGAAGATGTTTTTGTGAATTTCTATCTTTTGGTGTCGGAGTTACTATTCACGTATACGGCACTATTCACGTATACGACACTATTCACGTATACGGTACTATTCACCGAAAAATAAAATTTCTTCTTTTCGTCCAAAACATCTATTCTGGATACTAACTCTGATTGTATCCATGTTTTGATCATTCTTGAATTTTACACCACTATGATTATTTTTGAGGTTTTTTTTTGGATGTGGATAAAACCAAGTACGAATCCTAAATCCTTAATCCTTGTCATTTTGTTTCACTGGATTCGTTTCTTTAAAAAATATTTTCATCATCCTCAGTCTTAAATGATGATATTATGGAATATCTTTGGCTTTAGTGCAAAGATGAATGATTTCTTAAGAATATCTTTGGCTGTGAGTGCAAAGATGAATGATTCTGAAGAATATCTTTGGCCGTAGTGCAAAGATGAGCAGTGTTTAAATGAACATGACCAATCGATGAATATCTTTGGCTGTAGTTCAAAGATGAATATTTGATTCTGTATGTATATTGATTGATGTTACGGGATAAAAGATAGACGATGAACTTTTAAATTCATACATAGAAGATAGTAGTTTGCATTCTCTACTTAACTCTTCTAATGAATTATTATTTCATTGCGAATATTGATTTAAAATTTGTTGTCTATTGTATTCTATTATATTTTTCCTGTTGAAGACTAACGATAATTTGTTGTATATTATCTTAGTCATAATATTCTTCTTGAGCTAGTTGAGCTCACCCTTTTCCTTTTGTTCCATTTTTCTCGGGAGGCGAGAATATAGCGAGTACGAGTCGGGGTATGGAATGAAGGTTCTAGAGAGAGTTGTTTAGTAGTCCTCACCATTTTGTAAAATAATGTATCAATAAATGTGATGAGGATTTATTTGAGTATAGATATTATCTAGAAGATAATATTTGTATTCAAACTCACAGTTTTACTGTTGTAATAATAAAGTTGTAGTTATTTCTGTACCATGTATTGATAACTCAGAATAGGTGATGTATACCTATTTTGGGGGCGTCACACATATCACCGAGTAGGTATTAGAAACATGTTAGAACTTACGGTACTCAATTCCAATATACGAAATCTGAGTTATCGCCCAGTTTGTAAAACTCGCCAACACTTGGGCAAAAAGCGAAAAAACAGATCAAAACCCGCCTCGGTCGTCCGAACGCCACACAAACACACACATAGCACCGAGTAGGTATTAGACACGCGTTAGAATTTACGGGACTCAATTACGATATACGAAATCTGAGTTATCGCCCAGTTTACAAAACTCACCAACACTTGGGCAAAAAGCCGAAAAATAGGTCAAAACCCACCTCGGCCGTCTGAACGCCATGCAAACACACACATAGCACTAAGTAGGTATTATACATGCGTTACAACTTACGGGACTCGATTCTGATATACAAAATCCGAGTTATCGCCCAGTTTGCAAAACCCATCAACAGTTAGGCAAAAACCCGAAAAAGAGCCCAAAACCCGCCCCGGCCGTCCAGTTGACACGCGAACATAGGCAATAGCACCGCATAGGCAATAGACACGTGTTACAACTGACGGGACTCGATTTCGATATATGGAGCTCGAGTTCGAGTCCCGTACGCCTAACTTGAAGAACACAAACTAAAATAGTGTAAATATGTTTTTATTTTTATTTTGTTATTAATATTTTAATTTTGTAGGGTCTTATTGACGAGACTCGTGGAGGTGGAGGTGGAGGCACTGGTGATGATCGCCGAGCTGATGACGAGCAGCCTCCTCCAGTACATGGCGATGACCATCGAGTTGATGACGAATAGCCTCCTTCAGTACATGGTGATGACCATCGAGTTGGTGACGAGCAGCCTCCTCCAGTACAGGGTTATGACCGCCGACTCGATGACATGGAGATAGGCGACGGGTTATTATTTGTTTAGTTTATGTTATATTCTGAGTTTCATGTATGTATTTGTACAGTTTTTGAGTTGTATCAATGACCATTATATTTTTTATCTATATATTTGATTTGGGTTACTAGTTTATAACAGGTATAGTTGTTATTTGATGGTTTTTATTAGTTTATAACAGGTGTATATTTGTAAATGAACAGGGAAATTTTGAAATTAAAAAAAAATTAAAAATATATGTAGTCATTGCCGACGGGGGTAATGGCGACGGCTATGCCATCGCCAATGACATATATCGACAGACATGGATAAAAGGTCATTGCCGACGGCTATGAAGGCATTGCCGACAACCATGCCGTCGGTAATAAGTTTTTCCCTCAAAAAATTTATGGGGTCTTTCTCGACGGTCTTGCCATCGGTATAGCCGTCGGTATTGATATTATGCCGTCGCCAATGACTCCGTCGGTCAGGTAATGACAATGATCTTGTGACTGGCGGCGGGAGCCATGAAGACGACGACACGTAGATCGACGGTTTGTCTTAACAACATTGCCCATTATCGATGACCTCAATGTCGACGGCACTATTGTCATTGGTGATGGCAGTGCCCGTCGGTAATGATTGGTTTTCTTGTAGTGGATTGCAATATTGATTAGTTATACTATCATTAGCTTTATAGGTTCAATTCACCATTTTATTTAAGTCATAACCCTTAACTTAAGGTCTAACCATGTTGGTTAACCACTCACACGAATCTGAAAACTCACTATCATATAATATAAAGTTTTAACATTCAATTCTCCTCTCTACTTTTTACAACCATCGAATTTCATTCATTATATAACTTGTTAAATAATTACTTACAAATCTTCATTTTTGGTATTACAATACACTACAATATGTTATTATATAGTATGGTATGATTTAACATATTATCATGCATACTAAACTAGGTTAGGTCTTCATATCATAGACTGCAACCAAAATAAAAACATATTGCCTTTGCTCGAAGTGCAGCCTGGATCTTGCCCCCAAGCCTTATGCCGTGGCAATACTTGCTACTGGTGCATAATATCGAAACCAACAGGCATACTGCGTCGTTTACGCCTTTGATACCGGCCATGTTGCGCGAAAGACACGATAAAAAACTGCAGCAGCTTCCTCTGTTACAACCCAAACTCCAATTTTCCCCAATTACTACAAAAATTCACATACCTCAACAACTAAAATTTTGTTAACAATAACACCAATCATGCATTTCATGATTCTACCAATATAAACATTATATAAAATTAACTTTTAAGGATCAAAAATCATGTTTTTACTCATTCCTCCATATTTCAATATTTTTAGCGAATTCAATCGCCAAATCCTTGTTCGTTAACAAATTTACACTATTTCAATTATGTTGTTTTCATTTCTTGATATACTAACAAAATTCACAACCAATTTAGAAATTATATCAAAGATTAAACATAAAATTTTGGACTCAATTAAAATTATTTCATATATATATATATATATATATATATATATATATATATATATAACATTGTTATTGAATTCTTCTTCTTCAAACCCAATTTTCATGAATTTGAACACCAAAATCTATCCATTAATGACAATATCAGATTACACATTCATATAATTAACACTTAAACCCTAATACAACAAAATTTCAATCATAGATAATAGAAATTACAAAACTAAAAGTTAAAATTAGAGTAGGTTATACCTTTATCCTTGATTACTGATGAAAAATGATAGAGAGTTGCTTCAATTCCTTCATCTGATTCTCTCATGTTCTTCTTCTCTCTCAATTCTCTCTAATACTCATAGTGTTTCTTTTGTTCTTCTTAAGCCTTATGGGAAAAATACGCGTACACTGATATAGGTCATTCCCCACGTACGTCAGGTAAGAATCCAATAGGCTTCGTCAGTTGTATTATGCCAAAGGCCACAAGGCCATGCTTGGCTACAACTTAGATTAGGTTCTAATTTATTTTTATATTATATAGTTTCATTTGTCATATTTTAATTTAATTAATTTTAGTAACTTACAATTACAATTATATTAATTATAATTTTCATTATAATTATACTCGTGCTGAATAAATTTTTATATATCTAATTTAATTATTAAATTAATGTAGAACATCATTTTATTTAAATTTAATTATTTCATTAAATATTAAACAATCCATTTAATTTAATTATTTTATTAAATTAAATCTTCAAATAATAAAATTACTGTTCATTAATTTAGTTAACATACTCACTTAACTAAATTATTACACCATGATTCCGTTCATTAATTTAGTTAACATACTCACTTAACTAAATTATTACACCACAACTTCATCAATTATTTATTTATCTCAATAAATAAATAAATTAAAATATTTATTTAATTCAATAAATATTTAAAATTAATTACAAAATTTTTGATCGTTACATCCTTCCCTCCTTAAAAGGATTCTGTCCCTAGAATCACGACTCGATAAATTCATTCATTACAAATACGGCTCTATATGAAAACACTTAATACATTAGCTAACCCAAATGATTTAACTAAACAAGCTTGTAAATCATATCTCAATCCACTTTGATGATAAACACTTTTTCAAATCAATATCACGTGATAGCAAATCATGCAATGAAGATTGCTCTAACAGAACAATATGATTACTACCACTATCAACTAATGACATTTCATGTAAAGATTGAACAGTATGCAAACAAGAATATTAACAAGAAGCACTAAAATGAACATTATGACAATAAGCACATTGAAAATGAGAATAAATATCATGATCATAAACTAACTCAAAAAATATCAAATATCCTCCACAGAATATGATAAAGAAGATTTTATCCTCAAAATAGCTAAAAACAAATTTACCAATTAAAGCATGCAAATTTTTTTTTAAATAACTCATGAAAACATTAGATGCATTAGTTAATCTCACCAAAATAACTATTCCCCTATACAAGTCACACGTTAACACAATTTTCTATTTATCACATTCCCTCATACTTATTTGATTAGTATTGTCATCGAATGATCATAAAATTTAGATAAAATATATGAATTATGTAAATTATAAGCATATTATCTAAGCAAAGAAAATAATGATACTTGTTTACCAATTGCAAATCAACGCAAAAGCTCGTCATCTTATCCTCCTTAGGTACTACGATGTCATGAATAGCACATGAACTTATGTTCTCTCCCACGATAACTTTCTCTATCAACTCTGTCAGGACCCTGAATTTTAAACGACTATATTTTGAGGAATAATTTTTTTTATATATTTAATATCAGTATTGATTATCATTATTATGTTGAGCATCTGTGATATGAGCATATTAAGATAGTCAAACTATTTATTGACTAAGAAATATGAGTGCAGTTATGGGGAACAGCTGTTCAAAACCCTAACCCTAATTACAGATAGGGCTTTGATGATTAATACATTTATTATAATTGTATTTACGAGTATTGGTATATATGTATAGTATGGGATTAATGATCAAATGTTGATCGGATAAGGTATAACCTTAGTAAACCCTAATGTTAGATTAGAAACTCTAATGTGCAGTTAAGAAACCCTAATGATCAGTTAGGAACCCTAATTCTATTTTCGGAAACCCTAATTTCTTATTTAGGACCCTAAATCCTAATTATAAAACCCTAATGGTGATTATTAAACCCTAAGGGTTAAGATTAATGGGAATCATGTCAAATGACCAAATTACCGTTAAAATTATATGGAAATTACCAAAATACTTTTTGGATGCAAAATTACTAAAATACCCTTTACTTAACTTTTAAGTTAAGAGATTTAGCCAAATCTAGTGACTCATCACTTAAGATATCACCATGTGTTCAAAATCTAACTTGAATCAGCCATTACATGCCACCTAACCACATTAACATCCATAAGATCAAAGATTGAGAGATTAAAGAAAGAGAAATATTAGGGACGAAGGCCCATTTCTGTTCATTAACTTAGCCAAGTCTCTATCTCTCTCTCAAGCCATGAAAATTAGATAGATATTCAGTCCCAAGATAAGCCAAGAACAACCCAAGATCAGATTAGGAAGTGAAGATCAAAGATTGTTCAAAAGAAAGGTATAAACCCTAACCAAGCTAGATCTTATATGCTTAGAAAAATTTTGTGTTTTTATGTTTATATATATGTTATATGATGTTATATAGTGATCTATGATGATATATCATGGATCCATAACATATTAGAGCATAAAAAAAAGATTTTATGAATTGTCAAGAACCCTAAAATATGGCATGACAGTCAAATGTCAGAGATCATAAATCCAAATTTGTTAATTGTTAGACTTGCTAAGTGTATCATTGTTGTAGTATGCTATGATGAGAGTAAACTAGAAGTGGAATCATGTCCATATTATGTCCAAATTTGAAGTTATTAATAGTCAAACATGGTTAACTAGTTATGTTTATGAATTTCTAGGTAACCCAGAAATTCCCCAGAAAGTGTTTGACGGGTTTTGATCTGCTTAGATCTTGAATCTGTTATGTGTTTAGTTTGTGTAAGTGTATCATTGATATACCCTGACATATGGACTATAGAACCATGACATCAAAACACCTAAATCATCAACAGAATCCGAGTTATTAGTTGTCAAAGTAGGTTGACCAAGCACAAAACCAGTTTTCTAGAAATTCCAAAAAACTGAAGAACATGTTTCTGACAAGCTTTTGACCTAGCTAGCCAGATCTTCCTATTGTGATGTAGTTAAGCTACCTAAGTGTAGTACTTTTGTACCCTCACATGTAAACTTGAAAAGTGTGACACTATAACACTCAATTTATACACAGAAATCCATTTGTTGAAGCTCTAAAGTAGCTACCTAGCACTATCTGGGTTTCTGGGTAACCTAGAAACTCCAAAACAGTCCTGACAGCTACTTTGGATGCTTATATCTTCATGCTATGAAGTAGTTAGACCCTGAAATTGGTTAGTAATTGTAGCATTATACTAGTACTACACCATGGATACACTCTCATGCTCAAAATCATAACCAGTTAGAAATTAACCACGGTCAAAGTAGCCCCAAAGGCATTGACCATGGTTGTTCTTCATTGATGAAGAACACCTATCGCTACAGTTTTCGTCGCTAAAGCCTATAACGACAGTTTTATTAAAAATTATATAATTAATTTCAATAAATAGAGAAAAATAGAAAATAATTAATAAAAATTAATAAATGAGTTTTAAAATTCTTTTTAAGTTATAAAAATTAAATTTTTCTAATTTGACATAAATTTCATTAATATTTTAATTTATTTAAATATTAATTATATTAAATTTATTTAATAATTATATTAAATAAATTAGTTAAAATAATTTTAATATTTTAAAAAATCATTTAAAATGATATTAAAGTGTTTGAAAATATTTTAATTTATAATGAATAACTTTTAATATTTTGATATTAATTTCATTAATAACTTAATATTAATGATAATAATTTTATTTAATATTTATATTAAATAAATAGTTTAAAAATAATTTTTTTGTTTTTAAAATGATATAAAGGATTTAAAAATATTTTAAGTTATAATAAATGATTTTTAATATTTTGATGAAAAATATATAAATATTTTAATATTAATTATAATTATTTAAAAATAATTATAAATATTTTAAAAATGGTGATATTAGTGTTTTAAAATATTTTGAGTTATTATAAATAACTTTTAATATTTGGACAAAGATTTCATTAATATTTTAAATTATTTAAGTATTAATGAAAATGGAATTATTCAATATTTAAATTATTTAAAAATGATATCGATGTTTTGAAAAATCATTATAAAAGATAATAATTATTTGAAAATTATTATGAGCTTCCGAAAAATATTGTAAAGGATAATTAAATTATCTAATATAATATTGAATCTTAGGAATAGAGTTTTATTGAAAATAAACTCGTTAATTATCTGATAAGATAATCGGGACACCGAATTGATACTGAAATCCAACTAGACTTAAATAGTTTGACCTGATATTTGTTTTTATAGGTTCTAAACACTGTTGTGGATACTTGATAATGTATATAAGTTATATATCGACTTTAAATAATAGTTTTATGTGACGTGATGTATTACACTAATTGCGAGATCAATATTATTGATGATAGGTCTTGCAAACGAAGCTAACTTAGATTGTGTAGCAGTAGTCAACGACCAAGGCAAGTTTCCTTAACTCAAACTCGAGTTATTATTTTACCAGCATGTTAAGTGGATAATTATTGCTGATTATTCCACATCTAAATTATTATTGAGCATTCGCATTTATTGCAAGTTCATTAACTCAAATAGAGTTTCACACCATGATTGATGAATAACTATTGTTGGTTATTCATATCTATAATGATGATTGTTATTTGCATATAGTGTAATTGATTTCTGTCTATTATTGAATAGTTTATGAGCTATGTCTCAGCTAATTCTTTTGGCGAGACTAATATAGATATTATATTAAAACATGAAATGTTCTAATATTTGAACTAAGTTGTTATTGAAAGATCAATGCCAATTATATTTGTTAGATCAATATAGATATTATATGTTGAAATCTTTAGCATTTCTTTAGAAGTAATCCAAATCATATTGTCATGTTACAGACTCATGATGTAAGACTGAGATGAACAACCCTTATAAAAAGGGGACTTTATTGTCGGACAATCCAGCTATTGCATTATTTTTTAGTATTATGCATAATATAGGGTACAATGAAGCTGATCACTTCATGTACTTGTAGAAAAGTATGATTTAATCTTTATGGTTAACTGATACACTTGAGGTAATTCAGTATTGAATGTCTAATAATTCCTCTAATAGTTCACGATCCAGTTGTGATCACTCAACATGAATTATGGGAATATCTAACTTGATTATTGCAGTAGTAGTATCTCATGATAATCAATCGAACAATATTAAAACTTCGAAGGAGTTTTACTCTTTCATCTTTGAATTATTGATTAGTATGAAATTTAATAAAATCTTGTTATTAATAAATGATTTATTTAGCTACTTCATAGTCCTTTGAACATTGTCGAAGTCTTATCGAATCTAGACTCTAATATTCTTGATTCATATTCCTTATTGTATAATTTAACTTGAAGAGAAAACTTGTTGTTTACCCTTGCTTAAATATCATATTTGAAGTGAGGTCGAGGTAGCAGGAGGGTTAGAGAAAGACAAGGGCAAGGCAAAATACGGGAGTAGTTATTATAACTTTAATTATTATGTTATTATATGTAAACCTTTTTTATAGCTAAAGGTATGTAAGATATGTTAAGGTTAAATAACCTGGGATATTGTATTAATTATGTTAATTAATGGTATGAATGATGTAGTTCATAAATGAATGGGTAGTTAGATGTTATTTGTATGATGGTTCTGAGTACTGAACCTGAGGTTATGGGAAACCAGATTTAGGGGCGTCACAGGTTGGTATCAAAGTTGTAGGTTATAAACCATAAGGGGGGGGGAGCCTTAGGAATATAACCATAAGAAAGATAGAGAAAACTTATTTAGAGTTATAAGTGAGAGATTGATGGAATACATTAATAGTAAGATATGTGGACACTTAGTGTTTATGGATTGTGTACTGTCGATGTACTAATTAAGATTGTTTAAAACTTATTGTAGGATGTCAGGAGATGATGAAATGGTTACATAGATGTTAGCAGTTGTTGCACCAATGCCATTAACCGAGGTGCTAGCTCAGAGTGAGTCAAATAAAGAATTTTTAAGAAAGGAACCTATGGTAAATCTTGGAAACGATCATGATGAGTATCCCAAAATGGAGCTGAATGAAGAAGAAGAAGTAAATTCCAAAGAAACTAAGGTGGAGTCAAAAATAAAGGCTGAAGATGGAGAAAAAGGTAGAGTATTAATCGAAAAAGGTCAAGTATCTGCGGAAGTTCAAGAACTAAGGAGTAAGGTGTTTCTTTTTAAGGAATTATTAAAGACGAAAAGGGCGTTGTGTGAGATGACGGAAGAACAAAATGATTTGAAGGCACAAGTGGACAAAATGAGGGTTGAGTGTGGTGGATCATCTAAAGATGTAATCAAGAAAAAGAAGGGTAATAATAAAAGGAAAAGGAATAATGGCAGTGATAATAACTCAGGAAATTCAAATTCAAAGAAGAAGCAAGCATGTGGCAAGTGTGGAAAGAATCATTTGGGAGAATGTATGATGGGTAAAAATGTGTGTTACAATTATGGCCAAGAAGGACATATTTTACCAAATTTTCCTAAGCCAAAGAAAGAAGGATGTTTTTCATATTGAGGAATCGGTCACAGGGTCAAAAAGTGTCCTAAGAAGAAGACATGTAAAGGAAGTGGACCGCAGAAAGATTAAGCATGAGTAGTATTACCTTTTGGAAGTGAGGTGATGTGTTAAGAATGTAATATCATAAACGATGAGTAGGTATATGTATATATATATATATATATATATATAATGTAATCCTTGTTTTTGTATAAATATCAAGATAATTTTTGTAAATCTTAACTTTTTGTATAAAGTTGTAGTAGTGAATCTCGACTTTTGTCAGAAGGGGATATTAAATTATATGAGCAATATGTTCTATGTACTAAAAAGTACTATGTACTATTTGAATAAATTTGACTGTAATTGAAATGATATGATTATATGTTTGTTTAAGTAAATAAATTTTGAGGGTTAAGATAGTACTTTATCTATTTAGTAAGTTGTTAATTCAGCAAGCTGAATTTGTTAATCCAACAAGCTCTATTCTGAGTTTAAAATTTTGGGTTAAATTCTTATTATGCTAATAATAAAATGTGGTATAAAGATAAAGGATTAATGTAAGTATCTTATCTAATTACATAATGCTGCCAAGATGACAAAATCGAAACCAAGGGAGGAACAATCGGTGAATAATGAAGGAGGTCTAGCAGACCCAATGCAAAACTTTATAGACATGTTAGCTCAGGCTATGGAAAATAGGGCACCAGCAGCAAGAGATCAAACAGCTAATAAATTGGCAAATTTCAAAAATTTTAAAGCAGTGGGGCTGCCAGAATTTAAAGGAAGCACTGATCCTATTGAAGCCTAAACTTGGGTAAAGGAGATGGAGAAGGCTTTTATTATTGCAAGAGTAGTAGAGGAGCAAAAGATAACTTTGATACCTATTTAATGAAGGGTGAAACTAATTACTAGTGGGAAATAAACCAGGCTAGAGCTAGAACAACAGTAGTAACATGGACCAGATTAAATGAGTTATTTTTTGAAAATTACTTTTCGCCAAGTATGCAAGCAAGAATGGAGATAAAATTTCTTGAGTTGAAGCAAGAGAATATGTTAATTTCAGAGTACACCGCTAAATTCAATGAATTAGCGAGATTTGCTCCACATCAGGTGGATACGGAGGCACACATAGCACGAAGGTTTGAGAAAGAAATGAAGTCGGGGATATTCAATAAAGTAGCAGTGTTGTAGATCAATACATTTGTGACCCTGTTGGAAAAAACAATAATTGCTAAAGGAGGAAGTGAAGCTACATCAAAGTATCATTAGGAGAAGAAGAAAAAGATGAATGAAAGAGGTAATAGTGGAGGGAGTAACCCCAATAAGCGAAGTGGATTGATAACACTCAATCGGGAAATAAGTCAGGAGAGAGTAGGAAGAAAGGTGAGTCGTGTGCAGTTTGTGGGAAGAACCATCAAGGAGTTTGTTTAAAAGGAAAAGGAGTATGTTTTAACTGTGGCCAAGAGGGACACATTTCTCCCAATTGTCCCAGTCCAAAGAAAATATAAGGTTAATTTTTTGTGGATCAATAGACCATCAAATTCAAAAATGCCCAAAGAAGAATGCGGATAAAGGAAGAAATAACAAAGGAACCAACAGTGGGACACTGATGATCAAAGGACCTGCTCAGCCGGGAAGACCAACGGCACATACTGTTAACATTACGGTTCAAGACGTAGTGGCTGTACAGGAGGTGGTGACAGGTAATGATTTCGTTCAGTAATATAATTGTGCATATATTATTGGGTAGTTATCGCTATGAGTTGTTTCCATTTATGGATCTGAGTCATAAGTTAATTTATGAGTCATAAATTAGTATTATGTATAAAGAAATAAAGGATTTTATGATACAACTTTAAAAGATATTAAAACGTAAGTATGACCAAGTGGTCTATGGTAAACCTTAAATGTTTTATATTTTTCGCTCTAAATTGGGATAGGAAAGAATAGATGAAGTAATAGACATAATTTGAATGTAAGGAAAATAGTGATTCCGAGGGCAGAATCCTTATAAGGAGGGGATAATGTCAAGACCCTGAATTTTAAACAACTCTATTTTTACGAATAATTTTTTTAATTTAATATCAGTATTGATTATCATTATTATGTTGAGAATCTGTGATATGAACATAGTAAGATAGTCAAACAATTTATTGACTAAGAAATATTAGTGAAGTTATGGGGAACTGCTGATGAAAACCCTAACCCGAATTACGGATAGGGCTTTGATGATTATTACATTTATTATAATTCTATTTATGAGTATTGGTATATGCAGTATTTGATTAATGATCAAATGTTGATCAGATAAGTTATAACCTTAGTAAACCCTAATGTTAGATGAAAAACTCTAATGTTTAGTTAAGAAACCCTAACGATCAGTTAGGAACCCTAATTCTATTTTTAGAAACCCTAATTTTTTATTTCAGAACCCTAAATCCTAATTAACAAACCCTAATAGTGATTATTAAACCCTAAGGGTTAATATTAAAGGGAATCATGTAAAATGACCAAATTACCCTTAAAATTATGTGGGAAATTACTAAAATACCCTTTTGGATGCGAAATTACTAAAATACCATTTCCTTAACTTTTAAGTTAAGAGATTTAGCCAAATCTAGTGACTCACCACTTGAGATATCACCATATGTTCAAAATCTAACTTGAATCGGCCATTACATGCCACCTAACAACATTAACATCCATTATGATTGGGTGATATACTCATGAATCGGATATACTTGGGCTTAAATTATTGTATTCTTAAGTCGTTTAGATGCATTATTATTGTGTTTTTGTGTTATTTTGCAAAGAAGGAAGCTACAGGCCGGGGACAATTTGGGAACTTCAAGTTGTGTAATGGCATTTTGGTAATTTTTTAGGGACCAACGCCGGGGCACTGAAGCTTTATTTACGTTGACCAGAGACGCGTGTGTTGACCAAGCGGTTGACTTGCATAATGAGTGTTACATTGTTAAGTTGATGGAGTTGATTTGAAAAAGGTGTGTGGTTGGATAAGAGAGTATATAAAGGTTGTTGTGATGGAATTAGGGAGCTATCAACCACAATTGAAGGAAAAAGTAAGGAATTAAGAACAGATTGAAAATTTTACCTAGAGTTTCTTCTTCTCAATTCTTTCAATTTGTGTAATTCTTTAAGGATGATTTGCAAAAGATTGTTGGTTTTAATTTTTGTCATGAACTAATTTCTTTAATTAAAATTTCAATTGAACCTTTCATGTCTATAAATTAGTTATTCAATTTATTCCAATTATTTATGTTGAAGTGAATTATTTATCTTGCCTTCTGTTTATTGATTAATTATTTGGCCAATAATTACCTTGTTACTCTAGAAGGAATTGAAAGATGAAATCTAGAGTTAGAACCGGGAATGATAACGTGTGACTTAGTTATTTGCATAGTGAATAATTAGGTTTGTGAATTGAATAGAAATATCTGGTCACCACATGTAACATATAAGGAATTAGAATTGAAGGAGTTTAATTCAATTGTTTTGCATAGGAATATAGCAAGATTAATATGCATTAAATAGAAGTCATTGGATCTCTTGGAAAAGGACTTTTGGCATTTGAGAATTTCTGTTAACAATTCAGTAGGCATAATAATTGGGATAGTTGGATAATTGATTTATAGTTCATAATTGGGGATATTGAAGTCTTAATCCTTATTTATTTGAATTCATTCATTCAAATCTTAGTTCTGTTTATTTGATTTATTTTAGAATAATCTCCTTTTAATTATTTAATTTAGTTTTCTTAATTACAAAAATCACATCTTATGGTTGTTTAAATAAAATTGAATTGATACAGTACTAGTAGTTAGAATTTATTGATTAGAATTCTATGTGGGTTCGACACTCTATCTTATCACTTTATTACTTGTTGACCGTGTATACTTGCACGTATTCATTGATTGCGAAATCGATCAACAAGTTTTTGGCGCCATTGCCGGGGAATTAGTTTAATATTTTTTTACCAATATTAATTTCAATCAAATTAGTCTTAATTTAAACATTTTTATTTTTATTTTTAATTATCTTTCTATATTTCTCTCTTTTCAGGTACGATGGATGACTTTGCGTATCAATGGCCATACACGAACATGACTCAACCAAGGGAAACAAGGATTGATGGACTTAATACATTTTTTGTAGAGGCAATACAAATTGAGGCAAATTCGAAGACGTTGGAGGTTATCGCAGCCCAACGGAGGCGAAGGATGGCAAACATGACCCAACCAATAGAAACAGAGATTGACGGACTCGCGACACTTTCTGCATTGTCAACACATATTGAGACACTTTCGAGGAGGTTAGACGCTTTTGAAGCACAATGTCGTCAAAGTGTGGCGGTTACTTGTGATTATTGTGCTGGAAATCATATGAGTCATCAATGCGCCATTAGTTTCAAGTCGGTACAGTATGGTGGTGATTACCCCAACAATTATGTCTATCCCAAAAACTATTATCAGGATTGGGGGTATCACCCAGATTTTTCATGGAGCCATACTCATCAAGATCAATTTTATGCTCCAAGTCCAACATACCCACCGGATTTTTCATGTCCACCTCCACTACAACAGGAAGAACATTCAAATTGGGAGGAAGCTTTGTCCAAGTTCATAGCTTCAGCTGAGGAGTGGAGGATTAATCGAGAGATATTGAGCCAAAATTTTACGAACCAAATGGAACAACTAACCAATGCCTCGAACATTTGTCCTCAATACACTTGGCCCTATGACATGGATTCTGAGACTGATGGAGAGCCCGAACAAAATCTGCAACTAGATGAGCCACAAGATGTTGAAAGAGAGGAAACAATTGGGAACCAAGAAAAGGAGATCGACGAAGATTTAACTGTAAGATTCAATGAAGATGAACCGATTTCATTAGTATCCCATGTGCCTCCTCCACCAAAGTTCAATAATTCGGGCAGTTTTGCAAAACCATGCCCAATTGGCAGTCATGTTGTTGGCAAAGCTCTTTGTGACATAAGAGCTAGTACAGTTGTGGAGTCATGGTGGGATGAAAAAGAGAAGATAGAGGAAGATTCCATTGTGTTTATTAAGCTTCAATACCCTAATCTGATCATCGACATAATGGAGGAAACACCTAGTTTTTGGACGTTCTTAATAGGGAACCTATCTACAAAGAGCATGCTAGGTGACTTTCATTCAAGGGTTATTACTAATGGGAACCTCCCAAAAGAGACATTATTATTGATGGATGGATGATTCCTCAATTTTCGAAAAGGAATTGGAATTGAAGGAGTTTAATTCAATTGTTTTGCATAGGAATATAACAATATTAATCTTGATTAAATAGAAGTTATTTGATCACTTGGAAAAGTACTTTTGGCATTTGAAAATTCCTGTTAACAATTCAATAGGCATAATAATTGAGATAATTGGATAATTGATTTATAGTTCATAATTGGGGATATTGAAGTCTTAACCTTTATTTATTTGAATTCACTTATAAAGCAATTCAGTTTAATTAGTTAATTTAGTTTTCTTAATTAGGAAAACCACGATTTGAGATTGTTTAAATAAAATTTGTTTGGTTAAGAACTAGTACTTGGTGATTTTTATTAAATAATTCCTCGTGGGAACGATACTTTACTTTCACTTTATTACTTGTTGTCCGTGTATACTTGTTAATAAGTGGGTTTTACACCAACTTATTGGATATTAATTCACGCGAACTATGCCCATCTCAAGTACATTTTAGTGTGTTTTTAGTTGCATTTCATGTTATTTTGCATTGCTAAAACACACTAAAATGTACTTGAGATGGGCATAGTTCACATGAATTGGTATTCAATAAGTAGGTATAAAACCCACTTATCAGAGTGCAATACCACCAGTTCACCCTCAGGTTCCGTATCCGCAGAGGGAAGATGAGCAATTCAGCAAGTTTCTAGAGGTATTTAAAAAGCTGCAAATCAACATACCTTTCGCCGAGGCATTGGGACAAATGCCAAGTTATGCAAAGTTCATGAAGGGTATATTGTCAAGGAAGAGGAGATTAGACGAGTTTGAGATGGTAGCCTTGATATAGGAATGCGGTCTGATGCTTCACCAGTAAATTACCTCCAAAGTTTGAAGGACCTGAGCGGTTTCACATTTCAAGCGCACAATTGGGACGATGTGTTTCAGTAAGTGTTTATGTGATCTTGGGGCAAGTATAAATTTGATGCCCTTGTCAGTATTCAATCAATTGGGATTGCCGGATCCAAGATCAACAAACATTTCATTACAGCTAGCTGACAGATCTATCACGTATCCACGGGGAATTGTTGAGGATGTCTTGGTGAAGGTTGATAAATTTATCTTTCTGGCTGACTTCATCATTTTAGATTACGAGGAAGACAAAAGCATACCAATCATACTGGGGAGACCATTCTTAGCTACAGGTAGGACTTTGATAGATGTGCAAAAAGGGGAACTCGCGATGCATGTACATGATCAGGAAGTTACCTTTAATGTCTTCAAACCCATGAAGTTCCCATCCGATGAAGAAGAATATTTTCGGATTGATTCAGTGGATAGAGGCCTAAATGATGAGGTACAGAATTTGGTAAACTATGAACCATGGAGTTGTGTACTTGGTGAAAATCCAGAGATGAAGGTAAAGCCATTGACGAAAGGTGAAGTCATTAAATTTCGGGGTGAGGTGGATAGGAAGTGTGACGCCCCCAAAATTAGGTATACGTCACCCATCTTGGGTCGCCACTTACATGGTACATAAATTCAAATACAAACTTAATTATACATCTGTCGTGTAACATACGACAATACATAAACTAAGAGTTCTAATAGGAATATTGTCATTTAGACAATATCCATACTCAAGGAGTCCTCATTACAATTATTATCACACTATTTCATAGAATAGTGAGGACTACTAATGCTATCTTCAGGACCATCACTCGTTTCCCCAACTCGTCCCAGCTATATTCTCATTTCCTGAAGAGAACAGTGAAAGAAAGGGTGAGCTCAACTAGCCCAGTAAGAAATATTATGACTAAGATAATGCAGAATAAATTATCAATAGTCTTCAACAATGTTAAACCCGATAAAATACAATAGACAACCAGTTTAATCTGCGGTGAATATCTAATCCATTAAAAGAGTCAAGTAGAAAATAAAGTCTACTATCTTTTAGGTTTTAAAAGGTTTTCATCAATTTTTATCACTAAGACTCAGTTTAATGAATAAACCACAATATCTAATCATCCCCATACCATGGTCAAGGATTTTCATCAAATTATCAATGGTTATGACTATACCGAATCACCCCTGGTCATAATCATACCAAAAACTATCCATCATCGCATTACGAGTGCCAATGAGGACTTTTGTCACATCATTTATATCAAGCCATGATTATACCGAATGATCCACAGTCATAATCATACTAAGTTCATCTATGCACGTAAGCCAAAGATAACATAATATAAGATGAGGATGATGACAATGACATAATAATTCAATAAAACAAGTTCAAGAAATATTTAATCCGAGAATTATTAACGTCCAAATTGTCAACAAAATCTTGTTTTGTAGAGTAAAATTCAAGAATGATCGTAAGAATATTTCCATGAAAAGATCTGGGATGAAACGCAAATATCAAGGATATTCTACAAATTTCATGGAGTATAGAAGTCAAAGTTTTAACCAATTTGGGTATAATAAAGAATGGAATAACAAAAGAAATAACCATGCATGCGGTACTTATGCGATAAAGTTATTCAATGTAATAATAATAATGGAACCAAATTTCGGTGAAATTCACACCAAGCATGATGATCCAACAAAATAATAAATCTTTGAATAATAAACAATGGAACCGTGTCCGTGTAAAACACACAACCGAGATATTCCAATGTAATAATAAATGCGGAATAATAAACAATGGAACCGAATCCTTGTAAAACACATGCATGGATATTCCAACAGAATAATAAAGATTTTAACCGAGTCCGGTGTAAAACACACATGGATGTTCCAAGAATAATAGAAGAATGGAATAACGAGAAGAAGATCACCAAGTATAGGGGATTCCATATCTGAGTTATTCCAATGAATAAATAAGAATGGAATAACATAAGGATTTCACCAAGTATAGGGTGTCGCATATATAAAGAGTTATGTATAGGGTATACCACTTTTACAAGTTATTCAACGTAATAATAATGAATGGAATAACGAAGTTCTCTTCATGAATAAGAAAGAATAACACCCTTACGAATACAACAAATAATATCCCTTACCTTAGAAGAACCGAATATTGGAAAAGTGAAGTAGCGAGATACTTTTCTTCTTTCTCTCTATAAATTTTCTCTATATATTTCTCTCTAATTTCTTTCTCTCTAGACTTTTGGTGAATTAAATAAGAAAATAATGAAGGAATGAGCTTCTATTTATAGGAAAATAGAATGTATAGTAATTAATCCATGAAACGGTCCAGATTGATTACTTTAATCGACGATCCATATTTAAAAGCAAAATCTTTTAAATAAAATATCATATATTCTATTTATATAAAAACATTTTACTATGCAAATCTATATGCATCACTATGTAAAACACTATGCAAAACACTATATCAACACTATGCATAATAAAATATAATATATTCTATTTATAGAATAACTTTAATAAAGTATTCTATTTTATATAAAAGATGTTTCATTTTATTACGTTAATAATACTGAATAAAACAAAAGCGTCATTATCGCTATAATAATTCATATTATTAATCGACAATAATGGAATCAAACCGAGTGACTTCTCACATAAGCATCAATAATCAATACCGGTAGTGCTACTATGCAACCACACGTATTCGTTTCTTTTACTACCGAGTAGTTCAACAAAGATCAACGGTAAAACTTCCGCCGTTATTTTAATAAAATATTTTTGTCGCTTTTCTCGATCAAACAATAATTCTATTAGGGTCCACCAATGATTGAGTAGTTGTCGAATATTCCTCGCTAAACCGAATATTCCCCACCAATCGAATATAATATAACCACTTGCATACTTTGCAAAATTTATAAATACTACCCACAACTATAATATTATCTCAAATTCACACCATAATATTAAAAATTATTTAAACAAAATTTAAATCTTTATTGATAAAATCTAGGGTCTCACAATCTCCCTCCTTATGGAATTTAAGCCCTCGAAATTAGGGTGCGATACACAGTATGATAAAGAGGTGAGGATACCTTGAATACCTTTATCGTTAAAAATATTAAATTCATCTTCACATGATCCTTGAAGATATTCATTAACAATTCATCTTTGCACTACAGGCTAAAGATATACAACTGTAAAACCAATAATGCTGAGACTCAGCTTAATAGTATCACGACCACGAATTATCCATGCACTACTGGCTAAGGATATTCGCGTTTTCATTAGTATCACGACCACAAATTATCCATGCACTACGTGCCAAAGATAATTGTGTATTCATTAGTATCACGACCACAAATTATCCATGCACTACGTGCCAAAGATAATCGTGTATTCATTAGTATCACGACCATAAATTATCTATGCACTACGTGCCAAGGATAATCGTGTATTCATTAGTATCACGACCACAAATTATCCATGCACTACGTGCGAAAGATAATCGTGTATTCATTAGTATCCGACGACCAAATTATCCATACACTACGTGCGAAGATAATCGTGTATTCATTCGTATCACGACCACAAATTATCCATGCACTACGGCCAAAGATAATCGTGTATTCATTAGTATCACGACCACAAATTATCCATGCACTACTGCCAAAGATAATCGTGTATTCATTAGTATCACGACCACAAATTATCCATGCACTACCACCAAAAATAATCGTGTATTCATTAGTATCACGACCACTAATTATCTATGCACTACGGCCAAAGATAATCGTGTATTCATTAGTATCACGACCACAAATTATCCATGCACTACGGCCAAAGATAATCGTGTATTCATTAGTATCACGACCACAAATTATCCATGCACTACGGCCAAAGATAATCATGTTTTCAATTACGGTTTTGATTATACCGAACAATCCTTGGTCATAATCATACCAAGTCCATCTATGCACTACAGGCCACAGATGACTTTCAACATAATATAAGCATGAGGATAATGATATAAAGAATCAATCAAATAAGATAAAGGATAAATATTAAACATTTATAATATAATTTATCCAGGATTCAAGAATATCCCCATGTTATCAATCACTTAATAATCTCATAATCTAATATCATTAATATTATAACAATATTTTAATCACTTCTTAAATTTATAAAAATTTATCTCAATTGTTTACGCTTTACCATATAATGCATTTAATCATTCAAAATGCCATACTCATAAGATATCATCACCAATTATCAAATCCCTCAAAAAAATATGCATATACTCTATATAGGATTCTCTAGCCATAAAATCATATTTTCAACTTTGTTACTTCACATAACATATTTAACTCATATGTTAGTAATTAAAACTATTTTCATGAAAATACCAAATCAGTCCCAAATATATTTCTTTTCAGGATTTAGCATAATATAGTCCCATAATGAACATACATTTTCTAGGAATTTTAAAATTCATTTACTATTTTTCAAAATCAATTTCTAATTAATTCCTTAAGAAATTAGCAACCTCAAGGTTAACTCCAGAAATTCCCAAATCTTGGCAGACCTTACACATGTTAACGTGAGCTTCCAGGTTTAAATTTCATGGTCATCTGAGTTATAGAACTCCGGTTATAGCGCTTTTTATTTTAAAACCTAAATATTGAAATGGTCATAACTTGCTCATTTTAAGTCAGAATGAGCTCATTTTTGGACAGGAGGTACTTTATAACATATATTTTCATGTCCCAAAAGGCCAGAATTTTTCACATAAATTTAGTGGCCGAAACAGCCCTTACAAAAACGTGGCAGCAGCTTTTTGGACATTTTGAAGTTTTGACTCCTTTGCTAAAATCAGTCCACACAAAAATCTACAACACCTTTTTCATTGATTCTACTTGGATTAGTTAGGCAACTCAGAGATCTAACTCTAGGACTTAACCACACTCAAAAATTCAAAATATAATAGGAGATTTGGTCAATTAAATTTCATGTTATGTTTTTCACCAAAATCTGATTTTCAACTCTTTGTGATTTCTAAGAAACTTTCATGTTTTCACATACCAACCAACATAACTCATCATAACACTTACTAATACCACGTATACCCATGATTTTCATTAGTCCAATGCTTTTATTATGACTTTCATCATAAACCACGTAAACTGTTCATTTTAGTTGAAGATATATTTGAGGGTTTAAGAAATGGCTAAGAAGTCTTCAAGAATACGCCAGGAAATTTATTAATAATAGAAATATCATTCAAAACTGTGACTCTCCTCTAAGACTTGGATAGTACGTCACATTGATACCAACTGTGACTTCTATCCCTTAACCTAGATAGCACCTCACAATGATACCTATAAACTTGCCATCTTCATTCACGATGTCGCTTCTGAAAAAGTCCGGCTTCGGCATTCCACACAGGAAGTTAACAACAAAAGGTTCGGGGCTCTTTACTTATGGCTTGATATAACAATAATTGACTTTAGTAGTTTGGTTACTTGAATTACGCTGTGAGGTTGGTTATGAATATAAAAGCTAACAACCTTACGAAAAGCATGATGAGTAGTTAACCAATTAATTCCTAAAATCACATCAAAAGCAAGTATTTTCAAAAAAGATAAGATCGACGGTGTAACGTGAAAGTGTTTATTTGAATCAAACAAGATTTAAAAATAGTAAGCGATAACGAAGGCTCATACTAACGAAGTTTCAACCAATAAGTCAAAGTCTAACTTCTCCTGAGTCAAATTTAAACGTCGACGCAAACAAGAGAGATAAAATAATGTGTAGAACCCAGATCTTATAAGGTATAGACTTACATGAATTTATAATTAACTAACCCTTGCTAACTTCGTTCGGTTTACTAGCTTTTTGAGAAGTCATAAAAAATGCACTTCCTAAAACCAACGACTTTGTTTTGTCCATATCCACCTTTGGTGCCACCGTCCCAGCTAGACTTGACTTTGGTGCACAACAAAATTGAGCTAAATGACCTTTTCTTCGTGCAATTTCCACATCTATTATCTTTGCCATGATTACCACCGAAGTGGTTACCATTCTTAGCATGATAATTTCCCCCACGATGGTTATCATTGTTACGATGAGCGTTTCCACCAAGATATGATTATTATCGTGTTGTTGGTCGTTACCTTTTGTTTGAGATGAATCAACACTCTCATGTGCTTCATTGCTTATCTCAAAGATTTTCGGATGCCATTCTCAAACACTTTGTCACAAAACAAGGGTTAATTAATATATCAAATATTATCCCTATACTCTCGATGACCAATTAAATAACAAATAAACTTAGGTAGGTCATACTAGCGAAGGAATTCCCGCTCTCCCTCCTAGTTCTTATCTCACATCTTAGCCAGGATCATATCCTAAGCTCGATACCAACCGTGACGCCCCCAAAATTAGGTATCGTCACCCATCTTGGGTCGCCACTTACATGGTACATAAATTCAAATACAAACTTAATTATACATCTGCCGTAACACATACGACAATACATAAACCGAGAGTTCTAATAGGAATATTGTCATTTAGACAATATCCATACTCAAAGAGTCCTCATTACAATTATTATCACACTATTTCACGAAATAGTGAGGACTACTAATGCTATCTTCAGGACCATCACTCGTTTCCCCAACTCGTCCCAAATTTATATTCTCATTTCACAAGAGAACGGTGAAAGAAAGGGTGAGCTCAACTAGCCCAATGAGAAATATTATGACTAAGATAATGCGAGAATAAATTATCAATAGTCTTCAACAATGTTAAACCGATAAAATACAATACACAACTAGTTTAATCATGAATGAATATGCAATCCATTAAAAGAGTTAAGTAGAAAATAAAGTCTACTATCTTTTAGGTTTTAAAGGTTTTCATCAATTTTATTACTAAGACTCGGTTTAATGAATAAACCACAATATCTAATCATCCCTATACCACTTGGTCCAAGGATTTTCATCAAATTATCAATGGTCATGACTATACCGAATCACCCCGGTCATAATCATACCAAAAACTATCCATCACCGCATTCACAGCCAATTTGAGGACTTTTGTCACATCATTTATATCAAGCCATGATTATACCGAATGATCCTCGGTCATAATCATACTAAGTTCATCTATGCACGTAAGCCAAAGATAACATAATATAACATGAGGATGATGACAATGACATAATAATTCAATAAAACAAGTTCAAGAATTATTTAATCTAGGAATTATTAACGTCAAATTGTCAACAAAATACTATTTTGTAGAGTAAAATTCAAGAATGATCGGAAAGATTATTTCCATGAAAAGATACTTAGGATGAAACGCAAATATCAAGGATATTCTACTAATTTCATGGAGTATAGAAGTCAAAGTTTTAACCAACCGGGTATAATAAAGAATGGAATAACAAAAGAAATCACCATGCATGCGGTATTAGATGACAAAGTTATTCCAATGTAATAATAAATTGAATAATAAACAATGGAACCAGTCCTGTTGTAAACACATGACGCATGAGATATTCCAACAGAATAATAAAGATTTTAAACCAGTCCGATGTAAAACACACGAGAAAGATGTTCCAATGAATAATAGAAGAATGGAATAACAGAAGAAGATCACCAAGTATAGGGGATTCCGCGTATACAGGTTATTCCAACAGAATAAATAAGAATGGAATAACATAAGGATTTCACCAACTTTTCTTCTTTCTCTCTATAGATTTTCTCTCTATAGCTTCTCTCTATAATTTCTCTCTCTAGAGTTTCAGTGAATTCGTAAGAAAATAATGAAGGTATGAGCTTCTATTTATTGGAAAATAAAATGCATAGTAATTAATCCATGGACGGTCCAGATTGATTTACTTTAATTTGACGGTCCATATTTAAAGCAAAATCTTTTAAATAAAATATCATATATTCTATTTATATAAAAATATTTTACTATGCAAACACTATGCATCACTATGCAAAACACTATGCAAAACACTATGCAACACTATGCATAATAAAATATAATATATTCTATTTATAGAATAACTTTAATAAAGTATTACATTTTTATATAAAAAGATGTTTCGCTTTATTACGCTAATAATACGAATAAAACAAAATGTCATTATCGCTATAATAATTCATATTATTAATCGACAATAATGGAATCAAACTGAGTGACTTCTCACATAAGCATCAATAATCAATACCATGTGCTTCTCTATGCAACCATATCGTATTCATCGTACTTTTACTACCGAGTAGTTCAACAGTATCAACGGTAAAACTTCCGCCATTATTTCAATAAAATATTTTTGTCGTTTTCTCAATCTGACAATAATTCTGTTGTGGGGTCCACAAATGATTGAGCCATTGTACGAATATTCCCTGCTAAACTGAATATTCCCCGACCAATCGAATATAATATAATCACTTGCATACTTTGCAAAATTTATAAATACTACCCACAACTATAATATTATCTCAAATTCACACCATAATATTAAAAATTATTTAGACAAAATTTAAATCTTTATTGATAAAATCTGGGGTCTCGCAGGAAGGAAGTCACCTCAATTCTTCTTTTAACTTGAGATTTAGAGACAGTCAAGCTAATTGATTATAACTTAGCGCTTGATGGGAGGCAACCCATTATTTCTAACTCTATTTTCTTTTTAATCATTCAGTTAGGTTGATTTGGTTAGCTCATTTTTATTTCATTTGTGATAGTTTTTATGTTTTGCATAATTGAGTGTGTAGCATGATTTGCATTGAGAATGTTTGAAATAGGCGTGACTTTCTTTGGTCATTGATTCATGTCTTTAACAAAGGCATTAATGTACATGTAGGTATCGAAGAATTGAAGGCATCATTGATATGCAGATTGAGTTTAACATCGATGAGTGCGGATATCGGGATCGCTTCGGTAGCGCAAGGATCTGCGATATAAATCACGCGCACCCGTCATGACATGCCAATCACGACTAACTCATACTACTCGCGTGCTCGTGCGAAAACACATTGAATACCGCGCGACCGACCACGCGCACACAATTTGACCGAGATAGTTTTAAAATGTTTAAAATTGTGTTAGGGACCAATTGGGCTCTCATTTGAAATCATAACAGAAGCGCAATCATCTCAGTCTCCATATCGCACATCTCTTCCTCTCTATCAATTTCGAAGCCATCAATCTCTCCACCACGTGATCATCCACGATTTCGTCCGCGTTCTACATCTACCCATGCCTCATCAATACATTATAAAGCTAGGGTTTCTGATTGGGTTTGCAGAAACAAGTTTGGGGGTCATCAAATCATATGCTCTCATTCATTCTTAGTCAAATCATCTGCATTATCTTTATCTTCTGTAAATGGGTCCTATGCGAGCTCGCTCCATTTCATCTTCTTCATCATCTTCCTCTGGCAGTCAAGGGGAAGACATTGTCGATCATAACAAATTTTTGAATTTGGAAGCTCAGCAGGAGTATTACAGAATTGTGGCAAAGATGTTTGTTAAGGAACGCGGTTTCAAACCGGAGGGGTAAGATGGTCAGTTATGTGCCATGATTCACGAGAGAGGCTGAGGTGGACTGACTGCCACTCCCACGCCCATTCGATGAGCATAGTTCGAGAGTTTTATGCCAATGCCAAGGTCACCATGAGCGGTATCTCTATGGTTCGTGGGTTTGAGATAGATTATAGACCCCCTGCCATCAAAACCATTTTCAGACTCACTGATACACCGCCAACAAGGATTGCCAACTGGGTCACCGGTGCATATATGGAAACAGACTTGGAATTGGCGATTACGGAGTTGTGCGTGCCTGGCACGAAATGGACATATAAAGCTGGCACAAATCAGCCATGAATATTCCCAGCCGTAGCCCTGAACTGATACGCAAAGGCGTGGAATCTGTTCATCTATGCCAAGCTAGTGCCTTCGTCTCATCAGTACGAGATCATAGTGGAGAGAGCAATTATTTTGTGGGGCATAATCACCGGAAATACATTGACGTTGGCCATCTCGTCCATCAAAATATGTTGCGATACCTGCAGGGAAGCACCACTGGGAGCATTCCACACGCATCAGTGGTTTCTATGCTATGCACTCATCAGGGATTCAACTGGGGCAACGAACAAATGCAATACCCAAGCTAGGACATAACTATGCCACCATTGCAAAATTTGAGGATTGGGCAGGAGGCGAACCACATCCACGCAGACGATGATTTATTCTCTGGTCCATATTCCCAAAGCCATCACAGTAGCCTTCTCAAACAGATGAGGCGGGCCCATCTACGCAAGCACCTGCTGCCTAGGGTGATCGCCAGCTCCGAAGGTTGGAGCGAAAAGTCGATGCCATGTACGATAATTTTGGAGCGTTTGCTACGAGACTCACGAGGGCCTTGGACGAGGCTTTTGCATAGCAAGGAACGATGCTAGAGTGGCCTCAGTTCGGGACAGCAGTGCCATATCCACCACCAGATTCACCACCCGAGGATGGTGGTGCCACTTATCATTAGAGGAGTTTTCTTTTCCCTTTACCTTCATTCAATGGGGCATTGAATATTATAAGTTTGGGGGTATTGGGGTAGTAGGATAGTTGCATGTAGTTTTTGCATGATTAGTTTAAAATTTTGCATGTTTATTTGTCTTGTTGCATGTTTAGTTTATTTGTTTATGTGTTAGAAATTTTTTTTTGTTTCAGTTAGTTTGCATGTATCACAAAGTTCTTGCTTTATGGAAAGTTTTGTCTAGTCGATGAGGATAGTGAATTGTGAAGGATTTTTGAATATTTAGGATAACATGAACTGAGTTATAATGTTTTACATGATGTAATTCATGTTGCTATTTAAATGCTTTCGGTTTGCACGAATGTGTTCACAATCACTTGTAGGTATAAGAAGTATGTGTTGCATTGCTCGATAGAAAATGTAGTTTTAAAAAGAGAAATATCTGGAAAATGAACTTAGACTGTATAAAACATTGATATTTAAACTTTGGGAAAACATGGGTATGCTATGTTTCAATATATATATATATATATATATATATATAAAAGAATATATATATATATATATATAGCAATAACGTGGCTAGTCTTATTTCGGGGCCCTGGCTACTTGAGTAAGTACGCCCGAGGGGATTGTCTCTACACCTAGCGCCCTAAGGTCTTTCATGGTCTAGGAGCCATTGGTTGAAAGCTCGCTAAGGGGTAGCAGTGTTGCCTAATGAAATAAGACATTGCACAGTCATGTGAAAAAAAAAGAAGAAAAATATGAAAAAAAAATATAGCAATAAACACCGCGGAAAAGTATGAAAATCGCCTTCGTGAGTAGCAATAGAGCAGTCAAAGCCCATTGTTAAACCTCAGTTTGTTTTGACATGTTGGAACAGTCTTCGTTGCATAAGTATACATGAGTCTTGATTTAGAGTATAATTTTCTGTTTTGAGTAATTTAGCATGTGTATTCTTTGCTTAAATCAAGTTTTGGTGAACACAACACACACACACAGCATCTCTATAGCATGTATGAATTATCTGAGTGTATGATATTATGCCTATCGTTTGATTTGAATTTGTATTCTTGAATCTGGATAATTCGTTGAGGTATTTTGGACTGAAATTCTGTTAGAGTTGGAACAATGTGTGACAAGTTTGCATATTAATTTAGTTGCATAGTAGTGCTTTTGCATTTTCATTGTTATTTAGCATGCACTGCTTGAGGGCAAGAAATAGTTCAAGTTTGGGGGTATTTGATAAGTGGGTTTTACACCTACTTATTGGATATTAATTCACGCGAACTATGCCCATCTCAAGTACATTTTAGTGTGTTTTTAGTTGCATTTCATGTTATTTTGCATTTACTTAAAACTCCTTTGGTGAGGCTAGATGGCATGAGACTGATGGATGCATGGCATAAGGATCAATTAGAGCAGAGAAGCTAAGCATGGGTGTTGATGGACAAGGAAATGAAAGCGTGAGAACATATCAATATCGCGTGAAGTCAGAATCGAACTCAGAGTCATAGAAGCTGCGTGGACACTGCAGTATATCTGAAGCCAAGACATGCGGCATTCGAGCGCGACCATTCAAATTAGACCGAAACTACACACGCAAGACTACATAGGAGAAGCGCATACGCACATGATGGTAGCATTATTCTTGAGCTACTTATTTTAATTTTTAATTTTAAAGGTTGTAATTAATAAAAAACAATTTATGACTGGTGTCAGACGTATCATTCAGTACTTTTAATGAATTTTCATATTGGAACTTGGGTTTACACTCTGGGAGAGATTCCAACGGAGAACTAAGCCTAAATTTCATCTTTTCTAATTCTTCGTGGGATTTCCAATCATTGTGGATAACTCTTGTTATTTTGCTGGATTTATATGAGGAATTGAACGTTAATATTGGTTTATAATCAGCAATTGGGTTTGATCGTTTCTATCCCTTCTCTTTCAATTGTTTGCTTATTAGCCATGTTTAGCTTTAATCCCATAATGGCTTTTGGTTCAGTCATGAACTAAACTCCATTATGGGATTCTAACGGATTTTAATATGTAGTTCATTTGCATGCTTGAATGATGGACTGTTTTGCATATCATAAGCAATTTCTATCGTGGTGGTTTTGCATGCATGAATGACTGATCACCATTCATTTTCAGTACTTGTATGGAATTAACAATGAACATGCGAGTATGGATTGTAATTATGATAGCATTTGTATATGGGGCTGTTTTGCATGGCTTGTGTATTTCGTGAACCAGATAAACATATATTGTTTCATCGTATGAGTTAATATAAGGGCTTGTGCTTAAATTCAATATAGTTGCAATTTCACATAGACATATAGTGATTTTGGTTATATTGATGATTATATAGTGTCTATCGCTTGTGGATACTGTGTGAGTAGGCCATAGTGCATTGAAAAATGGCTATAACTATTTTAGTGCTCTTGACTACTTTTCTGCGATATGTAGGCAATCTTGCATGATGGTGGCAATTAGATGAAGTATTAAATGAAGTTAGGATCCCATTATTTCTAGATTTGCTTTATTACATTCTTATTCTCATTTTAGTTATTATTTGCATTTAGAATAAATTCACAATTATAATCATAAGTTTAAGTATATAAAAATAGTGATTTGGTTGATGCATAAGAGTTTAAATTAAACAACTTTCTCTGTGGGACGATACTCTACTTACTCTGTATTACTTGTTGACACATGTATGCTTGCATGAGTTAGAGCTCTTTTGTTAGAACTGAAAAAGAGGCAACACTTGCACGTATTCATTGATTGCGAAATCGACCAAAAAGTTTTCTTCTTGTATTTGCAGGAATTCTTTGCGAGTGTATGCACACTATATCAAGGGCAAAAAAGGAACTTTTTCCTTACACAGACGATATCGAAAGGAAGTTCTGGAAATTGTAGTCGACTAGTGCAGTGTCACCTATGGAAGAAAAGCTGGCAGAACAAGAAATTCCAGTGAACATGGCAGGGGACAAACAGAAATCGCTTAGGGATTATGCCATGCCGAATGTCACGGACATACAGTCGAGTATTAGGAGACCGGCAATCAATGCAAACAGCTTCGAGATCAAACCAGGAACAATTCAGATGTTACAAAATACATGACAATTTGGTGGTAGTTCGATAGATGATCCTAATGAGCATATCTTGAGTTTCTTAGAAGTTTGCGACACCTTCTAATTTGACAATGTATCGGAAAATGCTGTAAGATTGAGGATTTTCCCGTTTACCTTAAAAGATAAAGCGCAAAGTTGGTTACATTCTTTGCCTCCTAGTTCAATCACAGCTTGGGACGACTTAGCCCAAAAATTTCTAGCAAAGTTTTTCCCACCAGCGAAGTTGGCAAAACTATAAAACGATATTCACACCTTTGCACAGTTCGACTCAGAATCGTTATATGAGGTGTTGTAAATATTCAAAGACATGCTTCAGAAATGTCCACATCACGAAATTCTGAAGTGGATGCAGGTTGGGATATTTTGTGATGGGTTGCACGCAACCACTAGGGCCAGTATTGATGCGGCAGTAGGGGGAGCAATCATGTCTATGAATTTTGATGAGGCATATCAGCTGTTAGAGACAATGGCCAATAACAACTATCAGTGGCCCATGACTAGGTCTAACCCTCCTAAAACACCGGGAAAGTTTGAAGTGGATCCAATGACAGCATTAGCAGCACAAGTGGTCGCAATAGCTAAGAAAATGGAAACATGGAGTCCACTATCCACACAGCAGGTAACAATGGTTTGTGAATTATGTGTTGGGGGTCATGCTACAGATAAGTGTGCCATAAATTCTGAATCAGCTCAGTTCGTAGGGAGCTATAATCGATCTACCAAACCATATTCGAACCAACAAGCATATAATCTGGGTTTGAGAAATCATCCGAGATTTTCATGGAGTAACAATCAAGCTCAAGCTCAAGCACCTAGACAACAAAACACATCCGGATTTCAAAATCAAACTCAACAACAACCAGAGAAGAAATCGGGTTGGGATGAAGCCTTGGAAAAATTCATTAGGGCTACTGACAAAAAGAACGAGGAACAAGACAAGCTATTGAATCAAGTAGATATGAATGTGAAAAGCCAAGGTGTGTCGATAAAGAATCTAGAAAATTAATTGGGGCAGATAGCACACGAATTGAACAACCGTCCACATGGAACACTCCCTAGTGATACAGAGATAAATCCGGCTAGAGATGAGCATTGCAAGGCCGTGACTTTACACAATGGAAGGGATTTACAAGAGACAGTTAAGGATAAAGAAAAGAGGGACAACACAACTGATGAAATAGAAGGAATGGTGGAACCCGGAAAATGTTAAGATGAAACCGTAGAGCAAAAAGCACCGGAACCACCTATGAAAATGCCTCCCATACCGTATCCACAAAGATTTCAAAAATCTAAGCTAGATAAGCAGTTTTCAAGATTCTTGGATATTTTCAAAAAACTGCACATCAACATTCCCTTTGCCGAAGCCTTGGAACAAATGTCGAGTTACGCCAAGTTTATGAAGGAGGTTTTGTCGAGAAAGAGGAAATTGAGCGAGTTTGAGATAGTGGCGTTAACCGAAGAGTGTAACGCGATCATTTAGAATAAGTTAACCCCAAAGCTCAAGGATCCAGGTAGCTTTACTATTACATGTGAAATTGGAAACCAGTTTTGAGGCGAGCATTATGTGATATGGGGGCTAGTATAAACTTGATGCCACTATAAGTCTACTGTCCGTTTGGACTCCAAGCACTAAAATATACGAATGTCAGTTTGTAGTTGGCGGATCGATCTGTTACATATCCACGAGGTATATTTGAAGACGTGTTAGTAAAAGTGGATAAGTTCATCTTTCCCGCAGATTTCTTTATCTTGGATTGTGAAGTAGATAGAGAAATCCCATTTATTCTTGGGCGACCATTCTTAGCAACAAGGAGAACTTTGATTGATGTGCAGAAAGGTGAATTGACGATGCGAGTTGAAGATCAATAGGTCACCTTTAATGTATTTAAGTCAATGTCTTATCCGAAAGAAAAAGGTGAATGCATACGGGTGGATATCATAGATGAATTGGTTAATCATAAGTTCCACGGAAATTATTCAGAGGACTCGCTAGAATCCATTTTGCTCGGGATGGACGACGATGGTATTGAAAATGACGTTGAGTATGTCAAATGGCTAGATACATCCTCTTTCTTCTGGAAAAGTAATCAACCATTCGACACTCTTGATAGGCCCGAAACGGAAGGTAAAATGGTCAAACCCTCGATAGAAGAGCCACCGGTGTTGGAATTAAAACCACTACCATCTCATCTGCAGTATGCTTATTTGGGAAAAGATGCTACCTTACCAGTTATTGTTTCGACGGAGTTAACTGACACATAAAATGAGAAATTGCTAAGGGTATTGTGTGAATTCAAAACAACAATCGGATGGATGATAGCAGATATTCGAGGAATTAGTCCATCATACTATATGCATAAGATTTTAATAGAAGAGGGGGCTAAACCAATCACCGAGCAACAAAGAAGGCTAAACCCTATTATGAAGGATGTGGTGAAAAAGGAGATCATAAAATGGTTGGATACCAGTATTATTTACCCAATCTCAGACAGTTCGTGGGTAAGTCCTGTACAGTGCGTACCAAAGAAAAGTGGTATGACAGTGGTGAAGAACGAATCTAATGAGCTCATCCCTACTAGAACCGTTAGAGGATAGAGAGTATGTATGGACTACCGCGAGCTTAATAAAGTCACACACAAGGATCACTTTCCCTTGCCGTTCAATGATCAGATGCTGGATAGGTTAGCGGGACATCAATTATATTATCTTTTGGATGGATATCCCGGGTATAATCAAATTGCCATAGCCCCAGAGGATCAAGAGAAAACTACATTCACATGCCCATACGGTACGTTTGCGTTCCGACGTATGTCCTTTGGCTTATGTAATGCACCGACAACCTTTCAACGGTGCATGATGGCGATCTTCTCAGATATGGTCGAACAGAATTTGGAGGTATTTATGGATGGCTTTTCTGTGTTTGGTGATAGTTTTGACTTATATTTGAAAATTTTGATTTTAGTGTTGAAGCGATGCGTGGAGACTAACCTGGTCCTTAACTAGGAAAAATGTCACTTTATGGTGAAAAAAGGGATTATTTTGGGGCATAAGGTTTCTGTAGCAGGGTTAGAGGTGGACAAAGCGAAGATTGAGATGATTGAGAAACTACCTCCTCCATCATCGGTGAAAGGAATACGGAGCTTCTTGGGACATGCAGGTTTCTACATATGCTTCATTAAAGACTTTTCAAAAATTTCGAAACCCTTATGTTCCCTATTGGAGAAAGATGTGTCTTTCAAGATGGATCAGTTATGTATCGAGGCATTTGAAGTATTAAAGAAGAAATTGGTCTCAGCGCCAATTATAGTGGCGCCCGATTGGTCTTTACCATTCGAATTGATGAGCGACACCAGTGACTACACAGTTGGAGCATTGTTGGGACAATGTCATGACAAGATTTTTCACACTATCTACTACTCTAGCAAGACATTGATGGATGCCCAGTTGAACTACACAACCACCGAAAAAGAATTACTTGCAGTTGTGTTTGCCTTCGACAAATTCAGAGCATATCTCATTGGGACCAAGGTAATCATTTATATTGATCATTCTTCCATTAAGTATTTGATTGAGAAGAAGGATGCCAAATCGCGGTTAATACAGTGGGTATTGTGGCTGCAAGAATTTGATTTGGAGATCCGAGATAGAAAAGGTACAGAGAATCAAGTGGCGGATCATCTTTCCCGGTTGGAAAATGCAGAAGTCCAGGAAAAAGACAACGTCATGATCAATGAGAAATTTTTGGATGAACAGCTCCTCCAAGTAACAACATTACGTGGTTGCTAAGGTGTTACCACCAGATTTGACCTCACAGCAACGTAAGAAGTTCCTCCACGATGTTAAGCAATATTATTGGGATGAACCATTTTTGTTTAAGGCTTGTGCGGATCAAATGATTATACGTTGTGTGCCACATGAAGAGATGGATAGCATATTAGGTCATTGCCACTCATCAGATTACGGAGGTCATTATTCCGGTGATCGAACAGTGGCCAAAGTTTTATAATCGAGATTTTTCTAGCCTTCTCTATTCAAGGATGCTTACCTCTATGTACTGAAGTGCGATTAGTGCCAACGCGTAGGTAATATCTCCAAGCGCAATGAAATGCCACTCAACACAATTTCGGAGGTTGAACTGTTCGACGTAAGGGGAATCAACTTTATGGGACCTTTCCCATCTTCCTTTAATAATCAATACATTCTATTGGCGGTCGATTACGTTTCCAAATGGGTAGAAGCTGTAGCTTTACCCACGAATGATGTCAACGTTGTCCTCCGATTCTTAAAGAAAAACATCTTCACACGATTTGAGACGCCATGGGCAATAATAAGTGATAAGGAAACTTATTTCTGTAATAAGCAGTTCACTAAATTGCTTATAAAGTATGGGGTTCGTCATAAAATTGCAGCCGCGTATCATCCCCAAACTAATTGTCAAGCGGAAGTCTCAAATAGGGAGGTCAAGCAAATTTTGGAAAAGGTGGTCAATCCGACACGAAAAGATTGGTCCATGCATCTGGATGATGCCCTATGGGCATATCACACAGCCTACAAGAATCCTGTAGGCATGCCAGCCTATAGGATGGTCTATGGTAAGGCATGTCACCTCCCGGTCGAACTAGAACACAATGAAAACTGGGCCATTCGGAAACTTAATTTTGATCTACAAGCAGCGAGTGAGAAAAGGTTACTGCAATTAAATGAGATGGACGAATTTCGGTTCAATGCCAATGAAAATGCAAAACTCTACAAGGAGAAAGTCTAACCCTGACATGATAAGAAAATTCTTGATCGGACATTTGAACCAGACCAACAAGTCCTATTTTTTAATTCACGATTGCGTTTATTTCCTGGGAAATTGAAATCCCGTTGGTCCGGGCCGTTCATGAGTATATTTGTCGCACCACACGGAAACATCGAAGTCGAGGAACCGAATTTAAAACGCACAATTAAGGTGAACGGTCAATGACTTAAACATTACTAGAGTGGACCCATCGAACGTCAATCCACGGTCATGTACCACTCCGAACCAATGGATAATTGAGCAACACTGTAAAGTCACGCTGACGACTATAAACCAAGCACTATAGGGAGGCAACCCAAGCATTTTAAATTATTTTAATTTACTTCAGTCAAGATAGTTGTTATTTAAAATAATTTCATTTTATATTTAGTTGTAAGCATATACTCTTGCATGTCCTTAGCCCTATACTCCTTGCTCACAGGTAATTTGCTCGCATGATGGAAAGTGAACAAGCCAGGACATCTCAAGCACCCCGACGCTCCCAGACAAGCAACCTCCAGTGCCCTGGCGCTAAGATGCAAAAATACCAACCAGAGTCCAAATACCGGTGCTCCAAAAACAGACATTTCCGGCATACCGCCCGTGAGCCTCAACCTAGCTACTTTTTAGCTACTTTTGTCAAGCGCCTCGGCGCTCTAGAATCATTATACTCAAGCGCCCCGGCACTGGGAGCAGTTTAAGAAACGGTTTTTAATGCTTAAACTTTTCATGTCCAATAAAACCAACTTCTATTACACTTCTACTTTCTCCACACTACTTTGGCACGTTAAATTCTGGACCTACCCATTACGCTCACATCCCTTCTTCTCCTTGCACTTAGACTTACCCCGCGGTGATTCTACCACTTTCCTTTAAATATTATTTCCAATTGGTCGGTGAAAGGTATGTGGTACTCGCAATCTCCTCTCATAATTTATACAAAATTCTAGATTTAAGGTATGTATGCCTTGAAAGTTTGATATGGGAGAACCAAATTGCGTATATTGCGCCTACTATGTCTTCGTCCTATTGAGCATGCATGCTATGGAATGTCCATTGAGTCTATTATCTGCCAAAAGTGAATTATGGATGCTATTTTCTGAGTTGTGTATATGATGTGCCCTTATGTGTGAATATATAGAGATTTACACCATGCCTACAAGGTGTTTGGTGTATTGCCTCAATGAACTTTAATTGTTATTTCCCTTGTGTAGGCATGTATATCTTTTCCTCTAATTATGTAGCTATCTTTGCCGGATCTTAATTTCTTCGACCTATGGGACCAATGTTTTATGTTAACCATGTACCGAATGTATGCAATGTTGCCGTCATATGCTTCTACATATCAAATCCTTTAGGCCCACTTTGTGTTTCTTTTGCAAATTATAATATTTGAATGGTACATGCGTTTAATCGGTACAATTTTGAACGTTCAAGCTATTATGGGTCATGTCACACCCCCAACCATGTGATTATGTGCACTTATTTTGAGGCTTGAGGGTGGTGCAATGGGTACACATGTCCATATTCGATTTTTTTTGCCCAATTCTAATCCTCATAAATGCGATTTCTTGCAGTATTTTATATATGGCTTCAAAGCAACAACGAGGAGATGGTTCTGGGACAACCTCGGCTCCACCAAAATTTGATAATCGAATGTTGTCAGTGTCGAGGCACAGGAATGCTACAACAAGATGTCTACCTGCTCTCTCATCCCCGAACGAAGTTTAAGGCCCGATCAATCCAAAGTTGGGGACCTAGCGGTCATGATAGCTGAGAGGAATTGGTTCCAACTCACTGAACAACCTGATCCAGCCGTGATTGCAGTTGTCAAAGAATTCTACGCCAACGTGCCTAAACACTACCACTATGGGGTGTATGTGAGAGGAAATACAGTCGAATTTGGCAAAGACAATATTAACGGGTGCTATCAACTGCCATTAGAGGGACTCAACGACGAGTATGCCAATCTTGTGAGTCAAGGTCCAGACTATGAGAAACTAATTCGAGAACTGTGTCAACCGGGCACCACATGGACATTACATGAACGTGGCAGCATGACCTTCCCTCTTTCTCACCTCAGTTTATATGGGAAGGCGTGGTATGCCTTTATATGCGCCAAACTCATGCCATGTACACATGTGAGCCATGTCACCAAGGAGAGGGTTGTACTGCTATATTCCATTATTCAAGGATTGAAGATAGATGTCGGTCATGTTATTCAGCAATCAATTTTGCAGGCTGCAAGAGGAGGAACCACAGGAGGTTTACCCCAGCCATCTTTGATTTTCGTGTTATTTGCAAAATTTGGGGACAAATGGAAATCGAATGAAATGATTCAAACTCCTATGCCGATGTTGGACCACAAGCTGATCTGTAGGTAAAGCGTATGGACTAGCGGGAGAACCACCCTAGGGGATTAGGTTTTATAATTCCCCAAGTTGAAGCTCCACAAGCTCCAACACCTCAAGCTCCACCTACTTATGGTTCTTCATCCGTAGCTTACCGTGGTGTGGTTCCTGAAGCGGTCCAACGTGAAATTGATGGATGGTTTTACAATCTCGAAGCTCAGAATGTCTGCCTTTTGGAACGCCAGGATGTCATCTATAAGTACTTGGTTGACCAATTTGCAGCCCAGAATGCCATGAACGCCCAACTGTTCCCGGGCGTTAATCTTAGCCAGTTCCCTACTGCTCCCATTTTGCCAGTATTTCCCCCTTCCGATATAGAGATGAGCGAGGATGATGATGCTCCACCCGAGGAATAAGCTCGTCAAGGAAGTCGTTTGTTTTTATATTTGTTTTATTTTTCGCATGAGGACATTGCTCTAGATAAGTTTGGGGGTAGTTACTTTCTATTTGCATTAGTAGATTGTTAACAGTTTGAGGATAATTTGGATTTTTATTGTTGGTTAAGTGTTGCATGTAAGGATTGCATGTTAATTCCAGCTGTTTGATAGTTACGTAAATATTTGGGGCCAAAGATGAAATTAAAATTGCATGAACAAGTCTAGTAAGGATTGTTAAGTTAGTGATATGATTTTCTTGACATGATTTACATCTTTATCTGTTTGACACTGTTATTATCAGGATAACACTTGAAAAATGACCATGTTAGCTAAGAAAGTTTAAATGGATAGATAATAGACTTCTAAAGGATGAATGGTAGTAAAATGAAGGAACAATTTGAATAGCTAGTAAGACTGAATTTAGATATAAACTCAAGTTTGGGGGAAAAATATTTGGAGTGTATAAGCTTTGAAAAAAATAATAATAATAATTAATAATAATAATCGTGGCATGCTTGTCTAGTTTTGTGGCCTTTGTTACTTGAGTAAGTAAGCCCGAGGGGATTGTCCTTACACCTAGCGCCCTAAGGTCTTAATGGCTTGGGAGTCGTTGGTCAAATGCTCATTAAGGTAGCACTGGAAAGCATAAGGGAATAAGACAATGCATAGTCATGAGAAAAAAAAATTAATAAAGCGGGAAAAGTGCAAAAGGCCCCCGTTATAAAAAAAAGAGGGGAGCATAAGTATTCCATTTTGACCCTTGGATTTTGGTAATTGTTTAATTTCAGTCGAATCAAGTTTATTTGATGAGTTCTCGAGTTTGCACTGTATGATGTCTTCTAACAAATCTATTATCTTTCATTTTTTTCTTTTCAATAGTTAGCATGGTTGTTGAACACACACTCACGGTATCAGTAATAACAGATTTAGATTTATTAATTGTTGGGATATTATTGACCTGTTTAATATGAGGTATTAGCATGTTTTTGTGATTTTTCTAAGGCCTAAAGAATATATGGTATGTTATTTAATTGCTGGAATTACGAACATATAGATAGTTTTAGGTGCAATTACATGTTTATTTGTTCATGTTGTCTTATGTTTTGTTGCTTAAGGACAACCAACGCTTAAGATTGGGGGTATTTGATGATTGGGTGATATACCCATGAATCGGATATACTTGGGCTTAAATTATTGTATTCTCAAGTCATTTAGATGCATTATTATTGTATTTTTGTGTTATTTTGTAGAGAAGGGAGCTGCAGGGGGAAATTTGGGAACTTCAAGTTGTGTAATGGCATTTTGGTAATTTTTCATGGACCAGCGTCGAGCCGCTCTATTCAGTATTAACCTCAGCGCTGGGGCGCTGAAAGGTTTATTTACGTTGACCAGAGACGTGCGTGTTGACCAAGCAGTTCACTTGCATAATGAGTGTTACGTTGTTAAGTTGATGGAGTTGATTTGAAAAAGGAGTGTGGTTGGATAAGAGAGTATATAAAGGTTGTTGTAATGGAATTAAGTAGCTATCAACCACAATTGAAGGAAAAAGCAAGGAATCAAGAACAGATTGAAGATTTTACCTAGAGTTTCTTCTTCTCCATTCTTTCAATTTGTGTAATTCTTTAAGGATGATTTGTAAAAGATTGTTGGTTTTAATTTCTGTCATGAACTAATTTCTTTAATTAAGATTTCAATTGAACCTTTCATGTGTATAAATTAATTATTCAATTTATTCCAATTATTTATGTTGAAGTGAATTGTTTATCTTGCCTTGTGTTTATTGATTAATTATTTGGCCAATAATTACCTTGTTACTCTAGAAGGAATTGAAAGAGGAAATCTAAAGTTAGAAATGGGCATGATAACGTGTGACTTAGTTATTTGCATAGTGAATAATTAGGTTTGTGAATTGAATGGAGATATTTGTTCACCGCATATAAGACATAAGGAATTGGAATTGAAGGAGATTAATTCAATTATTTTGCATAGGAATATAGCAAGATTAATCTATATCAAATAGAAGTCATTGGATCTCTTGGAAAAAGGACTTTTGGCATTTGAGAATTTCTGTTAACAATTCAGTGGGCATAATAATTGGGATAGTTGGATAATTGATTTATGGTTCATAATTGGGGATATTGAAGTCTTAATCCTTATTTATCTGAATTCATTCATTTAAATCTTAGTTCTGTTTATTTGATTTATTTTAGAATAATCTCCTTTTAATTGTTTAATTTAGTTTTCTTAATTATTAAAATCACATCTTATGGTTGTTTAAATAAAATTGGATTGATACAGTACTAGTAGTTGAAATTTATTGATTAGAATTCTCTATGGGTTCGACACTCTGTCTTATCACTTTATTACTTGTTGATCATGTATACTTGCACGTATTCATTGATTGCGAAATCGATCAACAATCCACAAGATCAAAGATTGAGAGATTAAAGAAAGAGAAAATATCAAGGAAGGCTCATTTGTGTTCATTAACTTAGCCAAGTCTCTCTCTCTCTCTCTAAAGCCACGAAAATTTGATAGATTTTCAGTCCCAAGATAAGTTAAGAACACTTCAAGATCAGATTAGGAAGTGAAGATCAAAGGTTGTTCAAAAGAAAGGTATAAACCCTAACCAAGCTAAATCTTATATGCTAAGAAAAATTTATGTTGTTATGTTTTTATGTTTTTATGTTTATATGTGTTATATGATTTTATATAGTGATCTATGGTGATATATCATGGATCTATAACATCAAAGAGCATAAAATTGAAGATTTTATAAACTGTCAAGAACCTTAAAATATGGCCTGACAGTCAAATGTCAGATGCCATAGATCCAAATATGGTAATTGTTAGACTTGTTAAGTGTATCATTGTTGTAGTATACTATGAGAAGAGTAAACTGGAAGTGGAATCATATCCATATCATGTCCAAATTCTAAGTTATTAATGGTCAAACATGGTTGACCAGTCATCTTTATGAATTTCTGGGTAACCAAGAAATTCCCCAGAAAGTGTCTAACAGGTTTTGATGTGCTTAGATCTTGCATCTATTATGTGTTTAGCTTGTGCAAGTGTATCATTGATATACCCTGACATATGGACTATAGAACTATGACATCAAAACACCTAAATCATCAACAGAATCCAAGTTATTAGTGGTCAAATTAGGTTGACCAAGCACAAAACCAGTTTTTTGAAATCCCAAAAAACTAAAAAACATGTTTCTGACAAGCTTTGGACCAAGCCAGATCTTCCTATTGTGATGTAGTTAAGCTACCTAAGTGTAGTATTTTTGTACCTTCACATGTAAACTTGAAGAGTGTGACACTATAACACTCAAACAATACACAAAAATTTATTTGTTATAGCTCTAAAGTAGCTACCTAGCACTATCTGGGTTTCTTGGTAACCTAGAAACTCCAGATTAGTCCTGACAGCTACTTTGGATGCTTAGATATTCATGTTATTAAGTAGTTAGACCCTGAATTTGGTTAGTACTCGTAGTATTACACTACTACTACACCATGGATACACTCTCATGCGTAGAATCATAACAAGTTAGAAATTAACCATTGTCAAAGTAGCCCCCAGGGCATTGACCATGGTTGTTCTTCATTGATGAAGAATGTAAGACCCCAACGTTTATGAATAAAGATGAATTTTTCTCTAAATATCATTTTTGAATATTAAAGTGTGAATTTGTTATAATGTTATAGTTGTGGGTAATATTTACAAATTTTTCTAAGTTAGCAAGTTGTTATAAAATATTCATTTAGTAGACGAATATTCGTTTTATTAGGGAATATTCGTACGGCGGCACAGTATTTGGTAGAACCAACAACGGAATTACTGTCGGAGTTAGAAAATGACAGAAATAACTTTTTATGAAAATAACAGCAAAAGTTTTACCGTTAACTGTTGAAATACCTGGTGATAAAAGTACAATAATATGCGTGGTTACATAGTAGCACACGATATTGTACTGTATCTTTGATTATTGATGCTTACGTGAGAAGTCACTCAGTTTTATTTAATTATTTCTATAGTAATTGCTGCATAGTATCTCACATTATTGATTCAATTATTGTCACAAAATTTTATATTATTAAATCAATAATTGAGACGAAAAAGTTATTTATATTATTATTTGCATAATTGACAATGTCTAGAAATTTCTGTCGAGGAAAGGGGTTTGGTCATCTAATTGTGCGCTAATAAGGAGAAGTCCTTACCGGAAAGCCCCCTCTTTCCTGGAAATGATCAGGTTGTTAATATTGTGAGTTATAATATTAATGATAAATATTATTAAAAATGTGTTTAGTGAAGCCAAGTGAATTGAGATAAATGGAGGGGATTTTTATGAAGTATTTGTTGTAAGTTTGGCTTATTACATGGACCCCCACTTACCCATTTTTCAAAATCGTCGGCAGAAGTTATCTAAGTTTTGGTTATATATATATATATTAATTCTGTTTTTTATATAAAATAGAATATATTTTATTTTATTTGTATAGTACTGTATAGTATTACATAGTACTGCATAGTGTGTGCATAGTGCTACATAGTAAAATAAAAATTCTTAAAAGTTTTTCGTCGGTTGAGCACCCGTGATTCCTACACTGATTCACCCGTGATTTTTTAAATTTAAATAGTGCCTTGCCATTCTTCTATAAATGGTAAACTACTCGAGGCTCATGTAGCCCATGTCGGATTAATTATATTTTTGGCCGGAGGAATGAACCTATTTGAAGTGGAGGATGCTTAGTTTAGAATTGAAAATTAGACCAGAATCAGAGAATTCTTCTTCTATAATAGTGAGCGTATTTCTTTTGAGTTTAAGGAAGCTTTGATCGTAGAAAAAAGTATAAGTTTTCTTCAAGAATATCCCCGCCCTACTAGTCAGAAATACTCTCCTTTTAAGATAAGGGATATTATTTTTGTTCAATATTCGTAAGAAATAATATTTTCTTCCATAATCTGTAGTATGTGTGACGCCCCCAAATCCGGGTTACCTGACCCACAGATTTGGTGCTCAATGTGACGCCCCCAAAATAGGTATACATTACCCATTTTGAGTCGTCAATAACATGGTATAGAGGCAACTACAACTTTATTAATACAATACGAAAACTGTGAGTTTAAATACAAATATTGCCGTCTAGACAATATTCACACCCAAATAAGTCCTCATTATAATTATTGGTACATTATTTTACAAAAATGGTGGGGACTACTAAAACAACTTTCTAAATCATCATTCCATACCCCGACTAGAACTCGCTACATTCTCGCCTCTTGAGAAGAAAAATGGAACAAAAAGGAAAAGAGTGAGCTCAACTAGCCCAGTAATGAATATTATGACTAAGATAATATAGAACAAATTATCGTTACTCTTAAACAAGGAAAAATCTGATAAAATACAATAAACAACAAGTTTCAGATCAATATTTGAAGCGAAAATAATTATTCATAGAAGAGTTACGTACATAATCAAATCTACTCTAATCTATGAATTTAAAAGTCCATCATCAATATTTTATCCCTGTAACATCAACCAATATTCATCTTCAATCAAATATTCATCTTTGCACTACAAGCCAAAGATATTCATCAGTCGGTCATGTTCATCTCAACACCTGTACATCTTTGCACTGCAGGCCAAAGATATTCATAAGAAAATCAACCATCTTTTTCACTACAGGTGCAAAAGATATTCATAATACCATCATTTAGGATGAGGATGATGAAAAATATTTTAAAGAAAACGAATCTAGTGAAACAAAAGAACAAGTATTATGGATTCGTACTTTAAACAATCCGAGTTCAAAAATATTTCATAAATTATCATAGTGAAGTAAAATTCAAGAATGATCAAAACATGGATACAATCAAAGCTAGTATCCACAATAGATATTTTGGAGAAAAACAAAAATTTATTTTTTCTGTGAATAGTGTCGTATTCGTGAATAGTGCCGTATACGTGAATAGTGCCGTATACGTGAATAGTAACCCCGACACCAAAAGACAAGAATTACACAAGAAAATTTTTACCAATAATCCAGCATAATGATATTAGAAGAAATAATATCATTTTTTTTAAAAAAAAATAACATCCATTACCTTGAAAAGACTGTATTTCTAGCTGGAATACTGGATATAGTGCGGAAGGGAACTTGCACCGTATAGCAACACTCAAAAGTATTAAAATACTCACAAGAATACGCTCGATAATATAAAGAGATAAAGGGAGAGAAAACTTCAGTTTCTGGTGTGATTTTCAATTATAACCTAAGCACCCTATTTATAGGAAAATGCTTAGAACATCAAAGTAGAAAATTTAATAAAATATTAATATATTTTTCTTAATTTCTTAGCAACCTTCTTTGGTCAAAAACATCAGCCAACAACCCACCAAAATCACAAAAAACATTTTTCTTAAAAAAAATAATTAAAACTTTTAAAAATCAATTATTTTGGAACTACGGAACTTCAATAATTCATAATAAAAAGCCCTTTTTATCAGAAAAATTAGAACCACATGTCCTTTCCATAGGAAATTCCATTCTCTACAACTTTGTAAGTTTAAGTTTTTCCAAATTCCAAGCAAAAGTTGACCAAATCCCACAAACCAGGCGATTTTACTGCTATAAAAACCAATTTCAGTCAAGAAATGGGGTCTACCGACATGTTTAACATGTTTTAAACATTAATTGTAATAAAAATACTCCTCCTCATATACTCATAAATATCACCATTATTATATTATTAAAATATAATAATATATTTAAATGAATTGTTTTATCAGAAAAGATAAAATATCAATTTTTCTACAATTGTCACTTTAAAATTTTCTCCATCTATATCCACATAAAATGAATATTTTCCTTATCATATAAATCAATAATTAATTATTCACAAATAATATTACAGAATCACAATACTGACAACCAGGCAGTTCCCAGGAAAGAGGGGGCTTTCTAATAAGGATTTCTCCTTACTTGCGCGTAATTAGGTGACCAAACCTCTTCTTAGACAGAACTTTCTAGACATTGTCAATAATGTTATCTAATAATATTATTCAAATAATATAAATTATTGATCTGATAATGAAAATAATGTGTAGTGACAATTATTGAAACAACAATAATATAAAATATCAATGTAGTAATTATTGAATCAACAAAATAAAATATTGAATAGTAACTACTGTAACAATTATTGAGTAATGTCTTCCTACGTAAGAATCAATAATTGGTGCAATACCGTGTGCTACTATGTTTTAACCACCGGGGATTCCAACAGTATTAACGGTAACAACTACGCCGTTATTTATAAACAACTTATACTTGTCGTTTTCTTCATCCAATCGCATTCCGTTATGGGGCCCACACAAGGTTGCGCCGTCGTACGAATATTCCCCGACAGTAAGAATATTCCACGACCAAACAAATATTCTCCGATAAAAATGAATATTTTATAACCACTTGCATATTTGAAATATTTGTGCATTTTACCCATAACTAACCACATTAATCAAATCAACCCTTACTATTTCAAAATAATAAATAGAGGAAATTTAATTTTATTTATAATAAGTTGGGGTCTTACAAACTCCCCTCCTTATGAAATTTCGTCCTCCAAATTGACGTGACGTGCACAGTGTTTTCAAAAGGTGAGGATACCTCGCTTTCATTTCTGCTTCCAACTCCCGTGTCATTTCCTCAATAAAGATGGTTTCTCCACAAAACTTTAACTTGTGGTATGACCTTTGTACGTAAGACATGCTCCTTCCTATCCAAGATCTTGACAGGTACCTCCTCATACGTTAAGTCTTCGGCTATCTCATCCGGTTCTAACTCAATAACATGGTTCGGGTCTTTCACATATTTACGAAGCACAGATCTATGAAAAATATTATGAACACGAGACATACTTGGAGGTAACACGAGTCTATAGGCTACATTTTCTACTCGGTCAAGAATCTGAAATGGGCCAATAAATTGTGGATTGAGCTTTCCTCTCTTCCCAAATCTGGTAACTCCCTTCCATGGAGCAAAACGCAACAATACATGATCCCCAATTCTAAATTCCACATCCTTTCGATGAAGATCCGCATAACTCTTTTGTCGATCCTGTGCCGTTTGTATACGTTGTCGAATTATTTGGATCTTTTCCGTAGTCATACGTACCAACTCGGGTCCCAACAATGTTGCTTCACCCACCTCATCCCAACATATTGGAGAGCGACACTTTTGTCCAAACAATGATTCGAATGGAGCCACACCTATACTTGCCTGATAACTGTTGTTGTAGGAGAATTCCACCAATGGTAAATACTTATCCCAACTCCCTTTGAAATCTAGGACACAAAGTCTTAATAGATCTTCAAGAGTTTGAATAGTCCTCTCTGATTGTCCGTTCGTTTGAGGATGGTATGCCGAACTGAATCGTAAATCCGTGCCCATAGCTTTTTGCAAGCTAACCCAAAATCGTGAAGTGAATCTTGGATCACAAAGTCTGGAGTGGACTCAAAGTATTCCTTCTTCATCGATTCTTTCTTCTGGAATAGCACCCTCTCGTAATTTCTTCTTCATACACATCAGCTCTGGGTCTGTGGCTTGAGTAACTTTAACTTCATCGATTAAAGTTGGTTCTATGCGTATACTTGACATCATCGCACTCATTCCTACATATTATCTTCTACTCAACGCGTCAGCTATCACGTTTGCTTTTCCAGATGGTATTGAATGATGTGGTCATAATCTTTTAACAGCTCGAGCCAACGTCGTTGTCGTATGTTGAGTTCCTTTTGGGTGAAGAAATATTTGAGGCTTTTATGGTCTGAATATATCTCTCCACTTTCTCTCCATATAGATAGTGCCTCCAGATCTTTAGCGCGAAAATGACTACTGCCAACTCTAGATCATGAGTAGGATAATTCCTCTCATATTCTTTAAGTTGTCGCGAGGCATGGGCTATGACTTTTCCCACGTTGCATGAGAACACATCCTAACCCTTTGCCTGAAGCATCGTTGTAGATAACAAATCCATCTGAACCAGATGGTATTGTCAGAACAGGTGCCGAAATGAGTCTCCTCTTGAGCTCTTGGAAACTCTTCTCGTATTCCTTGCTCCATACGAATTTTTTATCTTTCCGAGTTAGCTAAGTTAATGGAGTAGCGATTCAAGAAAATCCTTCCACGAATCTCCGATAATAACTAGCTAAGCCCAAAAAGCTACGTACTTCTTACCGACTTTGGTTGCTCCCAACTTTGTATTGCCTCAATCTTCGCCGGGTCAACAGATACTCCATGTTTTGACACCACGTGCCCAAGGAACGCTACTTCCTCAAGCCAGAATTTGCATTTCTTCAACTTGGCATATAGCTTGTTTTCACGAAGCCATTGGAGTACCAGCTTCAAATGGTGCTCATGATCTTCACGGCTTTTGGAATATATGAGAATGTCATCAATAAAAACAACAATGAACTGATCCAAATAGTCCTTGAATACTAGGTTCATCATATCCATGAAAGTCGCAGGAGCATTAGTCAATCCAAAAGACATGACTAAAAATTCATAATGCCCATACGAAGTTCTCAAGGCGCCTTTAGAATATCCTCGCCTAATCTTCAGTTGATGATATCCAGAACGAAGATCGATCTTTAAAAAGAATTGTTCTCCTTGCAACTGGTCAAACAGGTCATCAATACGAGGTAATGGATACCTATTCTTGATGGTGACATGGTTCAATTCTAGATAGTTAATACAAAGTTGCATACTCCCGTCTTTCTTCTTTACAAATAAAATAGGAGCACCCCAAGGAGATGTACTAGGACGAATGAAATGTCCAACAACTCCTGTAGTTGGACCTTTAACTCCTGAAGTTCAATAGGAGCCATTCGATATGGGGTTTTAGAAATGGGCTTTGTACCAGGTTCAAGATCAATAAAGAATTCAACTTCACGTTCTGGGGGTAGATCGGGAAGTTCTTCAGGAAACACGTCAGGAAATTTACTAACAACAGGAATATTATTCAAATCTGACGTGTCTTTATTCAAATCCATAACATGGGCTAAGAAAGCTTGACATCCGTTTTTCAATAAACGAATAGCTTTATGACTAGATATAACAGTAATTAATTTTAATGATTTAGTTATTTGAATTTGTACAACAGGTTGGTTAGGAATATGAAAACTAACAACCTTACGAAAACAATCAATTTTGGCATGATGAGTAGTTAACCAAACAATCCCTAAAATCACATCAAAAGCAAGTATCTTTAAAGAGATAAGGTCAACAGGTAATGTGATGGTGCCAACTTGGATCAAACAAGATTTATAAACAGTGGATGTGATGAAAGTTTCTCCTAACGGAGTCTCCACAGATAAATCAAAGTCTAATTTCTCCGGAGTTAAGTTTAAACGTTGAGCACAAGTAGGAGAGATAAATGAATGGGTAGCACCGGTATCAAGTAAGGTATAAACTTTGTAAGAATTTATGATTAGCTTACCCGTGATCACCTCGTTTGGGTTCCTCGCATTTTGACCAGGTCACGACAAACGCTCTTCGAGGAACTGTTGACTTTGACTTTTCTGGGACAGCCTTTTGAGTAACCATCCCCGCTGGACTTGGTTTCACTACCGTACAATCTCGAGCGATATGTCCTTCCTTTCCACAATTATAACATACCTTGAACTGTTGTGGGCAGTTTGGGCTGATATGTCCCTCTTTTCCAAATTTATAGCATACGACCGGTGGTCGTTCTCCTCCATAGAAAGCGATTCTTCTTTGGGTCGACGTCTTCACATGGTCATTGTTGAATCTCCTCTTTTTAAAATCTCCTCCCGACTCGCTTCTTCTATTCTCATGGCCATGATTACCACCAGAGTGGTTACCGCCTTTGTCCATATTCATCTTTATTAATACATTTGTCGTGCAAAATACGACATCATATATACTGTGAGTTTAAATACAATTATTGTCTTCTAGACAATATCCACAAGCAAATAAATCCCCATCACAATTATTGATACATTATTTTACAAAAATGGTGAGGACTACTAAACAACTCTCTCTAGAACCTTCATTCCATATCCCGACTAAGTACTTTCACCACATTCTCGCCTCCCCGAGAAGAAAAATGGAACAAAAAGGAAAAGGGTGAGCTCAACTAGCCCAAGAAAGAATATTATGACTAAGATAATATACAACAAATTATCGTTAGTCTCCAACAGGAAAAAATCTAATAGAATACAATAGACAACCGCTTTTAAATCAATCTTCGCAGTGAAATAATAATTCACTAGAAGAGTTAAGTAGAGAGTGCAAACTACTATCTTCTATATATGAATTTAAAAGTTCATCGTCGATATTTTATCCCTATAACATCAATCAATATATATCCGAATCAAATATTCATCTTTGCACTACAGCCAAAGATATTCATCGATTGGTCATGTTCATCTAAACACTGCTCATCTTTGCACTACGGCCAAAGATATTAATCGATTAGTCATGTTCATCTCAACATCTTCATCTTTGCACTCAGGCCAAAGATATTCATCAAGAAATCATTCATCTTTGCACTACGTGCCAAAGATATTCAAAGAATATCATCATTTAGGACCGAGGATGATGAAAAATATTTTAAAGGAAACGAATCCAGTGAAACAAAAGAACAAATATTAGTGATTCATATTTTAAACAATCCAAGTTCAAAAATACTTCATAAGTAATCAGAGTGGAGTAAAATTCAGGAATGGTTAAAACATGGATACAATCAAAGCTAGTATCCAGAATAGATATTTTGGACAAAAAGAAGAAATTTCATTTTTCGGTAAATAGTGCCGTATCCGTGAATAGTGCCGTATACGTGAATAGTGCCGTATACGTGAATAGTAACTCCAACACCAAAAGATAGAAATTTCCCAAAAAGCATCATCACGCTTCGTGAATAATACTCGTGAATAATAACTCATGAATAGTAACTCATGAATAGTAACTCATGAATAGTAACTCCGACATGAAAAAGTTCCAAATTTGATAAAAATTTCCAACAAATATTTCGGCATAATGATATTGAATAAATAATATCATTTTCGAATAAAATAACATCCCTTACCTCGAAAGACAGTACTTCTAGTTGAAACACCGGATATAGATTATGACTTGAACTTGCACCGTATAGCAATACTCAGAGTATACTCAAAATACTCACAAGAATACGCTCGATAATATAGAGAGAAAACTTGGGCTTTACGTGTGATTTTCAATTCTAACCTAAGCACCCTATTTATAGGAAAATGCTTAGAACACCAAAGTAGAAAATTTAATATAATAATATTATATATATTACAAATTCTCTACCCACATTTTGACAACTGAATTCAGCTCCTACACATGTTAAATGAGGCCACCTAAACATTCCAAAAACGTTTTTCCTATTTTAAATATTTTAAACTTCCAAAAATTAATTATTTCGGAGCTTCAGAACTTCAATAATTCATAATAAATAGCCCATTTATCAGAAAATTCGAATCTCACGTCTTTTATAGGAAATTCAATTCTCTACAACTTTGCAAAAGAAAGTTTTTCCAAATTCCAAATGTAAATTGACCAAAAATCCATAAACAGAGCGATTTTATAGTGCTATAATCAAATTTCACCAAGAAATGGGGTCCACCACACAAAAAAACATGTGTTAATCACAAAAATACTCTTCCTCCTCATATACTCACATATCGCATATTCATTATAAAAATATCACCGTTAATATATTATTAAAATAATATATTTAAATGAATTATTTTATCGTAAAAAGATAAAATATTAATTTTCAACAATTGTCACATTAAAAATTTTCTCCATCTATATCCACATAAAATTAATATTTTCCTCATCATATAAATCAATAATTAATTATTCACAAATAATATTACAGAATCACAAGATCGCAACTGTGCCGCTAGTTCCAAAAGAGGGGGCTTTCAATAAAGATTTCTCATTCTTGGCCAAGAAATTAGGTGACCAAACCTCTCCTTAGATGTAACTTTCTAGACATTGCCAATAATGTTTTCTAATAATATTATTCAGATAATATGAATTATTTCTTCGATAATAGAAAATACCGTGTAATGATAATTTATTGAAACAACAACAATATAAAATATCAACGCAAAGAATTATTAAATCAATAAAATAAAATGAATAATGAATTATCAGTAACCATTATTGAGTAGTGCCTTCTTACGTAAGAATCAATAATTGGTGCAATACCGCAGTGCTACTTGCTCAACAACGCGTATTAGTGTGTTTTAACCACCGGGTATTCCAACAAGATAATAACTGTAAATAACTACGTCATTATTTATAAACAACTTATATTTGTCGCTTTCTTCATCCAATCGCTTTCCGTTATGGGGCCCACAAAAGACTGCGTCGTCGTACGAATATTCCCCGACAGTACGAATATTCCACGACCAAACGAATATTCCCCGACAATAATGAATATTTTATAACCACTTGCTTATTCAAAATATTTTTGTATTTTACCCATAACTATCCACAATAATCAAATCAACCCTTACTATTTCAAAATAATAAATAGAGGAAAATAAATTTTATTTATTAATAATTTGGGGTCTTACAACCTCCCCTCCTTATGAAATTTCGTCCTCGAAATTGATGTACGTACCTGGTGTTTCGAAAAGATGAGAATACCTCGCTTTCATTTCCTTTTCCAACTCCCAGGTCATTTCCTCAATAGCATGGTTTCTCCATAAAACCTTAACTTGTGGTATAACCTCGGTGCATAGGACATGTTCTTTTCTATCCAAGATCTTGACAGGTACCTCCTCGTACGTTAAGTCTTCGGCTATCTCGTCCGGTTCTAACTCAATAACGTGGTTCGGGTCGTCCACATATTTACGTAATATCGATACGTGAAAAACGTTATGAACACGCGTCATACTTGGCGGTAAAACGAGTCTATAGGCCACAGTTCCTATTCGATCAAGAATTTCAAATGGATTAATAAATCGAAGGTTTGAGCTTTCCTCTCCTCACCGATTCTCGCTTTTGAAATAACAACTTCTTGCACCTCCTTCTTCAAATTCATCAGCTCCGGTGTGTAGCTTGAACAGCTTTAACTTTATCGATTAAAGTTGATTATACTCAGATATCATCAATCACGTGGGTACCTAGAGTTTTCATCTCCATCTCTATTATTTGTAAATTATACTGAAATGAGTCTTTGACAATATCGTACTTTCGTTTCTTGTATACGATCTTCTACTCAACACGCCGCCTACCACGTTCGCTTTTCCAAGATGGCATTGTCGTAACATGTCTTGAAATGAGTCTCCTCTTGAGTTCTTCAAGCTCTTCCCACATTCCTTGCTCCATTCGAATTTTGTATCTCTACGAGTAAGTCACGCGTTAATGGAATAGCGATTCGAGAATATCCTTCAACGAATCTCCGATAATAACCAACTAAGCCTAGAAAGCTACGTATTTCGATTACCGACTTAGGTTGTTCTCAACTGTGACTCATATCCCAACCTTGGATAGCACGTTACCATGACACCTATCAGTTTACTATCGCACGAATATGGTGTCCCCTATGGAGAGTCTATCTTCGGTGCATTCCACAAAGGAAGTCATCAGATAAAGGCTCAAGTACCAAATTCTATAGTTGAATTTTTAACTCCTGAAGTTCAATAAGAGCCATTCGATATGAGATTTTAGAAATGAGTTTTGTACCGGGCTCAAAGTCGATATAAAATTTAATATCAGTCTTTGGGAGTAAACCAAGAAATTCTTCAGGAAATACGTCAGGAAGAATCAATAAGAACAGGAATATTATTCAAATCTGACGTGTCTTTATTCAAATACATAACATGGACTAAGAAAACTTGACATCCGTAATAAAAGAATGACTTCATGGCATGATATGAAAATGTTTGACTACAATAGTTTGATTGCTTGAATTCGAATAACAAGTTGCTTAGGAATATGAAAACTAACAACCTTACGAAAGTAATCAATTTCGGCATGATGAGTAGTTAACCTAAAAATCACATCAAAAGAAAATATCTCTATAGAAATAAGGTTAACAGGTAATGTGATAGTGCCAACCTGAATCAAGAAAGATTTCTAAACAACGGATGTAATGAAAGTTTCTCCTAACGGAGTCTCCATAAATAGGTCAAAGTCTAATTTCTCCGTAGTCAAGTTCAAATGTTGAGCGCAAGCAAGAGATATAAAAGAATGGGTAGAACCGGTATCTAGTAAGGTATAAACTTCGCAAGAATTTATAATTAACTAACTTGCGTGCTAACTTCGTTCGGGTTCCTCGTATTTTGAATTTGTCACGACAAACGCTCTTCGAGAACCGCTTGACTTTGACTTTTCTCGGACATCCTTTTGAGTCATCATTCCCCACCGGATCTGGTTTTCGATACTGTATAATCTCGAGCGATATGTCCTTCTTTTCCACAATTATAGCATACCTTAAACTATTGTGGGCGCTTGGTGATATGTCCCTCTTTCCCGCATTTGTAACATACGACCGGTGGTCTTTCTCCTCCTTGGAACCGGTTACTCTTGCACACCGCTCTTTACATGGTCGTTGTTGAATCTCCTCTTTTAAAATCTCCTCCCACTCGCTTCTTCTATTTTCATGGCCACGATTACCACCAGAGTGGTTACCGCTTTGTCCGTATTCTTCTTTCTCCGTGGTTATCGTTATTCTAATGATCGCTATCTTCTAGTATGATCCTCGGTTATGGTCCCTCGGTTGAACGTATTTCGTTATCTCGCCTAAAAAAACGAGCCCCGCTGACAACATCCGAATAGAGAGAAAATTTATGAGAAATGAGATACCGACGTATCTTAAGGGTTTCAAACCTCTCGAAACATCCGCGTCATACGTTCCTCATTCTCCACCAAATGAGGTGCAACTCGATAACTCCGCGAACTTCGCCTCGTCTTTGGGACACCGCCATGTTATTCTCGCTCAGCCTAATAAACTCCACTTCCTTCATACGATTTAATACTTTCGTGAAGTACTTGTCATTGAACTGCTTCAAACGTCTCCCATGACATCTTGAGTCTTGCACTGGATGGAGTACGCTTCACGATTCCCACCAGTAATCGCCTTCATTACTGAACATAAAAGTAGCGAATGGAACTTTCGTTCCTCCGTGCATCCCAAGACATCGAATATCTTGGTAATTTGTTTGACCCACGTCTACTCCTTTTAATCGGATCCGACTTTCCCAGCACTCGGTGGTCCCAACTCTTTGAATCGCTTGGTTGTGACCACCCGTGAATTACTATCATTTCCTCCTCAGATTTTGAGCACGAGTCTCCTCGTTTGATTTTGCATGAACCGCAAAAAGCTTCAAAACATCCCTCATTCATCATCTACTCGGGTGGTGTTGTTCACAGAGGTACATTGCCACAACACTGTTGCATGTTCTCCTCATTGGTAAGCACAGGCATCTCCACAGTCTCATTTACTCCACTGTTAATATTCTCAGTCGACATTCTCAAATACTGTCTTAAAATAAGGGTTAATTAAGGAAATCAATATATCACATAATATCCCTATATACTAACCAACTAACAAATAAGCTTAGGTAGGACACACTAGCGAAGGATTTACTCGTCTCTCCCCTCCTAGTTCTATTCCCCGATCTCCGCCAGAGATCATATCCCTAAGCTCTGATACCAACTGTGACGCCCCCAAAATAGGTCCATTCCATCCAACCTTTGACTTTTAGAGGAACTGTTGACTTTGACTTTTCTGGGACAGCCTTTTGAGTAACCATCCCCGCTGGACTTGGTTTCACTACCGTACAATCTCGAGCGATATGTCCTTCCTTTCCACAATTATAACATACCTTGAATGTTATGGGCGGTTTAATGATATGTCCCTCTTTTCCACATTTATAGCATACGCACCGGTGGTCGCTTCTCCTCCACCAAACAATTCTTCTTTGAGTAGACGCCTTCACATGGTCATTGTTGAATCTCCTCTTTTTAAAATCTCCTCCCGACTCGCTTCTTCTATTCTCATGGCCATGATTACCACCAGAGTGGTTACCGCCTTTGTCTGTATTCATCTTTATTAATACATTTGTCGTGCAAAATACGACAACATATATACTGTGAGTTTAAATACAATTATTATCTTCTAGACAATATCCACAAGCAAATAAATCCCCATCACAATTATTGATACATTATTTTACAAAAATGGTGAGGACTACTAAACAACTCTCTCTAGAACCTTCATTCCATACCCCGACTAGTACTCGCTACATTCTCGCCTCTTGAGAAGAAAAATGGAACAAAAAGGAAAAGGGTGAGCTCAACTAACCCAGTAAAGAATATTATGACTAAGATAATATACAACAAATTATCGTTAGTCTCCAACAGAAAAAAATCTAATAGAATACAATAGACAACCGCTTTTAATCAATCTTCAGAGAGAAATAATAATTCATTAGAAGAGTTAAGTAGAGAATGCAAACTACTATCTTCTATATATGAATTTAAAAGTTCATCGTCGATATTTTATCCCCGTAACATCAATCAATATATATCCGAATCAAATATTCATCTTTGCACTACAAGCCAAAGATATTCATCACCGGTCATGTTCATCTAAACACTGCTCATCTTTTTTCTTACTACGGGCCAAAGATATTAATCATTATTAGTCATGTTCATCTCAACACTCATCTCAACACTGCTCATCGTTGCACTCTGGGCCAAAGATATTCATCAAGAAATCATTCATCTTTGCACTACAGTGCCAAAGATATTCAAGAATATCATCATTTAGGACCGAGGATGATGAAAAATATTTTAAAGGAAACGAATCCAAAGAAAACAAAAGAACAATATTAAGGATTCGTATTTTAAACAATCCAAGTTCAAAAATACTTCATAAGTAATCAGAGTGGAGTAAAATTCAAGAATAATCAAAACATGGATACAATCAAAGCTAGTATCTAGAATAGATATTTTGGACAAAAAGAAGAAATTTCATTTTTTGGTGAATAGTGCCGTATTCGTGAATAGTTCCGTATACGTGAATAGTAACTCTGACACCAAAAGATAGAAATTTCCCAAAAAACATTATCACGCTTCGTGAATAGTAACTCGTGAATAGTAACTCATGAATAGTAACTCATGAATAGTAACTCATGAATAGTAACTCCGACATGAAAAAGTTCCAAATTTGATAAAAATTTCCAACCAATATTTCGGCATAATGATATTGAAGAAATAATATCATTTTCGAATAAAATAACATCCCTTACCTCGAAAGACAGTAGTTCTAGTTGAAACACCGGATATAGGTTATGACTTGAACTTGCACCGTATAGCAATACTCAAAGTATACTCAAAATACTCACAAGAATACGCTCGATAATATAGAGAGAAAACTTCGAGTTTACGTGTGATTTTCAATTCTAACCTAAGCCCCATATTTATAGGAAAATGCTTAGAACACCAAAGCAGAAAATTTAATATAATAATATTATATATATTACAAATTCTCTACGCACATTTTGACAACTGAATTCAGCTCCTACACATGTTAAATGAGGCCACCTAAACATTCCAAAAACGTTTTCCTATTTTAAATATTTTAAACTTCCAAAATCAATTATTTTGAGCTTGAAACTCAATAATTCATAATAAATAGCCCTTTTATCGTAAAAATTTGAATCTCGCTGAATTTATATAGGAAATTCAATTCTCTACAACTTTACGGAAGAAAGTGTTTCCAAATTCCAAACAAAATTGACCAAAATCCACAAACGGGTGATTTTACAGGCTATAATCAAATTTCAGTCAAGAAATGGGGTCCACCGACACACAAAACATGTGTTAATCATTTAATGCCACAAAAATACTCTTCCTCCTCATATACTCACATATCGCACATTCATTATAAAAATATCACCGTTAATATATTATTAAAATAATATATTTAAATGAATTATTTTATCAGAAAAAGATAAAATATTAATTTTCAACAATTGTCACATTAAAAATTTTCTCCATCTATATCCACATAAAATCAATATTTTCCTCATCATATAAATCAATAATTAATTATTCACAAATAATATTACAGAATCACAAGATTTGGCAACCAGCCGCTCCTGTGAAAGAGGGGCTTTCCAATAAAGATTTCTCCTTATCGACGCCATGATTAGGTGACCAAACCTCTCCTTAGATGTAACTTTCTAGACATTGCCAATAATGTTTTCTAATAATATTATTCAGATAATATGAATTATTGCTTCGATAATGAAAAATACTGTGTAATGACAATTTATCAAAACAACAAAGAATATAAAATATCAACGCAAAGAATTATTAAATCAATAAAATATCGAATAAAGAATTATCGTAACCATTATTGAGTAGTGCCTTCACGTAAGAATCAATAATTGGTGCAATACCGCAGCTACTATTCAACAACGCCAGATTAGTGTGTTTTAACCACCGGGTATTCCAACAAAGATAATTGTAATAACTACGCCTGTTATTTATAAACAACTTATATTTGTCGCTTTCTTCATCCAATCGCTTTCACATGGGACCCACAAAAGATCGCTACCGTCATTACGAATATTCCCAACAAGACGAATATTCCACGACCAAAACGAATATTCCCCGACAATAATGAATATTTTATAACCACTTGCTTATTCGAAATATTTGTGTATTTTACCCATAACTATCCACATTAATCAAATCAACCCTTACTATTTCAAAATAATAAATAGAGGAAAATAAATTTCATTTATTAATAATTTGGGGTCTTACACTAAAGGCCAAAGATATTCAGTAATACCGTCATTTAGGACTGAGGATGATGAAAAATATTTTAAAGAAAATGAATCTAGTGAAACAAAAGAACAAGTATTATGGATTCGTACTTTAAACAATCTGAGTTCAAAAATATTTCATAAATAATCATAGTGAAGTACAATTCAAGAATGATCAAAACATGGATACAATCAAAGCTAGTATCCATAATAGATATTTTGGACAAAAACGAAAATTTAATTTTTCTGTGAATAGTGTCGTATACGTGAATATTAACCCCGACACCAAAAGACAAGAATTTCATAAGAAAAATCTTACCAATAATCCAACATAATGATATTAGAAGAAATAATATCATTTAAAAAAAATAGCATCCCTTACCTTGAAAAGACTATACTTCTAGCTGGAATACCGGATATAGTGCTGAAGGGAACTTGCACCCTATTTATATTATCGAGCGTATTCTTGTGAGTATTTTAATACTTTTGAGTGTTGTTATACGGTGCAAGTTCCCTTCAGCACTATATCTTTGAGCACCCTATTTATAGAAAAATGCTTAGAACACCAAAGCAGAAAATTTAATAAAATATTAATACATTTTTCTTAATTTCTTAGCAGCCTTCTTTGGTCAAAAACATCAGCCAACAACCCACCAAAATAACAAAAAACATTTTTCTTAAAAAAAATAATTAAAACTTTTAAAAATCTATTATTTCGGACTACGGAACTTCAATAATTCATAATAAATAGCCATTTTATTAGAAAAATTCAAACCACGTGTCCTTTCCATAGGAAATTTCATTCTCTACAACTTTTTAAGTTTAAGTTTTTCCAAATTCCAAGCAGAAGTTGACCGAAATCCACAAACGGACGATTTTACGGGCTATAAACCAATTTAAGTTAAGAAACAGGGTCCACCGACATGTTTAACATGTTTTAAACATTAATTGTAACAAAAGTACTCTTCCTCCTCATATACTCATAAATATCACCTTTATTATATTATTAAAATATAATAATATATTTAAATGAATTGTTTTATCAGAAAAGATAAAATATCAATTTTTCTACAATTGTCACTTTAAAATTTTCTCCATCTATATCCACATAAAATGAATATTTTTCTTATCATATAAATCAATAATTAATTATTCACAAATAATATTACAGAATCACAATACTGACAACCAGGCAGTTCCTAGGAAAGAGGGGGCTTTCCAAAAAGGATTTCTCCTTATTGGCGCGCAATTTGGTGACCAAACCACTCCTTAGACAGAACTTTCTAGATATTGCCAATAATGTTATCTAATAATATTATTCAAATAATATGAATTATTGATCTGATAATGAAAATACTGTGTAGTGACAATTATTGAAACAACAATAATATAAAATAACAACGTAGTAATTATTGAATCAATAAAATAAAATATTGAACAGTAACTACTGTAACAATTATTGAGTAATGCCTTCCTACGTAAGAATCAATAATTGGTGCAATATTGTGTGCTACTGTGTTTTAACCACCGGGTATTCCAACAGTATTAATGGTAACAACTACGCCGTTATTTATAAAGAACATATACTTGTCGTTTTCTTCATCCAATTGCTTTTCATTATGGGGTCCACACAAGGTTGCGCCGTCGTACGAATATTCCCCGACAGTAAGAATATTCCACGACCAAATAAATATTCTCCGATAAAAATGAATATTTTATAACCACTTGTATATTTGAAATATTTGCGCATTTTACCCATAACTAACCACATTAATCAAATCAACCCTTACTATTTCAAAATAATAAACAGAGGAAATTTAATTTTATTTATAATAAGTTGGGGTCTTACACTCAAGATCCATCATATAAATAACCTCTAACTACTAATTCATTTATGAACAACATCATTCATATCATTAAGTAATATCCTTAATACAATATCCCAGGTTTTCTAAACTTGACATAACAAATATACCCTTAGTTATACAAAAAGGGCTTACACATAATAATATATAATTATAGTTATAACAACTACTCTTGCATTTTGTTCTTGCCCTTGTCATTGTCAGCCCCTCCTGCTACCTCATCATTAGCTGAAATGTTATATTTAAACAAGGGTGAGCAACGAGTTTGCTCCGCAAGTTAAACATACAATAAATATATGAATAATAGAGTACTGATTCAACAGAACTTTACTAAAGTTCCAAGGACTTTGAAATAGCTAAACAAATCATTTAGCAATAACAAGATTTTATTAAAATATGAGCTAAACAACAATTCAAGGATGAAAGAGTAAAACGCTTTCGAAGTTTTAATAATGTTGAATCGATTATCAAGAGATAATAACACTACAATAACAAAGTGGGATATACCCAGATTTCATGCTGAGTGATCAAAGTGGGATCATGACCATCTCGAGGCATTATTAATATTCAATACCGAATTACCCCATAATTATAAATTAGTTATAAAAACTAAACTATAACCCTATGCAAGTACCTGGAGTGGCCAACCCCTTGTACCCAATATTATATATAATGCTCAACTCGCACAATGGCCGTATATTCGACCACAAGGTTCCCTTTTTTATATAAAGGTTGTTCATCTCAGTCTTACATCAAGAATTCGTATCACAATAATATAGTTTGGATTTAAAGAAACACTATAATTTCAACATCTAATATCTATCTCGATCTAGCCGAAATAAGTGGCATTGATCTTTCAATAACAATTTAGTTATAACGTATAAGGTTTCAACAAATATTTGTCTAGACAAAACAATTAGCCAAGACATAGCTCCAAAAACTATTCTATAATAGATAGAAATCAACTGTACTATTTGCAATCAACAATAATATTATGAATAACCAACAACAGTTATTCCTCATTCATACTTTCGAAATCAATAATTCAATTTGAATTAATAAACTTGCACTAGCTGTGAATAATAAATAATAAATCTCAGATGTGGAATAGTTAACAATAATTACCCACTACTATGTTTGAAAAGTAATAACTCGAGATTGAGTTAAGGAAGCTTGCACTAACTGACAATAATCAATAATAACTATCAGATGTGGAATAATTACCAATAATTATCCACTACTATATTTGAAAGGTAATAACTCGAGATTGAGTTAACGAAACTTGCCTTCGTCGTTGTCTACTACTACACAATATAACATAGCTGCGTTTGAAAGACCTATATCAACAATATCGTTCTAGCTATTAGCATAACACGTCACAACATATAATTCTATCATTTAACGTCACTATATCACTTAGACACGTAATCACGTAGTCATAACAGTGTTTAGAACCTATACAAACACTTATCAGGTCTATCTAGTTCAATCTAGTTGAACTTCGGTCTCAATTCTAGGTCTCGATTACCATATCCGACAATTAACGAGTTTATTGTCAATCAAATTCCGCTTCAAAGCTTCAATATTATTTTATATAATTAAAATATCATTCATAATATTTTTCGAAAGCTTATAATAATTCTTAAATAATTATTATATTTTATAATAATTTTTCAAACACTGAAATCATTATTAAATGATTTAAATACTAAATAATTCCATCATTATTAATATTTAAATAATATTAAAATATTAATAAAATACTTGTCAAATTATTAAAGTTATTAATAATAACTCAAAATATTTTAAATCACCAATATTCCCTTAAATAATTTTTAAAACATTTAAAATCTTTTTAACTAATTACCATTACTATTCATATATTAATGTATTTTTCATCAAAATATTAAAAGTCATTAATTATAATTTAAAATATTTTTAAATCACTTATTTAATTTTTAAATGATTTTTATAAATCAATAAAACCAATTTTAAATCATTTATTTAATATATTTATTAAATAAATCTAATATCATTAATATTAAATTATGAATGAAATTTATCTCAAAATATTAAAAGTCATATTTTATAACTTAAAATATTTTTAGACACTTTATTATCATTTAAAATGATTTTTAATATATTAAAATCATTTTAACTAATTTATTTAATACTATTATTAAATAAATTAAATATCATTAAAATTTAAATAAATAGAAATATTAATTAAAAATATGTCAAATTATCAAAAGTTAATTTTTAAAACTCATTTTGAAATTTTTACAAATTAATTTTTATTTTTAATGATTTTTTTGTAAATTAATATAATTAATTTATTAAAACTGTCGCTAAAGCCTTTAGCGAAACTTATTGTCATTATAGGTGTTCTTGAGCATCAAGAACACTCATAGTAAGTCTCTTGGTGCTCACTGTAACGCTCGAGAAAATAGAATTTATATGAGAATTAAATTTTTATTTGATTATGTGAATTAAATGAATTTAATTGATTATTTATGTGAGTAAGCTATGTGAATGTCGTTTTATGACCTAGAATGTGCGAATGTGGTTAGTATTCTGGCTACGTGCTAGAATTAATTATTTTGAATTTTCTAGACGAAAATAAAAGTTTTTCAAAATTTCCGTAAAAATACTATTCATCCGTTTCTCCTCGGGAATTTATTTTGAAATTTCGAGAAACGCGTAAGGATAGAATATAAAGACGAGATGGAATATCTAATAATATTTCATTTATGGAAAACGAAGTTTTCGCCTGCGGACTTAAAACCTAAGGGTAGAGAAGAATGAATTCCGAGAAAGAAATGAGACGCGTATAATGAATTACGATAACGATTATGTGTATGTTATACGAGTATGATACTATTTAGTATACGAGTATAATACGAAGATTTAATATGACGTATAATATGAATATTGTACGAGTTCTATACAAAGAAAATACGTGATTATACATGTAGAATACGATTGGTATTATGGACTTAGAGTTTAGGACTTAGTATAATCCAATTGGGTTTGGATTATATCAAGCCCAAGTGATTAAGTAATCAAGCCCAAAGAATTATGAGTTAAAGCCCAAGGTTAGGATTAATTAAGCCCGATCCAAGAAACCGAACCGTGGATCGAACCGGTGGATCACTAAATGGGCAAAACCAATGGGGCAACCCATAGGGATGACCCATGGGCATATGGGCCGTCCACTTGGTGGCCAAGTAAAGTGATCTACTTGATCACCAAGTATTTGACTTGGTGATGAAGTAGTGAATAGTAAGGAGGTGGGAGAAAGGACCATTTTGCCCTCCATTTGGTTGCCAATAAAAGAGAAGCTTAAGTTGGTTATTGAGAGAGAGAAATAGCTAGAATCAAGAGAACATATCACTTTGAAGCAAAAACCTTAGAGTTTTTAACAAGAAGACCAAGATCGTAAAGGTAATATTCCTTAATAATAGTTTTCCATCCCTTTTGATTTCTTTGTTATAAAGAATCATAAATTGGTGGAGCATGCCTCTTATGGAGTAATAAGGATGGCTTGTAATATATAAAACCTTTATAAGTAATGTGTAAATGAAAATCGTAAGGGTTTACGTAAGTTAAAACCGTAGGAAATATCATTTGATGAATTTGATTGTTGATGAATAATTGAACACCATCACTCTAAATATATGTGAATCTTGCTTGGTTAGGATGTAGATATGAAATCAATGGAGTGTTTTATTTTATTTGGCATATAGAACACTAGTAACGAAGTTATGGCGAATTTTACGGAATTAGACGTTAAACGTCAAAAACGTAAAAATTCTGGATTAGCAGTCGAAAGTTGCCGTGGGACTTGAAAATGTTTGTTTTCAATGTCAACACGTGAGATAGGGTATTTAAGAGTCGTGGGCTCAAGAATTGTCGAATTCCGACTTAAAACGAAGAAAACGAGTATTGAACGCTCGAAAGCGTTTAACGAACACTCGAAAATGAACTTAGAAGTGAATTTCGAGTTAAAGGATTCGGAATTATAAAATTCTTATATTAACGCATAGAGTATGTAATTTATGAGTTGTAGGCTTTTGAACGGATCAAATCGGACTTATAACGAAGAAGTTATAAAGTCGGGAAGTTCACAAAAATTTTTGTCTGTAAAAATTTTACGGTGTCGAGAATCCTGTGTCTTGCTTGCCGCTGACACAAAGGCTTAATGTGTCGCGCTGCAACGCCGGAACAGTGTAATGACCTACTGAAGAGTGGTGCCGCTGTGCCACTCATAAAAAGGAGTTTCGCATCGAAGCACCTAACAAGAGACTTAGCTACTATAAAGCGCCCAGCAACCAATGATGTTGTATAGAAGAGGCCATACGCCATGCCGCTTAGACAAGGCATTTGCTAGATAAGTTAGGTTTTGAACTTCAATTATTTCAAGATTAATATAAGATGAGTTTATATACTCAATGAATGTACTAAGACTATTCCTATGTTACATATACTAATGTATATGGTAATGAACTTAGGAATTGAACGCGAGTTGTTAGTATGGTAACGAAGAACACCAAGTGTTAATAAATAAACCATGATCGGTAATCGATATTGGTACTTCACCAATAATGATCGAGTCTGGTTAATAACATAAGATCGTTAATAAGCCGGGATGAAGGGTAGTAAGTCGAATTGACTTTATTAATGAAATAAATTCAACTAAGACATAGAAGAGAAAGAAGTTGGTAGAAGTAATGTGATTAATTGTTTAGTAGCTAATTACAGTGTGCTATGTGAATATATCATGTAGATTCTGTAAAGGCTGAGAATAGTCGAATAAGTTATTTGAAGACGCTTGAAGGCAAGTTTTCTTAACGCTTGTCTAACCTTCGAGTTAGCCGAGTTTTCTGTGATTCATTGTACTGAATTGCATGAATGATTTTAAAGAAAGGGTTAATGCTAGTTTTAGTTCGGCTAGACTATTCGTAAGATATAGATTGATTTGTATACATATCTTCCTATATAGAAATGATAACGCTATCCTATGCCAAGTATTTGGTACGGATTCAAAGGTAAGGTTTGTCTATGAACAAACAAAAGTATTTTTCATCGATTATTCGATGGGCACGCGAGTTTTCCAAAACTTAAACGTAAATACGTTTAACGGATGAATGTCGATCAACATAGAGTACTATAGGCTGATCACCTAGAAGTGCTCATAAATAATACCGGATGTACAACCTTAGCACTGTGATGTCCTTTTCAAGTATGAAAACAGAAAGATATTGTTCATGGTCTTTCGACCGGTTCAGAATTCCTAAACTATTATATACTTTGGGAATTGATGTTATGAGTTGTTAAGTATTAATGTTTTGTAATACTTCATGACTATTTGTTCAGTTATGGAAGATTATCATATAATTCACAAATGTGGTATTGATATTATTCTTTGTTAAACTTGATGAGCTTGTTATGCTCACTTCTTGCGTGAATTATATGATTGCAGTTAAGGCTGAGCATACTGAGCATGCCAAGAGAGATAAAGGCAAGGCTAAGATGGATAGTTAACCATCATGTAATAGATTAGTATGGTTTTATGTATTATACATTACGAACAGTGAATGATGCAATCGGTTTATAAACCTGGGAAAGGATTTTATTATATTTGTAATAAGAAGATAGTGAATACATTCATTGTGTTGTATTTTCAATGAATGATTGTATAGTTATGAGTACTGTGTAGCATCATATGTCGGGTTGGAAGATAATCGGATTTGGGGGCGTCACACTCACTTTGACCAATCATAATTCTCAGCTCAAGATGTTTCTGGGCTTGTTAATGTACATATCATGTAGTATTGATGTAATACTACATGTTCTAACAATCATCAAGGTCATTCTACAACACATCATGAAGATCTAAGCTTGCAAGAAGACTGTCAGACCTGTTTTGGGTTTTCTGGGTTACCCAGAAACCTAGACAGTTACTAGTAGGTACTTTGTGCCTCGATTTACTTTGGGTTCTGGTTATTGTTAATGTGTTTAAATAGCTTAATAATGTAGTCCTTATGTCAAAGAACAACATCACTACTCGTGGGTAGCCTAACTACATCATGTTGGTCGATTTTGCAACCGATAAAACATGCACAAGTATACGCGGTCAACAAGTAATATATGATAAGTAGAGTGTCGTACCCACGAGGACAAAGTTTTAGGTGTTAGTCAAGTACTAAAGTATGTTCAATACTGTCTTATCTAAACAAGTAAATCGAGATGGTGTGTTAAGCTATATGATTAAAACTGTAGGAATAAGAGATTTTGTTGTACAAGGAAGTCAAGTTAGTATTACAATTCCCCTAATGCGTCGCCTAATCTCCTAACTCTCCACATTACAAATGAATCAAGGAATGGTCAACCGAGAACAGTAACTACACATAAGCTTCTTTCGAAAGTCAAATGCACATCCCTAGCTAGATGAATCACAATATTTCGATAGTGAAAAAAACTAGACTACTGTCATTAAGCTTAGTCTCAAGGCTACACAAGGCAAATAGTGATATGTCTATTTTATTAAGCAATTTATGCACACATTCCCATAGGCATGGTCATAACAAGTGTTCTTGTACTTAAAGGTTAGATATTAATATCCATTAACATCAATATCGATTTCTTTGTCAAGCAATCAATCAATAAGCATGAAATACAACGACCCATTCCAAGATGATTCATTAATATAAATAGAGAGAAAGTTAATTAAGCTAAACAATAGGTTACATTGCAATCCTAAAAATGGAATTAGTTTATAACCATGGTACTAATACACATTTTTAAAGTATTCAACATGCTCATTAATACACTAATGAATGAAAGATTTGGAATAAGAAAACTCCTGTTGTGAAGTTTTCTATCTCCAAGTCTTCTCTTCTCAGTGTAGAGTCTGAGCTGTGAAGGATGCAATGGACTTTTCTTCCTTGAAGAACAACTTCTTTTTCTTCTAAACTAAATAAAATCGAAAAACTAATATTATACGCTCTGTACTAAATAGTGGCGACTCTTCTGTCTGAAGATATTCAATTCTCCTCTTTTAGGTCATTAATATCAAGTCTCCGCACCGACACTTTGGAGGCGTATTGCAAAGGGTCAGAGAGTATAGCTTGGATGGCAACGCAATGGCCACGTTAGCATAAAAAGACCGAGCTCATACGGAGGGCCTTATTACAAAGGAATCTGGTGCGCTGCAGCCAGCAAGCTAACATCAAGATGGACCCGAGAGATCGTGACTGCGAAAGCAAAGCTAAATCTTGTCATTGGTGCTGCAGTGCTAGTGTGTAAAACTTGACCTTTTTGCCCCTTAAAGCTGGAAATGACCTGATGAGCCCTACAACATAAAGATTAAGCAAAATAACAACAATATATATATATATATATAAACTTAACAAATAACAGAAAACAGGCAGCATCTTATGTGACACCCCCAAAACAGTTATACATCACCCATCTTGAGTTGCCAGATACATGATACACAACTCAACTACAAACTTAATTATACAACTGTCGTGCAAAATACGACAAAATATAGCTGAGAGTTTAAACACTAATATTTCCTTCTACACAATATCCACACTCAATGGAGTCCTCATTACAATTATTATCACACTATTTTAAAAAAATAGTGAGGACTACTATAGCCACCATCTCGGACCATCACTCCATTCCCCGACTCGTCCCAACTATATTCTCATTTCCTGAAGAGAACAGTGAAAGAAAAGGGTGAGCTCAACTAGCCCAGTAAGAAATATTATGACTAAGATAATGCAGAATAAATTATCCTTAGCCTTCAACAGTGTTAAACTGATAAAATACAATAAACATCAAGTTTAACTACAGCGGAACAAGCAATCCATTAGAATAGTCAACTAGAACATAATGTCTACTATCTCCTCTAGATTAAAAGTTCATCTTTAATATTTCATTCCTGTAATACTCATCAACAGTTCTTTGTTATGCCCAAGACAAAAAGAACTCTCATCACCTGTCTTCACCTGAACCACCAAAGATTATAGTTAAATCCACAATTTATATTTATAATCATGTAAATCAATAGTTTCTCCTTGCCACAAAGGCTTAATAGAACTTTTACTCAATATCCTTACCCCAAAGGCTAAAGATATTCAAATATAATAATAATGATCATACCAATCAGTTGTCTACCTTTGCACTACGGGCCAAAGATATTCAACTATAAAACCAATGGTCATGATCATACCAATCAATTGTCTGTCAGTGCACTACAGCCAAAGACATTCAACTATTAACTAATGGTCATGATCCTGCCAATCACATCATCGAATTATACCTGCACTATGGCCAAGGATATTCGTTAGTATCACCAATGGTCATGATCATGTCATACACCTATCCATCTTTACACTACGGGCCAAATCTATTAATCAACAGTTCATCTTTGCACTACGACCAAAGATATCAATCAACAGTTCTTCTTTGCACTACTTGCCAAAGACATACAACTATAAATCAATAACCAACAGTCCATCTACGCACTACGGGCCAATGATGTCTTTTAACGCAATATAAGCATGAGGATCATGAAAATGATATAAAGAATCAATCAAATGAGATAAAGGATAAATATTAAACATTTATAATACAATTTATCCAGAGTTCAAGAATATCCAAATTGTCAACATAATCACCAATTGTGGAGTAAAATTCGAGAATAATATTCATGTATCAAAAATTAATTTGGACAGAAAAGAATCAATTTTTCATCGTGAATAGTACTCCGTGAATAGTATCCCATGAATAATAATTCATGAATAGTACCTCATGAATAGTATCATGTGAATAGTACTTCCTGAATAGTACCCTCGAGTGAATAATACCCAAGTGAATAGTACCCCATAAATAGTACCCGAGTGAATAGTACCCGAGTGAATAGTACCCCGTAAATAATACCCAGAGTGAATAGTACTCGAGTGAATAGTAAGAAATAATACCCCTTACGAATAAGAAATAAATAACATCCCTTACGGATATTGAACAAAAATAATATTCCTTATGAATATTAAACAAAGACAATGAATATTGAATGAAAATGATATTCCTTACGAATATTGAACGAAAATAATATTCATACGAATACGAAAAATAAAATCTCTTCAGAATATGAAATAAATAATACCCCTTACCTCAGAAGAAGACTGGATAATGAAATAGTGAAGTAGCAGACTTCTCTTCTTCTTTTTCTTTATAGCTTCTCTCTCTATAGCTTCTCTCTCTATAATTGCTCTTGTGAGTCTTAGTGAATTGGTGATAATGAAGGAAGAATGAGCTTTTATTTATAAGAAAATATAGTTTCGATAATGGCACGTTTTGGGGCTCGAAATATTATAATATAATACCTTCATCTTTTCCTTCATTTTTAATTTAGTCCTACAAGTATTATCAAACTTGCACCACCTCCCCTAATAGTACATCACGTGAATCAATAGTACAATCATGTAAATCAATATTTCTATACATGTGAAAATATGAATTACAGTATAGTACCTTCATCTATACCTCTATTTTTAATTTAGTCATGCAAGTATTATCAATCCTGCACCACCTCCCCTAATAGTACATGCATGTGAATCAATAGTACACACATGTGAACAAATAGTTATAAGCATGTGAATTATTAGTAATTAGTTGCTCATTTATCCGATTAATTACCCGATTGGTCAATATAGCCTCCAGACATCAATTATTATCGGAATAGATGTCGATTTCCACTAACACTAATAATCCCAACACAATGGAAATATTTTTATCAACAATTTTATTTTTGAAATTTTGAAGTTTGACTTTTTCTGAAAAAGTCAACTATTAACTTTTTGACCAAAAAGTTAACCCTGCTAAATTTTGTGTTTATAGTATATTTTTACTAATTTCATCATTCTAGACTCAAAAATCACGTCCGCGTCTCCAAATTCAACTCTGAACTCAAATTCGATTTTTAATAACATTTATTAATTACTATTATAACTCGCAATATTAACAACCAGATCGTTCCCAGGAAAGTGGGGGCTTTTCCGATAAGGATCTCTCCCTATTAACACGCAATTAGGTGACCAAACCTCTCCTCGACAGAACTTGTAGACATTTTTAATTATGCAAATAATAATATGAATAACTTGTCATCTCAATTATTGATTTAAGAAAATAAAATATTATGTATATGATACTGTGACAATAATTGAATAAAACTGAGTGACTTCTCACGTAAACATCAATAATCAATACCGTGTGCTACTATGCAACCACGCGTATTACTATACTTTATCACCGATTATTTTATGACAACTTGTTTACTTTCAAAAATTTTCAGATATCACACTTAACTTTAACCCTTTATCAATTTAACCCTTTACTAAATAGAATAATTATAAGAAAATTGAATACTTTCATTTCATAAAATTTGGGGTCTCACAGCTTAAGCCACAGAGGATCTGATTCGTGGATATAAATCCCACTCATCAAATACCCCCAAACTTACGCTTTTGCTTGTCCTCAAGCAAAATATCTGACATACTGAAATGGACCAATAAATTGTGGATTGAGCTTTCCTCTTTTCCTGAATCTTGTAACTCCCTTCCATGGGGCAACACGAAACAATACATAATCCCCAATACTAAATTCCACGTCCTTTCGATGAAGATCTGCATAACTCTTTTATCGATCTTGTGCCGTTTGTATACGTTGTCGAATCATTTGGATCTTTTATGTAGTAATACGTACCAACTCTGGTCCCAACAATGTTGCTTCACCCACCTCATCCCAACATACTGGAGAGCGACACCTATACTTGCCTGATAACTGTTGTTGTAGGAGAATTCCACCAATGGTAAATACTTATCCCAACTTCCTTTGAAATCTAGGACACAGAGTCTTAATAGATCTTTAAGAGTTTGAATAGTCCTCTCTGATTGTCAGTCCGTTTGAGGATGGTATGCCGAACTGAATCGTAAATTCGTGCCCATAGCTTTTTGCAAACTAACCTAAAATCATGAAGTGAATCTTGGGTCACGATCCAAAACTATGGATACTGGCATGCCATGCAATCTAACAATCTCATTTACATACATATGAGCAAGACGTTCAAGGGAATAAGTCTCCCATATTGGCAATAAATGAGAAGACTTAGTTAATCTATCAACAATAACCCAAATAACATTTATACCATGAGAAACCGTGGGAAGACCCGTAACGAAATCCATGGTAATGTGTTCCCACTTCCATTTCGGGATCTCAAGTGGTTGCAATGGACCCTTAGGCACTTGATGCTCCGCCTTTACATGCTGACAAGTTAAACACCTCGAGATAAACTTTGCAATCTCTCTCTTCATATTGTTCCACCAAAATGTATGTCGAAGATCACGATACATTTTGGTACTTCCACGATGGATTGCAAACGGTGTATTATGTGCCTCCGTTATGATCTTGTGCTTCAAATTAGAGTCGTTAGGAACACAAAGTCTGGAGTGTACTCGAAGTATTCCTTCTTCATCGATTCTTGCTTCTGGAATAGCACCGTCTCATACTTTCTTCTTCATACGCATCAGCTCTAGGTCTGTGGCTTGAGCAACTTTAACTTCATCGATTAAAGTTGGTTCTATGCATATAGTTGACATCATCGCACTCATTCCTGCATATGATCTTCTACTCAACGCGTCAGCTACCATGTTTTCTTTTCCAGGATGGTATTGAATGATGTGGTCATAATCTTTTACAAGCTCGAGCCAACGTTGTTGTCGCATGTTGAGTTCCTTTTGGGTGAAGAAATATTTGAGGCTTTTATGGTCTGAATATATCTCCACTTTCTCTCCATATAGATAGTGCCTCCAGATCTTTAGTGCAAAAACGACTACTGTCAACTCTAGATCATGAGTAGGATAATTCCTCTCATATTCTTTAAGTTGTCGCGAGGCATAGGCTATGACTTTCCCACATTGAATGAGAACACATCCTAACCCTTTGCCTGAAGCATCGCTGTAGATAACAAATCCATCCGAACCAAATGGTATTGTCAGAACAGGTGCCGAAATGAGTCTCCTCTTGAGCTCTTGGAAACTCTTCTCGCATTCCTTGCTCCATACGAATTTTGTATCTTTCTGAGTTAGTTGAGTTAACGGGGTAGCGATTCGAGAAAATCCTTCCACGAATCTCCGATAATAACCAGCTAGGCTCAGAAAGATATGTACTTCGGTCAACGTCTTCGGTTTCTCCCAACTTTGTATTGCTTCAATCTTCGTCGGGTCAACAGATACTCCATGTTTTAACACCACGTGCCCAAGGAATGCTACTTCCTCAAGCCAGAACTCGCATTTCTTCAACTTAGCGTATAGCTTGTTTTCACGAAGCCTTTGGAGTACCTGCTTCAAACGGTGCTCATGATCTTCACGGCTTTTGGAATATACGAGGATATCATCAATAAAGACAACAACGAACTGATCCAAATATTCCTTGAATATTCGGTTCATCATATCCATGAAAGCCGCATGAGCATTAGTCAATCCAAAAGACATGACTAAGAATTCATAATGCCCGTACCGAGTTCTGAAGGCAGTCTTTGGAATATCCTTAGTTCTAATCTTCAGCTGATGATATCTAGAACGAATATCGATCTTTGAAAAGAATTGTGCTCCTTGCAACTGGTCAAACAGGTCATCAATACGAGGTAGCGGATACCTATTCTTGATAGTGACATGGTTCAATTCCTGGTAGTCAATACAAAGTCGCATACTCCCGTCTTTCTTCTTTATAAATAAAACAGGAGCACCCCAAGGAGATGTACTAGGACGAATGAAACCGATATCCAATAAATCCTGTAGTTGGACCTTTAACTCCTGAAGTTCAATAGGAGCCATTCGATATGGGGTTTTAGAAATAGGCTTTGTACCAGGTTCAAGATCAATAAAGAATTCAACTTCACGTTCTGGGGGTAGACCAGGAAGTTCTTCAAGAAATACGTCAGGAAATTTACTAACATCATGAATATTATTCAAATCTGATGTATCTTTATTCAAATCCATAACATGGGCTAAGAAAGCTTGACATCCATTTTTCAATAAACGAATAGCTTTATGACTTGATATGACAGTGATTGATTTTAATGGTTTAGTTGCTTGAATTAAATTTACAGAGTTGGTTAGGAATATGAAAACTAACAACCTTACAAAAACAATCAATTTTGGCATGATGAGTAGTTAACCAATCAATCCCTAAAATCACATCAAAAGTAAGAATCTTTAAAGAGATAAGATCAACAGGTAATGTGATGGTGCCAACTTGGATCAAACAAGATTTATAAACAGTGGATGTGATGAAAGTTTCTCCTAACGGAGTCTCTATAGATAAGTCAAAGTCTAATTTCTTCGGAGTTAAGTTTAAACGTTGAGCACAAGCAGGAGAGAAAAATGAATGGGTAGCACCGGTATCTAGTAAGGTATAAACTTCGCAAGAATTTATGATTAGCTTACCCGTGATCACCTCGTTTGGGTTCCTCGCATTTTGACCAGTCATGACAAACGCTCTTCCAGGAACCGTTGACTTTAACTTTTCTGGGACAGTCTTATGAGTCACCATCCCCGCTGGACTTGGTTTCGCTACTGTACAATCTCGAGCGATATGTTCTTCTTTTCCATAATTATAACATACCTTGAACTGTTGTGGGCAGTTTAGGCTGATATGTCCCTCTTTTTCACATTTATAGCATACGACCGGTGGTCGTTCTCCTCCCTTAGAACCAGTTACTGCTGGTGCTGACGTCTTCACATTATCATTGTTGAATCTCCTCTTTTGAAAATCTCCCCCCGACTCGCTTCTTCTATTTTCATGGCCATGATTACCACCAGAGTGGTTACCGCCTTTGTCCGTATTTTTCTTTCTCCACTAGTTATCGTTGTTCTGATGACTATTATCACCGGTATGATCCTGGCTGTGGTCCCTCGGTTGAACGTACTCGTTATCTTGCTCTAATAATTGAGCCCTGTTGACAACATCTGAATAGAGAGAAAATTTATAAAAAATAAGATATTGACGTATGCCAGGTTTCAAACCTGGCAGAAACATCTGCGTCATACGTTCCTCATTCTCCACCAAATGAGGTGCAAACTTGGATAACTCTGCAAACTTCACCTCGTACTGGGACACCGTCATGTTGTTTTGTTCCATTCTAATAAAATCCACTTCCTTCATATGACGAATACTTTCAGGAAAGTAATTGTCATTGAACAGTTTCTGAAATGTCTCCCAAGACATGCTGTGTGCGTCTGGATGGGCACACTTCACATATTCCCACCAGTAATCTGCCTCATTATGGAACATAAAGGTGGGGAATGGAACCTTCTGTTCCTCCGTGCATCCCAAGACATCGAATATCTTGGTAATTTGTTTGACCCATGTTTCTGCTTTAATCGGATCCAACTTTCCCCAGAATTCTGGTGGTCCCAACTCTTTAAACTGCTTGGCTGTGACAAACTGTGCGTTGTTATCATTTCCACCTGTATTTTGTGCACGAGTCTCCCTCATCTGATTTTGCATGAACTGCAAAGAGCTTCTAAACATTCCGTCGTTCATCATCTCGCTTTCAAGGTGTTGTTTCATGAGAGAAACATTGCCAGCCTGTTGCACGTTCTCCTCGTTGGTGGGTAAAGGTGTCTCCACGGTCTCATTTACTCCACTTTTAACATTCTCAGTCGACATTCTCAAATACTGTCATAAAACAAGGGTTAATTAAAGAAATCAACATATCACATAATATCCCTATATACTAACCAACCAACAAATAAGCTTAGGTAAGACACACTAGCGAAAGTTTTACTCGTCTCTCCCCTCCTAGTTCTATTCCTTGATCTACGCTAGAGATCATATCTCTAAGCTCTGATACCAACTGTGACGCTCCCAAAATAGGTTTACAACACCCATTCTGAGTCGTCAATAACATGGTACAGAAACAACTACAACTTTATTAATACAACATAAAAACTATGAGTTTAAATACAAATATTGTCTTCTAGACAATATCAACACTCAAATAAGTCCTCACTACAATTATTGATATATTATTTTACAACAATGGTGAGGACTACTAAAACAACTTTCTAAGACCTTCATTCCATACCCCGACTAGTACTCGCTACATTCTCGCCTCTTGAGAAAAAAATGGAACAAAAAGGAAAAGGGTGAGCTCAACTAGCCCAGTAAAGAATATTATGACTAAGATAATATAGAACAAATTATCGTTAGTCTTCAACACGGAAAAAATCGATAGAATATAATATAGACAACAAGTTTCAGATCAATATTCGCAGCGGAAATAATAATTCATAGAAGAGTTACGTAGAGAATGAAATCAACTAATATCTATGAATTTAAAAGTCCATCATCAATATTTTATCCCTGTAACATCAATTAACATACTTCTTGAATCAAATATTCATCTTTGCACTATAGGCCAAAGATATTCATCAGTTGGTCATGTTCATCTCAACACCTGTACATCTTTGCACTATGGGCCAAAGATATTCATAAGAAAATCAACCATCTTTGCACTACAGGCCAAAGATATTTAGTAATACCATCATTTAGGACTGAGGATGATGAAAAATATTTTAAAAAAAATGAATCTAGTGAAACAAAAGAACAAATATTAAGGATTCGTACTTTAAACAGTCCAAGTTCAAAAATACTTCATAAATAACCATAGTGAAGTAAAATTCAAGAATGATCAAAACATAGATACAATCAAAGCTAGTATCCATAATCGATATTGTGAAAAAAATGAAAATTTAATTTTTTTGTGAATAAAGGTCGATTCGTGAATAAGATCAGATATCGTGAATAGTGTCGTATACGTGAATAGTAACCCCGACACTAAAAGACAAGAATTTCACAAGAAAAATCTTACCAATAATCCGACATAATGATATTAGAAGAAATAATATCATTTTTTAAAAAATATAACATCCCTTACCTCGAAAAGAATAGTACTTCTGGCTGGAATATCAGATATAACGCTGAAGAAACTTGCACCGTATAACAATACTCAAAGTATCAAAATACTCACAAGAATACGCTCGATAATATAGAGAGAGAAAACTTCAGTTTCTGGTGTGATTTTCAATTTTAACCTAAGCACTCTATTTATAGGAAAATGCTTAGAACACCAAAGTAGAAAATTTAATAAAATTATAAAATTTTCACGCCCATCTTAGAAATCTGATTTCATCTCATTTACCACACATGTGGGGCCCACCAATAATGAAAAAAACATTTTTCTTAAAAAAAAATTAAAACTTCAAAAATTAATTATTTCAGAACTTCAATAATTCATAATAAATAGCCCATTTATCAGAAAAATTCAAACCTTATGTCCTTTCCATAGGAAATTCTATTCTCTACAACTTTGCAAAAGAAAGTTTTTCCAAATTCCAAACAGAAATTGACCGAAATCCACAACCGGGTAATTTTACAGGCTATAATCAAATTTCAGTCAAGAAATGGGGTCCACGAACATGTTTAACATGTTTTAAACAATTTTAGTAACAAAAATACTCCTCCTCCTCATATACTCATATATCCCACATTCATTGTAAAAATATCATCATTATTATATTATTAAAATATAATAATATAATTAAATGAATTATTTCTCAGAAAAGATTAAATATCAATTTTTCAACAATTGTCACTTTAAAATTTTCTCCATCTATATCCACATAAAATGAATATTTTCCTTATCATATAAATTAATAATTAATTATTCACAAATAATATTACAGAATCACAATCGGCAACCGTGCCGCCTTCTAGAAAGAGGGGCTTTCCAATAAGGATTTCTCCTTCTTGTAGCCAATTAGGTGACCAAACCTTTCCTTGTAGGTAAACTTTCTAGACATTGCCAATAATGTTATCTAATAATATTATTCAAATAATATGAATTATTAATCGATAAAGGAAAATATTGTGTAATGATAATTATTGAAATAACAATAATATAAAATATCAACGTATAGCAATTATTGAATCAAGAAAATAAAATATTAAACAAATTATCGTAACAATTATTGAGTAGTAATCTTCTTACGTAAGAATCAATAATTGGTGCAATACCGTAAAGCTACTTGTGTTTTAACCAACCGAGTATTCCAACAATAATAACTACAGATTATTTATAAACAACTTATACTTGTCGTTTTCTTTATCCAATCGCTTTAGTTATAGGGCCCACACAAGGTCAAGCATTTAAATGCGGATATTCCCCGACAGTAAGAATATTCCACGACCAAACGAATATTCTCTGATAAAAATAAATATTTTATAACCACATAGTTATTTAAAATATTTGCGCACTTTACCCATAACTAACCACATTAATCAAATCAACCCTTACCATTTCAAAATAATAAATAGAGGAAATTTAATTTCATTTATAATAAGTTGGGGTCTTACAAATAGTTCTAGACATGTGAAAATATGAATTACAAAATAGTACCTTCATCTATACCTCCATTTTTAACTTAGTCATGCAAGTATTATCAATCTTGCACCAACTCCCCTAATAGTACAAGAATGTGAATCAATAGTACACACATGTGAATAAATAGTTATAATCATGTGAATTAATAGCAATTAATTGCTCATTTATCCGATTAATTACCCGATTGGTCAATAAAACTTTCAGACATTAATTATAATCGAAATAAATGTCGATTTCCACTAACACTAATAATTCTCACACAATGGAATTATCAATTTCATCTTTAATCAACACGAACTTATTCATCATTAATATTATAACGCATAATATTTAACAACAGTCATTCCCGGAAAGAGGGGCTTTCGATAAGGATTTCTCCTATCATGCCGTTAATTAGATTATCTAACCTCTCCTTGACAGAACTTCTAGACATTGTCAATATTGTAAATAATAATATGAATAACTTTGTCGTCTCAATTATTGATTTAATAATATAACATATTATACAGATGATACTTTGACAATAATTGAATAAAACTGAGTGACTTTTCATGTAAGTATCAATAATCAAAGATACTGTACAATACCGTGTGCTACTATGCAACCACGCGTATTACTATACTTTTATCACCGATTATTTTATGACAACTTGTTTACTTTGAAAAAATTTCACATATCACCCTTAACTTTAACCTTTTATCAATTTAACCATTTACTAAATAGAATAATTATAAGAAAATTGAATACTTTCATTTCATAAAATTCGGGGTCTCACAAACCATCCTAACTAATCATAACTTAAATTAAGATCACACAGCCGATTGTGATAACCAATATGCTCACTCTGCAACTAGAACAATCAACAAGCATTAAGAACAAGACGCAAATACACGAAAAGATCAAAAGGCTCTAGTATGAAGATAGTAAAATTTGACTCAAACATTGCTTAATTACCTTAGGCTATTCAGACCTACCCATTAATGATCTTTCGATCAATGACTCCCAAGCCGGATGACTTTAGGGCACTAGGTGTAGAACACCCCTATGAATCTAAAAACTCGAGCAACAAAGACCATGTAATAAATTTAAGCCAAATTATACTTTACTAAATCTGAAGATTATTAGGAGAATGCATTTTATGCTCTATCTCGCACAAGTCTGCGTTTATGGGTGAGTGCGTTTCACACTACCTCTCGACCCACGACAAGACTATAAATTTTTTTTTAAAACCAGAACTCAAGATCCAAAAATGTAAAAGCGTCCACGTCTTTTATTACATTGTAATCAAGAAAGTATTAACAGAGTGAACAAATTCTCAAAACAATAAACAAACAATCTAAATTCAAAAGATAACTAGTTAAAACAATTGGTCGGTGCTTGCTAAGAAGTACGGATCAATAACAGTCTTGACTTATCGATTTAACACACCCCTAGCTCACACATGTTTGACTCGACTTTAAGAGATAGACATAATCACTTGGCGCATGTTATTAGCCACAATAAAAAATTAAAAGCTATAACACCCACACCCAGCATATGAACAGTTACAGATCGGGGGATAGGATTAATCAAAAATTAATGCATGAAATGTTGATGTAAATTCTAGATTACGCACAACAAGCAAGTATACGTGGTCAACAAGTAATATAGTGTAAGTAGAGTATCATTCCCATGAGGAATTAATAATACAAATTACCAAATACTAACTCTTAATCAAACTAATTTTATTTAAACAATCAATTTAAGATTATGAATTAAATTATTTAATTACACTAATTCTAATTACCACTAATTAAAAATCAGATTATGGAGATTTAAGATCACAACTTCACTTATTGCTTCACTTAAATTAATACACTTCTTATCAATTATGCTCACTATTCTGAATTATTAATCAAGAACACATAAGTAAATATGTCCATCTCTCAATGCATCATACTCAAATTAACTTAAATCCACAGATGATAGAATTAAGAAGAACACCCTAATTAACTAATTCACTATATCTCTATGTGAATTACAATTAAAAATGATTTAAAGCACAAGTTCTTTATCTAATTACATGCGATGTATAGGTATATCTCTATCCTAGACATAAATTATGTATTCCAATGCCATACAGAAAACACAATCACATGCTTATATGATCAGATCTAAATCTATAATCCATCTCTCAAGTTCATGTAGATTATCATGGTAATTGTTAGCTAGGCAATTAAACAATTCATCACAAATCATAATAGACAATCCAAGAATAATCACAATAATTAATAGAGAAGCATTTTAAAATAAACTATGCAATACGATCCATTGTAATCTTAAACAAAAGATTTAGTTCATGATTAATGAATTAAAACTAAGAATCCAAAATTGAATAAACATTAAAAGACAAAGATAGAAGAAGAGAAAAAGATAGAATCTGTTGTCTGCAGATTTAATGCTCCCTCCTAGTTCTTACTTTGAATCTTCAATGGTCTCCAAGTTGCTTTAATCTCCAAGTCTCATAAGAACTAGGTTTTTGGTCCTAATCTACTCTAATCTAATCTCCTGGAATCCTCTCCAATCCAAGCTATAATCAAGTATTTATAGTTCTAATGGAAACCCTATCAAGTTAGGCAACTAACAATCCTATTCTAGGTCAAATTGGACAACATAACACCCAAATTAACTCTCCCCCCGCCGACCGACGTGCCCAACACTATTCCTAAGCCAATTTGAGCACGCCTCAAGGCATCAGATGTGAAAAATATCGCATCGGCGCATACCGCACCGCTTTTAGTTCATTTATGGTGTGCCCCACGCCGCTCTATTTTCTGCTGCAATGTTCTTTGCTAAAACAGGCACAACGCTTGATTCATTGGGAGTTACGGGGCCTACAACCTATCAACTCGAAGATATCGACGAGATCTACAACTTTTATTTTTTTGAGAATTGATAGATTATGGCCGAATCAAGACCAAAATCGTGCTTGAAGGAGATGCTATGTAAATTACAAGCAGGACAACTTTGAGCTTTGATCTTTATTGATAAAAGGCCATAACTCACGCATTCGAGCTCCGATTGGGATGATTCAAGATGTTCCAAAAAGCTAAGAAGTAGATCTACAATAAAATCCCAAGTTCCAAGCCAAGAACATGCATCCAACGTGGTGTTAAAAGCCCTGCAATCTTCCCTTCTTGTATTTGCTTGGATATTTTAGTCTAAAAGATGTCTGAATTACTTTTCCTTGCTTCTTCATGCCAATGTCATGTCATAGCCTACAAAATAACATAAAATATATAAAGTGAACACACAATGCATGCAAAGTAACTACGAAACATAGGTTTAAGCAACTAATTCAAGTAATAGATACCGGATAAGTAGGTATAAAACCTACTTATCAAGAAACAATAAAAGTTAAAGTACCCTCACTAAAATAAGGTAAAGCCATAACACATGGAATCAAGTATACTAATCCAAATTGTGCAAATCCCAAAATATGGTTATAATCAAAACAAGATCCTATTAATAAAAACATTCACCAATATTCATAACAATAGCAAAAATTTATCATGCATCTTATCATGCATCATCCCAAAATAAAACCATTATAAAACCATAAAACCAGTCTAAACCGAACATAATTAAACCAAACATAAAAAAACATAGTCTAAGGCTATTATAGCCCAAAAGATGCTCTCACAGTTCAAACATAACATAGCAGTTCATATAAATAAAATTAAAATGAAATCTCCCCCAGACTTGACTTCGATAATGCCCCCATTGGCCTCCTTGTAGCAGATTCATTCAGCATCGTCATCATCCTCTGAATCATCCTCGCGGACCTCATCCCTAGGCAGGAATGGTGGAGGATAAGGAGCAAAAGTCGGAGGCTCTATAAATCGGAACGACATGGACTCGACGTCGTCCCCTCCCTGGGCTGCATAGATGCTAGAAACTGTATTGGTAAACTCCGCATGGTAGTACAAGAATTATCACTTCCACTGAGCTACAATATCTACCTTATTGTCTAGGAAGTTAAGGCTGCCCATAATCTCAGCTAGGGCTGCAGGTGGAATTGACCCAGATTGGGGCTCGGGCATATGCGTGGATGATCCGGCCTCAGTTGAGGGTTGCGACTGTGGAGTCGGTAAGTAACCCTCACCCCGCGGGTGAGACTGAGCTCCTTCCCAAACTCCAAATCAGGTGATGACTTGATGATCTATGACAGCCACAAGCGGCTGAGTGACTTCATCTTTCTCCCACTACACACAAGCCCGTTTGTAGAATCGAGTTATTAGGGATGGGTGAGAGAGTCCTGATATGGTGTTGCTTCGGATGGCCTTCTTGATAGACTCCTGGATGAGAACCCCTTCATCAACCTTTAGCCCCGTGACAATGACATAGAACAAGATGACCCTTTCTCTTGTGGCATCACTGAGATGGCGGGTTGGCATGATATTAGAGCTTATAAAGGCGTATCAAGCCTTGTCGTAGCGACTTAAGAGCCTGTTGGGGGAAAGAAGTCTTCTCGTCGTTGATTTTGTTTGTTTTCCAAGCAGTTTCGGGCTTGCAGAGCTTTGCTACTATCCCATCAGTGTTGTAGCTCTACAGTCCGGGCTCTAGGTAGTTGTGGCTATCGTAATTTGGAGTCCAATAAAATTAATGATAGCCTGACTGTCAAAGGGGATCAGTTTACCCTAAACTGGCACTATCGTGGGCAATCTGCACTCGCATTAGCATAAAATTCCCTTACCACTAAAATAACCGCAAACTCGGGCTGCTTGGTGAAGTGGACTCATTTTATTGCCAATATCATTGTCATCATATCACCATCCGTCTTATCATCTGGCCTTAGAACCCTCTCTGGCTCCAAATTTCGCTTGGCTAATGTTTGTGTGTAACGCTTCCAAGCCTCCTCACTTATAAATTTGGCAGTATCCCATCTTAGAAGAGGAGCTCATGGTGCCGGTGAAGGGGGGCCCATGTTGGTACGGGGGCGCTTGGATGCCATGATAATACTTGTGGAGATTTAAGCACAAGGGAAACACAATACGACACAACACTACAAACTCAACAGCCAAATGACCCAAAGCTTTGAATAAGGAATAACCAAACCCTAGCTTTTTGAATTTGTTAATACAACAAAACCTAACACCCAAAACCCAAATGATACTACTCACAGAGAAATCACTGTGCTAAACAAAAGGAATGGTCAAAATCACCCACAATAGTACCCTTTAATAGAAAAGCAAGTCCCTTACCTTGTAGAGTGTAGTCTCTAGCACTATTTGAAGAGGGTAGGGCACCAATTGAAGATTTTAGAAGAGAGAAAAAATTGTCAAGAGAAGGGGAAATGATGTAACCGCTGCGAAAATTGGGGAGAAGTGGGTGTATCTGCTGTGAAATTTGGGAGAAAGGAGATGTAACTGCTGAGAATGATCTGTAAAGCCCCCTTTTAAACTCAAAAATTCGTTAATGGCATTGCAGCGTGGCCCTTCCTTTATTGTTTAGCGCTGCAGCGCGAGTCCAAAAGTACAGTTTTTAAGTTGGCGCTGCAGCACGAAAGTTAGTTCAAGACTCGGTGCTGTAACGCGAGTTTCCAGTATGTCCGGTTTCCCTTGGTGCTGCAGCGCGAAAGTTAGTATAGTATTTAGCGTTACAGCGTGACTTTGTAGTGTGTTATAGAGTTTTGTAGTGTTGCAGCACCAATTACAACATAAAAGTCGACGCTGAAGCGCGAGTTTGCAGTAAGGCCTAGCTTCCCTTGGCACTGCAGCACAAATTAGAGTACTAAGGCCTCTATTCTGCATGTAAGTTTACATGTGTTGAAGAGGTTTACGCCGCAACGCCAGCTTTTAGCACCAATGATGGCACTACAGTGCGGCTTCTGCAATTCAGTTTCCTAGTTATTTTTCCTGCACATGCCAAGTCCCAGATAAGTAAAACATTTACAACACAAAAAAACACTAGCAAAACATGTAATACAACATACTAATTACTATATGCAATCTAACAACTTATTAGCTAAACATCCTATCATAAACTATATAGACAATAGCAATATACTAAGTAACATGGAAATAACAAGTTGAAAACTATGCTAACAAACTAAGGAAAATAGAACGAATGAAAAATAGATATATGTTAAGAGAAAAAAGAAATTTTGGATACTGAGATGTGGTTGCCTGCCCACCAAGCGCTTGATTTACAGTCACTGGCTTAACTTTTTCCCCGCCTTACACCGAGTCACCCAATATGATGGAGGTGTTTTGGTGGTCAACCTCGCCGCTCCAGTAGTGTTTCAGGCGTTGTCCATTGACCTTAAATGTTTAGTTTAAATTAGGGTCTTCGACCTCAATAGCACCGTGAGGATACACCTTGTCAATAGTGAATGGTCCCAACCATCAGGACTTTAATTTCCCAAGGAATAGTTTCAATCGGGAGTTAAATAGAAGCATTTTCCTGACTTGTTCAAAATCTCTTTCGACTATTTTCTTGTCATGCCACCACTTCGTCTTTTCTTTATACAACTTATTGTTTTCATACGCTTGCAGACGAAACTTGTCTGATTCATTGAGTTGTAGCAATCTATGTTCACCTGCTGTATCCAATTCAAAATTGAGCTTTTGGATTGCCTAGTAAGTGTTATGCTCTAATTCAACCGGTAGATGACATGCCTTTCCATAAACAAGCCTATACGGAGACATTCTGATATGCATCTTTTATGCAGTGCGGTATGCCCACAAGGCATCATCTAGCTTCTTGGACCAATCTTTCCTATTCGGGTTAACAATCTTTTCTAGGATGTGCTTGACCTCTTTATTGGATATCTTTGCTTGGCCACTTGTCTGCGAATGATAGGTAGTGGCTATTTTATGGGACACCCCATACTTAGCGAGAAGGGCTTTGAAATATTTATTACATAAATGTGACCCTTCGTCACTGATTATCACCTGTGGTGTGCCAAAATAAGTGAATATATTCTTTTTTAAAAAGTTTAGCACCACCTTCGCATCATTTGTAGGCAGGGTAACTGCTTTTACCCACTTAGAGACATAGTCTACCGTAACTAGGATATAAAGATTGTTGTAGGAAGATGGAAATGGACCCATGAAATCTATCCCCCAAACATCAAATAATTCCACTTCTAGGATATTCTACAGAGGCATTTCATGTCTTTTAGAGATGGTTCCTACCCTTCGGCATTTATCTCAGCGTGATACGTATATATAAGAATCTTTGAACAAGGTAGGCCAGTAAAAACCAGATTGGAGTACCTTAGCAGCTGTTCTTTGGCCCCCAAAATGTCCTCCATAGTTCGAGGAATGACAATGATGGAGCACACCCTCGATTTCCTCCTCTGGCAGACATCTTCACAGAATTTGATCTGAGCACTGTTTGAATAGGAAAGGCTCATCCCACAGATATTGCTTCGCATCGTTTAAGAATTTCTTCCTCTGTTGATAGCTCATGTTGGGAGGAAGTACATGACAGGCGACAAAATTGGTAAAGTCAGCATGCCATGGGGCTTTTCTTTGGACAACAAATAGATGTTCATCCAGGAAGAAGTCATTTATGTCTGTTTCTGTATCTCCCGAATGAGGAGGGTTTTCCATCCTCGACAAGTGATCCGCGACTTGGTTTTCAGTCCCATTTTTATTGCGGATATCCAGATCGAACTCCTGGAGAAGAAGGACCCACCTAATCAGCCTAGGCTTCGCATCTTTCTTTTCTAGAAGGTATTTGATGGGCGAGTATTCAGTGTACATGATCACTTTGGTTACAACAAGATAGGCACAAAACATATCAAAAGCATAAACCACTGCTAGCATTTCTTTCTCAGTTGTGGTGTAATTTAGCTGAGCATCAGCCAATATTTTGCTGGCGTAGTAAATCATGTGTAACACTTTATCCTTTCTTTGGCCCAACACTACCCCAATTGCAAAATCACTAATGTCATACATAAGCTCAAATGGGAAGGTTCAGTCAGGAGCCACTACTATAGGAGCCGAAATGAATCTTTCCTTCAATAGCTTAAATGCTCTGAGGCAGTCTTCATCAAACTGAAAAGGCATGTCCTTTTCCAATAAGGTATAGAGAGATTTGGTTATTTTGGAAAAATCCTTGATAAACCGTCTATAGAATCTTGCATGCCCAAGATAGCTTCTCACCCCTTTCACTGATGTAGGCGGAGGTAGATTATTGATAAATTAATTTTGGCCTTGTCTACCTCAATATCGCCAACAGATACAATGTGCCCCAGAATAATGCCCTCTCTTACCATGAAGTGGAACTTCTCCCAATTCAATACTAGATTTGTTTCTACACATCTTTTGAGGATGGCAGTCAGATTTGTTAGATAGTTTTCAAATGAGCTCCCGAATACAAAAAAATCGTCCATGAAGACCTCGAGGATCTTTTCAACCATATCTAAGAAAATGGATATCATGCAACGCTGGAATGTTGCAGGAGCGTTACACATCCTAAAAGACATTTTTCGAAAGGCAAAGGTCCCATAGGGGCATGTAAACATGGTTTTTTCCTAGTCTTCAGGAGTTATGGAAATTGGATTATAGCCAGAATAACCATCAAGTAGGCAATAAAATTTATGCCCAGCGAGTCTATCGAGCATCTAATCAATAAAGGGTAGTGGGAAATGAACCATACAGGTGGACTTGTTCAACTTTCTGTAGTCCATGCATACCCTCTATATAGTAACCGTTAGGTGGGAATCGGGTCGTTATTCTCATTGGAGACTACTGCCGTGCAGCCCTTTTTTGGCACGCACTGAATGTGATTGACCCAAGGACTGTCTAAGATGGGGTAGATGATGCCCGCATCTAGCAACTTGATAATTTCTTTTCTAACCACCTCTTTCATTATGGGGTTCAACCGCCTCTGATGTTCAATGGTTGGTTTAGACCCTTCCTCGTGTAGGATTTTATGCATGCATAGAGATGGACTGATCCCTTTGATATCCGTAATCGACCATCCCAGGGCCATTTTATACTGTTTAAGCACTAGAAGTAGCTTCTCTACCTAGCACTCATCTAAAGATGCAGAAATGATAACAAGTAAGGTAGATGACACCACTAAATAAGCATACCTCAAATGATTAAGCAAGGGCTTGAGGTCGAGGACAGGCGGTTCTATAATTGATGGTTGGGCCTTGGAAGTGGATGCTTCTGGATCATTCAAAGATTCAAACTATCGTTGGAACTGTTTAGATCTCTAGGGTGCATCCAACCACTTAGCATATTCAACATGAGTGGGCTCTTCCATAGTACTAGCACCTGTTAGTGTAGCCTCAATGTGAGATCCCGAATTTTATGAAATAAAAGCATTCAATTTTTCTATTTTTGTAAATAGTTAAATTGATAAAAGTTTAAAGTTAAGGGTGATATGTGAAATTTTTTCAAAGTAAGCAAGTTGTCATAAAATAACCAGTAGTAAAAGTACAGTAATATGCGTGGTTGCATAGTAGCACACGGTATTGATTATTGATGCTTATGTGAGAAGTCACTCAGATATACTCAATTATTGCTACAATAATTATTGCATCATATCTCTCATATTATTGATTCAATTATTGTCACAGTATCATCTGCATAATATTTTATATATTATTAAATTAATAATTGAGACGACAAAGTTATTCATATTATTATTTGTAATATTGACAATATCTAGAAGTTCTGTCAAGGAGAGGTTTGGTTACCTAATTGCGCGCCAATAATGAGAAATCCTTATCGAAAAGCCCTCTCTTTCCTGGGAACGACCTGGTTGTTAAATATTGTGAGTTATAATATTAATGATGAATGTTATTAAAAATTAAATTTGAGTTCGGAGTTAAATTTGGAGACGAGGACTTGATATTTGAGTCTGAAACGATGAAATTAGTAGAAATAGACTATAAACACAAAATTCATCGGGATTGACTTTTTGGTCAAAAAAGTCAACAGTTGACTTTTTCAGAGAAAGTCAACAGTTGACTTTTTCAGAAAAAGTCAAACTTTGAAATTTCAAAAATGAAATTTTGAGAAAAATATTTCCATTGTGTTGGGATTGTTAGTGTTAGTGGAAATCGACATTTATTTCGATAATGATTGATGTCTGGAGGTTATATTGACCAATCAAGTAATTAATCGAATAAATGAGCAATGAATTGCTATTAATTCACATGATTACAACTATTTGTTCACATGTGTGTATTATAGATTCACATTCTTGTACTATTAGGGGAGTTGGTACTAGATTGATAATACTTGCATGACTAAGTTTAAAATGGAGGTATAGATGGAGGTACTATACTGTAATTCGTATTTTCACATGATTATAACTATTGATTCACATGATTGAACTATTGATTCACATTATTTACTATTAGGGGAGGTGGTGCAAGTTTGATAATACTTGCAGGACTATATTAAAAATAAAGAAAAAGAGTAAGGTAATATACTGTAATATTTCGAGCCCAAAAACGTGCAATTATCGAAACTATATTTTCCTATAAATAGAAGTTCATTCTTCCTTCATTTATCACCAATTCACTAAAGCTTTAGAGCAATTATTATAGAGAGAAGTTATAAAGAGAAAGAAGAAAAGAAGTCTGCTACCTCACTATTCCAATATCCAGTTTCTTCTAAGGTAAGGGATATTATTATTATAGTAAGGGGTATTATTTCTTTCATATTCATGAAGAGAGCTATTGTTATTCCATTCCTTATTATTCTGTTAGAATAACCTGTATACGCGGACTACCGTATACATGGTGAAATTCTTCTATTATTCCATTCTTTATTATTATGTTGGAATATCCTGTCTGTGCGGATTACGCATAACCTAGTTCCATTCTTTATTATTCTATTGGAATAACCTGTCTGTGCGGTCTATCTCATGCCTGGTGAATTCTATTGTTATTCCATTCTTTATTATTCTGTTGGAATATCCTGTCTATGCGGATTACGCATGACCTGATTCCATTCTTTATTATTCTGTTGGAATATCCTGCCTGTGCGGATTACGCATGACCTGGTTCCATTCTTTATTATTCTCGCTGAATAACTCATCATGCGCTACCTCACCGCATGCATGGTGAATTCTTCTGTTATTCCATTCTTTATTATTCTGTTGGAATAACCAGACTATGTGGACTACCACATGCATAGTGAATGATCATTCGTATTCATTCCTTATTAAATTGTGAAAATGATCTGTCTACGTGGATTACCGCATGGCGGGTGAAAATCCATTTGCAGTTTCGTAATTTTTTTGACTCTCAAAAATTTTGAAAAATTTTGAAATGATAATTTGATGAGTTTTCTATATTGTGTCCAAAGATGGTGATTTTTGGATGTATAGATTAAGAGTTATGGATTTTATGGGAAAAGACTATTTTAAAAGTAAACCCTTATAACTCCTTGTGGTTAACTCCAAAATGAGTTAAATTTTTATTGGGAGTACATGTTTATAACAGGAGTATACCCTGTAAATTTTGGAATATTTGGACAAAAGTATAATTTATGATAAATGTCTAAATATTCGGTAGTTTTGGCCATATGAAAAATAGTAAATGAATTTTAAAAAATTCTGAGAAAAATATATGTTCAATATGGGATTATATTCTGTTAAATCTCAAAAAGGAAATATTTTTGGGACTGATTTGGTATTTTTCATGAAAATGAACTAGTTATGAGTAAATGAATTAAATATGTTATATGAAGTAATAATATTGGAAAATATAATTTTATGGCTTGGGAATCCTATATAGGGTATATGCAGATTTTTCATGAGGGATTTGATCATTGGTGATGAAATCTTATGAGTATGACATTTTTGAATGATTAAATGCATTATTTGGTAAAGTGTAAACAATTGAAATAAATTATTTATAAGTTTAAGAAGTGATTAAAATATTGTTATAATATTAATAATATTAGATTATGAGTTTATTAAGTGATTGATAATATTTGGATAAATTTAAAGTCTTTAATATTTATCCTTGTTTTCGTTTGATTAATGCTTATACCATTGTCATCATCCTCATGCTTATATTATGATGAAAGTCATCTTTGGCTTATGTGCAAAGATGGACTGTTAATTATTAGTTTTAAAGTTGAATATCTTTGGCTTACGTGCATAGATAGACTGTTGATTATTGGTTTTACAGTTGTATATCTTTGGCTTACGTGTAAAGATGGACTGTTGATTATTAGTTTTATAGTTGTATATCTTTGGCTTACGTGTAAAGATGAACTATTGATTGATGAGTATCTTTGGCTTATGTGCATAGATGAACTCTTTATTGGTATGATTATGACTAGGGATCATTCGGTATAATCATGACCCGTAATGTTATAGATGATGTGGTAAAAGTCCTCATTGGCCCGTAGTGCATTGATTGATAGTTATTGGTATTATTATAACCAGGGATTATTAAGGTATAATCATGACCATTGATGATAATCCTATCACATTGATTCGATGATGTGGATTATTTATTGTTGAGTCTCATGAAAATATCATTATACACTTTTAATTCATAAAAGATAGTAGGGATGATTCGATGATGTGGATTACTTATTAAGCTGAGTCTCATCGATAAAATATTGATTATACACCTTTAATTCATAAAAAGATAGTAGATATCATGATCTACTTGACTCTTCTAAAATACAGTTGTATGTCTTTGGCCTTTAGTGCAAAGATGAATTTATTAGTATGATTATGAGCAAGAATTGTGATTTGGTATAACCATGATTTTTGATGTTTCAGGTGAAGATAGGTGATAAAAAGTATCTTCGTCCTTGGTGCAAAGAGGAATTTAGAATCACAATTATGATTATGAGTTATTTATATGATTGTGGACAGGAATTGTTGATTGATGTTACAGGGATAAAACATTATTGGTGGACTTTTAACATGGAGAAGATAATAGACCTGATGGTCTATTTGACTCTTCTAATGGATTGTTTGTTCCGCTGCAACTATGGTTGAAAAGTTTTATCATCTACTATATGTTCTAAATCTCTGATTTATTATGGACGAAGGCTATTTATAATTTAATTATCTTTAGTCATGATATTCTTTACTGGGCTATTTGTGTTCACCCTTTGCTTCACAATTCCTTTCAGGTAATAAGAGTGTAGCTGGGTCGAGCGGGGATAACATGGAAATAATGTGATGGTCCGAGATTGTCAAAGTTTCTCAATACATTATAAAACAGCATGACATGGAATAGATAATTGTATTGAGGACCTAAGATGTGTGTGTTGTATTTTATACATCACTTAATAATTTATTTTGGCAAACAACAATAGGGTGATGAGAACCCGACTTTGAAAGCGTCAAAAGTGCACCTCATTAGAATGAATATGATAGTAATCTTCTCGTTCTTCTTTGGGGTCATAAAATATTTGCTGCTGTATTTTATATAGCATTATAACAATTTGAGTTTGGATACTGTCTACGAGATAATATTGTATTAAAACTCACAGCGTATCTGTTGTCATACTCTGCACGACAGTTCAACAGTTGTATAAATGAAGTTTGTATTTGATTTTTATAGAGTGATATTTGGCGACTCAGAATGGGTCGTGTGGACCTATTTTGGGGGCATCACAAATGGTATCAGAGCGTAAGGATATGGTCGCTGGCGAAGATAAGAGTCTAGAACTAGGAGGGGAGAGACGAGTTATATACTTCGCTAGTGTGTGACTTACCTAAGCTAAAATTGTTTACTTGATAAGTTGACAAATTGTGATATGTCAATTACCCTTTATTTTGAAGATATATTCTAGAATGATATCTATAATACAGGAGATGAGCAATGGGAAAATCATGATACAGAGGAAATAACCAGGAAGGTACAATCCGAAAAGAAAGCAAGGTATTCTCATCTCTTCGAACTACCAGGTACATAAATTTTGATGGCAAAATTTCATAAGGAGGGGAGATTGTGAGATCCCAAATTTAATGAAATAAAAGTATTCAATTTTTCTATTTTGGTAAATAGTTAAATTGATAAAAGTTTAAAGTTAAGGGTGATATGTGAAATTTTTTCAAAGTAAGCAAGTTGTCATAAAATAACTGGTAGTAAAAGTACAGTAATACACGTGGTTGCATTATAGCACACGGTATTGATTATTGATGCTTATGTGAGAAGTCACTCAGATATACTCAATTATTGCTACAATAATTGCTGCATCATATCTCTCATATTATTGATTCAATTATTGTCACAAGATTATCTCGTACATAATATTTTATATATTATTAAATTAATAATTGAGATGACAAAGTTATTCATATTATTATTTGCAATATTGACAATGTCTAGAAGTTCTGTCAAGGAGAGGTTTGGTCACCTAATTACGCTACGCAATAAGGAGAAATCCTTATCGAAAGCCCCTCTTTCCGGAAGGACACGGTTTGTTAAATATTATGAGTTATAATATTAATGATGAATGTTATTAAAAATTAAAATTGAGTTCAGAGTTGAATTTGGAGACGCGGACGTGATATTTGAGTCCGGAACGTTGAAATTAGTTAAAATAGACTATAAACACAAAATTTATCGGGGTTGACTTTTTGGTCAAAAAAAATTCAATGATTTTTTCTAAAAAAAGTCAAACTTCGAAATTTCAAAAATGAAATTTTTGAGAAAAATATTTCCATTGTGTTGGGATTGTTAGTGTTAGTGGAAATCGATATTTATTTCGATAATGATTGATGTCTGGAGGTTATATTGACCAATCGGGTAATTAATCGAATAAATGAGCAATTAATTGCTATTAATTCACATGATTATAACTATTTGTTCACATGTGTGTACTATAGATTCACATTCTTGTACTATTAGGGGAGTTGGTGCAAGATTGATAATACTTGCATGACTAAGTTAAAAATGGAGGTATAGATGGAGGTACTATACTATAAATCATATTTTCACATGATTATAACTATTGATTCACATGATTGAACTATTGATTCACATTATTTACTATTAGGGGAGGTGGTGCAAGTTTGATAATACTTGCAGCACTAAATTAAAAATAAAGAAAAAGAGGAAGGTATTATACTGTAATATTTTGAGCCCCAAAACGTGCAATTATCGAAACTATATTTTCCTATAAATAGAAGTTCATTCTTCCTTCATTTATCACCAATTCACTAAAGCTTTAGAGCAATTATTATAGATAGAAATTATAAAGAGAAAGAAGAAGAGAAGTTTGCTACCTTACTATTCCAATATCTAATTTCTTCTAAGGTAAGGGATATTATTATTATAGGAAGGGGTAATATTTCTTTCATATTCATGAAGAGAGCTATTGTTATTCCATTCCTTATTATTACATTTGAATAACTCAGATATCGCGAACTACGTGTATACATGGTGAAATTCTTCTGTTATTCCATTCTTTATTATTATGTTGGAATATCCTGTCTGTGCAGAATACGCATAACCTAGTTCCATTCTTTATTATTCTGTTGGAATAACCTGTCTGTGCGGTTTATCTCATGCCTGGTGAATTCTATTGTTATTCCATTCTTTATTATTATGTTGGAATATCTTGTCTGTGCGGATTACGCATGACCTGGTTCCATTCTTTATTATTCTGTTGGAATATCCTCACTTTTATGCGGATTCTGCGTGACTGGTTCCATTCTTTATTATTCTATTGAATAACCTATCTCGCATGCGGCTCTACGTGCATGCATGGTGAATTCTTCAGTTATTCCATTCTTTATTATTCTGTTGGAATAACCAGACTATGTGGACTACCACATGCATAGTGAATGATCATTCGTATTCATTCCTTATTAAATTATGGAAATGATCATGCGTGGATTACCGCATGGTGTGAAAATCCATTTGCGCTTTAAATAATTTTTTCGACCTAAAAAATTCTCGGAAAATTTTGAAATGATAATTTGATGAGTTTTCTATATTGTGTCCAAAGATGGCGATATTTGGATGTATAGATTAAGAGTTATGGATTTTATGGGAAAAGAATATTTTAAAATTAAACCCTTATAACTCCTTGTGGTTAACTCCAAAATTAGTGAAATTTTTATTGGGAGTACATGTTTATAACAGAGTATACCTCAGAAATTTCGAAATTTTTGGACAAAAGTATAATTTATGATAAATGTCTAAATATTTGGTAGTTTTGGCCATATGAAAATACTAAATGAATTTTAAAAATTCGAGAAAATATATGTTCAATATGGGACTATATTCTTAAATCCCGGAAAACAAATATTTTTGGGACGATTTTTGATATTTTTCATGAAAATGAACTAGTTATGAGTAAATGAATTAAATATGTTATGTGAAGTAACAAAATTGAAAAAATAGGATTTTATGGCTTGGGAATCCTATATAGGGCATATGCAGATTTTTGATGAGGGATTTGATCATTGGTGATGAAATCTTATGAGTATGATATTTTTGAATGATTAAATGCATTATTTGGTAAAGTGTAAACAATAGAAATAAATTGTTTATAAGTTTAAGAAGTGATTAAAATATTATTATAATATTAATAATATTAGATTATTAGTTTATTAAGTGATTTATAATATTTGGATAAATTTAAAGTCTTTAATATTTATCTTTGTTTTTGTTTGAGTAATGCTTATATTATTGTCATCATCCTCATGCTTATATTATGATGAAAGTCATCTTTGGCTTACGTGTAAAGATGGACTGTTAATTATTGGTTTTACAATTGAATATCTTTGGCTTATGTGCAAAGATGGACTGTTGATTATTGGTTTTACAGTTGTATATCTTTGGCTTGCGTGCAAAGATGGACTATTGATTATTAGTTATACTGTTGTATATCTTTGGCTTACGTGCAAAGATGAACTATTGATTGATGAGTATCTTTGGCTTATGTGCATAGATGAACTGTTTATTGGTATGATTATGACTAGGGATCATTCAGTATAATCATGACCCGTAATATTATAGATGATGTGGTAAAAGTCCTCATTGGCCCGTAATGCATTGATGGACAGTTATTGGTATGATTATAACCGGGGATTATTCGGTATAATCCTGACCATTGATGATTACATGAAGATCCTTGGTCATATTTCTGGGATGATTCGATGATGTGAATTATTTATTAAGACGAGTCTTAGCGATAAAATATTGATTATACACTTTTCATTCATAAAAGCTAGTAGATATCATGCTCTACTTGACTCTTCTAAAATACAGTTGTATGTCTTTGGCCTGTAGTGCAAAGACGAATTGTTAATGAATATCTTTGGTCGTAGTGCAAAGATGAATTTATTAGTATGATTAGGAGCAGGAATTGTGATTTGGTATAACCATGATTTTTGATGTTTCAAGTTAAGATAGGTGATGAAAATTATCTTTGTCCTGGGTGCGGATAGGAATTTAGAATCACAATTATGATTATGAGTTATTCATATGATTGTGGACAGGAATTGTTGATTGATGTTAAAGGGATAAAACATTATTGGTGGACTTTTAACATGGAGAAGATAATAGACCTGATGGTCTATTTGACTCTTCTAATGGATTGCTCGTTCCACTGCAACTATGGTTGAAAAGTTTTATCATCTATCATATGTTCTAAATCTCTAATTTATTATTAACGAAGGCTATTTATAATTTAATTATCTTTAGTCATGATATTCTTTACTGGGGTATTTGTGCTCACCCTTTGTTTTGCAATTCCTTTCAGGTAATAAGAGTGTAGCTGAGTCGAGCGGGGATAATTGGGAAATAGTGTGATGGTCCGAGACTGTCGAAATTTCTCAATACATTATAAAACGACATGACATGCAACAGAAAATTGTATTGAGGACCTAAGATGTGTGTGTCGTATTTTATACGTCACTTAATAATTGATTTTGGCAAACAACAATAGGGTGATGAGAACCTGACTTTGAAATCGTCAAAAGTTCACCTCATTAGAATGAATATGATAGTAATCTTCTCGTTCTTCTTTGGGATCTTAAAATATTTGCTGCTATATTTTATATGGCATTGTAACAATTTGAGTTTGGATAATGTCTACAGGATAATATTGTATTAAAACTCACTGCTTATCTGTTGTCGTACTCTGCACGACATTTCAACAGTTGTATAAATGAAGTTTGTATTTGATTTTTATAGAGTGATATCTGGCGACTCAGAATGGGTCGTGTGGACCTATTTTGGGGGCGTCACACTCAAGCGGGTTTGTCATGAAAGTTTTTGAAAATACTTCCCTCACCGAATTATCAATCACTTTAATCTGAAAGTAGTCTTCAGTGGTATTTGGATATTTCATTGACCTGAACACATTGAAGGTTACCACCTGATCCTGTACTCTCATAGTCAACTCCCTTTTCTGCACATCTATAAGGGTTCTCCAAGTTGCTAAGAATGGTCTGCCCAGTATTATCCGGACCTCCCCGTCTTCTACGAAATCCCAGACAATAAAGTCTACTGGGAAAATGAACTTGTCCACTTTAACAAGCACATCCTCTACTATCCCCTTTAGGTAGGTAAGAGATCTATCCGCCAATTTCATGGTCACACTTGTGGGTTTGACTTCATTCAATCTCAACTTCTTATAGATTAACAGTGGTATCAGATTTATACTAGCCCTCAAATCACACAAGGCTTAGCCAATGAATTGATCCCCTATAGTGCATGGAATCGTGAAACTTCTATGATCTTTCAGTTTTGGCGGAATCTTGTTCTGTAAGATGGCACTACATTCCTCTGTCAGTGCAACTGTCTCATAATCCCCCAACTTTCTCTTTTTAGACAATATATATTTCAAGAACTTGACGTAGCTCGTTATTTGCTCCAACACCTCTACAAATGAAATGTTTATACGAAGTTTCTTAAAAACTTCTAAAAACTTAAAAAATTATTTATCTAGCTTTTGTTTCTGTAGGCGCTGGGGGAATGACAACTGTTGGATAGGAGGACTAGCCTTGTTTACTGTAGGGGTTGGTGTTGTAGGTTCATCTTGAGCATTTTCCTCTCCCCCAGACTTATCATCACTCGGCTCCACATCAGGTTCCTTTTCAGTTATTTGCTCTTGCACAATATAATTCTCTCCACCATTTTCATTAATTATTCTCCCACTCCGGAGTGTAACTGATTTGCATTGCTCCTTGACATCCAGTTTCGGGTTGACATCAGTGTCACTCGGCTATATGCCTTGCTGGACGACTGTTCAAAGTAGATGCCAACTGTCCCATTTGGACTTCAAGGTTTCGGATGGTAGCTTCTTGATAATTGCTCCTCATTTCATTTTGAGCAATATATTGTTAAAGGAGATCTTCCAAACTAGGTTTTCTTTCTTGTTGAGGTAGGGGTTGGTAAGAACTCTATAGTGGTTGGTGGTACTGATTCTGTGAACTCTGTGGTTGTTGGTACTAATTTTGAGCTTGGAAACTCGGAGGGTTTGAAAAATTAGGCCTGGTGATCGATGGTTGTGCTTGGTTGCTATTGGTGTTGCCCCGGGAGAAATTTGGATGATTCCTCAATCCCGGATGGTAATGAGTATGGACATTTGCATTTTGTTACCTCCTATAGTTTGAAACAATTTGAACTGACTCAGGGCTTATGGCGCACTGATCAGTTAGGTGGCTCCCTTGACACAGTTCATGTGAGACCCCAAATTTTATGAATAAAGATTTAAATTTCTCGAAATATTTTTTTGAATATTATGGTGTGGATTTGATATAATGTTATAGTTGTGGGTAATATTTATAAATTTTTCAAAGTATGAAAGTTGTTATAAAATATTCTTTGTGTCGGGGAATATTTGTACGACGACACAATTATTGGTGGACCCCACAACAGATGTATTGTCGTAGTTAGAAAATGACAGAATTATCATTTTATAAAAATAACGGCTAAAGTGTTACTGTTAAAACTCTTGAACTACCCTAGTAGTAAAAAAGTACGATGTCTGGCGTGGTTGCAGAATAGCACCTGATTGATTATTAATGCTTACGTAAGAAGTCACTCGGTTATACTCAATTATTCTTTGCGATAATTCTTTGCATCATATCTCTCATATTATTGATTCGATTATTGTCACAAAGATCATCTCATATAATATTTATATATTATTAAATCAATAATTGAGACAACAAAGTTATTCATATTATTAAATTGCAATATTTACAATGTCTAGAAGTTCTGTCAAGGAGAGGTTTGGTCATCTAATTGCACGCCAATAAGGAGAAATCCTTATCAGAAAGCCCCCTCTTTCCTGGGAACGGCCTGATTGTTAAATATTGTGAGTTATAATATTAATGATGAATAAGTTCATGTTGATTAAAGATGAAATTGATAGTTCCATTGTGTTAGAATTATTAGTGTTAGTGGAAATTGACATCTATTCCGATGATAATTAATGTCTGGGAGTTATATTGATAAATCGGGTAATTAATCGGATAAATGAGCAATTAATTGCTACTAATTCACATGCTTATATAACTATTTGTTCACATGTGTGTACTATTGAATCACATTCTTGTACTATTAGGGGAGTTGGTGCAAGATTTATAATACTTGCATGACTAAGTTAAAAATGGAGGTATAGATGGAGGTACTATACTATAATTCGTATTTTCACATGATTATAACTATTGATTCACATGATTGAACTATTGATTCACATTATTTACTATTAGGGGAGGTGGTGCAAGTTTGATAATACTTGTAGGACTAAATTAAAAATGAAAGAAAAGTTGAAGGTATTGTACTGTAATATTTCGAGCCCCAAAACATGCAATTATCGAAACTATATTTCTTTATAAATAAAAGCTCATTCTTCCTTCATTTCTCACCAATTCACTAAAGCTATAAAACAATTATTATAGAGAGAAATTATAGAGAGAAAGAAGAAGAGAAGTCTGCTACCTCTCTACTCCATTATCCAGTTTCCTTCTAAGGTAAGGGGTATTATTTCTTTTGTATTCTTGAAGAGAGCTATTGTTATTCCATTCCTTATTATTATGTTGGAATAACTTTGTCTGCAATCTTAACGCATACATGGTGAAATTCTTCTATTATTCCATTCTTTATTATTACATTGGAATATCCATCCTATGCGGATTACGCATGACACAGTTCCGCTTCTTTATTATTCATTGGAATATCCGTCTGCATCGCGGATTACGCATGACCTGGTTCCATTCTTTATTATTCTGTTGAAATAACATGTCTGTGCGGTCTATCGCATGCCTGGTGAATTATATTGCTATTCCATTCTTTATTATTCTATTGGAATATCATGTCTGTGTGGTTTACGAATGACCTGGTTCTAATCTTTATTATTCTGTTGAGAATAACCTGTCTGTGCGGTCCATCGCATGCATGGTGAATTCTTCTGTTATTACATTCTGTATTATTCTGTTGGAATAACCTGTCTATGTGGATTACCGCATGCATGGTGAATGATCCTTTGTATTCATATGAATAGTATTTTCATTCAAATGGGGTTTCTGCCAGGGGCAGATTCATAATTTTTCCGACCCTCAAAAATTTTGAAAAAATTTGAAATGATAATTTGATGAGTTTTTAGATTGTGTCCAAAAATGACGATTTTTAGATGTATAGATTAAGAGTTATGGATTTTATGGGAAAGGACTATTTTAAAAGTAAACCCTTATAACACGTTGTGGTTAACTCCAAAATTGGTGAAATTTTTATTGGGAGTACATGTATATAACATGAGTATACCCTGTAAATTTTGGGATTTTTGGACAAAAGTACAATTTATGATAAATGTCTAAATATTATGCGGTTTTGGCCATATGAAAAATAGTAAATGAATTTTAAAAATTCTGAGAAAAATATATGTTCAATATGAGACTATATTTTGCTAAATCCCTGAAAAGAAATATTTTTGGGACTGATTTAGTATTTTTCATGAAAATGAACTAGTTATGAGTAAATGAATCAAATATGTTATGTGAAGTAACAAAATTGGAAAATAGGATTTTATGGATTGGGAATCCTATATAGGGTATATGCATATTTTTGATGAGGGATTTGATCATTGGTGATGAAATCTTATGAGTATGGCATTTTTGAATGATTAAATGCATTATTTGGTAAGGTGTAAACAATTGAAATAAATTGTTTATAAGTTTAAGAAGTGATTAAAATATTGTTATAATATTAATAATATTAGATGATGAGTTTTATTAAGTGATTGATAATATTTGGATAAATTTAAAGTCTTTAATATTTATCCTTGTTTTCGTTTGATTAATGCGTATATCATTGTCATCATCCTCATACTTATATTGTGATGAAAGTCATCTTTGGCTTACGTGCATAGATGGACTTGTTATGATTATGACCAGGGATCATTCAGTATAATCATGACCTGTAATGTTATAAATGATGTGGTAAAAGTCCTCAGTAGCCTGTAGTGCATTGATGGACAATTTTTTGTATGATTATGACCAGGAATTATTCAGTATAGTCTTGATCATTGATGATTTAATGAATATCCTTGGCCCATAGTGTAGGGATGATTCGATGATGTGGTTTATTTATTAAGATGAGTCTCAGCGATAAAAATTGATGAAAACATTTTAAAACATAGAAGATAGTAGATATCATGCTCTACATGACTCTTCTAATAGAAGATAGAAGACTAATGATAATTTATTCTGCATTATCTTAGTCATAATATTTCTTACTGGGTTAGTTGAGCTCACCCTTTCTTTCACTGTTCTCTTCAGGAAATGAGAACGTAGTCGGGACTAGTCGGGGAACGGAGTGACGGTCCAGATGATAGCATTAGTAGTCCTCACTATTCTGTTACATAGTCTGACAATAAATGTAATGAGGACTCCATTGAGTGTGGATATTGTCTAGATGACAATATTCTTATTAAAACTCTTAGATTATGTTTCGTCGTATTTTACACGACTATTGTATAATTAAGTTGTATTTGAATTTTGTACCATGTATTTGGCGACTCAAGATGGGTGATGTATACCTATTTTGGGGGCGTCACAGTTTACACGGCACTGCGACACTTTAAACATTCTACACTGCTTGCACTCCTATAGTGTCGAGCCTTTTTTTAGTGTTGCAACCTAAGCCGTTAATGTTGTGACTGAGTCAACCTCATGCACCCCTCCTGCTCTTCTAGGGGCCTGCCTGTCATTCGACCATTGATAATTGTTAGCCGCCCTTGTTTCCACCAATTCATACCCTTCTTCATGATGCTTAGACATGAAGGCCCCACCAGAAATGGCATCTATACTCAAACGAGTAGACCACGTATAACCCAATATAAAATGTCTAAATGGGAAGCCATTCTGGTAGTCCATGGTATGGGCATTTTCTCAGAAGATCCTTGAATCGCTCCCATGATTCGTACAAAGACTCTAATTCAAATTGGACAAAGGATGTAATGTCATGCCTGAGCCTGGTAGTTTTAGCGGGCACAAAGAACTTCACCATGAACTTTTGAGCCAAGTCAGCCCATGTGGTGATGGAGCTTAACGGAAGTGAATGCAGCCAACTCTTGGCCTTATCCCTCAAAGTAAATGGGAACAGTCGAAGTCTGATGGCATCGTCAGACACTCCGTTACATTTAAACGTATCGCATATCTCCAAGAAGTTGATCAATGATCATTCGGGTCATCATTTGGCAATCCCCCGAGCTGAATAATGGAGCACATTTGGATGGTGCCCGGCTTGATCTCAAAGTTGTTTGCTTGGATCTCGGGCCTGAGAATGCTCGCTTGTAGATCTGCAATATGGGGCATTGCATACTCCCTTAAAGATTTTTGAAGTCCCTCAGCCATAATAACAGGAGTAGGTATGTCCCAAGCTTTTTCTCTTTACGGTCGTTTGTAAGTTCTGTCGACCTCGAGATTGAGAGGTATTATATTCGGACCCCGTCAAGGTGGCATAAATAGTGGAGACTGTAATACCCGAGAATTTCCACGTATTATTAAATAAATATATTAATAGAAATAAATATTTATTTGAATATGAACAATTTCGTGTTATGAAATGAGATAACTCAATTATATTAGATAACCGAATAATTGAGGATGTGTGGAGTTTTGTGGTGAACTCATTGAAGCCTTGTGTGGCATGGTGATGGGAAATATTAACAGTAATATTAATTAACAAAGGAATTATAAAGTAAGCAATTAAGTAATATTAATTGTTAATGGTTGTTGTAGTATATTTATGGATTTTTAATTGATGTTAAGGAGGTTAATTAATATGTGATTATTAATTGTTAATTAATTATTAATAGTTGTGGTAGAATATTAAATTCTTAGTAATTAATTAATAATGTGTGATTACTACTATTTGCAATATATTATATAGATAAATAATGATTATGGAAGTCCATAAATATATTGATCAATGATGATTGGATTAATTAATAATGGTGTTAATTAATCAAGGAAGTGAATAAATTATTTATATGATCATATTATATTAATAGTTATGCGGATAAGTGCAATCATACAACTATACTATATATAGTGCGGTCTACGACGTTGTGTGACTATATATTAAGTTATATGATCTATATTATATCAAGTGGTAATTAATCAATGGAAGGAATAAATTTATTTATTTAACATAAATAAGCAAGATATTAATATAATAAGGTTATTATATGGTTACATGAGTAGTAGAATTACTTATGCAACTACCCGGACAATAATACCTGAATGTATTATTTTATTGCGTATATTTAATGTACATGGACTATATGACGTGAGGGTATAATTTATCCCTAAAATTCCTAATATGGTAACAATTGCACATTAAGATTTCATTGTGGGAAATTAAATAGACCAAACCAAGCCTTGATGATATGAAATGCTGAGGTTTTCTCCTTTGTCCCAAATTGAGTGTCCCATTTACTCTAAAACCTCAATCACGTATAAACCAAAAAGGCTAGCCCATGTTCTTCATTTTCTTCCAACTCCCTAGCTCATGATCATGGGGGAATGGTGATTATGATGAGTTCCAACAACCAATCTAACAACTCCTCCATAACCTTCATGCAATCCTTTAACACATGAGTTTGATTCAATGGGAAAATGCAATGTCTGGATTTGTATTCGTCTATAAATAGCAACTGTGTTTCTTCATTCATGTTGCTGAGATTTGTCTGAGAATTTGCGAAGTGAGAATTGAGAGCATACAAGCATCCTTAGAGTTTAAGAGTTCAAGTAGTAGCAAGTTCTTTCACATTACAAAGGTATAATTCCATTACTAGCTTTCCAATTTCAGTTTCTGTAAAAGTGGAGTCTTGAGTCTTGAAATCCAAATTCTTGAATTCATGAAATTATATGTTAATGAGGTTGAGTATTGGTTATAAAGTTGTTATATGACCATATAAACATGTTTAAACTGATACATGATTGTTTGGAATTGAATTGGTGAATAATTTTTGAGGTTGGGCTAGCTTTTACGTCGAAGCGGACTATTACACTTTGAACCGAGCACTGCACGCACAAATGTGCCACATTTATATTGACGTAGAGTCAAGAATCACTGCGCTTCTTCTGAATTGATTCAACAAACAATCTGTTTTCAAATTTGATCATTATTAGCTAGTTGTTTTGACTCAAGCTATAATATGTAAGCATGTGTATGATATATATATATATGGATACTTTAACCTAATGTGAGCATGTTTTCATAGACTTGCATGATTAATGAAGACGTATGATTTACATGGAAATTTGGACTAAGTTTTGAAAACAAACTATGTTAAAGATCATGTTCTACAAATTGTGGACCTAGTAAGATATGCATGACTGATTTTGCACATAGATGAGCATGTTGTAGTGTATATAGTTCTTTTGAGCATGTTCAGACTTATTAAGCCTTATGTTAGAAATATTTTCGATAAGAAGCTTAGCCTAGTGAGCTAACATGCATGATTTTTACATGGTTTATATTCTGACTTCGAAAGCATGTGAGTATGACTGGGAAATGCATGAATAAACCTTTAGCTTATGTTTATTTGATTAGTAAGGAAACATGAGCATATTAAACCTATTAGGAAGCTTTGAATGTGAATATTGTCAAGATACGATGAGGACTAAAATCTGACATTTGTGATCATGTTTTATGACACTCTTAGACTCACTCGTGTAGCATAAACATATATATATACCATGCTTGTGTAGCACATTTCAAGAAAAGCATGAACAAAGCCTATTTTCAACTAAAGCGGTGTTAGTTTCACATATGTATTATGAATACACACAAGCATGCCTAATATAAGTTTTATAACTATCTTGTATGTTTAGAAAGCAATCATGCTAGACCTTGTGAGTTCATGACCTCGAATGGCCTTAAATGTTTGAAATGTTTAATTTAGAAGGGAACCTAGGAGGATGAAAAGACCCTTAACATTATAAAATAGATCATGTATGATTATTTTGGGCAAGCTAAACAGAACCATTGTATAAAGAAATGCATCTTGGCTTGGCGGAGGATGGCGCAATTGCATGATCCTAAACTTAGCCATACGCGTAATTCTTGCTACCTGAATCCCCCAGATAGTGAATTACGACTTTTGGACAAAGAACTTGCATGATGCCTATGATGCTAAATGTGATCTAAAACCTACTGATGTATATATATATGAGTGATGCCTAGTTGATAAGTCGGTGTTGTATTGAAATGAAAAGTCCATGAGTAAGAGGTCTTAACCTTGAGCATTCTTGATTTGCTTGTGAAGTAACTAAGTAGTTGATTCATGATGACTTATAAACTGATTTTGTACCATATGTGCATACTTGTATCGTGTTGAGCTTGATTAGAGACTCTGTTAACTAATGAACATCTTATACTTATAATACGTTATACTAGGATTCGAAAGTGTTGATTTATTAATGTGGATAAACTACACTTAAGGCAAGTTCCCTAAACTTACTCTAATTTTTATTGAGCGAGTTTCCTTGAACTTCACTTTTGATTGTGCAAGTTCCTTGAACCCTACTTCTAAAATTATATTGTGAATGTAAGTTATTCCGCTTATACGTTTAATCGAACTAGTATGCTTAAATTCTTGTGAGAGTTATTATTCATGTTGAACTTAGTATTATTCTTGAATATTGTGAAAGAGTCGATGCCATTTGATTCGGCTAAACTATATGCATGTTTATAAAAGTTGTCCAAACCAGTTGATTGGTGCGGAAATCTTGAAAATTGAGTTGGACAACCCTTTTGGTAAGGGGAGTGTATGTTGTTGGAAACCCCAACATATGAATAAATATTATTATGGTGTTATGCATAACGTAAAGTATTGTAGACTGATCATCTATAGTACTTGATATTTTTGAGTTATCAGTTTAATATTGGTAACTCTAGTGGAAGTTCAATAGTCCTTAGTGACTGCTCAGTATAAATTATGTATCCAGTTGGATACATTGATAGTCGTTGAATTTATATATATTTGTTGATTTATATTGAATTATCATTCTTATTCAAAGAATTGTTGATATTTCTTACCCATGATGTTATTCTGATACTTCGAACTATCCTAGAAATGACACTTCGATATTTCAAACCTTGTGATATTATATCTTATACCCTTTTTTTATATTACTTGCTGGGCAATTTGTGCTAATCCTTGTTTTTAAAAACCTTTCCATTAAGGCAGAACATGGAAGTGTATTCGGGCAGGACAAGGGAAAGGGCAAGGCTACTGACTAGCTTGTCCTTTTTATGTTTAAAGTCTATTATGTTGTATTAAGACTATTTCAGACTATGTTTAAGCTTAAGTAAGATCATGTAATAAGTCTTTACTAGATATTATTATGTAATCTATTAAGCACTGTAGGTTGCGAGACTTGGGGGAATAATTATAATAAATCATTATATATTATTCTAAATTAGATTTTCCATTGTGAATGAGTTATTTAGTTATTATGGTTTTACTATGAGAACGTGATGAACCAGATTCAAGTGACCAAGTTGAGGTCTGAATTTGGGGCGTCACAGAGACTACCTGAAAAGAAAATTAAACAGATATATCAGTTCAAATTAAGATCGTATTGACTTAGTGTTAATATTGGTAAATAAATAATACTAAGTCCCCGGCAATGGCGTCAAAAACTTGTTGGTCGATTTCGCAACAGATAAAACACGCGCACGTATACGCGGTCAATAAGTAATAAATGATAAGTAGAGTGTCGTATCCACGAGGACAAAGTTTTTGGTGTTAGTAAAGTACTAAAGTATATTCAATACTGTCTTATCTAAACAAGTAAATGGAGATGGTGTGTTAATCTATATAATTAAAACTGTAGGAATAAGAGATTTAGCTATACAAGGAAGTCAAGTAGGATTACAATTCCCCTAATGCGTCGCCTAATCTCCTAACTATCCATATTACAAATGAATCAAGGAATGGTCAACCGAGAATAGTAACTACTTATAAGCTTCTTTCGAAAGTCAAATGCACATCCCTAGCTAGATGAATCATAATATTTCTATGGTGAAAAAAACTAGACTAGGGTCATTAAGCTTAGTCTCAAGGCTACACAAGGCAAATAGTGATATTTATATCCTATTAAGCAATTTATGCACACATTCTCATAGGCATGGTCATAAAAAGTGTTCTTGTACTTAAAAGTTAGATATTAATATCCATTTTTCAATATCCATTAATATTAATATCGATTTCTTTGTCAAGCAATCAATCAATAAGCATGAAATACAATAACCCATTCCAAGATGATTCATTAATATAAATATGAGAGAAAGTTAATTAAGCTAAACATTAAGTTACATTGCAATCCTAAATATGGAATTAGTTCATAACCATGGCACTAATACACATTTTTAAAGTATTCAACATGCTAATTAATACACCAATGAATGAAAGATTTGGAATAAGAAAACTCCTGTTGTGAAGTTTTCTGTCTCCAAGTCTTCTCTTCTCCATGTAGAGTCTGAGCTTTGAAGGATGCAATGGACTTTTCTTCCTTGAAGAACAGCTTCTTTCTCTTCTAAACTAAATAAAACCAAAAAAATTCTATTCTATTCTCTATAATAAATGGTGGCGGCTCTTCTGTCTAAAGATATTCAATTCTCCTCTTTTAGGTCATTAGTATCAAGTCTTTGTCTGGACATCGGAGGTGGTGCTATGGCGCGGAGAGTATAACTTGGGATGGCACTGCAGCACGTTAGCATAAAAAGACTAGATCTCGCGTTGTAGTGCCAGCTTACAAAGGAACTGGGGCGCTGCAGTGCCAAGCTGACATCAGCATGGACCCGGAGGTCGCGCTGCAGGACCACGCTAAAGCTTGGCATTGGCACTACAGCGCCAGTGTGTAAAACTTGACCTTTTACCCTTTAAAGTTGGAAATGACCTAATGAGCCCTGCAACATAAAGATTAAGCAAAATAACAACAATATATATAAGCTAAACAAATAACAGAAAACAAGCAGTGTCTTAAGCCATAGAGGATATGATTCGCGGATATAAATCCCACTCATCACATCACAATCACAAGATTTGAGCCAGTCAAACCTTGTTAGAAATTGTGTAAATCAATTTTCTGGAAATTCCAGAAAACTAAAAGTCATGCTCGGTCAACCATCTTTGACTGTCCGCTACTTTGATTATGTTTGTTATTTAAGTGATCTAAGGCCATGAACCTATAGTCCATATACTAGAGTATAACACTGATACACTAACATAAACAAATCACATAACATCTGATATATTCAAGCTCAAGAAAATCTTGTCAGACCCATCTAGTAATTTCTGGCTTACCTAGAAACACAAGTCATGGTCGGTCAACCCACTTTGACAATCAATAACTTGTAATTTGGACATGCTATAAGCATGATTTCACTTCCAGATTACACCCCACATAACATACTACAACTCTATTATATCAAACAAGTAAAACAATTAACAGGTAAGAATATATGCCCTCTGACATATGGCTGTCTGGCCATCATTTAGGGTTCTTGACAGTTTTTCAAAACTCCATTTTTAAGCACTAAGATATTATGGATCTAAGATATAACATCATTGATCACTAAATAACATCTAATAACACATATTTAAACACATAAACATAACATCTATCTTATCATACAAAATCAAACTCAAGTTATGGTTTATACCTCTCTTGCACAAGCTTTGATTCTAGGCTTCCTCAACTAATCTTGATGTGTTATGAACTTTACTAGGGACTAAATCACTAAATTATTTTGTGACTTTGGTGAGAGAAAAGTTTGGCTAAGTGTTTGAGAGCAAATGAGGCTTGGTTTTAATTTTCTCTTTCTTTAATCTCTTTAACCTTTGATGCAATGTATTTGGATGATACAAGGTGTCAAATAAGATCAGATTTGGCTAAGATTTCCAGCACATGGTGTATCTAATGTGATGACTCACTAGATTTATCAATATCTCTTAACTTAAAAGATAAATAAAGGGTATTTTGGTTATTTCGCCTCTAAAAGGGTACTTTGGTAATTTCCCTCATGATTTTAAGTGTATTCTAGTCACTTGACATTATTCCCTTTAATCTTAACCCTTAGGGTTTGATAATCTCAATTAGAGTTTGTTAATTAGGGTTTAGGGTTCCCAAATATAAAATTAGGGTTTCCCAGAATATAATTAAGGTTCCTAACTGTTCGTTAGGGTTTCTTAATCATAGATTAGAGTTTCTAATCCATATTAGGGTTTACTAAGGTTATACCTTATCTGACCAATCATTAATTCTATACTGTACTAACACATACCCACAGATATAATTATAATCACTGTATTAACTATCGAATCCCTATCCATAACTAGGTTAAGGTTTTTATTATTTTCTTTACAAAACTTTACTCATATTATTCAGTCAAAATACAGTTTGACCATCTTGCTAAACTCGCATCACAAATACTCAGCACAATATTTATAATCAGTATCAATATTAAATATAAAAAAAATTATTCGTAAAATTTGAATTGCTTAAAATTCTGGATCCTCACATTCTCCCCTCCTTATAAGGATTTTGTCCCCGGAATGACCGCTTTTTTATATTCTAATATCTTTTAAATTTATATCATCATTTCTTTCTTATAAACACAATACTGATTTGTGCTTCATTTATTTACCTATGACTCAGATTCGTCAATGGAAACAACTCACAGCAAAAATCTACTTGATAATACGTATGAAAATGTATTACTGAACAAAATCTTTACCTGCCACCACTTTCTGTGCAGCCAGTGCGTCTTGAACCGTCATGCTAATAGTGAATATCATTGGTCTTCCCTGTTGAGCTGATTCTTTTATCCATATTGTTCCGCTGCTGATTCCCTTATTGTTATTTCTCTTATTCGCATTCTTCTTTGGGCATTTTTCAAGCCAGATGATCTGATGATCCATACAAAAAAAAACATCGTATTTTCTTTGGACTAGGATAATTGGGAGACATATGTCCCTCTTGGCCATAATTATAATAAACTCTTCTTCCCTTTCAACAAATTCCTTGATGATTCTTCCCTTAAACTGGACATAGCGCACCTTTCTTTGTAACGACCCCAAAATTCATACAATTCAATTATCGACTTCATCGTTAATAACATGTCTAACTTCTAATTTTGCATCATCATTCGATGTTAAACTTAATAATTTGTAGAATAATTTAAACTTTTTCTATCTTCTTACTTTAATTCCCTGAATCAAAACCTTTATCATTTACACATCTCTGAATCAATTTTATTTTATGATTAGCTTCATCAAAGTTATTATAAAGAATCTTACATTTTCATCCTACAACCTTTATATATCAGATAACTTAAACTTGACAGTTTATCATTACATAATCATTGTAACTTATAAAGTACATTTCTTAAAACCTTTATCTTTACCTACCTTTAAACCATACTTAGCATATTACTCACCTTATCAAAGTTAATAAAAAAAACTTACATCCAGGTTCAATACCCTTTTATACAACAAACAAAACTTAAACTTTATAACTCAACATCTATTAAACATCATACATTATTCAGAACCCTAAACATGGTTCAAATAATAATAATTCAGCCAAAGTGTATAAATCTTCAATTATCACATTTGATTCATGTCTTTCAAGTAGCACATAACTTTAACTTGAATCTTTAATCTGTAAAAGTGATTATTTGCAAGGTTGAGCTCGACAGCCCAACAAAATCTAACAGTTTTCATGCATCTCGTAGTACATAATAACATGCTCAACATAAATCTCATTAACATTGGACTAACATAACATACATGCTATAGTTCATATAACAAGTATAAAGATCGAGTTCGTTACTCAATCAACATGTTTTAATCCATCAACGTAGTCATAAATTGACTTTAACATTTCATACTTTCAACATATATATAACACATCATGCTCTTTGCAATAAGGATTTAAAACAGTTAATCACCAAGTTCTCATAGCAAATAGGAACTGAAAGACTTGCCTTGATTGTTGTTTACCACTAACAGTTTAACAACTTACAGTTATCTGCACTTCACGTGCCCTACACAATTATATAATCATAAACATAAATTATTATTCACATAGCAACGCATAGTAGTTGTAATATAAATTTTACTCTACATCTCATAACCCATCCTATTATCAATACACAATGTTCAATTTTATTGTGTTAACTTTCGACTTATACCACACTGTATTACTTCTTAAGTCATACTCGAAGTTCATTCAAGTGTTTAAGTCTTGCTAGGACTACTTATTGGTTTTAAATTAACCCCATTCCATATCTTATAATATTCATTTCATTTGATTTAAACAATTTTTTACGTTCTTTAACACTTGTCACGATGTTTCGACATTTATTCGTCACACACCCAATTTGTCTCTCTTGTGTATGCTTAATTAGTATGCTTATAAAATTTATCTAATACAAAATTTGTTAATGTTAAGCATCATTATGTTTACTAACATTCATGTTTTATAACTTAAAACAACATCTTTTATCGTCAGAAGTACTACACTTGCATAGGTGCATGCCCAACGCCCTTTGATGGTCCCCAAAAACACAACAGTCCTAAAGATGACCATTTTGGCCCTTATTCCCGATCTCAAATCGAACAACTTAAAGAATTAAAGTTGTAGGTCTATTCGTCCTCGTTTCGGATCATCTTGAATAGCCTCAATTGGAGTTCGTATGAAAACGTTATGCTTATTTTAGTAAAACATGTATGGTCAGATTTTCTTAACTTAGGCAAATCAGACTACCCCCAGCCGGGGCTGGAGTTTTTGTACTACAAAGGTCAGTCGGGGCGGAGGTACATTTTGCCATTTTCGTGAATGAACATCACGAACACTACAGAAAGCCAAATTAAACCTAAAAGCTCCTTTCTAACAACCATACTAACCTACCCAATGTGTAATATGTTTATAGAAACACACATTATTGTTTTTAACATGTTTCTAACCACATAAACAACATAAATATCCAAATTACAAACCTTTAATTTTACTATTTCTATTATTTCTTCTTCTTTTGACATTCATAGCAAAATTCTTCATTGTAAATTCGTTTTACAACCAAAATAGTTTGTTTCAATTACGTTGCTTTCGTTTCTTCATATATTTTCACAATCAATAACCAATTTACACTTATACTATGAATAGTACCAAATTTAATTCTAATTTAAGCCATATTCAACATATGTCAATGTAAACTTACTGTAATATGATTCACTCCATAATAAAATATATTACAGGAATCAGTTTACTCTAAATCATCTATAAACCACATGAAAATAATTTATATCAAAAGTTATTATATAAAATCACATAATAACCAATAAATCCTTCACACCAATTTTACTGAGAACTTTTCATACAATAGAAAAGTAGAACTTTAGAAGAAAACTAGAAATAAGAAAAGTAGGGATATACCTTCAATTTCTTGGAGATAATCCTTGATAAAACACAGTGAATTGCTTTGGAATCACAAAAATTCTCTCTCAAGTTTTCTCAAATTCTCTCAAACTTCTCTATAAACTCTCTCTACTCTCTTCTTCTTAGGCTTAGGCCAAACCCTTACGTAAAAACCAACGCACAAAAAAAACTCAACGTCTAAACTGACGTACTATTAAATATAATAATTATGTATCAGCTATAAAAATATTTAATATATTTTTATTTTATTTATTTTATTTTTTATTCAAAAACCATAAGGCTTTGTTTGGCAAAACACATTTAAAGTAAAGACTTAATATCTTTAAGCCTTGTTTGGTAAACCCACTTAAAACTACTTTATTTTACTTCAATAAATCATTTATACTATAGTTTATTGTTCCACATTATTTACTTGGATTTCCATATCCATTCTTAATTAAATGAACAAAACTAATTACCACAAATTATAATTTTCATTATAGTTTGACTTAATAAATTAATATATCACTTGAATTACTAAACTAAATTAAAACAACATTCTAGCAAACTATATAATCCTTAACAACTCTCTAATTTAGTTATTAAGTTAAATTAGAGTATTATCTCATAAATTTAATTCATCACCCTTTTATCTCAATTAAGTTAATTTCTATAACTCATGAATTATTTACTTACTAATAAATAATCCAACAAATATCTACTAAACAACAAACACATCAATTAAAAATATTTATTTAATTCAATAAATATTTTAAATTATAAATAAAATTCTGGATTGTTACATTATTCCTACTCTCTTCTGGTTTATTTTCCGAGTTAACATTGTCATTCCTCTTACGCTTGTTAAAATTATTGCCTCCACTAACACCTATCATATTATTTCCTTCAGTCTCCTCTCTTTGTTCTTGACTATTCTTCGATACAGCTCCAATTCCTCCCTTAGCGATAATTGTTTTCTCCAAAAAAGTTGAAAATGAATCAATTTGCAACACATCTAACTTCTTGAGTACCAATGGTTCCAATCCGTTCCTAAAATGTCACGCTTTGAGTTCTCCAATGTCCACTTGATGTGGACCAAATTTAGCTAACTCGATGAACTTGACAAAATATTATGTCACTGTCATATTCTTCTGCTTCAGATTCAATTTTTTTTCCCATATTTCCCTTTAGACTCCCCTTCCTTGACAGCATTATCTGTTTAAATAAAAACTTATATTAATCCTCTATCTCTATACCAATTCTTATTAGTAACATAATAAGAATTTAACATAAATTTTCTCATATAATCACATATTTATTGAAATATGACATAATACTTTTTAGTGAATAACACATACTACTTTAATCAGTCACTATCCCTTTTTAACAAAAATCGGGATTAACAACCACAACTTTACACAAAAATTTGTAATTCGCCAAAATTATTCTGAAAATAAGTATTACATTCATACAATAATATATATTCACATATGATCACTCATCGTTTATGATATTACAATCTTTAATACATCTCTTTACCAAAAAGGTACTACTACTCATACTTAGTCTTTTTACAGTCTACTCCCTTCATCTGCCTTCTTCTTGCGATACTTGTTGAATCCATGACCCATTCCACCACATGAAAAACATCTTCGCTTATTTGGCTTAGGACAATTTGGCGAAATATGTCCTTTCTATCCACAATTGAAACACAAATTCTTCCCCATTATACACTCTCCCCAATGAATCTTTCCACACTTGCCACATGCTTGCTTCTTTCTTTGGATTTATTAATATTGTCATTGTTCCTTTTTCCCTTTTATTATTACCCTTCTTCTGCTTGATTTTACCTTCCGATGATCCACCACCTTCAGCCTACATTCTATCCACTTGTGCCTTCAGATCGTTTCTTTCTTCTGTCATCTCGCGTAATGCCATCTCCGTCTTCCACAATTCCTCCAATAGAAACACCTTACTCCGTAGCTCCTGAACTTCTGCATATATTTGACCTTTTTCTCCTACTTCAGTCTTTATTTCCATCTCCACCTTAACTTCTTTGGAATCTACTTCTTCATCTTTATTCAAATCCATTTTAGGATACTCGTCATGATCGCTTCCCAGATTCACCAAAGGTTCGTCTCTCACAACTTCTTCAACTAACTCACTTTGAGCTGGCACCTCAGCTAATGGCATTGGTGCAGCAGCCGCTAACATCTCCGTAACTATTTCATTATCTCCAGACATCCTGCCACTGATTTTAAATAATCCTACTTTGTACATCACTAGTACACCATTCATAAACACCAGGTGTTCACATATCTTACTATTGATTCATTTCGTTAATCTCTCACTTAGAACTCTAAATGAGTCTTCTCTATCTTGCTTATGGCTATAATCCTAGGGTCCCCCCCCCCCACTTAAGGTTTATACCCTATATCTTTGATACCAACATGTGACGCCACCAAATCTGGGTTACTTGACCCCCAGATTTGGTGCTCACGATCCATCATATAAATAACCTCTAACTACCCATTCATTTATGAACAACATCATACATATCATTAAGTAATATCCTTAATACAATATCCCAGGTTTTATAACCATGACATAACAAACATACCCTTAGTTATACAAAAAGGGTTTACACATAATAACATATAATTATAGTTATAACAACTACTCCTGCATTTTGTTCTTGCCCTTGTCATTGTTTGCCCCTTCTGCTACCTCATCATTAGCTGAAATGTTATATTTAAACAAGGGTGAACAACGAGTTTGATCCGTAAGTTAAACATACAATAAAGATATGAAAAATAGACTACTGAATCAACATAACTTTACTAAAGTTCCAAGGACTTTGAAATAGCTGAACAAATCATTTAGCAATAACAAGATTTTATCAAATTATGAGCTAAACAATAATTCAAGGATGAAAAAGTAAAACGCTTTTGAAGTGTCAATAATGTTCAATCGATTATCAAGAGATAATAACACTACAATAACAAAGTGGGATATACCCAGATTTCATGCTGAGTGATCACAGTGTGATCATGAACTTCTCGAGGCATTATCAATATTCAATACCGAATTACCCCAAAACTATAAATTAGTTATAAAAACTAAACTATAACCCTATGCAAGTACCTGGAGCGGCCAACCCCTTGTACCCAATATTTTGCATAATACTTAACTCGCGCAATAGCTGTATATCTGACCACGAGGTTCCCTTTTTATATAAAGGTTGTTCATCTCAGTCTTACATCAAGAATTCGTATCGTAACAATATAGTTTGGATCTAAAGAAATACTATGATTCAACATCTAATATCTATCTCGATCTAGCCGAAATAAGTGGCATTGATCTTTTATAACAATTTAGTTATAACGTATCAAGTTTCAAAAAATATTCGTCTAGCCAAAACAATTAGCTAAGACATAGCTCCAAAAACTGTTCTATAATAGACAGAAATCAACTGTACTATTTGCAATCAACAATAATATTGTGAATAACCAACAACAGTTATTCCTCAGTCATACTTCCGAAATCAATAATTTAATTTGAATTAATAAACCTGGACTAACTGTAACAATCCGGAATTTTAAAGTGTAATATTAATTATTTATTGAATTATATAAATATTTATTTGTTGTTTTTATTGTTAAAATTGATGAAATAAATATTTTATTGATGTGGTTATTATTAGTAAATATTTATGAACTAAATTTATTAGATAATATTCTAGATTAAATTAATTTATAATTTAGAGAGTTGTAATATAACATGAGATGTTATATTATTGTGTTGATTTAATAATTTAAATGGTGTGTTAAATTATTAGATAAAATTATAATTTTGTGATATTTGTTAAAGTGGTATATTTATTTAAAATATAGTATGTGTAATTAATTTATTTGATTAATGTTGGATATGGAAATCCAAATAAATAATATGCGATTATAAGTTTTAAACTAAATTATTTATTAAAATAAAGTAAAGGAGTTTAATTTTGTTTTTGCCAAACAAGGCTTAAAATATTAAGTCTTTAATTTTTAAAGGGTTTTGCCAAACAAGTCTTATGGCTTTTGGATTTTTGATTATTTAATTTTAATAATATAAATAAAATAATAAATATAATATATACGTTTATTTTGTAACTGATATTATATTAAGTACGCGTATTTGTTTTTATCTTTACGCTTGGTTATCAGTTTTGGAGTTATACGCATTCTAGTTTTGCTAAGCCTAAGAAAATACAGAGAATTGAGAGAGAGTTGAGAGGAAACCTGAGAATTTTCAGAGTGATTATCAGTGGTGATAGCAAGGATTGCAAGCAAATTAAAGGTATTTTTACATAACCTTAGTGTGTGTGTGTGTGTGTGTATATATATATATATGTATACATATATGAGTTTACAGCATAATTTATATGTTCTGTGAATTCGATTTTTTGTTGAATTGTTGCTATACAACTGAATTGTGATGATTATATGTGTTGGTTATGTTTGAGTTTGTATGTAAACAAGAATTCGTTTGCTAATCACAGTTAAAAAGGAAGAAAAGTAAATTACAGTGAATATTTTGCATATGGCTTATGAAAGTACCAATTTTACTGGTCAATTTGTATGTGAAACTGTAAATTGAGTCTTGCTTATGCTAGTTCATTAAAAAACGAAGAAAATGTAGTTTGAACGAAGTGATTTGGTATAGAACTGAGATTACAGTGATGATTTTTGTGAAGAAACTCGAAAATGGATTTTTCATATGAAAACATGGAATTTGAGAAATTAAACTAGTTAAAATTGTTGTTAAATTGTTCTATATTGATATATATGTGAGGAAATATGTTTGTAATACTTTTATACCAATTGTATGTGTTAGTATTACTGTTTGGTGGGTGAAATTCGTGTTAGTTGGGCTAAAAACGGCTAATGTTCATCTGTATTCTGCGTCTCGTACGTAATTGCCTAGCAGACGCTACGCCAAAGGCCAAAAAAAAATGCTTGTAACATTGCCGTTATTCTTGCTCCCCCAAGCTCGTGTATGGCGCAGCTGCACCATACCCTGTTCTGAGATGGTGAGTTTTGTTGCTGCTGTAGACCTTCGATGCCATGATAATTGAGTTCTATTACATGTTAAAGTAATAAACATGTAGTAAGGAGGTTAAAACAGAATCGTGTCATGTCAATGATAATTTCAACTTTGTAAAAGTGATTAGTAAGTTACGAACGCATTATGTTATAACTTAGTTTATACAATGAATGTTAGATAAGTGTTGTGAGGTTAACACTTGTAAATTGTGAAACGTATATGGTAACATAAGACTTCTGATAAATTAACAAGTCTAATTAGAAATGCTTGTTATGTTGGAAAGTGAATATTAGTATGTCTAATAGATATTGTGGTTCTAATACTATGTGTAGGTGAACGTGAGTTTAATATTATAGCTTACGCTCGAGTCAAATTTTCTAACACTACACTTTCGTTGAGCTAGTTCTATTATTACATTGTGTAACTTTATTCTTATGATTGAGCAAGTTTCCTATCTTAAACTGTTATTGAACAAGTCATTTGTTCCTAAATTTCATTTGATCAAGATTTAACTATAATTTTATTGGAATTCTCATTATGGTCGATTCATTCTAACTTGTTTATAGTTAAGCAAGTTTCTTAAATTCTATTCCTGTATAATGAACGTAGTTTTTGAACTCTCGTCTATATTATTGAGATGTTTTATTACTTTGCATGAGTTGTTACCATGTTGAGTAAGTTTTAGTTTCCAGCTTGCTATCAATCAGTGTATATTCAGTAACTAATTTCCTAATTTGACAAGATCATAGACCTAGCATATTATTGTTCAAGCAAAGGGTTATCATTTTATTTATTTTGTTCAGTACTTATGCTCTCTAGTTATTTTCAAGCATGAGTTTAATATATAGTTAGTTCACCTTTGATTCTCATTTATTCTGTGTTATGTTGTTAGTAAACAACTGTTGTGTTCTCAAACTTTATTGATTCAACTAGTCCTCTAGTTGATGATCGTCAAACTTTAAATTACCCTTGAAAGCTTATTCAAACCAAACTATCTTTGGTGCAGACTTGTACTCTAAAACTGAGAAGAAAAACCCTATTATAGGGGATACGCAATGCGTTAAGATGTTTGTGCACAATACATGGTATGAAGGGGCTGATCCCCCTAAGTACGTGAAGTCCCTACAGTATAACTGTTAAGGTTAAAGTTGAAAGATTACTTGTAACCGTGGACATAGTTCGTGGTTTCTGACCCTCAGTCATATTTCTTATTTTGATTCTCGTTGTTGATTATCATTGATAGAGTACTATTCAGCATTGATGAGCCCATTTATTGGCAGTTATTATTCTTTTCTTGCTTTATTGTTATATCTAGTGAGCAATTGTTTTGCTCACTCTTGCATAAAAATAATTATTGCAACTAAAGTTGAGAAGGTTGATGAGCCTTCAAATAGCAAAGGAAAGGGAAAAATGTACAAGTGATGAAGACTTGTAATTTTATGTATAGTTGTGATGACAAACTTTTACTAATGATGTGATGTAATATTTTTAATTCTGCACTTGATTGATGTTTAAGGTTAGACAACCTGGGAAGATTTTTATTTAATGATGTAACCTTATTTTAAAGGAGGATTTGTGATTTAATTTTATTATATTTGGGTAGATAGATATGAATGAATGGAAAGTGAACACCAAATCTTGTGGGAATGAAGTGCCTAGATTTGGGGGTGTCACAGGTTGGTATCAAAGCTTTAGATTATGAACCTTAGGTGGGGGAAAAGCCTTAGGAAGTAACCTTTGAAAAGATAGTGGTGATAAACTCTTATCGAGCTTTAAGGAAAAAGTAATAAAACAATTATGTGCTTATGTGATTGTAAATTATGTGCTCGTGAGTGTCGAGTAGTAATGGTTTGTAATTAAAACTTAAAATTTTGTTATCAGGATAGCTAATATAGGAGAATCCAGTCAGGCTAGAGAGGAAGGATCCCAGATGCCTATAGAGGTTGAGCCTCAAGATATTCAAGTAGTTTGGGAACAACTACTACCACGGGAATCATCTTCGTTGGTCACAGTGGTTGAGCAGGAAAGGTTACGTGATGAGGATGATGAGATAGAGATAGACGAGGAGGACCCCGTTGAATTGCCATAGTCGGATGAGAATGACGAGGAGGAAGAGATTCCACTTAATTCGATAGTTGGCCGTATGTACGACGAGGTATACGACCGCAATGTTGAACTTCAGGATAGCGTCGAGGAGTTGCTAGAGATAGTAGCTGAACAGCAGATCGCAATGGCACAGAAGGACAACGAGATCCAGGATCGAGATGAACGCTTGAATAATGCCGAAGAGAAGCTGATCCACACTAAAGGAGAAAACGAACAACTAACAGAGAAGATTGTAGAGAAGGAGAACAAGTTGAATGAAGAATCTACGAAGAGGGCAAGAGCCGAAGACGCGTATAATGAAGCTTATCAACGAGATGGGGTAGCAGAGAGAGAGGTACAAGTAAAGAGGATCAAGATGGAAGAGATGAATAATGTTTTCAACACTGCGATCAATTGTGACGCCCCCAAAATAGGTATACATCACCTATTTTGAGTCGCCAAATACATGGTACAAAAATACAAATACAACTTAATAATACAATTGTCGTGTAAAATACAACAAAACATAAACTGAGAGTTTTAATAAGAATATTGTCATCTAGACAATACCCACACTCAATGGAGTCGTCATTATATTTATTGTCACACTATTTAACAGAATAGTGAGGACTACTAATGCTGTCATCTGGACCATCACTCTATTCCCTGACTCGTCCCAGCTATATTCTCATTTCCTGAAGAGAACAGTGAAAGAAAGGGTGAGCTCAACTAGCTCAGTAAGAAATATTATAACTATAATAATGCAGAATAAATTATCAATAGTCTTCAACAATGTTAAACTGATAAAATACATTAGACATCAAGTTTAACTGCAGCGGAACAAGCAATCCATTAGAAGAGTCAAGTAGAGAATAAAATCTACTATCTTCTATGGTATAAAATGTTTTCATCAATTTTTATCGCTGAGACCAAGCTTAATAAATAAAACAAATCATCTAATCATCGATGTACTACGAGCCAAGGATATTCATTAAATCATCAATGGTCATGACTATACCGAACAACCCCTGGTCATAATCATACCAAAAATTGTCCATCAATGCATTCCAGGCCACTGATGACTTTTACCATATCATTTATAATATTACAGGTCATGATTATACCGAATGATCCCTGGTCATAATCATACTAAGTCCATCTATGCACGTAAGCCAAAGATGACTTTCATTATAATATAAGCATAAGGATGATGACAATGACATGATAATTCAATAAAACAAGTTCAAGAATTAATTTATCCAGAAATTAATAACGTCCAAATTGTCAACATGATACTTCTTTGTGGAGTAAAATTCAAGAATGCTCAGAAGGATATTTCCATGAAAAGATATTGAATGAAGTACAAATATCAAGGATATTCCACTAATTTCATGGAGTATAGAAGCCAAAACTTTAACCATCTAAGTATAATAGAATATATGAAACTGCAAATGGATTTTCACCCGCCATGTGGTAATCCACGTATATAGATCATTTCCATAATTTAATAAGGAATGAATACAAAGGATCATTCAGCGTACATGTGGTAATCCACATAGAAAGGTTATTCCCACAGAATAATAAAGAATGGAATAACAGAAGGATTCACATTGCGTGCGATAGACTGCCATGATGGAGTTATTCCCAATGTAATAATAAATAATGGAACCCGGTCCCACAAAATGATAGCGCATAGGCGGGATATTCAAATGTAAGAATAAATAAAGGAACCAGTCCCACGAAGCGCGCGAGACGGGATATTTTGACGAGAATAATAAATAATGGAACCGAGGTTAAGGCGTACGCATTGCAGATAGGATATTCAGACAAAATAATAAAGAATGAAATAACAACAGAAATCACCATGCATGCGATAGACCGCACAGATAGGTTATTCCAACAGAATAATAAATAATGGAACCACATCCAGCGTAAACGCACAGACAGGATATTCCGACAGAATAATAATGTATGAAATAATAAAAGAATTTCACCATGTATGTGGTACTTCGCATAAACAGGTTATTCCAACATAATAATAAAGAATGGAATAATAGCAGAATTTCACCATGTATGCGGTACTTCGCATAACTGGTTATTCCAACAGAATAATAAAGAATGGAATAACAGAAGAATTTACTATTAAAACTTTAAACCAGCGATCCATATTGATTTACTATTAAAACTTTAAACCAACGATCCATATTGATTTACTATTATAATTTCAACCAACGGTCTAAAAAATTAGCACATCTCCTCAAGGAATAATATTGTACCCAAAAAGGATTTGGACCAAAAAGAAATATATTTTTTGGGTGAATAGTACCCCGTGAATAGTACTTCGTGAATAGTAACTCATGAATAGTAACTCGTGAATAGTAACTCGTGAATAGTAACTCATGAGTAGTAACTCGTGAATAGTACTTCGACACGAAAAGTGCCCCGAATACCCGATTGAACAATATAACCTCCAGAGATTAATTATTATCGACATAAATATCGATTTCTACTAACACTAATAATTTCCACACAATAGAACTATCAATTTCATCTTTAATCAACACGAGCTTATTCATCGTCAATATTATAACTCATAATATTTAACAACCAGGTCGTTCCCAGGAAAGAGGGGGCTTTCCAATAAGGATTTCTCCTATTATGCGTCTTTATTAGGTGACCAAACCTATCCTTGATGTAACTTCTAGACATTGTAAATATTGTAATTTAATAATATGAATAACTTTGTCGTCTCAATTATTGATTTAATAATATATCATATTATGCGAGATGATCTTTGTGACAATAATCGAATCAATAATATGAGAGATATGATGCAGCAATTACTGTAGCAATAATTGAGTATAACTAAGTGACTTCTCACGTAAGCATCAATAACCAATACCGTGTGCTACTATGTAACCACGTGTATTCATGTACTTTTACTACAAGGTAGTTCAACAGTTTTAACGGTAACACTTCCACCATTATTTTTATAAAAAGATAATTTTGTCGTTTTCTTACTACGACAATACTTTCGTTATGTGGTCCACCAATGATTGTGCCGTTATACGAATATTCCCTGTTAAAACGAATATTCCCCAACCAATCGAATATTATATAAACACTTACTTACTTTGCAAATTTGGTAAATATTACCCATAACTATAACATTATATCATATCCACACCTAAATATTCAAAAATATATTTCGAGAGAAATTAATCTTTATTCACAAAAGTTGGGGTCTTACAACCTCCCCTTCTTATGAAATTTTGTCCTCGAAATTAGGGTACGTACCTGGTATATCGAAGAGGTGAGGATATCTTGACTTCATCTCAGATTATAACTCCTAGGTCATTTCTTCCACATCCTGTTTTCTCCACAAAACTTTGACTTGAGGTATAACCTTGGAGCATAGAATATGATCCTTTTTATCCAAGATTTTAATAGGTAACTCTTTATACGTTAAATCTTCCTCTATCTCATCTAGTTCTAATTCAATAATGTGGTTCGGGTCTTTCACATATTTACGTAATATAGATATGTGAAAAACATTATGAACACGAGACATACTTGGTAGTAAGGCGAGTCTATAGACCACAGTTCCTACTCGTTTGAGGATTATAAATGGGCCAATGAATCGAGGATTGAGCTTTCCTCTCTTTCCAAATCTTGTAACTCCTTTCCATGGAGTAACACGTAACAACACATGATCTCCAATATCGAATTCCACACCCTTTCGATGAAGATCAGCATAACTCTTTTGTCGATCTTGTGAGGTTTTTATACGTTGTCGGATCGTTTGAATCTTTTTCGTAGTCATACGTACCAAATTCAGTCCCAACAACGTTGCTTCACCCACCTCATCCCAGCATACTGGAGAACGACACTTTCTTCCATACAACGCCTCGAATGGAGCCATGCCAATACTTGTTTGATAACTGTTGTTGTTGGAAAACTCCACCAATGGTAAGAACTTATCCCAACTTCCCTTGAAGTCAAGGACACAGAGTCTTAATAAATATTCAAGAGTTTGAATAGTCTTTTCCAACTGTCCATTCGTTTGAGGATGATATGCCGAACTAAATCATAAATCGTGCCCATAGCTTTTTGCAAAATAACCCAAAATCTTGAAGTAAATCTTGGGTCTCGATCAGAAACTATGGATACTGGCATACCATGCAATCTTACAATCTCGTTTATATATATACGAGCAAGACGTTCAAGTGTATAAGTTTCTCGTATCGGTAAGAAATGAGCAGACTTGGTTAATCTATCAACAATGACCCAAATCGCATCTTTTCCTTCAGAAACATTGGGAAGACCAGTAAAGAAATCCATGGTAATGTGCTCCCACTTCCATTATGGAATTTCAAGAGGTTGCAATGGAACTTTTGGCACTTGATGCTCCTCCTTAACTCGCTGACAAGTTAGACACCTTGAGATAAACCCTGCTATTTCTCTCTTCATATTGCTCCACCAAAATGTATGTTGAAGATCATGATACATTTTGGTACTCCCAGGATAGATTGCAAACTATGTGTTGTGCACCTCTACCATGATTTTATACTTCAGGTCAGAATCATTAGGAACACAAAGTCTGGAGTTGACTCGAAGTATTCCTTCTTCATTGATTCTTGCTTCCGGAATAGCACATTCTTCCACTTTCTTCTTCATATGCATCAGCTCCAGGTCTGTAGCTTGAGCAGCTTTAACTTTATCGATTAAAGTTGGTTCTACTCGTATATTCACCATCATCATATGGGTCCCTGGAGTCTTTAACTCTATCTCCATCCTTCGTAAGTCATACACAATGGGCCCTTGCGTTGATAATAATGCACTCGTGCTGCGCATATGATCTTCTTTCAATGCATCGACCTACTACGTTAAGCTTTTCGGGATGGTATTGGATGGTATGATCATAATCTTTCGACAGCTCAAGCCAACGTTGTCGCTGCATGTTGAGTTTCTTCTGAGTGAAGAAATATTTGAGGCTTTTATGATCCGTATAAATCTCCACCTTCTCTCCATACAGGTAATGCCTCCAAATCTTAAGCGCAAAAACGACAGCGGCCAACTCTATATCACGAGTAGGATAATTTCTCTCATATTATTTGAGTTGTCGTGAGGCATAGGCTATGACTTTTCCATGTTGCATGAGAACACATCCTAACCCTTTGCCTGAATCATCACTGTAAATGACAAATCCCTCTGTGCCAGATGGTATTATCAGAATATATACTGAAATGAGTCTACTCTTGAGTTCTTAAAAACTATTCTCACATTCCTAGCTCTAACCGAATTTTGTATCTTTTCAAGTCAGCTGCGTTAATGGAGTAGCAATTTGAGAAAACCCTTCTGCGAATCTCCGATAATAACCAACTAATCCGAGAAAGCTACGTACTTCGGTCACTAACTTAGGTTGCTCCCAGCTTTGAATTGCTTCAATCTTTGTCGGGTCAACAGATATTCCATGATTTGATATCACGTGCCCAAGGAATGCAACTTCCTCAAGCTAGAACTCACATTTCTTCAATTTGGCATATAGCTTGTTTTCACGAAGCTTTTGAAGTATCAGCCTCAAGTGTTGCTCATGGTCTTCACGCGTTTTGGAGTATATGAGGATGTCATCAATAAAGACGACCACAAAGTGATCCAAATATTCATTGAATACTCAGTTCATCATGTCCATGAAGGCAGCAGGGGCATTAGTCAATCCAAAAGAAATGACTAGGAATTCATAATGCCCGTACCAAGTTCTGAAAGCAGTCTTTGGAATGTCATCAGTTTTAATCTTCAACTGATGATATCCAGAATGAAGATCGATCTTTGAAAAGAATTTGGCGCCTTACAACTGGTCAAACAGATCATCAATACGAGGTAACGGGTACCTATTTTTGATGGTGACATGATTCAACTCCCGATAATTAATACAAAGTCACATACTTCCATCTTTCTTCTTCACGAATAGATCAGGAGTACCCCGACGAGACGTACTAGGACGAATGAAACCTATGTCTAACAATTCCTGTAGTTGGGTTTTTTAACTCCTGAAGTTCAATCGGAGCCATTCGATATGGGGATTTGGAAATGGGTTTTGTATCGGTTTCAAGATCGATACAAAATTCAATTTCATGTTCTGGGGGTAGGCCAAGAAGTTCTTCCGTGAATATGTTAGGAAATTTATTAACAATAGATATATCATTCAAAACTGACGTATTTTTATTTAGATTCGTGACATAATCTAAGAAAGCTTGACATCCGTTTTTCAATAAACGAATAGCTTTATGGCTTGAGATGACAGTGATTGATTTTAGAGGTTTGGCTGCTTGAATTCGTATAATAGGTTGGTTAGGAATATTGAAGCTAACAACCTTACGAAAATAATCGATTTTAGCATGATGAGTAGTTAACCAAATAATCCCTAAAATCACATCAAATGCAAGTATTTTCAAAGAAATAAGATCGATAGGTAACATGCGGTTACTGATATGAATTAAACAAGACTTATAAACCATGGATGTAATGAAGGTTTCTCCCAACGGAGTTTCAACAGATAAGTCAAAGTCTAATTTCTCTGGAGTCAAATTTAAACGTTGAGTACAAGTAGGGGAAATAAATGAATGGGTAGAACCAGTATCAAATAAAGTATAAACTTCGCTAGCGTTTATGATTAGCTTACCTGTAATCACCTCGTTCGGATTCCTCACTTTTTGGGAGGTTACGACAAACGCTCTCCCTTGAACTACCGATTTTGTCTTGTCTGGGACACCTTTTGATGCCTTCATCCCAGCTGAACTTGACTTTGTTGCACGAAAAAATCGAGCTAGGTGGCCTTCTTTTCCGCAATTATAACATGCCTTGGACTGCATCGTGAAGTTTGGACTTATGTGTCCTTCCCCTCCACAATTGTAACATACGACCGACGGTCGTTCTCCTTCCTTAACAACGGGTGTTGGTGCTGACGTCTTTCCATCTTTGTTGAACCTTCTCTTCTTGAACTTTCCACTCCTATTATCTTGGCCATGATTACCACCGAAGTCGTTATCATTTCTGGCATGTTGATTCCTACCACGTTTGTTGTCAACGCTTCGATGACTGCTAACACTGGTATTATCGACTTGTCGGCTGCTCTCTCTTAGTTGGGTTGACTCATTATCGCGCTCCAATAACTGAGCCCTATTCACAACATCTGAATACAAACACAGTTTATGAGAGATAAGGTATTGACGTATCTTGGGTTTCAAATGTAGCGCCCCCAAATCCGTGTCCTAAATCACCACGGCTCTGGTGCACTATATCTATAACTATTGTGGAAGATATAAACATAAATTGTTTATACATTAAACATTATACACTATCCCCAAGGATGAGTAACCATAACTTATACACAATTCCATATCCTATCTAACATAAAATGTTATAATAATAAATTACTTTTACAAATCTAGCTGCACACATAGTCCCAAGTTGAGCTTGGCTTTATCTTTCCTTGTATCCGACGCATTCGCCTTAATCTGCAATATTTTATCATGATATAGCAAGGGTGAGCATGAAAGTTGCCCAGCAAGTTTAAATTTTATTTAAGGATATATCATGATTGAAACAATCAGAATAATAAGCTGGCTATAATTCATCAATATAATTAAGAACTAGCATGAACAAACTTTTGACTGAATAAGTATTGAACATGAACAAATATATCTGGACCAACTGGTAATGAAGGTGATCAGCCTTTCATACCTGACTTATACATACAATATGAATAGAGTACAATTATACATGGCAATCAACAATGATTAACCATAAGCATATCTGAATGAAATAACTCTTAGTAGAGTTTAGTAAAATATGCCTGTTCCATTGATTACCGTTACGAAATATACTTAGCTTTATCCGAAGACCTAATATAGATAATACCGATCTCCAAATATTAGAATAATATCATCACAGTATAATACTGTTAAATATATATATATATATATATATAATAACTTAAACACATAACACATAACCCTATCAGTCTATACAACACATAAAACTTAGTATCAAGTCAGACTATTTCAGTTCGAGTTGAAACTGACACAATTTTATCATCTCGACGGTCTAGTTGGACAATTATCGAGTTTAAGTTCCATTAAACTCTGTCTAAACACTTAACAATTATCTTAGATAATTTATTAATCACTCAAAACAATTTTCATAGGCTCATAAAAATTTCCAAGTAATTATTACTATTTATTATGATTTTTCAATCAATAATATCATATTTAAATAAATTAAATACCACATAATTCCTTAATCATTAATATTAATTTAATATTAAATATCAATGAAAATCATAACATAATATTATAATATATTTATAATATCACAAAGTAATTTTAATACTTTAAAATCATATTTATATGATTTTAAACACTAAATCCATTATCCGATAAATGATATTAATATTAAAATATTAATATTTTCATGTCAAAATATCAAAAGTTATATTTCCTAACTTAAAATATTTTCTAACACCATAATATAATTTTTCATGAATTAAAACCATTTTAAAATAATTTGTTTAATAATATAATTAAATAAATTAAATACCATTTATATTCCAAAATATTAAATATATATGAAACATACTCAAAATAATTAAAAACTAATTTTCGGACTTTAAAATAATTTTTAGGAATTTATTATGTATTTTTAATAATTAAAAACCATTTTTATCTATTTAATAAATAAAATAATTAATTTCCATAAATAAATTGTCACTAAAGGTCCCTATAGCGACAGAACCGTCGCTATATAGGTGTTCTTGGCCATGTTCTTGAGCTGCCCAGAAATTTTGTCAGTTTACCGAGGGGCTTGGTTTGACTAGATTTTAATCCATATTCTTGTTGCTTTCTGAGCTGGGATTTGTGCTAAAGTTATAGTACTTATGTAATACTACAATATCATACTAAGTTCATGGCTATACAACATACGATCAGTGAGATATAAGCCTCACAGATCCTTATCAGAGACTGTTCTTCATTTCTGGGTTTTCTAGAAATGAAGAACAGTTCGGGTTGGGTACTTTGGAGCTTCATAACTTGGAATCGGGGTCTGGTTTATGTGAGGTAAAGGTTCTATCATGTATTCCATATGTCAATGTACACGTATGATGCATCAAAAACGTCTAATAACATCACATAAAGAGATTAAGCACGGTCAAAGTTCTGACAGAAATCATGTTCTTAAGAAATCTGGGTTTTCCAGATTTCTACAAAAGCTGGTGGTCAACGCAGGTTTGACCCTCAATAACTTGAATCCTATACATGATCTGGGTATTCTAAGGACTTGGATCTGTACTCATCATGTCAGACTACAAGTATCAAACAACAACATAACCAAAACACTAACATACTGCAAGATCAAGGGCTCAGAAGACGTTGTCAGACAAGATCTGGGTTTTTGGGTTACCCAGAAACTCAGTCTTCGTCAAGGATCAACGAGGTTTGACCGCTTCTAACATGAAATCTAGATAGGATATGACCTTGATTCCAGTTGCATAATAAAGACCACATAACATACAATAAATACAAACCTGTAACACACTAAAAACATTAACAGAGACAGATCTAGGAGGCCTGACATTAGACTGTCATACACCATTTCCAACTTTTTCCAGATTTTTGAAATTTTTAATTTCGAGCATCTAGATGTTATGGATCTGAGATTTAACAACCCAGATCACTAATATATACTACAAACTACACATTTAAACATAAAATCACAACATCTAACATCAGATCTAAGGATTTCTAGAATTAGGGTTTATACCTCATGAATGCTAATTTTTTTTAATCTGATCCTTGATGTTTGATCCTGGCAAGCTAACACATGATCTTGGCTTAGCTTATTCCTTTCGGATGGGAGAGAGAGAGAGAAGAGTTGGCTAGGTTGAGAAATAAAGTGTGTAACTTTTCTATACTTGAATGCCTTTAATCCATGTTGCAATGTATTTAACCTAGCAAGTTGGCTGATATTTGATGATTAAAGTCACTTTCTAGACCACGTGGATAGCCTAAGGTTGTTCACCAACCACAAGTAGGGTTAGATCTACACTCCACCTCATTAAAATAGAAAGAAGGGTAGTTTGGTCTTTTGACTCAAAAAGTGCATGGCAACTTGGTAACTTCCCATAATTAATAGGTTTTAACCCTTAGGGTTTAACCCTAAGATTACACAAATTTATAATCTAGACTTTTCTAATTAGGTTCTAAAAATAGAAAATTGTAATTAGGGCTCTTTAATTATAATAAAGTTTACTAATCACATTGAAGCTTGCTAATTAGGGTTAGGGCTTCCTAATTAACATTAAACTTTATAAATTAATGATTAGGTTTTCTCTAATTGTACATTATGGTTTCTAACATTAGAAATTAGGGCTTTCTAATTAATCAATTAGGATTTTCTTACTGAACGTCGAGGTTCTTAAAATATTATTAGGGTTTGTGACTGATATAATTTATCTGGTCAACCCTTGACCCTTAACCACATACTGTACCCACATATGACCAAATACACAGATATTCTTAACACTGTAAACATTCACCAAAAGTTTTTAAATTAACAAAATTCATTCCTAAAAATGTTAAATACATATACTTATTTTCTGTCTAGGTCTATTATTTAACCTCTATTCAATCTTTTAAGATTTTATAAAAATTGTCTAAATTCTCGGGTTATCACATCAAACCTCTTAGAAACATCCGCGTCATTCTCTCCTTATTATCAACCAAGTGGGACGCAAACCGAGATAACTCGGCAAACTTAGCTTCGTATTGCGCCACGGTCATATTGTTTTGCTCAAGCTTGATGAACTCTACCTCATTCATGTGACGAATACTTTCAGGAAAGTACTTGTCATTGAACAGCTCTTGGAACTTCTCCCAAGACATCTTCAGTTCGGTAAGTTGAGTATGCTTTACAAATTCCCACCAGTAATCTGCATCTGCATGCAACATAAAGGTGGCAAAGGGAACCTTTTGCTCATCGGAGTATCTCAAGACATCAAATATCTTGTTGATCTGCTTTATCCACGTGTTCGCCTTAAGTGGTTTTGACTCTCCAAAAAATCCGAAGGTCCCTCCTTGAATCGCTTAGCGTTGACTCGTCCCAAACTATATTCTTATTTCACAGAGAAAACGGTGAAAGAAAGGGTGAGCTCAACTAGCCCAGTAAGAAATATTATGACTATGATAATGCATAATAAATTATCAATAGTCTTAAACAATGTTAAACTGATAAATACAATAGACATCAAGTTTAACTGCAATGGAACAAGCAATCCATTAGAAGGTCCAGCGTAACGCGCATGCATATATTCCGGCGAATAATAAATAATGGAACCAGTCCGTGTAAACGCATACAGAGAGAAGATATTCCGAAGCGAATAATAAAGAATGGAATAACAACGAAATCACCATGCATCGATAGAATTTCACAAACATGTTATTCCAACGTAATAATAAATAATGGAACCAGGTCCCAGGAACGCGCGCATGGCAGGATATTCCGCGTAATAATAATGAACGGAATAATAGAAGAATTTCACCATGTATGCGATACTTCGCATAAACAGGTTATTCCAACATAATAATAAAGAATGGAATAACAGAAGAATTTCACCATGTATGCAGTACTTCGCATAATAGGTTATTCCAACAGAATAATAAAGAATGGAATAACAGAAGTTCTCTTCATGAATCAGAAAGAAATAATACCCCTTATCTTAGAAGAAACTAAATATTGGAATAGAGAGGTAGCTGACTTCTCTTCTTCTCTCTCTATAATTTCTCTCTCAAGAGTTTCTGTGAATTCGTAAGAAATAATGAAGGAATGAGCTTCTATTCTTGAACGGTCCAGATTGATTTACTTTTAAACAGACGATCCATATTGATTTACTATTAAAACTTAAAGCAACGGTCCATACTGATTTACTATTAAAACTTTAAACCAACGATCCATATTGATTTACTATTAAAACTTTAAATCAGCGATCCATATTGATTTACTATTAAAACTTTAAACTAGCGATCCATATTGATTTACTATTAAAACTTTAAACCAACGATCCATATTGATTTACAATTATAATTTCAACCAACGGTCTGAAAAATTAGCACATCTCCTCATGGAATAATATTGTACCCAAAAATGATTTGGACCGAAAAGAAATATATTTTTTGGGCGAATAGTACCCCGTGAATAGTACTTCAGGAATAGTAACTCGTGAATAGTAACTCGTGAACACTAACTCATGAATAGTACTCCGACACGAAAAGTGCCCCGAATACCCGATTGAACAATATAACCTCCAGACATCAATTATTATCGACATAAATATCGATTTCTACTAACACTAATAATTTCCACACAATGGAACTATCAATTTCATCTTTAATCAACACGAGCTTATTCATCATCATTATTATAACTCACAATATTTAACAACCAAGTAATTCCCAGGAAAGAAGGGGCTTTCCAATAAGGATTTCTCCCTATTGACGCGCAATTAGGTGACCAAACCTCTCCTTGACAGAACTTCTAAACATTGTAAATATTGTAATTTAATAATATGAATAACTTTGTCGTCTCAATTATTGATTTAATAATATATCATATTATGCAGATGATACTATGACAATAATCGAATCAATAATATGAGAGATATGATGCAGCAATTATTGTACCAATAATTGAGTATAACTGAGTGACTTCTCACGTAAGCATCAATAACCAATACTGTGTGCTACTATGCAACCAGGGGTATTACTGTACTTTTACTACTGGGTAGTTCAACAGTTTTAACGATAACACTTTCGTCGTTATTTTTATAAAAGATAATTCTGTCATTTTCTTACTACGACAATACTTCCGTTGTGGGGTCCACCAATGATTGTGCCGTCGTACGAATATTCCCTATTAAAACGAATATTCCCCGACCAATCGAATATTATATAACCACTTGCTTACTTTGCAAATTTTGTAAATATTACCCACAACTATAACATTATATCATATCCACACCATAATATTCAAAAATATATTTCGACATAAATTAATCTTTATTCATAAAAGTTGGGGTCTTACATCATTCAAGCTCAAGATCGAGTTGTGTGTTATCCTATTCAGTTCGAGACGCTGTCATCATACATTTTAGATCACCGAATAATGTTACGCATTATGGAAGAGGAGTGTCGTAAGGCTATGCAGCATTTTAGTAGGTCGTCATAAATGTAATTACTATGTGATTAGTGAGTAAATAAGATGTAAATCCCGGTGGGATATGATGATGATGTAGTTGTCCTGAAACTTTTGTAGTTCAGGAAAGTAGTGTAAATAGTAGTGATGCTATTGTTCTTATGATTTCTAAAAGATTATGAATGAATAAAAGTTATTATTTTATTCAAAGTGTTATGTGTTATGTGATAATCTTTTATGTTGTGCAACATAAGTACATAATACCTAGAAGGTTGAATAGAATCTAATGGGTGTATTTTAACAGAAAATGCCTCCAAGACGTCAACCACGATAAAGGACCCCTGAGAAATAACAACAATGCTGAGGCTAATCCAGTTCAACAATTCATAACGCTACTGACAGGAGCATTACAGAACCAGCCACAGAATCAAGTTACAACATTTAAGGACTTCAAGGCAGTTGGGCCAACAGAGTTTTGTGGGTCCATGAATTCGGTTGAGGCACAGACCTGGATCACAGAGATAGAGAAAGTTTTCAACGTTGCTAGGGTAGGGGACAATCAGAAGACTGCTTTTGCAATATTCATGTTGAAAGTAGAGGAGAGTTATTTGGGGCAAGCCAATAAAACCCGAGGAGGTCAAGGGGTAATGTCTTGGGAAAGGTTCAAGGAAATATTCTTTGAGACCTATTTCCCAGAAAGTTCGAAGAATCAGATGGAGGTACAGTTTCTGGAACTGAAATAGGGTACAATGACGGTGTTGGAATATGTCGCAAAATTCAATGAGCTAGCGAGGTTTGCACCATATCAGGTGAATACGGATGAGCACAAGGAAAGGCGATTTGAGCAGGGACTGAAGCCATGGTTCTACCACAGAGTCTCTCTGTTCTAATTAAAGTCATTTGCAGCAGTGCTTGAGAAGGCAATTCTCGCCGAGAGTGGAGGTGAGGCTGTAACAAAACACAACTAAGAGCAGAGGAAGAAGAAGAATGAAGGTAAAGCTAAGAATTGTGGTGGTGGTAGTGGTGAAAATGGCAACAACAATTTAAAAAAGAAGTGGAATGCAAATGTGGGAGCTGGAAATCAGTAAGGTAACCAGCAGAAGAAGAAGATGGACGCATGTGCTACATGCAGAAAGTTTCACACAGGAGTGTGCTTAAGGGGGAAATGGGTATGCTTTAACTGTGGCCAGGAGGGTCACATTGCCCCAAATTGCAATCAACCCAAGAAGAATGTTTGCTACACCTGCGAGTCGAAGGACCATTTCACTCGCGAGTGTCCAAAGAAGAAATCTGGAGAGACAGCTGGAAGAAAGGGAAATGGCGGTGGAGGTACACTAACTATTGCTGGACTAACGTCAACAAATAAGCCTACAGCCAGAACCATTAATATGACGGTGCAAGATGCGGTGCAATCAAAGGATGTCGTGTCAGGTATTATCCCAATCAATGATATAAATGCATATGTATTATTTGATTCGGGTGCTACTTGCTCGTTTATATTTAATGAATTTTCTAAGACAATAGAAATACCTAGTGAAGAGTTAAATTTCCCTTTACAAATAGAAATTGCGAACAGGGAAATAATTCCTGTTAGGTTCGTATACAAGAACTGTAGGGTGAATATTAAAGGGAATGTTATGACGGTAGATTTAATCCCGATAAAACTTGGAGAGTTTGATGGTATATTGGGAATGGATTGGCTATTCAATTATGGAGCAATAATTGATTGCCAAAAGAAGTGTGTAAACCTTATGACTCTGTCATAGGTAGTTTCTTTGGTAGTAAATCGCTTAGACAAGCAAGGTGTCTGACGGTTATGCAGGCCAAGAAGTTGTTGAGTCAGGGCTGTGTGGGGTACTTATCATATATAGTCGATACTCAAAAGGAGAAGGGCGTAAAACTGGAGGAGATATCAGTGGTTAGGGAATTCGTAGATGTGTTTCCAGAAGATTTGCCAGGACTTCCGCATGACAGAGAAATTGAGTTCGTGATCGATTTAGTGCCAGGAACCACTCCAATATCAAAAGCCCCGTACAGAATGGCTCCGGTAGAGATGAAGGAACTGATGGTACAACTACAAGAACTGTTAGATAAGAAGTACATTCAGCCGAGTGTGTCACCGTGGGGAGTGCCGATGTTATTCATGAAGAAGATGTTAGATTTGTAATATTCAAGAAGCAATCAAATTGCATAAAAAGTGCGGAAGCGTGGAAAATCAGAGTTTAAAAAATTTATAAACCATATACCCGGATCACCCTTTATGCACAATTATTAATTAAACGAAAAGATAAAGAATAAATCATACCCTTGAAGATCGAGCTTCCTCAGGTACAAGTTCACCTCCAAATCCTTTCGCGTTCAATCTTGAATCCACCGGGTTTAGTTCCTTCCTTTGATCAACGTTAGCCACCCATGTGTTTGGCCTCTAGAGGTGATCCACCAAGGAAGAATAAAATTCAAGAAGATGGGTGTTATGGCTAACCCTAGTTTTCTATCTCTATAGAAAGGCATACTCCCAACAACTTGGAATTATTACGTACTTTGTTAAAGTCAACAACCCATACCACCCATAATAAGACTCCTCTTATTTATAGATGTGGGCAACCCACCTTAACAATTAAGGAATTAGGTTTTAATTAATTAATTCTTTTAATTAATTAAGCTCCCTAATCTTATTAGGGATAATTAATTAAACTCCTTTAACTAATTTTCCTTCCTAATCCAATTAGGAATAAATGAGAGTACTTGTATTAAATTAATTCCTAAACTCTTTTAGAAATTAAAATAATAATAATTGTAATAATATTAATAAGACTCCTCTTATTAATTTATATTTAATATTTCCAAAATATTAAATAATAAATATTAAGCTATTTAATTTATTCTATCACCATAGATTAAATTAAATATACTTAACATATTATTACGATTATGCCATTAACTTCTTAAATAATTATTCTTCCTTTTATGGTGTGACCCTTTAGGTTCTCCATATTAAACCGGTTGTGAATAAATCAATTAGAACAATTCTAATCTTATTTAAATAAATAAATTAAATAATTAATTTATTTAAATAAATAATATTTATTCTCTGATAGGGATAAGCCTCCTAGCGATCAACGACTTTCCGGATAATATAGATTTCAACATTAATCATTAAAGAACCTTTGAGTAAATAGTTACCGTATAATTCAATCCTTCCACCATACAATGTCCCAATTAAATATAAGACATGGAATTATCATCAAGTCTTATTTTATTTAATTATATGTATTTCGACTCTTAAATGCACAACTCAAATAATGCAAATTAGAAACTCCTTTCTAATTTCATTCTATTAACCCAATGACTCTTTGGGTTGTCATTTATCGAATCACATAGGACATTTCTCTTCTTTTATTAGAAGTGGTAGATTCTTTATTGATCATACATTATCTCCATGTATAACTTATTATACCCAAGCATACCCTTTGATATACCCTAAGGGTCTTAAGGAATAAGTCAAAGTATAATTCATCACACATAAGATACTATGATGATCTCAAGTCCAAGGATTACTTGTACTACTATCACTACAGAAATTCCTATTGACGAACAAAATAAAACTCCATTAGGTATTCCTTAGCGAGCCACGTTCAAAGTGAACTTATTCTCTAATAAGCACCTACATACTTGCTTTAGTGTCTCCACACAAATGATCATGAGATCAATCATCCTCATCCAATGAGCAAGCAACGTATGTACCAATCTATCCGGATTCACTAATCCCCAATTTAGTAATCCAATGATTGGGAACTATTTTAGTTTTAAGCTTTCTAAGAATTTAGATCTCATTAGAATGATCATCATCATTATTCTAAAAGCATTGCTTAAAACTATGGGTTTATCACATATTATAAAACAGCATCATGTAGATAATTAAAAGCCTTTAATAAATTAATACTTTTTATTAATAAATGAATAAGATTGTTACAAAGTATATGCTTTATCATCAAACATGATTGGCTTGTGTGCATACTACTTTCAGAAGAAGGATGGGTCAATACGTCTTTGCATTGATTACAGGGAATTAAACAAAGTCACTATTAAAAATAAATATCCATTGCCAAGAATAGATAACTTATTTGATTAGTTGAACGGTGCTAAATATTTCTCGAAAATAGATTTGAGAAGTGGGTATCACCAACTGAAAGTAAGGAAGGAAGAAATACCGAAGACGGCATTCCGAACCCGGTATGGACATTACGAATTTTCGGTGATGTCTTTTAGTTTGATAAATGCACCAGCAGCATTCATGGATTTGATGAACAGGGTGTTTAAACCATTTTTAGACAAATTTGTGGTTGTATTCATTGATGATATTTTGGTATATTCAAAATCTCAAGAAGAACACGGGGAACACTTACGTCTGACGTTGGAGACACTAAGAAAAGAAAAGTTATACGCAAAATTCTCTAAATGAGAATTTTGGCTAGAACGTGTACAATTTCTTGGACATGTGATTGATAGGGATGGGATTTTAGTGGATCCATCAAAAGTTAAAGCTATGATAAATTGGGAACAACCAAGAATTCCATCAGAAGTAAGATGTTTCTTGGGATTGGCAGGATATTACAGATGGTTTATTCAAGATTTTTCCAAGATTGCCACTCCGTTGACAAATTTGACAAGAAAATCTGTAAAATTTGTTTGGACGGAAAAGTGTGAAGAGAGTTTTAAGGAATTGAAAAAGAGGCTTAGTGTGGCACCTGTGTTGGCGTTACGAAATAATACAGAAAATTTTGTGGTGTACAGTGATGTTTCACACAAAGGATTGGGTTATGTTATTATGGAGAACGACAAAGTTATTGCTTATGCATCAAGACAATTGAAAGATTACAAGAAAGAGTATCCATGACTTAGAGTTGGCCGCGGTGGTATTTGCTTTGAAGATATAGAGACATTATCTCTATGGAGAGAAATGTGAGATATACACAGACCATAAGAGTCTAAAGTATATTTTAACTCAGAAGGACCTAAACATGCATCAAAGGAGATGGATGGAACTGATAAAAGATTATGATTGCGAGATCTTTTAACATCCAGGCAAAGCTAATGTGGTTGCAGATGCCTTGAGTATGAAAGGCCGAGAAAAGTTGATGTTGTTAACCGATAAGGATGAGCTCATTTCAGTGATGGCAAGGCTAGAGTTGAAAATCAAATTTCTAAAAGAAACCGATGAAAAATTATACCAGATGGAAGCTAGTCTAACTTTAGTGGACAAGATGAAGAATGCTCAACTACAGGATGAAGAATGCAGGAAAATAAAGGAAAGTGTGGCCGAAGGTAAAGAGGTGAAGTATAAACTTGATACTGAGGGAATGCTAAGATTCGAGGGATGAATTTGGGTTCCAGCAGCACAGGATATTAAAGAAGAAATCTTGACAGAAGCTTATAGCTCAAGATATTCGATTCATCCGGGAAGTACGAAAATGTATCAAGATTTAAAGCGACACTTTTGGTGGCCAAATATGAAAAGAGACGTTGCAGAATGCGTTGCAAAGTGTTTGACATGTCAGAAAGTGAAGGCCAAGCGGATTACTTCAACCATTGGAAATACCGAAATGGAAATGGGAGCATATCACAATGGATTTTGTGGTAGGTCTTCCAACAACTCAGAAAAGATACGATGCAATATGGCTGATAGTGGACAGACTGACAAAATCAGCTCACTTTTTGCCAATAAAGATTAGATTTAATCTTGAACAGCTGGCGAAACTGTACATTAAGGAGATCGTCTCAAGATATGGAGTTCTAGTGTCAATTGTATCAGACAGAGATCCGAGGTTCACATCAAATTTTTGGAAGAGATTACAAGAATGCATGGGAACGCAATTGAAGATGAGTACGGCATATCTTCCGCAAACTGATGGTCAAAGAAAACGAACAATCCAGACGCTAGATGATATGCTTAGAGCATGCATCATGTATTTCAAAGGAAACTAGGATGATCATCTACCGTTGGTGGAATTTGCATACAACAACAGTTACGGCATTATACGACAGAAAGTGCAGAACTCCACTATGCTGGGATGAAGTTGGTGATCGTCAACTGTTAGGCCTTAAATTGGTACAATGAGATTTGAAGTTATCAAACCTATCGAGCAAGATTGGTAGTCACTTTCGAAGATCGATGTAAGAAATATCTTTGATCAACACAGGCAAAATCGCAAATTTAAAGCAGGGAATTTTGTTTTCCTAAAAGTTTCTCCTTGGAAGGGGAAGATTTATTTTGGAAAGAAAGGCAAGCTAAGCCCAAGGTTTATTGGACCTTTTGAGATACTATGAAGAGTGGGAGAAGTAGCTTATGAGGTAGCTTTACCTCAAGAATTAGAACATGTTCACAACATTTTTCATGTGTCGGTGTTACAACCGTATAAACCCGATTACAAGCATGTGATCGAGTATGAACCGTTATAGTCCAGTAAAGATTTATCTTATGAAGAGATTCCTATCCAGATAGTCGACAGGAAAGAACAAGTGCTCAGGAATCAAGTGATACCTTCTGTGAAGGTGATATAGAGGAACCACAATGTCAAAGAGGCTACGTGGGAACTCGAAGCGGAAATGATGAAGAATTACCCTGAGTTATTTGTTTAGTATGTGTCTTCGATTCTGGGGACAGAATCTTTGTAAGGAGGGAAGAATATGACGATTTGATTGTTTGAGTTGTGATCCTGGGGACAGAATCCTTGTAAGGAGGGAATGATGTAACAATCCAAAATTTCAAATTATAATATTAAATATTTATTGAATTATATAAATATTTATTTGATGTGTTTATTGTTGAAATTGATGAAATAAATATTTTATTGATGTGGTTATTATTAGTAAATATTTATGAACTAAATTTATTAGATAATATTCTAAATTAATTTAATTTATAATTTAGAGAGTTGTAATATAACATGAGATGTTATATTGATGTGTTGATTTAATAATTTAAATGGTGTGCTAAATTATTAGATAAAATTATAATGAAATTATAATTTTGTGATATTTGTTAAAGTGGTATATTTATTTAAAATATAGTATGTGCAATTAATTTATTTGATTAATGTTGGATATGGAAATCCAAATAAATAATATGTGATTATAAGTGCTAAACTAAATTGTTTATTAAAATAAAGTAAATGAGTTTAATTTAGTTTTTGCCAAACAATGCTTAAAATATTAAGTCTTAAATTTTAAAGGGTTTTGCCAAACAAGCTTTTATGGCTTTTATATATTTGATTTTTGATTTTTAATAATATAAATAAAATAAATAAAATAATAAGTATAATATATTTATAATATATACGTTTATTTTGTAACTGATTTTATATTAAGTACGCGTATTAGTGTTTATCTTTACGCTTGGATATCTGTTTTAGAGTTATACGCATTCAAGTTTTGCTAAGCCTAAGAAAATACAGAGAATTGAGAGAGAGTTGAGAGGAAACCTCAGAATTTTTATAGTGATTATCAGTGGTGATAGCAAGGATTGCAAGCAAATTAAAGGTATTTTTACATAACCTTAGTGTGTGTGTGTGTGTGTGTGTGTATATATATATATATATATATATATATATATATATATATATATATATATATATGAGTTTACGACATAATTTATATGTTCTGTGAATTCGATTTTTTGTTGAATTGTTGTTATACAACTGAATTGTGATGATTATATGTGTTCGTTATGTTTGAGTTTGTATGTAAACAAGAATTCATTTTCTAATCACAGTTAAAAAGGAAGAAAAGTAAATTATAGTGAATATTTTGCATATGGCTTATGAAAGTACCAATTTTAGTGGTCAATTTGTATATAAAACTGTAAATTGAGTCTTGTTTAGGTTAGTTCATTAAAAAACGAAGAAAACGTAGTTTGAACGAAGTGATTTGTTATAGAACTGAGATTACAGTGATTATTTTTTGTGAAGAAACTCAAAAATGGAGTTTTCATATGAAAACATGGAATTTGAGAAATTAAACTAGTTAAAATTGTTTTTACATCGTTCTATATTGATATATATATATGTGAGGATACATGTTTGTAATAGTTTTATACCAATTGTATGTGCTAGTATTACTATTTGGTGGGTGAAATTTGTGTTAGTTGGGCTAAAAATGGCTACTGTTCATCTATATACAAATGCGTTCATGCATTAATCGACGCAATTGCTACCAAAGGAAGGCCAAAAACGCAGCATAGCTTCACGATCCAGGGCTTTGTGTGTATGGCAGCAATTGCCATATACCTTGTTCTGAGATGGTGAGTTCTGCTGCTGTTGCAGACCTTGGAGTCATGATAATTGATTTCTAGACATGTTAAAGTAACAAACATATAGTAAGCAGGGTAAAACAGAATCGTGTCATGTCAATGATAATTTCAACTTTGTAAAAGTGATTAGTAAGTTACGAATGCGTTATGTTATAACTTAGTTTATACAATGAATGTTAGATAAGTGTTGTGAGGTTAACACTTGGAAATTCTAAAATGTATATGGTAACATAAGACTTGTGCTAAATTAACAAGTTTAATTAGAAATGTGTGTTATGTTGGAAAGTGAATATTAGTATGTCTAATAGATATTGTGGTTCTAATACTATGTGTAGGTGAACGTGAGTTTAATATTATAGCTTACGCTCGAGGCAAGTTTTCTAACTCTACACTTTCGTTGAGCTAGTTCTATTATTAAATTGTGTAACTTTATTCTCATGATTGAGCAAGTTTCCTATCTTAAACTGTTATTGAATAAGTCATTTGTTCCTAAATTTCATTTGAGCAATCTTTAACTATAATTTTATTGGAATTCTCATTATGGTCTATTCATTCTAACTTGTTTATAGTTAAGCAAGTTTCTTAAGTTCTATTCTTGTATAATGAACGCAGTTTTTGAACTCTTGTCTCTATTATTGAGCTATTTTATTACTTTACATGAGTTGTTACCATGTTGAGAAAGTTTTAGTTTCCAGCTTGCTATCAATTAGTGTATATCCAGTAACTAAATTCCTAATTTGACAAGATCATAGACCTAGCATATTATTGTTCAAGCAAAGGGTTATCATTTTATTCATTTTGTTCAATACTTATGCTCTCTAGTTATTTTCAAGCATAAGTTTAATATATAGTTAGTTCACCTATGATTCTCAATTGTTCTATATTATGTTGTTAGTAAACAACTGTTGTGTTTTCAAACTTTATTGATTCAACTAGTCCCCTAGTTGATGATCGTCAAACCTTAAATTACTCTTGAAAGCTTATCCAAACCAAACTATCTTTGCTGCGGACTTGTACTCTAAAACTGAGAATAACAACCCTATTATAGGGGATACGCAATGTGTTAAGATGTTTGTGAACAATACATGGTACGAAGGGATGATCCACCTAAGTACGTGAAGTCCCTACAGTATAATTGTTAAGGTTAAAGTTGAATAATTACTTGTAACCGTGGACATAGTTCGTGGTCTTCTGATCCTCAGTCATATTTCTTATTTTGATTCTCGTTGTTGATTATCATTGATAGAGTACTATTCAGCATTAATGAGCCCATTTATTGGTAGTTATTATTCTTCTGTTGCTTTATTGTTATATCTAGTGAGCAATTATTTTGCTCACTCTTGCATAAAAATAATTATTACAGCTAAAGTTGAGAAGGTCGATGAGCCTTCAAATAGCAAAGGAAAGGGAAAAATGTAAAAGTGATGAAGACTTGGTCAGTCGAATCTGGTTCATCATGTTCTCATAATAAAACCATAATAACTAAATAACTCATTCACAATGGAAAATCTAATTTAGAATAATATACAATGATTTATTATAATTATTTTCCTAAGTCTCGCAACCTACAATGCTTAATAGATTACATAATAATATCTAGTAAAGACTTATTATATGAACTTACTTAAGCTTAAACATAGTCTAAAATAGTCATAATACAACATAATAGACTTTAAACATAAAAAGGACAAACTAGTCGGTAGCCTTGCCTTTGCCCTTGCCCTTGCCCTTGTCCTGCCCGGATACACTTCCATATTCTGCCTTAAGCTGAAAGGTTTTTAAAAGCAAGGATGAGCACAAATTGCCCAGCAAGTAATATACAACAAGGGTATAGGATATAATATCACAAGGTTTGAAATATCGAAGTGTCATTTCTAGGATAGTTCAAAGTATCAGAATAACATCATGGGTAAGAAATATCAACAATTCTTTGAATAAGAACGATAATTCAATATAAATTAACAGATATATATGAATTCAACGACTATCAAGGTATCCAACTGGATAAACAATTTATACTGAGCAGTCACTAAGGACTATTGAACTTCCACTAGAGTTACCAATATTAAACGGATAACCCAAAAATATCAAGTACTATAGATGATTAGTCTACAATACTTTACGTTATGCATAACACCACAATAATATTTATTCATGTGTTGGGGTTTCCAACAACATACACTCCCCTTACCAAAAGGGTTGTCCAACTTAGTTTTCAAGATTTCCGCACCAATCAATTGGTTTGGACAGTTTTTATAAACATGCATATAGTCTAGCCGAATCAAATGGCATCGACTCTTTCACAATATTCAAGAACAATACTAAGTTCAACATGAATAATAACTGTCACACGAATTTAAGCATACTAGTTCGATTAAACGTATAAGCTGAATAACTTACATTCATAATATAATTTTAAAAGTAGGGTTCAAGGAACTTGCACAATCAAAAGTGAAGTTCAAGGAAACTCGCTCAATAAAAATTAGAGTAAGTTTACGGAACTTGCCTTAAGCGTAGTTTATCCACGTAAATAAATCAACACTTTCGAATCCTAGTATAACGTATTATAAGTACAAGATGTTCATTAGTTAACAGAGTCTCTAATCAAGCTCGACACGATACAAGTATGCACATATGGTACAAAATCAGTTTATAAGTCATCATGAATCAACTACTTAGTTACTCATGGACTTTTCATTTCAATGCAACACTGACTTATCAACTAGGCATCACTCATATATATATATATATATATATATATATATATATATCAGTAGGTTTTAGATCACATTTAGCATCATAGACATCATGCAAGTTGCTGACCAAAAGTCAGAATTCACTATCTGGGATTCCAGATCGGCTCAACCGCCATGGCTAAACTTTAGGGCCCGCCAAGCAATTTATGCCATCCTCCTCCCAGCCAAGCCAAGATGCAGCTACTACCCTGTGGTTCTTGTCTGGCTTTCCCAAAACAATCATACATGATCTATTTTATCATGTTAAGGGTCTTTTCATCGTCCTAGGTTCCCTTCTAAATTAAACATTTCAACCATTTAAGTCCATTCGAGGTCATGAACTCACAAGGTCTAGCATGCTTGCTTTCTAAACATACAAGATAGTTATAAAACTCATATTAGGCATACTTGTGTGTATTCATAATACATATGTGAAACTAACACCGCTTTAGTTGAAAATAAGCTTTATTCATGCTTTTCTTGAAATATGCTACACAAGCATGGTATATATATGTTTATGCTACACGAGTGAGTCTAAGAGTGTCATAAAACATGTCACAAATGTCAGATTTTAGTCCTCATGGTATCTTGACAATATTCATATTCAAATCTTGCTAATAGGTTCAATATGCTCATGTTTCCTTACTAATCAAATAAACTCAAGCTAAAGGTTTATTCATGCATTTCCAAGTCATACTCACATGCTTTCAAAGTAAGAATATAAACCATGTCAAAATCATGCATGTTAGCTCATTAGGCTAAACTTCTTATTGAAAATATTTCTAATATAAGGCTTAATAAGTTTGAACATGCTCAAAAGAACTATATACACTACAACATGCTCATCTATGTGCAAAATAAGTCATGCATAGCTTACTAGGTCCACAATTTGTAGAACATGGTCTTTAACATAGTTTGTTTTCCAAACTTAGTCCAAATTTCCATGTAAACCATACGTCTTCATTAATCATGCAATTCTATGAAAACATGCTCACTTTAGGTTAACGTATCCATATATATATCATACACATGCTTACATGTTAGCTTGAGTCAAATCAACTAACTAATAATGATAAGATTTGAAAATAGATTGCTCAACTAAATTCAAGAAATCCACAAGCAATGCAGTACTCTTCACGCCTCAATACAAATGTGGCGCAATTGCGCACCATGCCTCGGTTCAAAGCAGTAGCGATCTACTTCTACAGTAAAGCTAGCTAGCCTAACCTCAAAAATTATTCACTAATTCATTTCCAAACAATCATGTATCAGTTTAAACATGTTTATATGGTCATATAACAACTTTATAACCAATACTCAACCTCATTAACATATAATTTCATGAATTCAAGAATTTAGATTTCAAGACTCAAGACTCAACTTTTACAGAAACTGAAATTGGAAAGCTAGTAATTGAATTATACCTTTGTTATATGAAAGAACTTGCTACTACTTAAACTCTTAAACTCTAAGGATGCTTGTATGCTCTCAATTCTCACTTATCAAATTCTCAGACAAATCTTAGCAATAAGATGCGATTTGGGTCATTGTTGATAGATTGACCAAGTCTGCTCATTTCTTACCGATACGAGAAACTTATACACTTGAACGTCTTGCTAGTATCACTACAACATAAAAGCTTATCAGCGACCGCACATCGGCGATCGTGTCACGTCGATGATATATCTCATGACCGTATCCGGTCACCGATTCGATCATGAGATAATCCGTCATTGAAAGGACATCAGCGACCAACAATAGCGACCGACTAATTAGCGACCGCAAGTAGCGACCGATATCGTCGCTATTATGACTTATGCTGAGTCATTTGTCATGCGTGACGTGTCACACGTGTCGTGACCAGATAATAGCGACTGCATGATCATTGATACATTATAGCGAATCGCACGCGTCACGATGCTTTTTTTTTTTAAATTTTTTGCCTATTTTATTGATTTCCCAAAATAACTCGCTTTGTACTGCTTTCAATCCCAACACGAGTTATATATATATATATATATATATATATATATATATATATATATATATATATATATATATATACAAGCATCCATATTAACATCCATCCAATACAATAAAAACATTCATCCATGAATAAACATTCATCCAATACAATACAAAACATTCATCCAACACAATATAATCGATATCGTAAACATCCATATAAACTAATACAATTGTCCAAAGAATGAATCTAAAAGAGTACAAGGCTTTAAAAATCTAAAAAAATAAGTCTAGGCGCTCTTCATGGATCATCCAAATTAGGATCCTGTAATTATCAAAGTAATAAAACATATATGTTACATATAAGTAAGACATTGACTCGAGAGACTATAAACATATAAGACAATGTAGCTAAACAATAAACGATATATATATACACTCCTCGTTGTTGTTGTTATCTTTGCTCTCCATCATTGCCGCCATGCCTCCTCCTTGACTCATCAGACTCGAGACCGCAGATGCCCGCTTGATATCTGAAGAAGATCACGATCTGACAGATCGCTCTCACACGATCGGCGAGGAGTATGATAGGTCGGATAACTTTGATGACGTAGTAGATCGGGTGGCGAGTTTGCTGTGCCATGATGGTCGGGCGTCGTCTTTGTCCTTGGCCTTTGACATAATTTTTTCTTCACGATGGACGCCTCTCCAATAATTCTTGATCAATCGACGGACGCGGGTGCCTTCGAGGATAGCGCTGCGTTCATTAAGCCCTTTATAAGTGTCTGTTAGAAGATGAACAATTAAATAGTTAAAAATAAATAAAAAAATACTAAAGAAGGTCGTTACAATTTATAAACAACATATTAGGATAAAGTGAACTTATTACCGCTTATCCGAATGACTTGGGTAGACCATCGCGGTGGCCACATACACATCCAACCAATTGATAGGTTGACCTTGAGACCGAGACTCCTATAGTTCATTTCCTCATATTATTATGTAAACATATGATATTTTAGCTATAAAAGATGATCAAACATAACATACGTACCACAGCGGCAAAGAATGTGTTGCATTTGTGATATCTTCGCCGCCCCGATCGTGTCTTTTGCCTTCTCGTAGTCGATACACTGAGGATCTGTTCGAGGCGGCGATCTTCACGCCTCTTGACCTAGCTCTCGACTTTCCATCGGTCACACATCCGCACCCATATGGGTCATCGCACCACCGTGGGCTATGCTTCATGCATATACCGCTCACCCCGTCTGGATGGTCAATCTCGACATTGTGCGAGGGCTTTTTGTCGTTCCTTGTTCAAATTATCTTTAGTTAAATGCAGACGCCATTTCGCTGAATATAGTGTTTGAATAATCATGCACGTAAGGTCGTCCCATCTATATCGTTTACGCAAATAAAATAACAATAATAATATTAAAAGCATTATATTACTAAGCAATATTATTTGATTAACTATGTATTATCTATTAGAGTGATAAAAAATATACACGAAATTCAAATTTAAAATCAGATCCTTATATGGCGAGAGGTGTGCTTTTACGTAAATCACTAAGCGTGGGCCGGATTACAGAAGCATAATTGTGAAATGCACTTCACAATTTTACTATCTTGAAAATCACTACAATATACAATAATTTATATTAAAACCCTTATATATATATATACACGATGTTTAACTTACGTGCTATCTGGAGGAGGACGGATCTGTATAAGAATGCGATCATCCGGATTAGCCGGGGCCTTCGGCACATGATTAGGGCCCCGACCCAACCCACGCTTTTCGTCTTGCGGAGTTCGTAAGACATCTATAAATAAAAATTTAGGATGTTAGTATAAGTTATAAATGAAAGGTACATAAACATGTGGTGGATATAGAGAACATCAGGATATGTAATTGTATGTAAACAAAAGGACAATAGGATAGGATAGTCTAGGCCACTAGGATAGTCTAGGCGTGTATATTTAAGTTACTTAAGGTTACTTTTAGCATCACCGAACTTTATTTAATCATCTAACTCATTTTGACTTATCAAAGCTCACTTTAGGCTTGAAAAGAGATCTTAAATTGGTTTTCTTGTTGGCTTTATTAATGACCATGTTTGGGAATCATTACTAACATGTATGAGAAACTTTGTATCTTCTCATAATAGTCCTTTAAGGTCAGGTACTATGAATTGTCCAAAACAGTCCATGTTTGGCTTTAAAATGTGATTTTTAACAAGTCTCAAGCTCAAAATGGCTTGGGCTTGGTTCCTTTAGTTTGTGTAGCTTTCTTATGTCCTATTATGACTATTGAAACTTGTGTATAGGGTCCAGGTATGGTGATTCACTATTTTAGTGTTCATTGTTCTATAAAGCTTATTTTCAATGATTTTTAAGCAAGAATTTGCACAACACACCATGTAGACCTTAACTAACTTAGGGAACCATTTTTACATGTTATCTATAGGCAATGTATGTACTCCTCACTATCTAACAACACTAGTCACACAAATCCCCAACAGTCTACAATAGAACACATATGGTCTTTAAGCATTCCTATATATGATTCGAGGGTCCATATCTGAACACAACAAAAAACATCACATATACTCATTGCCATCACATATACACGAATGCATATATGGCCATTTGACTTATATATGAAGATTTAGACAAGTATGGATATTTTAGAAATAACTCATTAATAGTGTGATTGAAAAGAGTGCTTGTGTTTGTGTTTGTACTTTTCATTTTCTTTCTATTCTAAGCTAAGTCATACTTATAGCATATATATTAATAGTGTGTCATTTTCTTTATCTTCTCGATTTGTGAATTATGGAAAACTTCTTTGAACCTTCTTCTTGATTGAATTATGGATAAACTTAATTCCTAGTTATGTTTTATGTTATACTCATGTTCAAGTTATATGGCCATTTGACTTATATATGAAAAAATTCTACAGAGAGTCTCCCCTATAATATGACTATCCACATGCACGAGGGCATGCATACTTGACCAATTTCAAAAAATATAATCCCAACACACAAAATAGAATGTGCACAACTATATTTCAAGGCACAATTTAGGAGAATCCAATATTAGTAAAAACAATAAGAAGCCCAAAAATTGTCCCAATTTCAAAGAATATCAACAACAATTTTTTAAATTTATGTTTATATTAAATACTGAATTATTCAATGTATATAAATACATAAGATATATATATATATATATATATATATATCATTGTATAGTACTATTATTAAAAGAAAGGAGATTTCTTTAAACAAAAATATTTAACAAACGCAACTCCTCTTGTGGAATGGTGAGATCTTTATTGATACTAACTATGATATAATATAAGTAATTTGCAATGGCCCTAGAATGATCTAAATCTATAGGACAATATCTAAAATTAAGGAAATACTCAATTCGTTCCTTTTTATTTATTTTTTTGAGAGTGAAATTTATTACATATGTTTTTTTTATTTGTCATTTGATAGATTTTAAGGTAGTATTAATAATTTAATTTCTCATATTATCTACACGTTAAATTAATACTAACTTGTTTCTCTTTTTTTGTTCTAATTAATGAATTTTTGAATGATAATATTAAGATTATATAACTATTTTGGTCAATTAAATAAAATATTAATTATATTTTTTTAATATTTATATTTTTATCTAAGACGTCAATTAAAAATAAACGGAGGGAGTAATTCACATAGTTGCTCAACATAAGCAATCAACAATCAATTCGCTTTATTTGTGCAAGCAACAATATTATTGTGGTACTACATAAAAGGTAAGAATTTGATGATGCTTTGTAATTTAATATTAAACAAAAAATATCATTATTATTTCCATATATATATATACATATATATAGTTCCGTTCAGTTGAGGAATCCCTCAAATAACACTATTTGAGGGATGGGCGTTCTCAACAGTTAGATCTGTTTTAATTATTATATGTATCGGTGAGATTATTTTAATTACTTTATCTGGCTTGAGAAAACCTAAGGCACGCAGAAGGAAAAGAGGACTGTTAGTTGATTTTATGTTACGACAATCTGGTATATTTTCAACAAATTGATTTTATACATTCAACAAATTGATATGGTATGTGAGTCGTCGCATAAAAAAGTTTCAAGCACTGCGTGTACATTTCTTCATAATTGAAGATGGCTCTAGTAAGGTTTATATTCTTGAATAATTGTTTGTGATGGGTGGGTTGACTGATACGTCTGTCATCTACAATTTTTATGGTTTTTTCAATATATCTGATCTCCTACAATTGCAAGAAATATAGTAGAAGTTGCATAATAGTGGTCAATGCACTTGCAATACAAGTAATCAACCATGAAGAGTGTTTTGCCAAAGAAAAGTGGCCCTTTTGTCAACAAGTATTTTCTCTTCATTGTTTTCTTTTTTGTTATTCAATCCAACCCTTTTGTCACTTCAAATTCCATTGCACCCGACGAACATAGTTCCTTTAAGGAGAAGGAGTTGAATTCATCTTATGCCTTAATAAATTTATACTCTCTCTTTGCCTCAAAATGATAATCCACCATCAAAAGTCAAATATTTAGAAAGTTAATGTTTTCAACATTAACATAACCAATTGTCAACATCATAATCAAACAATGATGAATGAAGCACATTAATTTTAACAAGAGCTTCATTTTGGACATCAAAAAGGAGAAATTGAAGTCCAATTTTCGAAGACGGAGAAAGTATAACTTCGCTCATCTTTCAATTTAATCAAGAATTAGTATGCAATTATTTCCACCCACAAGCAATGATTTTTAAATATGGTAATATTACACTGGAAACATCAATTTCAAGAAAGACTAGTAATTTAGAAACCTTATAATGAAACATTAAGCTCACACAAACTATCAATTAGGGGTTTCAAATCCAATCATTTTTATTTGCGCTTCTTGATCAACCTCATGTACTCTTGCCATTCAATTAGCAATAATGCATGCGGTTTAATTTAGGGATTAATTGGGGGTTACTAGTGGTGGTGCAATGGTGCGGCGATGGTGCAATGGTGGCGCGGTGGTGGTCGATAATGGTCGGCAGTGGTCGGCAGTCTCCCTCCCTCTTCTCTTCCCACCTTACTCCCTCTTCTCCTCGCCCCAGATTCCTCTTTTCTTTCTTTTTCTGTATTGATCGAAATAACCTGAATTTGATTAAGTTTATTAGCATCGATGATCGCCATTCGCTGATCGCACGCGGTCGCTACTTTTAATTATGTGGATATACCAAATAATCGCATCGCGGTCACGATACAAATCGTCACCGCTACCAAAGTTTCGCACCAAATTTTAGGAGGAAATTATTCTCAATGACCGATCAATGACGGCAGACGCGGTCATGGATATATACTAGCGACGAGAATCCTTATCGGTCGCAGATATCGGTCGCTATTACTATTATCAGCGACCAGATAGTGCGGTCGCTGATATCATTGGTCGCAGATGGCCATTTTTCTTGTAGTGTATATACATAAATGAGATTGTAAGATTGCATGGTATGCCAGTATCCATAGTTTCTGATTGAGACCCAAGATTCACTTCAAGATTTTGGGTTAGTTTGCAAAAAGCTATGGGCACAGATTTACGATTTAGTTCGGCATATCATCCTCAAATGGATGGACAGTCAGAAAGGACTATTCAAACTCTAGATGATTTATTAAGACTATGTGTCCTTGACTTCAAGGGAAGTTGGGACAAGTTCTTACCATTGGTGGAGTGTTCCTACAATAATAGTTATCAAACAAGTATTGGCATGGCTCCATTTGAGGCGTTGTATGGAAGAAAGTGTCGTTCACCAGTATGCTGGGATGAGGTGGGTGAAGCTACATTGTTGGGACCGAATTTGGTACGTATGAATATAGAAAAGATTCAAACGATCCGACAACGTATAAAAATCTCACAAGATCGACAAAAGAGTTATGTTGATCTTCATCGAAAGGACATGGAATTCGATATTGGAGATCATGTGTTGTTACATGTTGCTCCATGGAAAGGAGTTATAAGATTTGGAAAGAGAGGAAAGCTCAATCCTCGATTCATTGGCCCATTTATAATCCTCGAACGAGTAGGAACTGTGGCCTATAGACTCGCCTTACCTCCAAGTATGTCTCCTGTTCATAATGTTTTTCATATATCTATGTTACGTAAATATGTGAAAGACCCGAACCACATTATTGAATTAGAACCGGACGAGATAGGGGAAGATTTAACGTATGAAGAGTTACTGTTAAAATCTTGGATAAGAAGGATCATATTCTACGTTCCAAGGTTATACCTCAAGTCAAAGTTTTGTGGAAAAACCACGATGTGGAAGAAATGACTTGGGAGTAAGAATTTGAGATGAAGTAAAGATATCCTCACCTCTTCAATATATCCGGTACGCACCCTAATTTCGAGGATGAAATTTCAAAAGAAGAGGAGGTTGTAAGACCCCAACTTTTATTAATAAAGATTAATTTCTCTAGAATTATATTTTTGAATATTATGGTGTGGATATAATATAATGTAATAGTTGTAGGTAATATTTACAAATTTTACAAAGTAAGAAAGTGGTTATATAATATTCGATTCACCGGGGAATATTTGTTTTAATAGGGAATATTCGTATGACGACACAATCATTGGTGGACCCCACAACAGAAGTGTTGTCGTAGTAAGAAAACGACAGAACTATCTTTTTATAAAAATAACGGCGGAAGTGTTACCTTTAAAACTGTTGAACTACCCAAAGAGTAAAAGTACAATGTACGCGTGGTTGCATAAGTAGCACTGCAGAATGGTTATTGATGCTTACGTGAGAAGTCACTCGCTTTATACTCAATTATTGCTACAGTAATTGCTGCATCATATCTCTCATATTATTGATTCGATTATTGTCACAGTATCATCTGCATAGTATGATATATTATTAAATCAATAATTGAGACGACAAAGTTATTCATATTATTACATTGCAATATTTACAATGTCTAGAAGTTCTGTCAAGGAGAGGTTTGGTCACCTAATTGCGCGCCAATAGGGAGAAATTTTTATTGAAAAGCCCCCTCTTTCCTGGGAACGACCTGGTTGTTAAATATTATGAGTTATAATATTGATGATGAATAAGCTCGTGTTGATTAAAGATGAAATTGATAATTCCATTGTGTGGAAATTATTAGTGTTAGTAGAAATTGATATTTATGTCGATAATAATTGATGTCTGGAGGTTATATTGTTCAATCGGGTATATTCGGGGCACTTTTTGTGTCAGAGTACTATTCACGAGTTACTATTCACCTGAAAAATATAATTCTTTTCGATCTAAATCATTTTTGGGTAAAATATTATTCCATGAGGAGATATGCTAATTTTTCAGACCGTTGGTTGATGTTATAATAGTGAATCAATATGGACTACTGGTGGAAAGTTATAATAGTGAGTCAATATGGACTGCTAGTGGAAAGTTATAATAGTGAATCAATATGGATCGCTGGTGTAAAGTTTTAATAGTAAATCAGTATGGACTGTTGCTTTAAGTTTTAATAGTAAATCAATATGGACCGTCTGTTTAAAAGTAAATCAATCTGGACCGTTCATGAATTAGTTACTATTCAGTCCATTCTCTTATAAATAGAAGCTCATTCCTTCATTATTTCTTACGAATTCACTGAAACTCTAGAGAGAGAAATTATAGCGAGAAATTAGAAGAGAAGTCTGCTACATCACTATTTCAATATCCAGCTTCTTCTAAGGTAAGGGGTATTATTTCTTTCTTATTCATGAAGAGAACTTCTGTTATTTCATTCTTTATTATTATCTTGGAATAACCTGTTATGCGAAGTACCGCATACATGGTGAAATTCTTCTGTTATTCCATTCTTTATTATTATGTTGGAATAACCTGTTATGCGAAGTACCGTATACATGGTGAAATTTTTATGTTATTCCATTCTTTATTATTATGTTGAATAACCTTTTATGCTGGCACCGCATACATGGTGAAATTCTTCTATTATTCCATTCTTTATTATTATGTTTGAATAACCTTTTTATCAATCGCCGTATACGTGGTGAAATTCTTCTATTATTCCATTCATTTATTATTGTAAATGCGTTGAATTGAATTCCATTATTTATTATACTGTTGGAATAACATGTATGTGCGCCTATCGCATGCATGGTGATTTCGTTGTTATTCCATTCTTTATTATTCGACGAGAATATCCTCGTCATGCGTTCACGCCGGACATTCGTTCCATTATTTATTCTTCTCGTCGGAATATCCTCGTCATGCATTCACGCCTTAACTCGGTTCCATTATTTATTATTCTATTGAATAACTCCGTCTGCGTAAGGCCTATCGCATGCATGGTGATTTCGTTGTTATTCCATTCTTTATTATTCTATCTAATATCTTTATCAAGCGTTTATGCTTTAACTGGTTCCATTATTTATTATTATGTCGTAATATCATCATGTCGTATGCTTATGCCGGACTTCGGTTCCATTATTTAATATTTTGTTGCAATAACTCAGTATAAAGCGGTTATATCGCATGCATGGTGATTTCGTTGTTATTCCATTCTTTATTATTTTGTCGGAATATCCTGTCTGTGCGTTTACGTCGGACCTGGTTCCATTATTTATTATTCTATTGGAATAACATGTCTGTACGGTCTATCGCATACATGGTGATTTCTGTTGTTATTTCATTATTTATTATTCTATCGGAATATCTTGTCTGTGCGTTTACACCGGACCTGGTTCCATTATTTATTATCCTGTCGGAATATCCTGTCTGTGCGTTTACGCCGGACCTGGTTCTATTATTTATTATTCTGTTTGGAATAACATGTCTGTGCAGTTTATCGCAAGCATGGTGAATCCTTATGTTATTCCGTTCTTTATTATTCTGTTGGAATAACCTATTTATGTGGATTACCACATGCGTGGTGAATGATCCTTTGTATTCATTCCTTATTAAATTATGGAAATGATCTGTATACGTGGATTACTGCATGGCGGGTGAAAATCCATTTGCAGTTTCATATATTCTATTATACTCAGTTGGTTAAAGTTTTGGTTTCTATACTCCATGAAATTAGTGGAATATCCTTGATATTTGCACTTCATCCAGTATCTTTTCATGGAAATATTCTTCTGAGCATTCATGAATTTTACTCCACAAAGAAGTATCATGTTGAAAATTTGGACGTTATTAATTTCTGGATAAATTAATTCTTGAACTTGTTTTATTGAATTATTATGTCATTGTCATCATCCTCATGCTTGTAGTATAATGAAAGTCATCTTTGGCTTACGTGCATAGATGGACTTAGTATGATTATGACCAGGGATTATTCGGTATAATCATGACCTATAATGTTATAAATGATATGGTAAAAGTCCTCAGTGGCCTGTAATGCATTAATGGACAATTTTTGGTATGATTATGACCAGGGATTATTCGGTATAGTCATGACCATTGATGATTTAATGAATATCCTTGGCCCATAGTATAGGGATGATTAGATGATGTGTTTTATTTATTAAGCTGAGTCTCAGCGATAAAAATTAATGAAAACATTTTATACCATAGAAGATAGTAGATTTTATTTTCTACTTGACTCTTCTAATGGATTGCTTGTTCCGCTGCAGTTAAACTTGATGTCTATTGTATTTTATCAGTTTAACATTGTTGAAGACTATTGATAATTTATTCTGCATTATCATAGTCATAATATTTCTTACTTGGCTAGTTGAGCTCACCCTTTCTTTCACTGTTCTCTTCAGGAAATGAGAATATAGCTGGGACGAGTCAGGGAAAGGAGTGACGGTCCAGATGATAACATTAGTAGTCCTTACTATTTTGTTAAATAGTGTGATAATAAATGTAATGAGAACTCCTTTGAGTGTGGATATTGTCTAGATGACAATATTCCTATTAAACTCTCAGTTTATGTATTGTCATATATTACAAGGCTATAATTAAGTTTGTATTTATATTCTATACAATGTATTTGGCAACTCAAGATGGGTGATGTATACCAATTTTTTGGGGCGTCACAGTTGGTATCAGAGCTTAGGGATATGATCTCTGGCTGAGATGTGAGATAAGAACTAGGAGGGGAGAGACGGGGAATTCCTTCGCTAGTATGACCTACCTAAGTTTATTTGGTATTTAATTGGTCGGTCAGAGTATAGGGATAATATGTGATATGTTAATTAACCCTTGTTTTGTGACAGTGTTTGAAAATGGCATCTGAAAATGTTGAGATAAGTAATGGAGCAAAATAATATAACCGTATCGCAGTACGAGGCTAAGTTTGCGGAGTTATCCCGGTTTGCACCCCATTTGATCGATAATGAGGAGCGAATGACGCGAATGTTTCTAAGAGGTTTGAAACCCGATATACGTCAATACCTCATTTCTCATAAAACTTTGTTTATATTCAGATGTTGTGAATATGGCTTAGTTATTGGCGCACGATAATGAGTCAGCACAACCAAAAGTTAACGACCAACAACACAATAATAATCGTACCGGTGGCAACGACCATCGGAACAATGATAACCATCGTCGGGGAAATTATCATGCCAAGAATGGTGACCACTTCGGTGGTAATCATGGCCAAGACAATAGGAGTTGAATGTTCAAGAAGAGAAGGTTCAACAAAGATGGAAAGACATCAGCACCAGCACCCGTTGTTAAGGAAGGAGAACGACCGTCGGTCGTATGTTACAAATGTGGAGGGGAAGGACACATAAGTCCAAACTGCACGATGCAGTCTAAAGCATGTTATAATTTCGGAAAAGAACGCCACCTAGCCTGATTTTGTCGTACACCAAAGTCAAGTTCAGCTGGGATGGAGGCATCAAAAGGCTTCCCAGACAAGACAAAATCGATAGTTAAAGGGAGAGCGTTTGTCGTAACCTCCCAAAAAGTAAGGAATCCGAACGAGGTGATCACGGGTAAGCTAATCATAAATGCTAGCAAAGTTTATACTTTATTTGATACCGGTTCTATCCATTCCTTTATTTCTCCTACTTGCGCTCAACGTTTAAATTTGACTCCGGAGAAATTAGACTTTGACTTATCTGTTAAAACTCCATTGGGAGAAACCTTCATTACATCCACGGTTTATAAGTCTTGTTTAATTCATATCGGTAACCACACGTTACCTGTCGATCTTATTTCTTTGAAAATACTTGCATTTGATGTGATTTTAGGGATTGATTGGTTAACTACTCATCATGTTAAAATCGTTTGTTTTCGTAAGGTTGTTAGGTTTAATATTCCTAACCAACCTATTATGCAAATTCAAGCAACCAAACCATTAAAATCCATCACTATCATTTCAAGCCATAAAGCTATTCGTTTATTGAAAAACGGATGTCGAGCTTTCTTAGCTCATGTCACAGATCTAAACAAAAATACGTCAGTTTTGAATTATATTTCTATTGTTAATGAATTTCCTGACGTATTCCCTGAAGAACTTCCTGGCCTACCCCCAGAGCGTGAAATTGAATTTTATATCGTCCTTGAATCCAGTACAAAACCCATTTCCAAAGCCATATATCTAATGGCTCCTATTAAACTTCAAGAGTTAAAAACCCAACTACAGGAATTGTTAGACATTGGTTTCATTCGTCCTAGTACGTCTCCTTGGGGTGCTCCTGTTCTATTCGTGAAGAAGAAAGATGGAAGTATGCGACTTTGAATTGATTATCGGGAGTTGAATCATGTCACCATAAAAAATAGGTACCTGTTACCTCGTATTGATGATCAGTTTGACCAGTTGCGAGGCGCCAAATTCTTTTCAAAGATCGATCTTCATTCTGGATATCATCAGTTGAAGATTAAAACTGATGACATTCTAAAGACTGCTTTCAGAACTCGATACGGGCATTATGAATTCCTAATTATGTCTTTTGGATGGACTAATACTCCTGCTACCTTCATGGGCATGATGAACTGAATATTCAAGGAATATTTGGATCACTTTGTGGTCGTTTTTACTGATGACATCCTCATATACTCCAAAACCCGTGAAGACCATGAGCAACACTTGAGGCTGACATTTCAAAAGCTTCGTGAAAACAAGCTATATGCCAAGTTAAAGAAATGTGAGTTCTGACTTGAGGAAGTTGCATTCCTTGGGCATGTGATATCAAATCATGGAATATCTGTTGACCCGGCAAAGATTGAAGCAATTCAAAGCTGGGAGCAACCTAATTCAGTGACCGAAGTACGTAGCTTTCTCGGCTTAGCTGGTTATTATCGGAGATTCGTAGAAGGATTTTCTCAAATCGCTACTCCATTAACGCAGCTGACTCGAAAAGATACAAAATTCGGTTGGAGCGAGGAATGAGAGAAGAGTTTTCAAGAACTCAAGAGTAGACTCGTTTCAGCACCTGTTCTGATAATACCATCTGGCACGGAGGGATTTGTCATTTACAGTGATGCTTTAGGAGAAGGGTTAGGATGTGTTCTCATGCAACATGGGAAAGTCATAGCCTATGCCTCCCGACAACTCAAAGAATATGAGAGGAATTATCCTACTCGTGATCTAGAGTTGGCCGCTATCGTTTTTGCGCTTAAGATTTGGAGGCATTACCTGTATGGAGAGAAGGTGGAGATTTATACGGATCATAAAAGCCTCAAATATTTCTTCACTCAAAAGGAACTCAACATGCAGCAACGACGTTGGCTTGAGTTGTTGAAAGATTATGATCATACCATCCAATACCATCCTAGAAAAGTGAACGTAGTAGCTGACGCATTGGGTAGAAGATCATATGCGGGTACGAGTGCGATATTGTCAATGCAAAGGCCCATTTTGTGTGACTTATAAAGGATGGAGATAAAGTTAAAGACTCTAGGGACCCATGTGATGATGGCGAATATACGAGTAGAACCGACTTTAATCGATAAAGTTAAAGCTACTCAAGCTACAGACCTGGAGCTGATGCATATGAAGAAGAAAGTGGAAGAAGGTGATATTCCAAAAGCAAGAATCGATGAAGAAGGAATACTTCGAGTCAACTCCAGACTTTTTGTTCCTAACGATTCTGACCTGAAGTATAACATCATGATGGAGGCGCACAACACACCGTTTGTAATCCAACTTGGGAGTACCAAAATGTATCGTGATCTTCGTCATACATTTTGGTGGAACAATATGAAGAGAGAGATAGCGATGTTTATTTCAAGGTGTCTAACTTGTCAACGAGTCAAGGCGGAGCATCAAGTGCCAAAAGGTCCATTGCAACCACTTGGAATTCAAGAATGAAAGTGGGAGCACATTACCATAGATTTTGTTACTGGTCTTCCCAAGGTTTCTCAAGGCATAGATGCGATTTGGGTCATTGTAGATAGATTGACCAAGTCTGCTCATTTCTTACCGATACGAGAAACTTATACACTTGAACGTCTTGCTAGTATGTACATAAACGAGATTGTAAGATTGCATGGTATGCTAGTAACCATAGTTTTTGACCGAGACCCAAGATTCACTTCAAGATTTTGGTTTAGTTTGCAAAAAGCTATGTGCACGGATTTACGATTTAGTTCGGTATATCATCCTCAAACGGATGGACAGTCGAAAAGGACTATTCAAACTCTTGAAGATTTATTAAAACTCTGTGTCCTTGAGTTCAAGGGAAGTTGGGACAAGTTCTTACCATTGGTGGAGTTTTCCTACAACAATTGTTATCCAACAAGTATTGGCATGGCTCCATTTGAGGCGTTGTATGGAAGAAAGTGTCGTTCTCTAGTATGCTGGGATGAGGTGGGTGAAGCTACATTTTTGGGACCGAATTTGGTATGTATGACTGCAGAAAAGATTTAAACGATCCGACAATGTATAAAAACCTCACAAGATAGACAAAAGAGTTATGTTGATCTTCATCGAAAGTACGTGGAATTCGATATTGGAGATCATGTGTTGTTACGTGTTGCTCCATGGAAAGGAGTTACAAGATTTGGAAAGAGAAGAAAGCTCAATACTCGATTCATTGGCCCATTTATAATCCTCAAACGAGTACGAACTGTGACCTATAGACTCACCTTACCGCCAAGTATGTCTCGTGTTCATAATATTTTTCACATATCTATGTTACGTAAATATGTGAAAGACCCGAACCACATTATTGAATTAGAACCGAACGAGATAGAGGAAAATTTAACGTATGAAGAGTTACCTGTTAAAATCTTGGATAAGAAGGATCATATTCTACGCTCCAAGGTTCTACCTCAAGTCAAAGTTTTATTGAGAAACCACGATGTGGAAGAAATGACCTGGTAGTTAGAATCTGAGATGAAGTCAAGATATCATCACCTCTTCGATATATCAGGTACGCACCCTAATTTTGAAGACGAAATTTCATAAGAAGGGGAGGTTGTAAGACCCCAACTTTTATGAATAAAGATTAATTTCTCTCGAATTATATTTTTGAATATTATGGTGTGGATATAATATAATGTTATAGTTGTGGGTAATATTTATAAATTTTGCAAAGTAAGAAAATGGTTATATAATATTTGATTCGTCGGGGAATATTCATTTTAACAGGGAATATTCGTACGACGGGACAATCATTAGTGGACCCCACAACAGAAGTATTGTCGTAATAAGAAAACGATGTAATTATCTTTTATAAAATAACTATTAAGTGTTACCGTTAAAAGCTGTTGAACTACCCAAAGAGTAAAAGTATAGTAATACGCGTGGTTGCATAAGTAGCACACGATATTGGTTATCGATGCTTACGTGAGAAGTCACTCGATTATACTCAATTATTGCTATAGTAATTATTGCATCATATCTCTCATATTATTGATTCGATTATTATCACAGTATCATCTGCATAATATAATATATTATTAAATCAATAATTGAGACGACAAAGTTATTCATATTATTAAATTGCAATATTTACAATGTCTAGAAGTTCACATCGAGAGAGGTTTGGTCACCTAATCAAGCGCTACCAATAGGGAGAAATCCTTATTGGACAGCCCCTTCTTTCCTGGGAACGACCTGGTTGTTAAATATTGTGAGTTATAATATTGATGATGAATAAGCTCGTGTTGATTAAAGATGAAATTGATAGTTCCATTGTGTGGAAATTATTAGTGTTAGTAGAAATCGATATTTATGTCAATAATAATTGATGTCTGGAGGTTATATTGTTCAATCGGGTATTCGGGGCACTTTTTGTGTCAGAGTACTATTCATAAGTTACTATTCATGAGTTACTATTCACAGAGTACTATTCACCCAAAAAATATAATTCTTTTCGGTCCAAATCATTTTTAGGTACAATATTATTCCATGAGGAGAAGTGCTAATTTTTCAGACCATTGGTTGAAGTTATAATAGTGAATCAATATGCACCGCTGGTGGAAAGTTATAATAGTGAATCAATATGGATCGCTGGTTTAAAGTTTTAATAGTAAATCAGTATAGACCGTTGCTTTAAGTTTTAATAGTAAATCAATATGGACCGTCCGTTTAAAAGTAAATCAATCTGGACCGTTCATGAATTAGTTACTATTTAGTCCATTCTCTTATAAGTAGAAGCTCATTCCTTCATTATTTCTTACGAATTCACTGAAACGCTAGAGAGAGAAATTATAGAGAGAAAGAAGAAGAGAAGTCTTCTACCTCACTATTCTAATATCCAGTTTCTTCTAAGGTAAGGGGTATTATTTCTTTCTTATTCATGAAGAGAACTTCTGTTATTCCATTCTTTATTATTATGTTGGAATAAAATGTTATGGAAAGTACCGCATACATGGTGAAATTCTTCTATTATTTCATTCTTTATTATTACTTTGGAATAACCTGTTATGCGAAGTACCGCATACATGGTGAAATTCTTATGTTATTCCATTCTTTATTATTATGTTGGAATAACCTGTTATGCGAACTACCGCATATATGGTAAAATTCTTCTATTATTCCATTCTTTATTATTATGTTGAAAGTACCTTATAACTTCTATTATTCTCGTTTTAATATCCTGCCTACGCTTTCTACGGACCGGGTTCCATTATTTATTATTCTATTGAATAACTCGTCAAGTGCTATCATCTATCGCATACATGGTGATTTCATTGTTCTTCCATTCTTTATTATTTTATCGGAATATCCATGCTCATGTGTTTACGCCGGACCGGTTCCATTATTTATTCTTCCGCTTTAATATCCTATCTGTATGCGCTTACGCCGGACTCGGGTTCCATTATTTATTATTCTTCCATTATTTATTATTCTCGCTGAATAACTCGTCTGCAAGGCTATCTATCGCATGCATGGTGATTTCTGTTGTTATTCCATTCTTTATTATTCGTGCTTAATATCCTCGCATGCAAGCGCTTCTACCGGACTGGTTCCATTATTTATTATTCTATCGTAATATCCTCGTCTGTAAGGCGTTCTTACGCCGACTCGTTCCATTATTTATTCTTCCGTTTAATATCCCGTACATGCATTTACGCCGGACCTGGTTCCATTATTTATTATTCTGTTAGGAATAACCTGTATGTGAAGTCTATCGCACCGATGGTGAATCCTTCTGTTAATCCATTTTTTATTATTATGTTGGAATAACATGTCTATGTGGATTACCACATGTATGGTGAATGATCCTTTGTATTCTTTCCTTAATAAATTGTGGAAATGATCTGTATACGTGGATTACAACATGGCTGGTGAAAATCCATTTGCAGTTTCATATATTCTATTATACTCAGTTGGTTAAAGTTTTGGCTTCTATACTTCATGAAATTAGTGGAATATCATTGATATTTGCACTTCATCTAGTATCTTTTCATGGAAATATTCTTCTGAGCATTCTTGAATTTTACTTCACAAATAAGTATCATGTTGACAATTTGGACGTTATTAATTTCTGGATAAATTAATTCTTGAACTTGTTTTATTGAATTATTATGTCATTGTCATCATCCCCATGCTTATAGTATAATGAAAGTCATCTTTGGCTTACGTGCATAGATGGACTTAGTATAATTATGACCAGGGATCATTCGGTATAATCATGACCTGTAATTTTATAAATTATATGGTAAAAGTCCTCAGTGGCCTATAATGCATTGATGGACAGTTTTTGGTATGATTATGACCAGGGATTGTTCGGTATAGTCATAACTGTTGATGATTTAATGAATATCCTTGGCCCGTGGTACAGGGATGATTAGATGATGTGTTTTATTTATTAAGTTGAATCTCAACAATAAAAATTGATGAAAACATTTTATACCATAGAAGATAGTAGATTTTATCCTCTATTTGACTCTTCTAATGGATTGCTTGTTTCGCTGCAGTTAAACTTGATGTCTATTGCATTTTATTAGTTTAACATTGTTGAAGACTATTGATAATTTATTCTGCATTTTCATAGTCATAATATTTCTTATTGGGCTAGTTGAGCTCACCCTTTCTTTCATTGTTCTCTTCAAGAAATGAGAATATAGATGGGATGAGTCGGGGAAAGGAGTGACGATCCAGATGATAGCATTAGTTGTCCTCACTATTCTGTTAAATAGTGTGACAATAAATGTAATGAGGACTCCTTTGAGTGTGGATATTGTCTAGATGACAATATTCCTATTAAACTCTCAGTTTATGTATTGTCGTATATTACACGGCTATAATTAATTTTGTATTTGTATTCTGTACCATGTATTTGGCGACTCAAGATGGGTGATGTATACCTATTTTTGGGGGCGTCACATAGTAATGGAATTATACCTTTGTAATGTGAAAGAACTTGCTACTACTTGAACTCTTAAACTTTAAGGAAGCTTGTATGCTCTCAATTCTCACTTAGCAAATTCTCAGACAAATCTCAGCAACAAGAATGAAGAAACACAATTGCTATTTATAGAGGAATACAAATCCAGACATTGCATTTTCCTATTGAATCAAACTCGTGTGTTAATGGATTGCATGAAGGTTATGGAGGAGTTGTTAGATTGGTTGTTGGAACTCATCATAATCACCATTCCCCCATGATAATGATCTGGGGAGTTGCAAGAAAATGAAGAACATAGGCTAGCCTTTTTGTTTTATACGTGATTGAGGTTTTAGAGTAAATGGGACACTCAATTTGGGACAAAGGAGAAAGCCTCAGCATTTCTTATCATCAAGGCTTGGTTTGGTCTATTTAATTTCCCACAATGAAATCTTAATGTACAATTGTTACCATATTGGGAATTTCAGGGATAAATTATACCCTCACATCATATAGTCCATGTACATTAAATATATGCAATAAAATAATGCAGTCAGGTATTATTGTCCGGGTAGTTCCATAATTAATTCTACTACTCATGTAACCATATAATAACCTTATTATATTAATATCTTACTTATTTATGTTAAATAAATAAATTTATTCCTTCCCTTGATTAATTACCACTTGATATAATATAGATCATATAACTTAATATATAGTCACACAACGTCGCACTGCACTATATAGTATAGTTGTATTATTGCTTTTATCCGAATAATCATAATATAATATGATCATATAAATAATTTATTCACTTCCTTGATTAATTAACATCATTATTAATTAATCCAATCATCATTGATTAATATATTTATGGACTTCCATAATCATTATTTATCTATATAATATATTGCAAATAGTAGTAATCACACATTATTAGTTAATTACTATGAATTAAATATTCTACCACAACTGTCAATAATTAATTAACAATTAATAATCACATATTAATTAACCTCATTAACATCAATTAAAAATCCATAAATATACTACAACAACCATTAACAATTAATATTACTTAATTGCTTACTTTATAATTCCTTTGTTAATTAATATTACTGTTAATATTTCCCATCACCATGCCACACAAGTCTTCAATGAGTTCATCACAAAACTCCACACATCCTCAATTATTCAGTTATCTAATATAAATGAGTTATCTCATTTCATAACACGAAATCGTTCATATTCAAATAAATATTTATTTCCATTAATATATTTATTTAATAATATGTGGAAATTCTGCATTACATCCTCCCCCTTATAAAAATTTCATCCTAATTGCTACAAGGTTACACAAATAAATGGGGATAATCCCTTATCATCCTATCTTCTAACTCCCACGTTGCCTCCTCGACATTGTGGTTACGCCAAATCACTTTTACAGAAGAAATAACTTTATTCCTTAAGGTTTGCTCTTTCTTATCGAGAATTTGGACAGGATCATTTCCTTATTCGTAACTTCTATGTTCAAAGGGTCTTTTAAACGTTCTCGGGGTGTACTAAGTTTACTAGCAAATTCTTTAGATACAAACGAACAGGTGGCACCCGAATCAAATAATACATAAGCATTTATATTATTGATTGCGATTATACCTGACACCACGTCCTTTGCAGCTACGGCGTCTTGGACGGTCATGTTAAAGGTTCGAGCGGTAGATCGATTGGGTTGTGCAGGTCCACCAATCATCAACTTACTTCCTCCTCCTTGGCTTCCGCCAGCTCCACCGCTTCCTTTCTTCGGGCAATCCTTTATCTGGTGCTCTGTTGATCCACAAGCAAAACATCCTTTGATTTTCTTCGGCTTTGGGCAATTTGGCGAGATGTGCCCCTCTTGGCCACAGTTATAGCAAGTGATTTTCCTCTTCCAGCATTCTCCCTGATGGCTTCTTCCACATTTGTTGCAAGCTACGGTCCTTGTGACGCCCCCAAAATAGGTATACACAACACCCATTCTGAGTCGCCAAATACATGGTATAAAAAGCAAACTACAACTTCAATAATACAAATGTCGTGTGAAATACGACAATATATACTGTGAGTTTAAATATAATATTGTCTTCTAGACAATATCTATACTCAAATAAATCCCCATCATAATTATTGATTCATTATTTTACAAAAATGGTGAGGACAACTAAACAACTCTCTCTAGAACCTTCATTCCATACCCCGACTAGTACTCGCTACATTCTCGCCTCCCGAGAAGAAAAAAATGGAACAACAAGGAAAAGGGTGAGCTCAACTAGCCCAAGAAAAGAATATTATGACTAAGATAATATACAACAAATTATCGTTAGTCTTCAACAGGAAAAAATCGATAGAATACAATGTAGCAAACAAGTTTCGAGATCAATATTCGCAGAAGGCGAAATAATAATTCATAGAAGAGTTACGTAGAGAATGAAATCTACTATAATCTATGAATTTAACGATATCATCAATATTTTATCCTCAGAACATCAATCAATATGCATCCGAATCAAATATTCATCTTTGCACTACAGCCAAAGATATTCATCACCGGTCATGTTCATTTAAACACTGCTCATCTTTGCACTACACAGCCAAAGATATTAATCAATCGGTCATGTTCATCTCAACACTGCTCATCTTTTCTACAAAGCCAAAGATATTCTTCAGAAATCATTCATCTTTTTACTACGTGCCAAAGATATTTAATAATATCATCATTTAAGACCGAGGATGATGAAAATATTTTTAAAGAAACGAATCCAAAGGAAACAAAATGACAAGGATTAAGGATTAAGGATTCGACTTGGTTTTATCCACGCCCAAAAATACCTCAAAAATAATCATAGTAGTGTAAAATTCAAGAATGATCAAAACATGGATACAATCGAGTTAGTATCCGTAATAGATATTTTGGACAAAAAGAAGAAATTTTATTTTTCTATGAATAGTGTCATCATAAATAGTGTCAGAGTACGTGAATAGTGCCAGATATCGTGAATGGTAACTCACACCAAAAGATAGAAATTCCACAAAAACATCTTCACGCTTCATGAATAGTACTGTGAATAGTAACTCGTGAATAAGAACTCATGAATAGTAACTCGTGAATAGTAACTCATGAATAGTAACTCATGAATAGTAACCCCACATGAAAAAGTTCCAAATTTGATAAAAACTTCAGATCAACATTTCAAGATAATGATATTGAAGAAATAATATTATTACGAAAAAAATAATATCCCCTTACCTCGAAAGATCGGTGCTTTAAATTTGAAACACCTGATATAAAGGCGACTTGGACTTGCACCGTATAGCAATACTCAAAGTATACTCAAAATACTCACAAGAATACGCTCGATAATATAGAGAGAAAACTTGAGCTTAAAGTGTGATTTTCAATTCTAACCTAAGCACCCTATTTATAGGAAATTACTTGTAACACCAAAAGCAGAAAATTTAATAAATTAATATATATATATAATTCAAATTCATACGCCAACCTTAGAATTCAGATCCTAGCATTTCCCACATGCCACCTTCTAGAAAGAAATGATAAAAACGTTTTTCATTAAATAAATAATTAAAACTTACAAAATTAATTATTTCGGAGCTTCGGAACTTCAATAATTCATAATAAATAGCCCTTTCATCAGAAAATTCGAATCTCGCGAGTTTTTATAGGAAATTCAATTCTCTACAACTTTGCAGAAGAAAGTGTTTCCAAATTCCAAATAGAAATTGACCGAAATCCATAAACGGGCGATTTTACAAGCTATAATCAAATTTCAGTCAATAAATGGGGTCCACCGACATGTTTAACATGTTTTAAACATTTATTGCAACAAAAATACTCTTCCTCCTCGTATACTCATATATCCCACATTCGTTGTAAAAATATCACCGGTTATATATTATTAAAATAATATATTTAAATGAATTATTTTATTAGAAAAAGATAAAATATTAATTTTCAACAATTGTCATTTTAAAAAATTTCTCCATCTATATCCACATAAAATCAATATTTTCCTCATCATATAAATCAATAATTAATTATTCACAAATAATATTACGTAATCACAATATTGACAACCAAAGAGCGCCTCCTGGAAAGAAGGGGCTTTCCAATAAGAATTTCTTCTTCTTGGCGCCGCAATTAGGTGACCAAACCTCTCCTTAGATGTAACTTTCTAGACATTGCCAATAATGTTATCTAATAATATTATTCAGATAATATGAATTATTGCTTCGATAATGAAAGATACTTTGTGTAATGACAATTATCAAAACAACAAAGAATATAAAATATCAACGCAAAGAATTATTAACTCAATAAAATATCGAATAAAGAATTATCGTAACCATTATCGAGTAGTGCCTTCACGTAAGAATCAATAATTGGTGCAATACCAAGTGCTACTTGCTCAACAACGCGTATTAGTGTGTTTTAACCACCGGTATTCCAACAATATAAATTGGTAATAACTACGCTGTTATTTAAAAACAACTTATATTTGTCGCTTTCTTCATCCAATCACTTTCCGTTATGGGGCCCACACATGGTCAAGGCCATTATACGAATATTCCCTGACAAAAGATTTAATATTCCACGACCAAACGAATATTCCCATTTATAATGAATATTTTATAACCACTTGCTTAATTTGAAATATTTGCATATTTAACCCTTAACTATCCACATTAATCAAATCAACCCTTACTATTTCAAAATAATAAATAAAGGAAATTCCTTTTTATTTAAAAAATTTTGGGGTCTTACAGTCCTCTTCTTGAAATTTCCCTGGTGACTCCCACCTTGGTTATTGTTTCTGTTGTTGTTATTATTTTCCCATTTCCTTTTTTCGGAGTTACTTCCTCCGTTGCTGCTCCCTCCACGATGTTCACTACTAGCATTTTTGTTCTTCTTCTCCTTATGATACAGACTTAAGGCCTCACTGCCACCTTCCGCAATGATTTCCTTCTCCAACAATGTCGTAAAGGAATCAATCTGGAAGACCGATACCTTATTGTACAACCACGGTTTTAACCCTTGCTCAAAACGTCTCGCCTTCCTCTCCTCATCCACAACTTGGTGCTTTGTAAATCGCGCTAGTTCATTGAACTTAGTTGCGTACTGCGCCACCGTCATATCACCTTGTGTTAACTCTAGAAATTTTACTTCCATCCTACTCTTCATACTCTTCGAGAAATAGTTCTCAAAGAACAATGTAGTAATCCTCTCCCACGTTATCGTTCCTTCCCCTGCTCTCTGTTGGTTAGTTTCCCACCAATAGTTCGTTTCGCCCCTCATCATGTATGTGGCAAATACTGTCTTCTGGTCTTCTCCAACATGAGCTATAGTGAAGGCCTTCTTGATCTCCTTAATCCAGGTTTGTGCAACTATCGGGATAGTGGTTCCCATGAACTCTGGGGGTCCTACACTCTTAAAATCTTTGAAGGTTGTTACTGGGACAGCTTGGGGAACGGGTGGTACGGGTTCGTTTCTTCCCCTCAGAGCTTCTCCCAATAAATCTACTAGTCTCTGTATCGGATCTACAGGACCTCTCTCATCATTAACTGACTTTTCTGGGACAGTTATTCTATGTCTGGACGACATTTTCTGCATCACAAAATTTTTCACTTTATTATCTAATTATAATATTTAGGCATTTCTCAATAGAAAAGAACTATAAGTTCATAACACGTTTCTGAAATAAGATCATTTATATTCATATGCCAAATGGTTACATTACATGTTCTTTTCTAGTATACTTCTATAAATGATACACATATCCCCTACTATCACAAAAGACAGGGACATACTAACTTACTACCCCTTTAACACTTTCCAGAAGTTTGGGGGTTTACCACTATCTCACATCTTACACAAAAGACTAAGATTACAACAACATTTTAACATCACATAAATAAAAATACTACACTAATAAGCTCTTCCCTCTAGACTCAGTCTAACATCCCACGCTCAACGGCGCTCTGATATTCCTTCTGTGTGATGTGCACCACCATGTCTCGGCTTAGGGTATAACGGGTCTGTCCTTGTTCAGCTGGGTAGTGATGTACCCCATCTATCAATCTCTCCATGGCCGTGCGTAGAGCATAGCCCATCTTGTTCATCTTCCTCCTCTTGTACCGCACCTCATCCTCTAGCTCATCTGCCCTATCATTGGCTTCTTCCCACTTCTCCTCGAAGTGAATCCTATCCATCACCTCCATCTCTAACTGAGTTCGTAGAGGCTCCTTCTCCGCCCTCTCACTCAAAACCTTCTGCTCTAATTCCTCTAGTTTTCTTGCCACCTCAACATTCCTTGCCACAGCTCGGTGAAACAAAGCTCCCATCTGGATCCCTACTTCCTTACGATGAGAAATCTCCACCTCCATCTCCTGCATCACTAGTTGCCTCTGATGGTCCTCGTCCCTCAACTTCTGGAACGAAAACTCCCTCTCCCTAGCCTCAGCCTCTAGCTCCTCTACTCTACATCCCAACTCCAATATCTGTTCCTCATACTCTCCTAACATCCAATCCTCAAAAGTAGCCTCCTCGGAGTCCCCTACAGGCTGGGGCTCCTCCTCCAAAGGCTCCTCTTTAGGGTCAGACTCCACCTCTTCCTCATCGTCACCATCAAAAGGGGCTACTACTGAAATAGGCTCTGCTATCAAGGGTGTCTCAAATACTACGTGGATATCACGCGGCTCCTCCTCTACTACTCGGCTAGGTCCTCCAATGTCAGTCATCCTATAATCACCAACATAAGACAACACAAACAACAACTCTATTAGAATGTTAAATAAACATAAGTTCATTATATAGAATGAAGTTACATTTCATAACACACTAAATCTCTCAAGGAAAACTCTACACAAGTTTTATCTCCATCTTATCTTCTAAGTTCTCCCGAGTTATAATCTAAGGACGCTTGCTCCTAATGTTTATAACTATGGCTTTGATACCAACCTGTGACGCCCCCAAATTCGGACCTCCACTTGGTCACTCGAATCTGGTTCATCACGTTCTCATAGTAAAACCATAATAACTAAATAACTTATTCACAACGAAAAATCTAATTTAGAATAATATAAAATGATTTATTATAATTATTCCCCCAAGTCTCGCAACCTATAGTGCTTAATAGATTACATAATAATATCTAGTAAAGACTTATTACATGATCTTACTTAAGCTTAAACATAGTCTGAAATAGTCTTAATACAACATAATAGACTTTAAACATAAAAAGGACTTGTCGGTATCCTTGCCCTTGCCCTTGTCCTTCCCGGATACACTTCCCTGTTCTGCCTTAACTGAAAGGTTTTAAAAAGCAAGGATGAGCACAAATTGCCCAGCAAGTAATATACAACAAGGGTATGGGATATAATATCACAAGGTTTGAAATATCGAAGTGTCATTTCTAGGATAGTTCAATGTATCAGAATAACATCATGGGTAAGAAATATCAACAATTTTTTGAATAAGAACTATAATTCAATATAAATCAACAAATATATATGAATTCAACGACTATCAAGGTATCCAACTGGATAAACAATTTATACTGAGCAGTCACTAAGGACTATTGAACTTCCACTAGAGCTACCAATATTAAACTGATAACCCAAAAATATCAAGTACTATAGATGATCAGTCTACAATACTTTACGTTATGCATAACACCTCAATAATATTTATTCATGTGGTGGGTTTCCAACAACATACACTACCCTTACCAAAAGGGTTGTCCAACTCAGTTTTCAAGATTTCCGCACCAATCAATTGGTCTGGACAACTTTTACAGACATACATATAGTCTAGCCGAATCAAATGGCATCGACTCTTTCACAATATTCAAGAATGCTCAAGGTTAAGACCTCCTACTCATGGACTTTTCATTTCAATGCAACACTGACTTATCAACTATGCATCACTCATATATATATATATATATATATATATATATATATATATATATATATATATATATATATATATATATATACAACAGTAGGTTTTAGATCACATTTAGCATCATAGGCATCATGCAAGTTTTTGTCCAAAAGTCAGAATTCACTATCTGAGATTCCAGACTGGCGCAAATGCGCCATGGCTAAGTTTAGGATCTGGCAATGCAGCTTGCCCTCCCTGCCAAGCCAAGATGCAACACGCCACTGTGGTTCTGTCAAATTTGCCCAAAACAATCATACATGATCTATTTTATCATGTTAAGGGTCTTTACATCCTCCTAGGTTCCCTTCTAAATTAAACATTTCAACTATTTAAGGCCATTCGAGGTCATGAACTCACAAGGTCTAGCATTCTTGTTTTCCAAACATACAAGATAGTTATAAAACTCATATTAGACATACTTGTGTGTATTCATAATACATATGTGAAACTAACACCGCTTTAGTTGAAAATAGGCTTTGTTCATGCTTCTCTTGAAATGTGCTACACAAGCATGGTATATATATGTTTATGCTACATGAATGAGTCTAAGTGTGTCATAAAACATGATCACAAATGTCAGATTTTAGTCCTCATGGTATCTTGACAATATTCACATTCAAAGCTTGCTAATAGATTCAATATGCTCATGTTTCCTTACTAATCAAATAAAAACAAGCTAGAGGTTTATTCATGCATTTCCAAGTTATACTAAATGCTTTCGAAGTGAAAATATAAACCATGTAAAAATCATGCATGTTAGATCACTAGGCTAAGCTTCTTATTGAAAATATTTCTAACATAAGGCTTAATAAGTTTGAACATGCTCAAAAGAACTGTATACACTACAACATGCTCATCTATGTGCAAAATCAGTCATGCATAGCTTACTAGGTCCACAATTTGTAGAACATGATCTTTAACATAGTTTGTTTTCAAAACTTTGTCAAAATTTCCATGTAAACCATACGTCTTCATTAATCATGCAAGTGTATGAAAACATGCTCACATTAGGTTAACGTATCCATATATATATATATATATATATATATATATATATATATATATATATATATCATACACATGCTTACATGTTAGCTTGAGTCAAAGCAACTAGCTAATAATGATCGATTTGAAAATAGATTACTCAACTGAATTCAACAACCTAAAGTAGCATTTAATGTTACACCTCAATACAAATGTGGCGCGCAATTTAACGCCATGCCCGGTTCAAAGTCAGTATAGCGATCTACTTTGGCAGAAAGCTAGCCCAACCTCAAAAATTATTCACCAATTCATTTCCAAACAATCATGTATCAGTTTAAACATGTTTATATAGTCATATAACAACTTTATAACCAATACTCAACCTCATTAACATATAATTTCATGAATTCAAGAATTTGGATTTCAAGACTCAAGACTCCACTTTAATAGAAACTGAAATTAGAAAGCTAGTAATGGAATTATACCTTTGTAATGTGAAAGAACTTGCTACTACTTAAACTCTTAAACTCTAAGGATGCTTGTATGCTCTCAATTATCACCTAGCAAATTCTCAGACAAATCTCAGCAATAAGAATGAAGAAACACAACTGCTATTTATAGAGGAATACAAATCCAGACATTGCATTTTCCCATTGAATCAAACTCATGTGTTAAAGCATTGCATGAAGGTTATAGAGGAGTTGTTAGATTGGTTGTTGGAACTCATTATAATCACCATTCCCCCATGATCATAAGCTAGGGAGTTGGAAGAAAATGAAGAAGATAGGCTAGCCTTTTTGGTTTATACGTGATTGAGGTTTTAGAGTAAATGGGACACTCAATTTGGGAAAAAGGAGAAAACCTCAGCATTTCATATCATCAAGGCTTGGTTTGGTCTAATTTCCCACAATGAAATCTTAATGTACAATTGTTACCATATTGGGAATTTCAGGGATAAATTATACCATCGCATCATATAGTCCATATACATTAAATATACGCAATAAAATAATGCAGTCATGTATTATTCTCCAGGTAGTTCCATAATTAATTCTACTACTCATGTAACCATATAATAACCTTATTATATTAATATCTTACTTATTTATGTTAAATAAATAAATTTATTCCTTCCCTTGATTAATTACCAATTGATATAATATAGATCGTATAATTTAATATATAGTCACACAACGTCAAGACCGCACTATATAGTATAGTTGTATTATTGCTCTTATCCGCATAATCATTAATATAATATGATCATATAAATAATTTATTCACTTCCTTGATTAATTAACACCATTATTAATTAATCCAATCATCATTGATCAATATATTTATGGACTTCCATAATCATTATTTATCCATATAATATATTGCAAATAGTAGTAATCACACATTATTAGTTAATTACTAAGAATTCAATATTCTACCACAATTGTTAATAATTAATTAACAATTAATAATCACATATTAATTTACCTCATTAACATCAATTAAAAATCCATAAATATATTACAACAACCATTAACAATTAATATTACTTAATTGGTTACTTTACAATTCATTTGTTAATTAATATTACTGTTAATATTTCCCATCACCATGCCACACAAGGCTTCAATGAGTTCATCACAAAACTCCACACATCCTCAATTAATCAGTTATCTAATATAATTGAGTTATCTCATTTCATAACACGAAATCGTTCACATTCAAATAAATATTTATTTCCATTAATATATTTATTTAATAATACGTGGAAATTCTCGGGTATTATAAGTATGATACAAAGTATTGTACTAGTATAAGAAGAATGACATAATGTATGTGATGAATGATTATATGAATTAGTTTACGAGAAGAATACGTTGATTATACGTTAAAAGTCTTAAGCTAATTATAATGGACTTGTAGGATTTGTGTAGAAATTGGGCAAGCCCAAGTGCAAACTTGCTAAGTCCCAAAGATAAGAAATGCAAGTCCAATGTTAAGCCCAAAGTAATTAAAACCTAATCCCAAACCAAGAACCAAACCTGTGGATCGAACCAATGGATTATCGGGTAAGAAAACCCATGTGGGCCCCCTATGGTGAGTCATGGCTGGCCAACTTGGTGGCCAAGGAAGAGATAAGAGTTGTGGGAGCAATCAAAGAATAGTAAGGAGGTGGGGCTTAATGCCCTAACCTTGTAAAGTCTATAAATAAGAGAAGTTGTTGGTCATTTGTGCCTTGTTAAAATTCCACCAATATCTAAGAGCAATTATATTGAGAGATAAAAGGGAGAAGAGCTAGACCTTGATAATTCAAAGAAGAAGAAGAAAGAAAGCTAGAACTTCAAAGGTGATGAATCCTAAACCATTATTCTCCATCTCTTCAATTATAGTTTGATAGAGAAGTGAGTATTGGTGGTGCATGTACCATAAGAAGGAACAAGGATGGTTATTAGAGGACTTAAACCATAATAAACCATGTTGTAAGTGAATCATAATCATAAAAGTTATGAACTAATGAAGAACATTGAAGAATTGTTATTTTGTTGTTGATGGACAAGTTTAAAGCCATCATTTGTAGGCTTAGATGATTTATATTATGTTAAATGGAAAAAATCCATTTGGAACAGAGTAAAAATCTCAAGTATTGAAGTTATGGCGAAATTTACGAGATTAGATGATAATCATCGAAATCGTTAAATTCTCGGAATGAAAGTCAAAAGTCACCATTAAACTCAAAAATGTTAGTTTCCGATGGAGAATAGTCTAAATTTGTATTTTAGAGTTACGGACACAAAAATGGTAAAATTTTGACTTAGAACGAAGAAACGAGCTATGAACATTCACGAACGTTTACCGAATTTATAATGAAGAACTTAAACGGTGAATTCCATGTTAATGAATTGGAAAATATAAGATTTTCTAATGGAATCATAAAACATGTGATATGTGAGCTAACGGCTTCTGAACAAGACAATTCGGACTTAGAATGAATAATTTATGAGCTCAGAAAGTTTGTAGAAGAAATAAACTGTGAAATCTATCTGAGGCTCAGAATTCGGTCTTCTTGCATCAAGAGTATGAAAGTCGACACCGCATGACGCCAAAGCCGAACGCTCATATATTGTAAAGTGGCGCCGCAGCATGGCCAGGAGTCAAGGCATTGGCGCCGCAACGCCAAGACCGGGACTTAGAAACTGGTGACTCACGCCGCAGCGTGAGATTTATATAGGAAGCTGGCGCCGCAGCGCCAGAACTAAGGAAGACACAGTAATGAAGAGAAATGAATATAAAGACTGTGGAAATTAATTGATGGTTAATTATATACTTAATGAACCTAAAGTAACATCATTAAAGATGATTATAACCTTAAGAATTACAACTAAAAGTTGACAAAAGGTTATGAGAATGTAAATGTAAACACAAGGTAATAAATATGATAAATTGTAACAAACGTTAACCAATCTAAAGAATAATTAGATTGAGAAGAAGGGTAAGATACATTAGTAACCATATATGATTGTTTATGACCTAATGTGGTATGTTATGTGATTATGTATTATAAAATCCTTAAAGACTCAAAAGGAAAGTATATTATCTATAGAAGACGCTGAAGGCAAGTGTTCTAAGCCTTTTCTATGTTTATCCTGGACAAGCTTTGTGATTCATGTATCTTACGCATGTATTTATGTACAAAGAAGTCAAAGCCAATTCTTTCGGCTAGACTTAATTTGTTTTGTAGATTTCCTTATAATCTATCAAAGTTGTTATCTTTTGCCAAACTGTTTTGGTATAGATTTCAAAGAAAGACTGAGTATAAATAAACAAATGTTTTGTCGTCAAACGATAGGCACGTGAGGTTACCAAAACTTAAATATAGATACGTTTAAAGAAGTAGTGTTGTACAACATAGAGTACTATAATCTGATCACCTAGTTATGCTCGTAAGATATGCCGGACTTACGAACTTTATGTCGGGTTGTCCTTTTCAAAGAAAGAACGGAATGCTCAAGGTCTTGGACCAAAATTGATGTTTAACTAATATAGTTCATTGTTAAACATTTTAAAAAAAAAAGAGAAGTGTTATTTTGATTTATCTATAATACTTCATAACTATTGATTCAGTTATTGAAGATATACTATTTATATGATTCAAACATATTGTTTAAATGAAACTTTTATACTTGTTGAGCTAGTTATGCTCACTCTTTCTTGAACTATATGAATGCAGCTAAGACCGAACGACCTGAAGGATCTAATAAAGATAAAGGGAAGGCTAAGGCAGACCAATAAGCTGTCGTTGTAATAGTATAGTTTGAAAGTTGTAATTATTTGATATTATAACAAAGAACATATGTAATGGTTATAAAGAACCTAGGAAAGGAAATATTGTTTTGGAATATATATAGAAGACATATTCACTCTTTTTGGTTTTTTTAATTGAATATATGTGTGAACTATAGCACCGTGTAGCACCATCTGTCGGGTTGGAAGATACCAATATTTGGGGGCATCAAACAAACACTTATCAGGTCTATCTAGTTTAGTTTGGTTGGACTTTGATCTCAATTCTAGGTCTCGATTACCCTATCTGACAATTAACGAGTTTATTATCAATCAAATTATGCTTCAAAGCTTTAATATTATTTTAAATAATTAAAATATCATTCATAATATTTTTCGGAAGCTTATAATAATTTTCAAATAATTATTATATTTTATAATAATTTTTCAAACACTAGAATCATTTTAAATGATTTAAATACTAAATAATCTCATCATCATTAATATTTTAATGTTATCTAAATATTAATGAAATACTTGTCAAAATATTAAGTTATTAATAATAACTTAAAATATTTTAAATCACCAATATTCCCTTAAATAATTTTTAAAACAATTAAAATCATTTTTAACTAATTACCATTAATATTCAAGTATTAATATATTTTTCATCAAAATATTAAAAGTCATTAATTATAACTTAAAATATTTTAAATCACTTATTTCATTTTTAAATAATTTTTTTTAATCAATAAAACCATTTTAAAATCATTTATTTAATATATTTATTAAATAAATCTATTATCATTAATATTAAATTATTAATGAAATTTATCTCAAAATATTAAAAGTCATATTTTATAACTTAAAATATTTTTAAACACGTTATTATCATTTAAAATGATTTTAATATATTAAAATCATTTTTAAGTAATTTATTTAATACACTTATTAAATAAATTAAATATCATTAATATTAAAATAAATAGAAATATTAATGAAAAATATGTCAAATTGTCAAAAGTTAATTTTTATAACTTAAAATAATTTTTAAAACTCATTTAGGAATTTTAAGAAATTAATTTCTATTTTTAATGATTTTTCAGAAATTAATATAATTACTTTTATTAAAACTATCTTTAAAGCCTTTAGCGACACTTACTGTCACTATAGGTGTTCTTGAGCCTCAAGAACACTCATAGTCAGTCTCTTGATGCTCACTTTGACCAATCATAATTCTCAGCTCAAGATGTTTCTGGTCTTGTTAATGTACATATCATGTAGTATTGATGTAATACTACATGTTTAAACAATCATCAAGGCCATTCTACAACACATCATGAAGATCTAAGCTTGCAAAACGACTATCAGACATGTTCTGGGTTTTCTGGGTTACCTAGAAACCCAGACAGTTACTAGTAGGTACTTTGTGCCTCAATTTACTTTGGGTTTTTGTTATTGTTAATGTGTTTAAATGGCTCAATCATGTAGTCCTTATGTCAAAGAACAACATCACTACTCTTGGATAGCCTAACTACATCACAATCACAAGATTTGAGCCAGTCAAACCTTGTCAGAAACTGTGTTCATCAGTTTTCTAGAAATTCCAGAAAACTCAAAGTCATGCTCGGTCAACCTTCTTTGACTGTCCATTACTTTGATTTTGTTTGTTATTTAAGTAATCTAAGGCCATTAATCTATAGTCCATATACTAGAGTATAACACTGATACACTAACATAAACAAATCACATAACATCTGAAAGATTCAAGCTCAGGAAAATCTTGTCAGACCTATCTGGTAATTTCTGGGTTACCCAGAAACACCAAGTCATGGTTAGTCAACCCACTTTGACCATCAATAACATGTAATCTGGACATGCTATGAGCATGATTCCACTTCCAGATTACACCCCACATAACATACTACAACTCTATTACATCAAACAAGTAAAATAATTAACAGGTTAGAATCCATGGCCATTGACATATGGCTGTCAGGCCATAATTTAGGGTTCTTAACAGTTTTTCAAAACTCCATTTTTAAGCACTTTGATGTTATGGATCTATGATATAACATTATAGATCACTAAATAACATCTAATAACACATATTTAAACACATAAACATAACATCTATCTTACCAAACAAGATCAAACTCAAGTTAGTGTTTATACCTCACTTGCACAAGCTTTGATTTTAGGCTTCCTCAACTGATCTTGATGTGCTATGAACTTTACAAAGGACTGAATCACTAATATATTTCGTGACTTTGGTGAGAGAAAAGTTTGGCTAAGTTTTTCAGAGCAAATGAGGCTTGGTTTTGATTTTCTCCCTCTTTAATCTCTTTAATCTTTGATGCAATATATTTGGATGATGTGACGCCCCCAAATTCAGGTACTTAAAACCTGAACTCGGTGCTTCACGATACCATTTCTATGAGCGGAATAATACTAATAATAATAACAATAATATAAATACCAAACTTAATTTACATATATCAGAGTCTAATCCAAAGTACGCAACCTTTAAACATTCATTACAATACTTGATAGATAATAAATATCACCATTATCTTAATAAAGTCAAACTATTACATAATATAACACAGAACTCATTCAGCAACCTTTCTTTTTCCCTTATTCTTAGCAGAGCCTTCTTTAAGACCCCAAATTTTATGAATAAAGAATAATTTTCTCGAAATATATTTTTGAATATTATGGTGTGGATTTGATATAATGTTATAGTTGTGGGTAATATTTATAAATTTTGCAAAGTAAGCAAGCTGTTATATAATATTCGATTGGTCGGAGAATATTCGTTTCAACAGGGAATATTCGTACGACGGAATAATCATTGGTGGACCCCATAGCGGAAGTATTGTCGTAGTAAGAAAATGACATAATTATCTTTTTATAAAAATAACGGCGGAAGTGTTACCGTTAAAACTGTTGAACTACTCGATAGTAAAAGTAAAGTAATACGCATGGTTGCATAGTAGCGCATGGTATTGATTATTGATGCTTATGTAAGAAGTCACTCAGTTATACTCAATTATTGCTACAGTAATTGCTGCATCATATCTCTCATATTATTGATTCAATTATTGTCACAGTATCAATATTTTATATTATTAAATCAATAACTGAGACGGCAAAGTTATTCATATTATTATTTTCATTATTGACAATGTCTAGAAGTTCTGTCAAGGAGAGGTTTGGTCACCTAATTGCGCGCCAATAAGGAGAAATCCTTATCGGAAAGCCCCCTCTTTCTTGGAAACGACCTGGTTGTTAAATATTGTGAATTATAATATTAATGATGAATAAGTTCGTGTTGATTAAAGATAAAATTGATAGTTCTATTGAGTTCTAATTATTAGTGTTAGTGAAAATCGACATTTATTTCGATAATAATTGATGTCTGGAGGTTATATTGACCAATCGGGTATTTCACCGGATAATTGAGCAATTAATTGCTATTAATTCACATGATTATAACTATTTGTTCACATGTGTGTACTATTGATTCACATTCTTGTACTATTAGGGGAGGTGGTGCAAGATTGATAATACTTGCATGACTAAGTTAAAAATGGAGGTATAGTTGAAGGTACTATAATGTAATTCGTATTTTCACATGATTATAAATATTGATTCATATGATTGAACTATTAATTCACATTATTTACTATTAGGGGAGGTGGTGCAAGTTTGATAATACTTGCGGGACTAAATTCAAAATAATAAAAAAAGAGGAAGGTATTATACTGTTATATTTCAAGCCCCAAAACGTGCAATTATCAAAACTATATTTTCCTATAAATAGAAGCTCATTCTTCCTTCATTTCTCACCAATTCACTAAAGCTATAGAGCAATTATTATAGAGAGAAAGAAGAAGAAGTCTCTACCTCACTATTCCAAAGATCCGCTTTTCTTCTAAGGTAAGGGGTATTATTCTATCGTATTCATAAAGAGAGTTATTTTCTTTCAATACTCGTAAGGGTTGTTATTCCATTCTTTATTATTATGTTGGAATAACCTGTCTATGCGAAGTACCTCATACATGGTGAAATTCTTCTGTTATTCCATTCTTTATTATTCTGTTGGAATAACCTATCTGTGCGGTCTATCGCATGCCTGGTGAATTTTGTTGTTATTCCATTCTTTATTATGGCATTCAAGACCATGAAATTTAAACTGGAAGCTCACGTTAACATGTGTAAGATCTTGCCAAGATTTGGGAATTTCTGGAGTTAAACTTGAGGTAGCTAATTTCTTAAGGAATTAATTAGAAATTGATTTTTGAAAAATACTTAACGGAGTTGAAAAATTATAAAAAAAATACTTGTTGTGTATGAAATTTATGTATATATGTTTGGATAAAGGATAGAAAAATAATAAGTTAATTTGGTAATTTTTCATGAAAATGGTTTAGTTACAAACATATGAGTTAAATATGTTATGTGAAGTTGAAGAATTGGTAAATAGGATTTTAGGGCTTCAAAATCCTATATAAGGTATATGCAGATCTTTGATGAGTGATTTGATCATTGGTGATGAAATCTTATGAGTATGGCATTTTTGAATGATTAAATACATTATTTGGTAAAGTGTAAACAATTAAATTAAATTGTTTATAAGTTTAAGAAGTGATTAAAATATTGTTATAATATTAACAATATTAGATTATGAGTTATTTAAGTGATGAATAATATTTGGATAAATTTAAAGTCTTTAATATTAATCCTTGTTTTCGTTTGATTAATGCTTATATTATTGTCATCATCTTCATGCTTATATTGTGACGAAAGTCATCTTTGGCTTACATGCATAGATGGACTTGGTGTGATTATGACCAGGGATTATTCGATATGATCATGACCGTAATGTGACAAATGATGTGGTAAAAATCCTCAGTGGCCTGTAGTGCATTGATGGACAGTTTTTGGTATGATTATGACCACAGATTATTTGGTATAGTCATGACCATTGATGATTTAATGAATATTCTTGGCTCGTAGTGCAGGGATGATTCGATTATGTGGTTTATTTATTAAGCTGAGTCTCAGCGATAAAAATTGATGAAAACATTTTTTTTAAAACATAGAAGTTAGTAGATTTTATTCTCTACTTGACTCTTCTAATGGATTGTTTATTCCGCTGCAGTTAAACTTGATGTCTATTGTATTTTATCAGTTTAACATTGTTGAAGACTAATGATAATTTATTCTGTATTATCTTAGTTCATCTCAATTTGACATTAGAGTCCGCACCAGAGGAAGTTTGGTTTGGATATTTCATCAATGGTTCTGAAATTTAGAACGCTCATCAACTATGGACTAGTTGAATCATTAAGGGTTCGCTAGTCTAACAAGGTTCAACAGTAACTGATATTTAAATCGAATAACAATCTCAAGAGATATACAATAGAATAATTATTATATAACAGAATCATACTTTGAAAGATTAATATACTTTTAATATAACAAAATGGACTTGATCAATAATAACGAGAATTTTCTCGATGTAAAGAGACAACTTATAAACTCATATAATGATAACGAGTAGGGTTAGGAAACTTGCCTCGTGCGTAGATTACACGTTAATTATACTCGTTCCTTGATTTAATCCTACATATAATTTACATTCACAATACTAGTCATCACAAGTTCATTCTTTTTGTCTAACTCGAATTCATGACTATACTTAGTCAAATTACTACACTCATTATCACAATTAACACTTCATGAACAATAAGCTAACTGTGCATTCAATCATTCAATTCACATATAAATGTGTTATTGACATGTTAAGAATTTATTTTAACACCTCATTATATGTCTAACATGCTTTTATGTTCATTAGGTTAAGTTACTAACACATTACTAAACTTGAGCATTTAAAAACTCATTTCTAGACCATTTTCTCTAAGTGGTATTGCTATACCACACATTATCTTTAGAGTCTTGGTATTTGTGCACAGACACAAGGCGGCAGAGTTGGCATCATGTCGAAACTCAGATTCGATTCTGCAATTCGCGAAAATTGCAGAACATGGCCAAAAACTCCAATTAACTTATTTTTACACGAATTTAGACATACCCAAACATTATAATACACAAATGACTAATACTCAACCCTTCTAGGATGATTTTAACAAGTTAAAACACATAATTTGCAAAATCAACACATTTAATTGCACTGTTCTTGATATTCTTGAAGGTTTTTGAACATAAAACATAAAAATTAACACTACGGATTCGTTATAACACCAAATCCATCCATTCAAGTTTTGTTTTTTTTTTGTTTTACAATGCATAATTATATATGTGAGACCCCAGATTTTATGAATAAAAATTTAAATTTCTCGAAATATTTTTTTAAATATTATGAAATGAATTTGATATAATATTATAGTTGTGGGTAATATTTATAAATTTTGCAAAGTATGCAAGTTGTTGCATTATATTCGATTGGTCGGGGAATATTCGTTTTAGCAGGGAATATTCGTACACCGGCGCAATCATTAGTGGACCCCATAACAAAATTATTGTCGGAATGAGAAAACGATAAAAATATATTTATGAAAATAACGACGAAAGTTTTACCGTTAAAATTGTTGAACTACCCGCTAGTAAAAGTACAGTAATACGCGTGGTTGCATAGTAGTACACGGTATTGATTATTGATGCTTACGTGAGAAGTCACTCAGTTTTGTTCAATTATTGCTACAGTAGTTGCTGCATAGTATCTCACGTTATTTCATTCAATTATTGTTGATTGTTATATATATATAAGTTTTGTTTTATTAGTATTATTAATGTAATAAAATGCGAAAAACTTTTATATAAAAACGAATACTTTTATAAAGTTATTCGCTTTTATTAGGCTAATAGTAAAATCTTTTATATAAAAATGTAATACTTTTATAAAGTTATATGTTTTATTAGACAATAATTAAAATATATTATATTTTATTATGCATAGTGTCTGCATAGTGTTTGCATAGTCAAATCTTTTTATATAAAACAGAATACTTTTATAAAGTTATTCGTTTTATTAGATTATAAATAGAATATATTATATTTTATTGAAAATCAATCTAGACCTTCCGTTCAAAAGTAAATCAATCTGGACCGTTCATGAATTAGTTACTATTCAGTCCATTCTCCTATAAATAGAAGCTCATTCCTTCATTATTTCTTACGAATTCACTGAAACTCTAGAGAGAGAAACTATAGAGAAAAAGAAGAAAACTATTCTACTACCTCACTTTTCCAATATCTAGTTCTTCTAAGGTAAGGGGTATTATTTCTTTCGTATTCATGAAGAGAACTTCTGTTATTGCATTCTTTATATTCTGTTGAAATAACCTGTATACGTGGGCTACCCTATGTAAGACCCCAAATTATTAATAAATGAAATTTATTTTCCTCTATTTATTATTTTGAAATAGTAAGGGTTGATTTGATTAATGTGGATAGTTATGGGTAAAATACGCAAATATTTCGAATAAGCAAGTAGTTATAAAATATTCATTATTGTCGGGGAATATTCGTTTGGTCGTGGAATATTCATACTGTCGAGGAATATTAAATGCGATAGTAGCGATCTTTTGTGGGCCCCATAACTTGAAAGCGATTGGATAAAGAAAATGACAAATATATGTTGTTTATAAATAACTACGTAGTTATTACTGAATTATCTTGTTGGAATACGGTGGTTAAAACACACTAATACACGTTGTTGAACAGTAGCACACGGTATTGCACCAATTATTGATTCTTACGTAACAAGATACTACTCAATAATTGTTACAGTAATTACAATTCAGTATTTTATTTTATTGAATCAATAATTCTTTGCATTGATATTTTATATTCTTGTTGTTTCAATAAATTGTCATTACACAAAGATTTTCCATTATCAAAGCAATAATTCATATTATCTGAATAATATTATTAGAAAACATTATTGGCAATGTCTAGAAAGTTACATACAAGGAGAGGTTTGGTCACCTAATTGCGCCGCCAAGAAGGAGAAATCTTTATTGAAAGCCCCATCTTTCCTAGAAACGGCTGGTTGCGATCTATGATTACATAATATTATTTGTGAATAATTAATTATTGATTTATATGATGAGGAAAATATTAATTTTATATGGATATAGATGGAGAAAATTTTTAAAATGACAATTGTTGAAAATTAATATTTTATCTTTTTCTGATAAAATAATTCATTTAAATATATTATTTTAATAATATATTAACGGTGATATTTTTATAATGATGATATTACTGAATATTACTGAATATCTTTGGCCTATAGTGCAAAGATGAATGATTTCTTGATGAATATCTTTGGCCCGTAGTGCAAAGATGAACATGTGTTGAGATGAACATGACCGACTGATTAATATCTTTGGCCCGTAGTAGTGCAAAGATGAGCAGTGTTTAGATGAACATGACTTAATCGATGATGAATATCTTTGGCCTGTAGTGCAAAGATGAATATTGTATTCCAAATATATATTGATTGATGTTACAGGGATAAAATATCGACGATGGACTTTTAAATTAATATATAGAAAATAGTAGTTTGCATTCTCTACTTAACTCTTCTAATGAATTATTATTTCTGTTGCGAAGATTGATTTAAAACTGGTTATCTATTGTATTCTATTAGATTTTTCCCTGTTGAAGACTAACGATAATTTGTTGTATATTATCTTAGTCATAATATTCTTTACTGGGCTAGTTGAGCTCACCCTTTTCCTTTTTGTTCCATTTTTCTTCTCAGGAGGCAAGAATGTAGCAAGTACTAGTCGGGGTATGGAATGAAGGTTCTAAAGAGAGTTGTTTAGTAGTCCTCACCATTTTTGTAAAATAATGTATAAATAATTGTGATGAGGATTTATTTGGGTATGTATATTGTCTAGAAGAAAATAATTGTATTTAAACTCATAGTATATATGTTGTCGTATTTTCACGACAAATGTATTAATAAAGTTGTAGTTATTTCTGTACCATGTATTTGGCGACTCAGAATGGGTTGGATGGAATGGACCTATTTTGGGGGCGTCACAGTTGGTATCAGAGCTTATGGATATGATCTCTGGCGGAGATCGGGGAATAGAACTAGGATGGGAGAGACGAGTAAATCCTTCGCTAGTGTGTTCTACCTAAGCTTATTTGTTAGTTGATCGGTATATAGGGATATTATGTGATATATTGATTTCCTTAATTAACCCTTGTTTTATAGCGATTTGAGAATGTCGAATGAGAATATTAACAATGGAAATGAGACCGTGGAGACGCTGTGTACTCACCAACGAGGAGAACGTGGCAACAGTCGGCAATGTTCCTCCTGTGAATAACACCAATCGAAAGCGATGATGAGCGAGGGATGTTTAGAAGCTTTTGCGATTCATGCAAAATAAGGCGAGGAGACTCGTGTTCAAAATACTGAGGAGGAAATGATAGCAATTCACGGGTTGTCACAAATGGCGCGATTCGAAAGAGTTGGGACCACCGTAATTTAAGGGAAAGCCGATCCGATCATAAGCGGAAACATAGGTCAAGTAAATTACCAAGATATTCGATGTCTTGGGATGCACGGAGAACAGAAGGTTCCATTCACCACCTTTATGTTCCGGTAAGGCGGACTCTCTGGTGGGAGTCGTGAAGCGTACCCATCCAAATTACACTCAAAGATGTCTTGGGAGACGTTTGAAACTATTTAATGACAAATACTTTCCTAAAAGTGTTCGGTCATATGAAGGAAGTGGAGTTCATCGATTAGAACAAAATAACATGGCGGTGTCTCAATGCGAGGCAAAGTTTGCGAGTTATCCAGTTTGCACCTCATTTGGTGGAGAATGAGGAACGTGATGACGCGGATGTTTACGAGGTTTGAAACCCGACATACGACAATATCTCATTTCTCATAAATTTTCTCTCTTTCGAGATGTTGTTAATGAGGGGCTCTCAATTGTTAGGCGAGATAACGAGTATGTTCAACCGAGGGACCATAACCGAGGATCATACCGAAATAGCGATCAATGAGAATAACGATAACCAAATGGAGAAAAAAGCAGAGCGGACAAAAATGGTAACCACTCTAGTGGTAATCATGGCCATGAAAATAGAAGAAGCGAGTCGAGAGGAGATTTTAAAAGAGGAGATTTAACAACGACCATATGCGTACGGACGATTATTTGTGACAGCTGAGTTCTAAGGGAGGAGAACGACCACCGTCATATATATAAATGCGGAAAGAGGGACATATCGGTCCAAACCGCCTACAACAGTTCAAGGTATGCTATAATTGTGGAAAGGAAGGACATATCGCTCGAGATTATACGATAGCGAAACCTAGTTCAACGGGGGATTGACTCAAAAGATCATCCCCCAGAAAAGTCAAAGTCAACAGTTCTGGAAGAGCGTTTGTTGTGGTGATCGGTCAAAATGCGAGGAACCCAAACGAGGTGATCACGGGTAAGCTATTTAAAAATTCTTGCGAAGTTTATACCTTACTTGATCTGGGTGCTACCCATTCATTTATCTCTCCCGCTTGTGCTCAACGTTTAAACTTGACTCCGGGAGAAATTAGACTTTGACCTATCTGTGGAAAATCCGTTAGGAGAAACTTTCATCACATCCATCGCTTATAAATCTTGTTTGATTCAAGTTGGCACCATCACCTTACCCGTTGACCTTATCTCTTTAAAGATACTTGCTTTTGATGTGATTTTACTGGATTGATTGGTTAACTACTCATCATGCCAAAATTGATTGTTTTCGTAAGGTTGTTAGTTTTCATATTCCTAACCAACTTTGTTATGCAATTCAAGCACTAAACCATTAAAATCAATCATCGTCATATCTAATCATAAAGCTATTCATTTATTGAAAAAGCGGATGTCAAGCTTTCTTAGCCCAAGTTATGGATTTGAATAAAGACACGCCAAATTTGAATAATATTCTGTTGTTATTAACTTTCCGGCGTATTTCTGAAGAACTTCCCTGTCTACCCCGAACGTGAAGTTGAATTCTTTATTGATCTTGAACACGGTACAAAGCCCATTTCTAAAACCCCATATCGAATGGCTCCTATTGAACTTGAGAGTTAAAGGTCCAACTACAGGAATTGTTGGACATCGGTTTCATTAAATCTAGTACATCTCCTTGGGGTGCTCCTATTTTATTAAGTAAAGAAGAAAGACGGGGAGTATGCGACTTTGTATTGACTATCGGGAATTGAACCATGTCACCATCAAGAATAGGTATCCTCACCTCGTATTGATGACTTGTTTGACCAATTACAAGGGCACAATTTCTTTCAAAGATCGATCTTCGTTACGGATATCATCGAGATGAAGATTAGAATTGAGGATATTCCAAAGACGCCTTTAGAACTCCTGATGCGGGCATTATGAACTCGATGACGGGCATTATGAATTCTTAGTCATGTCTTTCTGGATGACTAATGCTCTCTAGGCTTTCATGGATATGATGAACCGAGTATTCAAGGAATATTTGGATCGGTTCGTTGTTGTTTTTATTGATGACATCCTCATATATTCAAAAAGTCATGAAGATCATGAGCACCATTTGAAGCTGGTACTCCAAAGGCTTCGTGAAAACAAACTATATGCCAAATTGAAGAAATGCGAGTTCTGACTTGAGGAAGTAGTGAAAGTAGTATGCACACAAGCCAATCATGTTTGATGATAAAGCATATACTTTGTAACAATCTTATTCATTTATTAATAAAAGTATTAATTTATTAAAGGCTTTTAATTATCTACATGATCTTTGTTTTATAATATGTGATAAACCCATAGTTTTAAGCAATGCTTTTAGAATAATGATGATGATCATTCTAATGAGATCTAAATTCTTAGAAAGCTTAAAACTAAAATAGTTCCCAATCGTTGGATTACTAAATTGGGGATTAGTGAATCCGGATAGATTGGTACATACGTTAACTTGCTCATTGGATGAGGATGATTGATCTCATGATCATTTGTGTGGAGACACTAAAGCAAGTATGTAGGTGCTTATTAGAGAATAAGTTCACTGAACGTGGCTCGCTAAGGAATACCTAATGGAGTTTTATTTGTCCTGTCAATAGGAATTCTTGTAGTGATAGTAGTACAAGTAATCCTTGGACTTGAGATCATCATAGTATCTTGTGTATGATGAGTTATACTTTGACTTATTCCTTAAGACCCTTAGGGTATATCAAAGGGTATACTTGGGTATAATAAGTTATACATGGAGATAATGTATGATCAATAAAGAATCTACCACTTCTAGTAAAAGAAGAAATGTCCTATGTGATTCGATAAATGACAACCCAAAGAGTCCTTGGCGGCGAATAAAATTAGAAAGGAGTTTCTAATTTGCATTATTTGGAGTTGTGCATTTAAGAGTCGAAATACATATAATTAAATAAAATAAGACTTGTGATAATTCCATGTCTTATATTTAATTGGGACATTGTATGGTGGAAGGATTAAATTATACGGTAACTATTTACTCAAAGGTTCTTTAATGATTAATGTTGAAATCTATATTATCTGGAAAGTCGTTGATCGTTGGGAGGCTTATCCCTATTGTAGAATAAATATTATTTAAATAAATTAATTGTTTAATTTATTTATTTAAATAAGATTAGAATTGTTCTAATTGATTTATTCACAACCTGTTTAATATGGAGAACCTAAAGGGTCACACCATAAAGGAAGAATAATTATTTAAGAAGTTAATGGCATAATCGTAATAATATATTAAAGTATATTTAATTTAATCTATGGTGATAGAATAAATTAAATAGCTTAATATTTATTATTTAATATTTTAGAAATATTAAATATAAATTAATAAGAGGAGTCTTATTAATATTATTACAATTATTATTATTTTAATTTCTAAAAGAGTTTAGAAATTAATTTAATATAAGTACTCTCATTTATTCCTAATTGGATTAGGAAGGAAAATTAGTTAAAGGAGTTTAATTAATTATCCCTAATAAGATTAGGGAGCTTAATTAATTAAAAGAATTTAATTAATTAAATAAAACCCAATTCCTTAATTGTTAAGATGGGTTGCCCACATCTATAAATAAGAGGAGTCTTATTATGGGTGTAATGGTTGTTGTTGACTTTAACAACATACGTAATTCCAATTTGTTGGAGAGTACGCTTTTTCTATAGAGATAGAAAAACTAGGGTTAGCCATAACACCCCATCTTCTTGAATCTTTTTCTTTCTTGGTGGATCACCTCTAGAGGCCAAACATATGGGTGGCTAACGTTGATCAAAGGAAGGAACCAAACCCGGTGGATTTAAGTTGAACGCGAAAGGATTTGGAGGTGAACTTGTACTTGAGGAAGCTCGATCTTCAAGGGTATGATTTTATTCTTTATCTTTTCGTTTAATTAATAATTATGCATAAAGGGTGATCCGGGTATATGGTTTGTAAATTATTTTAAACTCTGATTTTACTCGCTTCCGCATTTTTTTTTGCAATTTGATTGCGTTCATGAATATTACAAACCTAACAAGTAGCATTCCTTGGGCACGTGGTGTCGTAACATGGAGTATCTGTTGATCCGACGAAGATTGAAGCAATACAAAGTTAGGAGCAACCAAAGTCGGTGACTGAAGTACGTAGCTTTTTGGGCTTAGCTGGTTATTATCGGAGATTCGTGGAAGGGTTTTCTCGAATCACTACTCCATTAACCCAGCTAACTCGAAAGGATATAAAATTTGTTTGGAGCGAAGAATACGAGAAGAGTTTCCAAGAGCTCAAGAGGAGACTCATTTCTAAGACTGTTCTAACAATACCATCCGATGCGGATGGATTTGTTATCTCTGATGATGCTTGGGCAAAGGGTTAGGATGTGTTCTCATGCAACGTGGGAAAGTCATAGCCTATGCCTCGCGACAACTTAAAGAATATGAGAGGAATAATCCTACTCATGATCTAGAGTTGGCGGCCGATCATTTTCGCTTAAAGATATGGAGGCACTATCTATATGGGAGAAAGTGGAGATATATTCGCACCATAAAAAGCCTTAAATATTTCTTCACTCAAAAGAACTCAACATCGCGGCAATGACGTTGGCTCGAGCTATTGAAAGACTACGACCACACTATTCAATACCATCCCGGAAAAGCGAACGTGGTAGGTGACGCGTTGAGTAGAAGATAATATGCGAGGAATGAGTGCGATGATGTCAAGTATCTGCGACAGAGCCCAACTTTAATAGAAAAATTTAAGGTTGCTTTCGAGCCACCGAATCTTTAACCGATCGCGTATGAAGAAGAAAGTACAAGAAGGTGCTATTCCAGAAGCGAGAATTGATGAAGAAGGAATACTTCGAGTCCACTCCAGACTTTGTGTCCCTAACGACTCTTATTTGAAGTACAAGATTATGATGGAGGCAAACAATACACCATTTGCAATCCATCCTGGAAGTACCAAAATGTATCGTGATCTTCAACATACATTTTGGTGGAACAATATGAAGAGAGATATTGCAAAGTTTATCTTAATGTGTTTAACTTGTCAACGTGTAAAGGCGGAGCATCTAGTACCTAAGGGTCCGTTGCAACCACTTGAGATTCCAAAATGGAATTGAGAACACATTACCATGGATTTCGTTACGGATCTTTCTACGGTTTCTCAAGGCATCAATGTTATTTGGGTTATTGTTGATAGATTAACCAAGTCCGCTCATTTCTTGCCGACACGGAGACTTATTCCTTGAACGTCTTGCTAGTATGTGCGTGAATGAGATTGTGAGGTTGCATGGCATGCTGTAGTATCCATAGTTTTGGATCGTGACCCAAGATTCACTTCAAGATTTTGGGTTAGCTTGCAAAAAGCTATGGGCGCAGTTCTGATTTAGTTCGGCATACCATCCTCAAACGGACGGACAATCAGAGAGGACTATTCAAACTCTTGAAGATCTATTAAGACTCTGTGTCCTAGACTTAAAGGGCAGTTGGGATAAGTATTTACCATTGGTGGAATTCTCCTACAACAACAGTTATCAGGCAAGTATAGGTGTTGAAGCATTATATGGACGAAAGTGTAGCTCTCCAATATGTTGGGATGAGGTGGGTGAAGAACCATTGTTGGGACCCGAGTTAGTACGTATGACTACCGAAAAGATCCAAATGATTCGACAACGTATACAAACGGCACAAGATCGACAAAAGAGTTATGCGGATCTTCATCGAAAAGACGTGGAATTTAGTATAGGGGATCATGTGTTGTTGCGAGTTGCTCCATGGAAGGGAGTTACAAGATTTGGGAAGAGAGGAAAGCTCAATCCACGATTTATTGGTCCATTTCAAATTCTTGACCGAGTAGGAAATGTAGCCTATAGACTCGCGTTACCTCCGAGTATGTCTCGTGTTCATAATGTGTTTCACATATCTCGTATTAAGAAAAATATGAAAGACCCGAACCACGTTATAGAGTTAGAACCAGACGAGATAGCCAAGACTTAACGTATGAGGAGGTACCATCAAGATCATGGATAGGAAGGAGCATGTCCCTACGCCAAGAAAGGTCATACCACAAGTTAAAGTTTTGTGGAGGAATCATGCTATAGAGGAAATGACTTGGGAATTGGAAACAGAAATGAAAGAGAGGTATCCTCACCTTTTTGAAACACCAGGTACGTACGTCAATTTCGAGGACGAAATTTCATAAGGAGGGGAGGTTGTAAGACCCCAAATTATTAATAAATGAAATTTATTTTCCTCTATTTATTATTTTGAAATAGTAAGGGTTGATTTGATTAATGTGGATAGTTATGGGTAAAATACATAAATATTTCGAATAAGCAAGTGGTTATAAAATATTCATTATTGTCGGGGAATATTCGTTGGGTCGTGGAATATTCGTACTTTCGAGGAATATTAAATGCGACCAGTAGCAGATCTTTTATGGGCCCCATAACTGAAAGCGATTGGATGAAGAAAATGACAAATATAAGTTGTTTATAAATAACTGGCGTGAGTTATTCTGAATTAATCTGGTTGGAATACCGGTGGTTAAAACACACTAATACTTCAGCACACTTTGTATTGCACCAATTATTGATTCTTACGTGAAGGCATTACTCAATAATTGTTACGATGAATTACTATTCAAGATTTTATTTTATTGATTCAATAATTCTTTGCATTGATATTTTATATTACTTGTTGTTTCAATAAATTGTCATTACACAAGATTTTCCATTATCGAAACAATAATTCATATTATCCTAATAATATTATTAGAAAACATTATTGGCAATGTCTAGAAAGTTACATCTAAAGAGAGGTTTGGTCACCTAATTGCGGCGCCAAGAAGGAGAAATCTTTATTGAAAGCCCCTCTTCCCTGAGGAGCGACACAGGGTCGGCCTGCATCTTGTGATTCTGTAATATTATTTGTGAATAATTAATTATTGATTTATATGATGAGGAAAATATTAATTTTATGTGGATATAGATGGAGAAAATTTTTAAAATGACAATTCTTGAAAATTAATAATTTATCTTTTTCTGATAAAATAATTCATTTAAATATATTATTTTAATAATATATTAACAGTGATATTTTTATAATGAATGTGGGATATATGAGTATATGAGGAGGAAGAGTATTTTTGTGACATTAAATGTTTAACACATGTTTTGTGTGTCGGTGGACCCCATTTCTTGACTGAAATTTGATTATAGCATGTAAAATCTCCCGTTTGTGGATTTCGGTCAATTTTTGTTTGGAATTTGGAAAAACTTTCTTCTGTAAAGTTGTAGAGAATTGAAATTCCTATAAAAAGTCGCGAGATTCGAATTTTCTGATAAAAGGGCTATTTATTATGAATTATTGAAGTTCCGAAGTTCCGAAATAATTGATTTCTGGAAGTTTAAAATATTTAAAATTAGAAAAACGTTTTTTTTGTTGTTAGTCTTGTGTAGTGGGCTGGTTGGTGGCTGATGTTGGGCAAATTAAGTGTGCGTTGGAAAAATATATATATATATTATTAATTTATTAAATTTTCTACTTTGGTGTTCTAAGCATTTTCCTATAAATAGGGTGCTTAGGTTAGAATTGAAAATCACACCAGAAACTGAAGTATTCTTGTGAGTATTTTGAGTATACTTTGAGTATTGCTATACGGTGCAAGTTCAAGTCATAGCCTATATCCGGTGTTTCAACTAAAGTCTTGTCTTTTCGAGGTAAGGGATGTTATTTTATTCGAAAATGATATTATTTCTTCAATATCATTATGCCGAAATATTGGTTGGAAATTTTTATCAAATTTGGAACTTTTTCACGTCGGAGTTACTATTCACGAGTTACTATTCACTAGTACTATTCACGAAGCGTGATGATGTTTTTTGGGAAATTTCTATCTTTTGGTGTCGGAGTTACTATTCACGTATACGGCACTATTCACGTATACGACACTATTCACGAATACGACACTATTCACAGAAAAATAAAATTTCTTCTTTTTGTCCAAAATATCTATTCTGGATACTAGCTTTGATTGTATCCATGTTTTGATCATTCTTGAATTTTACTCCACTCTGATTACTTATGAAGTATTTTTGAACTTGGATTGTTTAATATACGAATCCTTCATATTTGTTCTTTTGTTTCACTGGATTCGTTTCCTTTAAAATATTTTTTTTCATCATCCTCGGTCCTAAATGATGATATTCTTCGAATATCTTTGGCTGTGGTGCAAAGATGAATGATTTCTTGATGAATATCTTCTACTCAGTGGTGCAAAGATGAACAGTGTTGAGATGAACATGACCGATGATTAATATCTTTGGCCGTGGTGCAAAGATGAACAGTGTTTAGATGAACATGACCAATCGATGAATATCTTTGGCACAGAGTGCAAAGATGAATATTTGATTCCAGATATATATTGATTGATGTTACAGCTATAAAATATCGACGATGGACTTTTAAATTAATATATAGAAGATAGTAGTTTGCATTCTCTACTTAACTCTTCTAATGAATTATTATTTCCGCTGCGAAGATTGATTTAAAACTGGTTATCTATTGTATTCTATTAGATTTTTCCCTGTTGAAGACTAACGATAATTTGTTGTATATTATCTTAGTTATAATATTCTTTACTGGGCTAGTTGAGCTCACCCTTTTCCTTTTTGTTCCATTTTTCTTCTCAGGAGGCGAGAATGTAGTGAGTACTAGTTGGGGTATGGAATGAAGGTTCTAGAGAGAGTTGTTTAGTAGTCCTCACCATTTTTGTAAAATAATGTATAAATAATTATGAGGAGGATTTATTTGGGTATAATTGTATTTAAACTCACAGTATATATGTTGTCGTATTTTGCACGACAAATGTATTAATAAAGTTGTAGTTATTTCTGTACCATGTATTTGGCGACTCAGAATGGGTTGGATGGAATGGACCTATTTTGGGGGCGTCACACCCTATACTTAGTGAAATTCTTCTGTTATTCCATTCTTTATTATTATGTTGGAATAACCTGTATATGCGAAGTACCGCATACATGGTGAAATTCTTCTGTTATTCCATTATTTATTATTCTGTTGGAATATCCTGTCGGTGCGTATTAAGCCTGATCTAGTTCCATTAATTATTATTCTATTGGAATAACTTGTCTGTGCGGTCTATCGCATGCATGGTGATTTCTGTTGTTATTCCATTCTTTATTATTTTGTTGGAATATCCTATCGGTACGAATTTTGCCTGACCTGGTTCCATTATTTATTATTCTGTTGGGAATAACCTATCTGTGCAGTATATCGCACACATGGTGAATCCTCTTGTTATTTTATTCTTTATTATTCTGTTGGAATAACTTGTCTATGTGGATTACCACATGCATGGTGAATGATCATTTATATTCATTCCTTATTAAATTGTGGAAATGATTTGTATAAGTAGATTACCGCATGGCGGCGAAAATCCATTTACAGTTTCATATATTCTATTATATTTAGTTGGTTAAAGTTTTGGCTTCTATACCCCCATGAAATTAGTGGAATATCGTTGATATTTGCGCTTCATCCAGTATCTTTTCATGTAAATATTCTTCTTAGCATTCTTGAATTTTACTCTATAAAGAAGTATCATGTTGACAATTTGGACGTTATTGGTTCTTGGATAAATTAATTCTTGAACTTATTTTATTGAATTATTATGTCATTGTCATCATCCTCATGTTTATATTATGTTGAAAGTCATCTGTGGCCTGTAGTGCATAGATGGACTTGGTATGATTATGACCAAGGATTATTCGGTATAATCATGACCGTAATGTTACAAATGATGTGGAAAAAGTCCTCATTGACCGTAGTGCATTGATGGATAATTTTTGGTATGATTATGGCTATGGATTCTCTTCGGCCAAGGGTGCAAAGATGAATTGTTTTATGGCATGATCAGGACCATTGATGAAAACACGATTATCTTTGGTCGTAGTGCATGGATAATTCGTGGTCGTGATACTAAAGAATATCTGTGGCCTGTAGTGCAGGGATGATTTGATGATGTGGATTATTTATTGAGCTGAGTCTCAGCGATAAAAGTGATGAAAAACCTTTTAAATCATAGAAGATAGTAGACTTTATTCTATACTTGACTCTTCTAATGGATTGCTTGTTCCGCTGCAGTTAAACTTGATGTTTGATATAGTGTATTAGTTTAACATTGTTGAAGGCTAACGATAATTTATTCTTCATTATCTTAGTCATAATATTTTTTACTGGGCTAGTTGAGCTCACCCTTTCTTTCATTGTTCTCTTCAGGAAATGAGAGCGTAGCTGGGACTAGTCGGGGAGCACAGTGATCGTCCTAGATGGTGCATTAGTAGTCCTCACTATTTTGTGAAATAGTGTAATAATAAATGTAATGAGGACTCAATTGAGTGTGGATATTGTCTAGAAGACAATATTTGTATTAAAACTCACAACATTTGTTTTGTCGTATTTTACATGACAGTTGTATAATTAAGATTGTATTTGTATTCTGTACCATGTATTTGGCGACTCAGAATAGGTGATGTATACCTATTTTGGGGGTGTCATAGTTGGTATCAAAGCTTAGGGATATGATCCCTGGCTAAGATGTGAGACAAGAACTAGGAGGGGAGAGACGGGGAATTCCTTCGCTAGTATGACGTACCTATGTTTATTTGGTAGTTAATTGGTCGGTCAGAGTATAGGGATAATATGTGATATGTTAATTAACCCTTGTTTTGTGACAGTGTTTGAGAATAGCATCTGAAAATGTTGAGATAAGCAATGGAGCAAAATAATATGATCGTGTCGCAGTACGAGGCTAAGTTTGCCGAGTTATCCCGGTTTGCATCCCATTTGGTTGATAATGAGGAGCAAATGACGCGATTGTTTCTAAGAGGTTTGAAACCCAAAATACGTCAATACCTCATTTCTTATAAACTTTGTTTATATTCAGATGTTGTGATTAGGGCTCAGTTATTGGAGCGCGATAATGAGTCAGCACATCCAAAAGGCAATGACCAACAACACGATAATAATCGTACCGGTGGCAACAACCATCGGAATAATGATAACCATCGTGGGGAAATTATCATGGCAAGAATGGTAACCACTTCGGTGGTAAGCATGGCCTAGATAATAGAAGTGGAAATTTCAAGAAGAGGAGGTTCAATAATGATGGAAAGACAGCAGCATCAACACCCGTTTCAAAGGAAGAAGAACGACCACCGGTCATATGTTTCAAATGTGGACATGAGGGATTATACGCAGCAATCCAAAGCGTGTTTTAATTTCAGAAGTGAAGGTCACCTAGCTCGATTTTGTCGTGTAGTGAAGTCAAGTCCAGCTGGGATAGTGATACCAAAGGATGTCTCAGACAAGTCAAAGCCGGTAGTTTAAGTGAGAGCGTTTGTCGAGGAACCCGAACGAAGTTATCACATGTAAGTTAATCATAAATGCTTATGAAGTCTATATCTTATTTGATACCGGTTCTACCCATTCTTTTATCTCTCTTGCTTGCGTTCAACGTTTAAATTTGACTCCAGATAGATTAGACTTTGACTTATCGATTGAAACTTCGTTAGTATAAACCTTCGTTACCTCCACTGTTTATAAATCTTATTTGATTCAAATCGACACTTTCACGTTACTTGTCGATCTTATCTCTTTGAAAATACTTGCCTTTGATGCGATTTTAGGAATCGATTGGTTAACTACTCATCATGCTTTTCGTAAGGTTGTTAGCCTTCATATTCCTAACCAACCAGTTATGCGAATTCAAGCAACCAAACCACTAAAGTCAATCATTGTCATATCAAGCCATAAGTAAAAAGCCCCGAGCCTTTCGCTGGTGACTTCCAAGTCTTGGAATACAATGAAGCTAGAATATCCGTAGGGAACGTTGTGAATAATGGTGGCAAGTTAATAGATATCAATGTGACGTGCTATCCAAGTCTTAGATGGGAGTCACAGTTTTTAAACGATATTTTTATTGTTAATAAATTTCCTGACGTATTCTTGAAGACTTCTTAGCCTACCCCTAGAGCGTGAAATCGAATTTTGTATTGACCCGAGTACAAAATCCATTTCTTCAACCCTTAAATATTTCTTCAACCAAAACGAACGTATAATGCGCCAAAGACGTTGGCACGAGCTATTGAATATTACGATCATACCATTCAATATCATTGTGGAAGAGAAAACGTGGTAGCTGACGTGTTGAGTAGAAGATCATATGCGTTTACGAGTGCGAATATACGAACCCATGTGAAGATAACAAATATACGATTAGAATCGACTTTAATCGATAAAGTAAAAGCCGCTCAAGCTACATACTCAGAGCTGATGAATGTGAAGAAGAAGGTTCAAGAGGGCGTTATTCTAGAAGCAAGAATCGATGAAAAGAGGAAATCTCAACCCTCGATTTTATTGTCCCATTTGAAATCCTCGATTGAGTAGGAACTATGGCCTACAGACTCGTTTTACCGCCAAGTATGTCGCGTGTTCATAACGTTTTTCATGTATCGATGTTATGTAAATATGTGGATGACCCGAACCACATTATTGATTTAGAACCGAACGAGATAGCGGAAGATTTAACGTATGAGGAAATACGTGTTAAAATCTTGAATAAGAAGGATCGTATTCAACACTTAAAGGTTATACCTCAAGAGTTAGAATCTGAAATGAAGTCAAGGTATCTTCATCTGTTGGGCATACCAGGTACGTACGTAAATTTCGAGGGCAAAATTTCATTAGGGGAGATTGTGAGACCCCAGATTTTATGAATAAAAATTTAAGTTTCTCAAAATATTTTTTTGTTTATTATGGAATGAATTTGATATAATGTTATAGTTGTGGGTAATATTTATAAATTTTGCAAAGTATGCAAGTTGTTGTATTATATTCGATTGGTCGGGGAATATTCGTTTTAACATGGAATATTTGTACAACGGCGCAATCATTGGTGGACCCCACAACGGAAATATTGTCGGAATGGGAAAACGACAAAAATATATTAATGAAAATAACGGCGGAAGTTTTACCGTTAAAACTGTTGAACTACCCGGTAGTAAAAGTACAAAGAATGTCTGGCGTGGTTGCATAGTAGTACACTACAGTATTGATTATTGATGCTTACGTGAGAAGTCACTAAATTTGTTCAATTATTACTCATGAGTTCTTTGCAAGTATCTCACGTTATTTGATTCAATTATTCGATTGTTATATATATATATATATATATATATATATATATATATTTTTGTTTTATTAGTATTATTAATGTAATAAAGCAGAAAAAAACTTTTTATATAAAATGCGAATACTTTTATAAAGTTATTCGATTTATTAGGCTAATAGTAAAATCTTTTATATATAAAATGTAATACTTTTATAAAGTTATATGTTTTATTAGACAATAATTAGAATATATTATATTTTATTATGCATAGTACCTGCATAGTGTTTGCATAGTAAAATCTTTTTATATAAAACAGAATACTTTTATAAAGTTATTCGTTTTATTAGATTATAAATAGAATATATTATATTTTATTGAAAACCAATCTGGACCGTTCGTTCAAAAGAAATCAATCTGGACCGTTCATGAATTAGTTACTATTCAGTCCATTCTCCTATAAATAGAAGCTCATTCCTTCATTATTTCTTACGAATTCACTGAAACTCTAGAGATAGAAACTATCGAGAGAAAGAAGAAAAGTATTCTGCTACCTCACTTTTCCAATATCTAGTTCTTCTAAGGTAAGGGGTATTATTTCTTTCGTATTCATGAAGAGAACTTCTGTTATTCCATTCTTTATTATTCAGTTGGAATAACTCAGATCTGTGAACTACCCTATACTTTGTGAAATTCTTACATTATTCCATTCTTTATTATTATATTGGAATAACCTGTATATGCGAAGTACCGCATACATGGTGAAATTCTTCTGTTATTCCATTCTTTATTATTCTGTTGGAATATCCTGTCGGTGCGTATTACGCCTGACCTAGGTTTTGTCTTCTTCTAGGTGGCATATTTCTATTAAAAGTATACGCTTATTAAGTCTTTATTCAATCCCTTAAACATTTAAGGCTTAACTAAAAAATTTAATCATAATTCACTTAACACATTATTTCGAATAAACTCTGACATTTTATTCAATTCAAAAGTTTTAACATCATACGATAGCATCACTGCTATTTACATCAACTATCCCGAGATAAAGAATCTACAGGATTTAAAGCATTAAAATATTCCTTTGTTTATAAACACATCAGAATTTACATCTTAAACTACCAGATAGTTTTCATATAATTAAACTAATTCTATCACTGCCTGTTAAGGCGCTGAATAACCTTGCCACGTTCCTCTTCCATGATGCGGGACATCGTCCTGCGATCTAGCATATATGATGGTAGTCCTTCAAACTGGATTGGGTATCTCATAACTCGATCCTGGGCCTCATCCATTGCGTTTTGAAGTGTAGAGTACGTCTCCCCAAGCTTATCCTTCTTCGCATCGACAATCCTCTTCTGCGAAGATCAAAGACGACGTGACTCTCTTACCCACCCTCTCCTCTTTATGACCAACCTTTCTGAGCTCTCTTTCAGATCCTTCTTCAACTTTTCTATTTCATCGGACTTCTCCTCGGTTCGACCCTTCTCGTGAACCAAATCCCACTCCACGTTTCCTAAACGTGTGTGAAGAGTCACAATTTCCCCATCCTTCTGCTCGATGGTAATCTGCTGGATAACAGTCCGCTCTTGAACAATGTCTTGTAACTCTATGTTACGATCATAAAGTGCATCATACATCTCAGCATCGATGGAGTTCGGTGGGAACTCCTCTTCCTCCTCTTCTTCATCAGAATCCTCCTCTGGATCAGTCTCAGGCTCATGCTCCCGACCAACAACAGTGATCAAAGGAGATGGCTCTCTCCGTACCAACTGCTCCCTGACGACATGAATGTCTCGGGGCTCCTCCTCTGTAGGTACTCGAGGTTCCTCCTCCCCAGCTCTACTAGCTCCTCCAACATCCGACATCCAGATAACAAAATTTTAAGTTTTAGTTACTAATTCGTACTAGCGAGCACATAATTTAACACATAAGCACATAAAGTCTTTTATTATCTTCAATGAATTAAGAAATTCATTTCTTAGAACTCGATAAGAGTTTACCACCACTATGTTCTTTATCTTCTACAAGGCTACTACCTAAGGTTGTTCCCCCACCTAAGGTTCATAACCTACAGCTTTGATACCAACCTATGACACCCCCAAATCCGGGTACTTCCATTTTCCTAGGATTTGGTGTTCACTGTACAAATATCATCTATCTACCCATAAATAAAAGCAAACCATGCAATAGATAGAATTAAATAAATAAATAAATCTCCCCTTATGGGGTTACATCATCTGCATAAAATACAATCCCAGGTCATTCTAACCTTAATCATCTGTGCGGAATCATAAACAATAACAAGTCTTAAACAACATTAAGTCTGAATATAAATACTTAATAACAACAAGTCATCTTCATTTGTTAACCTTGCCTTTGCCTTTACTAGTGGAAGGTTCGTCTGATCTTTTGTTCTTAACTGCAATGTTATTATTATGCAAGAGTGAGCACGATTTGCCCACAAGTATAACAATATAACAAATGAATGATAACATGCGAATAAATCAAAGACTTTTGAAATAGGAAACTCAGCTTTTGAATCAAGAATGAATAACAAGAGACAAAAGAACTTCTGAGGGTCATAAGACCTTAAACTATGTCCTATGTTATCAAGTGTTTATACTTGAAACCTTTAACAGTCATAAGACTATGGACTCTTCTTCTCGTACCTAGGGGGATCAGCCCTTAGTACCATACTCTGCACAATATCTTAACGCTAACGCATAAGTAATCCCCTATACAGGGTTGTTCATCTCAGTTTGACATTAGAGTCCGCACCAAAGGAAATTTGGTTTAGATAATTCATCAAGGGTTCTGAAATTTAGAACGCTCATCAGCTATGGACTAGTCGAATCGTTAAGGGTTCGCTAGTCTAACAAGGTTCAATAGTAACTGATATTTTAAATCGAATAACAATCTCAAGAGATATACAATAGAATAATTATTGTATAACAAAATCATACTTTGAAAGATTAATATACTTTTAATATAACAAAATGGACTTGATCAATAATAACGAGAATTTGCTCGATGTAAAGAGACAACTTATAAACTCATATAATGCCGATGGTCGTTGCCACCGGTACGATTATTATCGTGTTGTTGGTCGTTACCTTTTGGTTGTACTAACTCATTATCGCGCTCCAATAACTGAGCCCTATTCACAACATCTGAATATAAACAAAGTTTATTAGAAATGAGGTATTGACGTATATCGGGTTTCAAACCTCTTAGAAACAATCGCGTCATTCGCTCCTCATTATCAACCAAATGGGATGCAAACCGGGATAAATCAGCAAACTTAGCCTCGTACTGCGACACGATCATATTATTTTTCTCCATTGCTTATCTTAACATTTTTAGATGCCATTCGCAAACACTGTCACAAAACAAGGGTTAATTAATATATCACATATTATCCCTATACTCTGACCAACCAATTAAATACCAAATAAACTTAGGTAGGTCATACTAGCGAAGGAATTCCCCGTCTCTCCCCTCCTAGTTCTTGTCTCACATCTCAGCCAGGGATCATATCCCTAAGCTTTGATATTAATCGTGACGCCCCAAAATAGGTATACATCACCTATTCTGAGTCGCTAAATACATGGTACAGAATACAAATACAATCTTCAATATACAACATGAGCAATGAGTTTTAATACAAATGTTGTCTTCTAGACAGTATTCAAACTCAAAATAAGTCCTTAATACATTTATTAACACACTATTTCATAGAATAGTGAGGACTACTAATACTATCATCTGGACCGTCACTCCGTTCTCTGACTAGTCCCTGCTACATTATCATTTCCTGAAGAGAACAATAAAGTGAAAAGGTGAGCTCAACTTTCCCAGTAAGAAATATTATGACTAAGATAATGAAGAATAAATTATTGTTAGCCTTCAACAGTGTTAAACTGATACAATATAACAAACATCAAGTTTAACTGCAGCGGAATAAGCAATTCATTAAAAGAGTCAAGTAGAGAATAAAATCTACTATCTTCTATAATTTAAAAGGTTTTTCATCACTTTTATTTTTGAGACTCAGCTTAATAAATAAACCACATCATCCCTGCACTACGGCCAAGGATATTCATTAGTATCACAACCACAAATTATCCATGCACTACGGGCTAAGGATATTTGTGTATTCATCATTGGTCATGATCATGCCAACAACTGTCCATCAATGCACTATAGGCCAATGAGGACTTTTACCACATCATTTGTAATATTACGGTCATGATTATACCGATTAATCCTCGGTATAATCATACCAAGTCCATCTATGCACTACAAAACACCATTTGACTTTCAACATAATATAAACATAAGGATGATGACAATGATATAAGAATTCAATAAAACAAGTTCTAGAATTAATTTATCCAGGAACCATTAACGTCCAAATTGTTAACATGATACTTCTTTGTGGAGTAAAATTCAAAAATACTAAGAAGAATATTTGCATGAAAAGATACTGGATGAAGCGCAAATATTAAGGATATTCCACTAATTTCATGTTCATGGAGTATAGAATTCAAAGCTTTAACCAACTGAGTATAAGAGAATATATAAAACTGCAAATGGATTTTCGTCCGCCATGCGGTAATCCACTTAGACAGCTCATTTCCACAATTTAATAATATATGAATACAAAGGATCATTCACCATGCATGTGATAATCCACATAGATAGGTTATTCTAACAGAATAATAAAGAATGGAATAACAGAAGAATTCACCATGCATGCGATAGATCACACAGACAGGTTATTCCCAACAGAAAAATAAATAATGAAACTAGGTCATGCGTAAACGTACAGACAGGATATTCCGATAGAATAATAAAGAATGGAACCAGGTCATGCGTAAACGCACAGACAGGATATTTCGACAGAATAATAAAGAATAGAATAACAAAAGACTTCACCAGGCATTCGATAGACCGCACAGACATGTTATTCCAACAGAATCATAAAGAATGGAATAACAGAAGAATTTCACCATGTGTGCGACACTTTGCATAGACATGTTATTCCAACATAATAATAAAGAATGGAATAACAGAAGAATTTCACCAAGTATAGGGTAGTCTGCATATACAGGTTATTCCAACAGAATAATAAAGAATGGAATAACAGAAGAATTTCACCATGTATGTGGTACTTCGCATAGACAGGTTATTCCAACATAATGATAAAGAATGGAATAACAGAAGAATTTCACCAAGTATAGGGTAGCCCGCGTATACAGTTTATTCCAACAGAATAATAAAGAATGGAATAATAGAAGTTCTCTTCATGAATACAAAAGAAATAACACCCCTTACGAGTTGAAAGAAAATAATTCTCTTCATGAATACGAAAGAAATAATACCCCTTACGAGTTGAAAGAAAATAATTCTCTTCATGAATACGAAAGAAATAACACCCCTTACCTTAGAAGAAACTAGATATAGGAGTAGTGAAGTAACAGAATACTTTTCTTCTTTCTCTCTATAGTTTCTCTCTCTAGAGTTTCAGTGAATTCATAAGAAATAATGAAGGAATGAACTTCTATTTATAGGAGAATGGACTGAATACTAACTAATTCATGAACGGTCCAGATTGATTTACTTTTAAACGAACGGTCCATATTGATTTACTATGCAGTATTAATAAAATATTCTAATAAAACAAAATCTTTTAAATAAAATATAATATATTCTATTTATAATCTAATAAAATAAATAACTTTATAAAAGTATTATGTTTTATATAAAAAGATTTTACTATGCAAATACTATGCAGAACCTTATGCAAACACTATGCATAATAAAATATTATATATTCTATTTAAAATTAATAAAACAAATAACTTTTAAAAGTATTATGTTTTATATAAAAAAGATTTTACTATGCAAAACACTATGCGCAGCACTATGCAACACTATGCATAATAAAATATATTATATTCTATTTATTGTCTAATAAAACAAATAACTTTATAAAAGTATTCTATTTTATATAAAAAGATTTCACTATGCAAAATACTATGCATAATAGAATATAATATATTCTATTTATAGTCTAATAAAACAAATAACTTTATAAAAGTATTCTCGCTTTTATATAAAAAGATTTTACTATGCAAAACACTATGCATAATAGAATATAATATATTCTATTTATAGTCTAATAAAACAAATAACTTTATAAAAGTATTCTGCTTTATATAAAAAGTTTTTCTATTTTATTACATTAATAATACTAATAAAACAAAATTTATATATATAATATATATATAAACTTCGTGACTTCATAAAAGAGACACCTCAATATATTTAACAACATTTATCATCATTATTATAATTCACAATTTTAATCGACTGTGTCGTTCCCGTGAAAGAGGGGCTTTCAATAAGGATTTCTCCCTTATTAGCGCAGCATTGATTAGGTGACCAAACCTCTCCTCGCGTAACTTCTGAACATCGTTACTATTGCAAATAATGATATTAATAACTCTGTCATCTCAATTATTGATTTAATAATATATAAAATATCGACAATAATTGACTCAAATAACGTGAGATACTATGCAACAATTACTGTAGCAATAATTGAACAAAACTGAGTGACTTCTCACGTAAGCATCAATAATCAATACCGTGTGCTGCTATGCAACCATGCATATTATTGTCCTTTTAACACCGGGTGTTTCAACAGTTAACGGTAAAACTTCCGCCGTTATTTTCATAAATATATTTTTGTCATTTTCTCAATCCGACAATAATTCTATTGTGGGGTCCACCAATGATTGTGCCGTCGTACGAATATTCCCTGTTAAAACGAATATTCCTCGACCAATCGAATATTATATAACAACTTGCAAACTTTACAAAATTTATAAAATATTACCCACAACTATAACATTATATCAAGTTCACACTATAATATTAAAAAAAATATTTCGAGAAATTTAAATCTTTATTCGTAAAATTTGGGGTCTCACATAGAACATATGGTAGATGATGAAATTGTTCAACCATAGTTGCAGCGGAACGAGCAATCCATTAGATGAGTCAAATAGACAATCAGGTCTATTCTCTTCTCCATGCTAAAAGTCCACCAATAATGTTTTATCCCTGTAACATCAATCAACAATTCCTGTCCACAATTATATGAATAACTCATAATCATAATTATGATTCTAAATTTTTCTTCCCACCCAGGATGAAGATAATTTTCATCACCTATCTTAACCTGAAACATCAAAAATCATGGTTATACCAAATCATAATTCCTGCTCATAATCATACTAATAAATTCATCTTTGCACTACGGCCAAAGATATTCATTAACAAATTATTCTTTGCACTATAGGCCAAAGACATACAACTGTATTTTAGAAGAGTCAAGTAGAGCATGATATCTACTATCTTTTACGAATTAAAAGTGTATAATCAATATTTTATCGCTGAGACTCAGCTTAATAAATAATCAACATCATCGAATCATTCTTGCACTACGGCCAAGGATATTCATGTAATCATCAATTGTCATGATTATACCGAACAATCCCTGGTTATAATCATACCAATAACTGTCCATCAATGCACTATGTGCCAATGAGGACTTTTGCCACATCATCTATAACATTACAAGTCATGATTATACCGAATGATCCCTAGTCATAATCATACCAATAAACAGTTCATCTATGCACATAAGCCAAAGATACTCATCAATCAATAGTTCATCTTTGCACGTAAGCCAAAGATATACAACTGTAAAACCAATAATCAACAGTCAATCTTTGTACGTAAGCCAAAGATACTCAACTGCAAAACCAATAATTAACATTCCATCTTTGCACGTAAGCCAAAGATGACTTTCATCATAATATAAGCATGAGGATGATGACAATGATATAAACATTAATCAAACGAAAACAAGGATAAATATTAAAGACTTTAAATTTATCCAAATATTATCAATCACTTAATAAACTCATAATCTAATATTATTAATATTATAACAATATTTTAATCACTTCTTAAACTTATAAATAATTTATTTCAATTATTTACACTTTACCAAATAATGCATTTAATCATTCAAAAATGTCATACTCATAAGATTTTATCACCAATGATCAAATCCCTCATCAAAAATCTGCAAACACCCTATATAGGATTCCCAAGCCATAAAATCCTATTTTCCAATTTTGTTACTTCACATAACATATTTTATTCATTTACTCATAACTAGTTCATTTTCATGAAAAATACCAAATCAGTCCCAAAAAATATTTCTTTTCTGGGATTTAGCAGAATATAGTCTCATATTGAACATATATTTTTCTCGGAATTTTTAAAATTCATTTACTATTTTTCATATGGCCAAAACTGCCGAATATTTAGATATATATCATAAATTGTACTTTTGTCCAAAAATTCCGAAATTTACAGGGTATACTCCTGTTATATACATGTACTCCCAATAAAAATTTCATCAATTTTAGAGTTAACCACAAGGAGTTATAAGGGTTTACTTTTAAAATAGTTTTTTCCCATAAAATCCATAACTATTAATCTATACATCCAAAAATCGCCATCTTTGGACACAATATAGAAAACTCATCAAATTATCATTTCAAATTTTTCCAGAATTTTTGAGGGCCAGAAAAATTACGAAACTGCAAATGGATTTTCACCCGCCATGCGGTAATCCACATAAACAGATCATTTCTACAATTTAATAAGGAATGAATACAAAGGATCATTCACCATCCATGCGGTAATCCACATAGATAGGTTATTCCAACAGAATAATAAAAAATGGAATAACAGAAGAATTCACCATGCATGCGTTAGACCGCAAAGACGGGTTATTCCCAACAGAATAATAAAGAATGGAACCAGTCATGCATAATCCGCATGATGTGGATATTCCAAATGTAATAATAAAGAATGGAATAACAAAAGAATTCACCGGTGCATGCGATAAACCGCATGCATAAAAGTTATTCTAACAAAATAATAAAGAATGGAACCGGTATTGTGTAATCCGCACGCATGTGATATTCCAATGTAATAATAAAGAACGGAACCAGTCATGCGTAATCGCATTTTACGGGATATTCCAATGTAATAATAAAGAATGAAATAATAAAAGAATTTCACCATGTATGCAGTACTTCGCATAGACAGGTTATTCCAACATAATAATAAGGAATGGAATAACAATAGCTCTCTTCATGAATACGAAAGAAATAATACCCCTTACTATAATAATAATATCCCTTACCTTAGAAGAAAACTGGATACTGAAATAGTGAGGTAGCAGACTTCTCTTCTTCTTTTTATCTATAATTTCTATCTATAATAATTGCTCTATAGCTTTAGTGAATTGGTGAGAAATGAAGGAAGAATGAGCTTCTATTTATAGGAAAATATAGTTTTGATAATAGCACGTTTTGGGGCTCAAAATATTACAGTACAATACCTTCAATTTTTCTTTCATTTTTTAATTTAGTCCTGCAAGTATTATCAAACTTGCACCACCTCCCCTAATAGTAAATAATGTGAATCAATTGTTCAATCATGTGAATCAATAGTTATAATCATGTGAAAATACGAATTACAGTATATTACCTCCATCTATACCTCCATTTTTAACTTAGTCATGCAAGTATTATCAATCTTGCACCAACTCCCCTAACAGTACAAGAATGTGAATCAATAGTACACACATGTGAACAAATAGTTATAATCATGTGAATTAATAGCAATTAATTGCTCATTTATCCGATTAATTACCCGACTAGTCAGTATAACTTTCAGACATCAATTAATATCGAAATAAATGTCAATTTCCACTAACACTAACAATCCCAACACAATGGAAATATTTTTCTCAAATTTTTTTTTTTGAAATTTCAAAGTTTGACTTTTTTCGAAAAAGTCAACTATTGACTTTTTGACCAAAAAGTCAACCCAAACAAATTTTGTGTTTATAGTCTATTTCTACTAATTTCATCGTTCCGGACTCAAATATCACGTCTACGTCTCCAAATTCAACTCTGAACTCAACTTTGATTTTTAATAACATTCATCATTAATATTATAACTCACAATATTTAACAACCAGGTTGTTCCCAGGAAAGATAAGGCTTTTTGATAAGAATTTCTCCTTATTGGTGGGCAATTACGTGACCAAACCTCTCCTTGACAGAACTTCTAGACATTGTCAATATTACAAATAATAATATGAATAACTTTGTCGTCTCAATTATTGATTTAATAATATATAAAATATTATGTAGATGATACTGTGATAATAATTGAATCAATAATATGAGAGATATGATGCAAAGAATTATTGTAGCAATAATTGAGTATAACCGAGTGACTTCTCACATAAGCATCAATAATCAATACCGTGTGCTACTATGCAACCACGCCAGACATCGTTTTTTACTACCTATTTTATTTTATGAAAACTTGCTTACTTTGAAAAATTTTCAAATATGACCCTTAACTTTAAATTTTTATCAATTTAACTATTTACCAAAATAGAAAAATTGAAGACTTTTATTTCATAAAATCCGGGATCTCACAATTTACATATATAGAGAGAGTACACTTCATAATTTCGTCCCTTGTCTTCCGTAAACGTAGCACATAAATTTGATACCCAGTATTGTAAGGCAAATCCTAGAAGCAGTCTTCCTGCACATATTTAAAAATAATAGCAAGTCAAAAAAATAAAGCAAATAGGTCAACAGAGGCATTTAGTGCCAAAATAAATACACAAAGACAACAATGTTGTGTTATTTTCTTACTAATCAGGGAACATGGAAGAAAGTAATACCCTTTTTATTGACTACCAAATTAATATCTAAATAAAATATCCTGAAGAAGACAAGCATGTGCTTCGTGAACCTCATCCTGGTGGGTATACATTGACACGCGGATCAAGATAATAATTGGTGCTCATAAATAATGCTACAAGTGAATAGACATTTTACAGGCTTATAATGATGACAGTACAATTTGTATGGGGTAATGCGTAGGCCAGATTATTTTTATTAAAAAATATACATTTATTTTGAAGTGTGGCCGACATTTCTAAACATCCCGAAATGAAAGGCAGCTATTTTTCAAGTTGGATAGAGGAAGTCTTATTTACTTTTTGAAAATTAAGCCTATATTTAAAAACAATTCAAAATAATTTAACTATATAATTTAAGAAAACTACTCGTGAACCATAATTTAGATTATGTGGTATAACACATGCTCCAATATAATAAACCCAAATGAAACTTGTTTCTGATGAATTGGAGAGGGATTACTTCCCATTCCAGGTCTGCTGATTATGTACATATTTATGTGTATGCATTCTTATAATTATAATCAAAATATGGAATAAACATAATCAAGTACGACTTGCCCAATATAGATTAAGTGTTCTTTTAAAGCACCGACCTTCAAATTGATTTCTAAGATCTGCATTTTGAGATTTCTGCAAAGCGAGTTTCATTGATAACTCGTGTATCTGTGAGGTAACGATATCAAACATCAATCGACCAAACCAAGGCTCCACATAAATAGAAATGAACAATCAGAATGTTGATTAATACAAAAACTTACATCTCACCTATTTAAACGGAATACATGTATCAATTTACACTATTTTTAAACAAAGAATAATCGATATAACCCCGCCTCCTGCCGAACCGGTGGTACATTGTTTATATAAATCTAAGTCACACTATTGACATAATGTGATTGATTCTGCAAAAGAAGTTTCCTAATATTTTTGTTTGTGCACCAGGAAAGGATGTTCAACTGATTATGCTAAAAAAATTCAGCCACCCAATTTTCCTCGAACATAAATAAATAAATATAAGACAAAACAATTTCTGCAATAGATTGATGTAGTTCAACAAAGCACCATCGATATATTCTCTAAATATATAGATAGTGCAAATGCACCAACAGTACCTTTCCCTCTTTAGCTTGATTTCCAATCTCCTCATTTTCCTTTTGTAGGGTCCTACATTTAGCCATTAACATCTTTCCCATCTTTCTTTGTGGGGTAAAATTAACAGCAGCAACATTATCCTACAACTCCTTCACTTTTTTATCCTTCTCCTCTACCAGATTCGGGAATTGTAACATGAAGTATACTTAGGCTGAATGTATAGGTAGGTATATGTTTATAAAAGCATAATTAAACAATTGAAAGAATTTATAAAGTAAATGCACCAGTAAAAAATTTAGAAGATTTTTAACATTAGAAGTCAAAGAACACTTTACAAAGTTCACATCAAAGAGGTCCAGAACACTACAACACCATAAAATTTAAAATCACCACCACCTTCTGTGTCATTAATTACAGCTCTTTATGTATCATCACGCTAATCACTACCAATATAACTGGGTATGTAACTACTGCCAAATCAAAACAAATTAACAAATTATCAACTAAAAAGAGTACCAAACTTCTGTATACATTATTACATTTCCAATAGATCTGATTCAGAGAAAAACTATGCTCTTACCACAATGTTAATTACTGAAAGTAAACACTAATACATGGCATATTCAATATCTTGTTGTTGATCGATTTCGCAATCAATGAATACGTGCAAGTATACACGGTCAACAAGTAATAAAGTGAAAGTAGAGTATCGTTCCCATGAGGAATTATTTAATAAAAATCACCAAGTACTAATTCTTAATCAAAATAATTTTATTTAAACAATCTCAAATCGTGATTTTTCTAATTAATAAAACTAAATTAATCAATTAAAACTAGGTTACTTTATAAATGAATTCAAATAAATAAAGGCTAAGACTCCAATATCCCCAATTATGAACTATAAACCAATTATCCAATTATCCCAATTATTATGTCTCTTTAATTGTTAATGAAATTCTCAAATGCCAAAAGCCCTCTCTCGAGTGATCAATTGCCTTCTATTTAACCCAGATTAATTTTGCTATATCTCTATGCAAAACAATTGAATTAAACTCGTTACAATCCCAATTCTTTATGTGTTACATGCGGCAAATAGATATTCTCATTCTATTCACAAACCTACTTATTCACTATACAAATAACTAAGTCACATGTCACCATGCCCAGTTCTAACCCCTTTCTCAATTCCTTCTAGAGTAACACGGAATTATTCTTGATCGATAATTAATCAATAAGCATAAGGCAAGATGAACAATTCACTTCAACATAAATAATTAGAATAAATCAAATAATCAATTCATAATCATAAAAAGTTCAATTGAAATCTTAATGAAAGAGTTAGTTCATAATTAATGAATTAAAATCAAGAATCCACAATTGAATAGACATTAAAAGATAAAAGTAAGATGAGAGAAGAGAATAGAATCTATTGTCAGCAAATCTGATGCTCCCCTCTTGCAATTGCTCTTGATCTTCAATGTTCTTCAATTTGCTTCAATCTCTAAAACTAATAAGAACTAGGGTTATGTTCTAATCTAAAGGAGTGTTTGATCTAGTCTAATCTATGTAATCTCCCTTTATTTTATGGCTTACATCATGTATTTATAGTTACAAGTCTAATTTTGAGCTTAGGAACAAACCCAATCCAATTTGGAGTCAAAAAGGTGTCAAAATTACCTAAAAACGCCGTCAGCCGCACTTAAAGCCTCTTCCCCAAATACCAAAGACTTTTCATGACGCTGAGAATCTGCCTTATAGCGCCCCGGCGCTGCAAATAGGCTTAAAATTAGCGCCCCGGCGCTGTTACAAGTTATGACATTTTCTACTCCGACATCATTTGGAAAAATGGCCATAACTTCTTCGTCCGAACTCCGATTTTGATGATTCAAGATGTTCCGGAAAGAGGAGAAGTAGATCTACAACTTTCATTCTTTGAGTTTTACGAAATAATGTCTGGAACTATAGTCAAATTAGCTCTGAAGTGACTATTGTGTAAATGGCAAGCCAAAACGTGAATCTAGCTACCCCAAACGTCGATCCAAGTAACTTTTGTCCCAAATCCTTCAAAACAATATAAAACATGCTTGAATAGACACAAACACATAAAAACATCCTAAAAGACTTGAGAACAACAATAAATTAAGCCCGAATGTATCCAATTCATGTGTATAAAACTCGCTCATCAAATACCCCCAAACTTAAACCTTTGTTTGTCCTCAAGCAAAAACACAAAAATGTTATACAATGAAATGTAATGAAACTAATCTATATGCCTACGACTCCAACAGTAATGATAGAAACAAATCTATTCAACCGGCCTTAAAGAAATCAAGTAAACATGATAATACATCATATTAAAAAAATCAGTAATTTTCCAATCAATCATCAAATCTTAGACTGTTATCACTGATATAGTGCGTGTGTGCTCCACAACAATGTTAACTAATATAAAATCAAATTTAACATGTAATAGGTCTCTTTAAAGGCATCATACAGTGAAAACTAACAAAATTCACGAACAAGCTAGATCCAACTAAAGTCAAACATCCACCAAGTTCAAGAGTCCAATCCGGGATACTTATGCTTTACTTTTCATTACGGGGGCTTTTTGATCTTTTCCCGTTTTTTTTTTATTTTTTTATTTATTTTAATTTTTTTTTTTTACTTTTTTTTTAACCATGATCGTAATGTTTCATTCCATTAGGCTAATAAAGGTCACACTGAGCGAGCTTTCGACCAACGACTCCTGCACCATATAAGACCTTAGGGCGCTAGGTTTTAAGATACCTTCTTCAGCGCATTTTACTCAAGTAACAAAGGCCTCAAACAAAACTAGCTACTTGTAAATTTTTTTCTTTTCTCTTTTTTTAGCGAAGCTTATATATCCCAAATTTTCCCCCAAACTTAAGTTTTTATCAAAATTTAGCCATCTCCGCTTTATTCATGTCTTTCATTCCTTCACACTAGTATTATCCTTAAGAAATCCATTATGTATCAATTTAAACTTAATTAGTCAACATAGTTGTTATTAACGTCATGAACTTAATTATATCGGTTTCAAACAGAAAAGATTCAATTCATAACAAGAAATCACATCAAAGCCCTAATATTCAATACTATACTTATCTACTTAACTCCAGGTCTCATCATCGGCCAAAATAGACTTTTACTCTCTAACAGTTGGAATCATGCAAATATAAACTAACCGCAACAAACATAGTAAACTAACTACTATTTTTTCGATTTTTTTAATTTTTTTTTAAACAAAAAAACTGAATGCAAAAACTAAATGTAAATAACCCGAAAACATAACGAACTACAATGTAAATAACTAACTATATGCAATACGACACTAAAATGCCCCCAAACTTAAACTAGACATTGTCCTCAATGACTGAAATAGAAAAAATTAAAGCAGAGGACTTCCCTGAAAATATTGCAATCTTCCTCCTTGTTCGCTAAGTTTGGAGAATAGGCTAAGCACATGGAACAAATTGGGCACCACACTTGAATTTGACTTGAATAACCTGTAAAACCATGATAGAAGCAATTTTATTAAATCCTAAATAAATGCAAATTCCAAACTACTAATATAAAACTAAATAAAATTAAAAATTAAAATTAAACTTCGCTTCCCCAATAAGCGCTTGTTATACGCCTTTCACTGACTTTGTTCTGTCAACGCTTATCCAATTCCTCTTCAAAAGTTGAGAAACCCTCCATCCATCAAAATAATATAGCTTTTGGTAGGTTCCCATTTGTAATAGTCATTGTATTAAAGTCACCTAGCATGCTTTCTTTAGATAAGATCACATTCAAGAACGCCCAAAGATCTAGGTGGTTTCTCCATCAGGTTCTGCGAATATATTCGGCATTGAGGCTTGCTCGACACAACAATTTCTTCTTCTATCTTCTCCAACTCATCGCACCATGGTTTCGAATGTGTACTTGCTTTTACATCACAGAGAGTATTCCCGACGACATGACTACCAATCGGACAAGGTTTTGCAAATCTAACCGGACTCTTGAACTGTGGAGGAGAAGGCACTTAAGGCGTAAATAACATTGGCTCATCATCATTGGTTCTCACAATTAGTTCTTCACTGACCTTGTTGTCATTATCCCCACTTGTCTCCTCTTTTTCATCTCGTGGCTCATCCAATTGTAGATTTGGCTTGGGCTCACCATCAGTCTCGGCATCCATGTCACAGAGCCAAGTGTATTGAAGATGGAAGTTCAACGCATGTGCTATCTGCCCCAATTGATTTTCCAGATTCTTGATCGACGCATTTATGCTTTGTGTATTCAAATCTGTTTTATTTTGTTTCCTTTCATGTTCCTCGTGTTTCTTTTCGTAAGTCGTAATAAATCTATCCAAGGCTTCTTCCCAACTTGCTTTCCGCTCACGGTTGTGTCTCGATTTTGAAACTCTAATTGTTTTGTTGTCTCGGGGCTTGAGCTTGAGCTTGATTGTTACTCCATGAAAAATCCGCGTGATACCCCCAATCATGATGATAGTTGTTGGGATAGACATAATTATTGGGGTAATCACCACCATAGTGTACCGGCTCAAAACTGATGATGCATTGATGACTCATATGATTTCTAGCACAATAATCACAAACCATTGCTACTTGCTGTGTGGATGGTGGACTCCATGTTTCCATTGGTCGAGTCATGTTCGTGTATGGCCATCGATACGCAAAGTCATCCATGGTACCTAAAAAGAGAGAAATATAGGAAGAGAATTAAAAATAAAAATAAAAATGTTTAAATTAAGACTAATTTGATTGAAATTAATATTGGTAAATAATTATTAAATTAATTCCCCGGCAACGGTGCCAAAAACATGTTGATCGATTTCGTAATCAATGAATACGTGCAAGTATACACGGTCAACAAGTAATAAAGTGAAAGTAGAGTATCGTTCCCACGAGGAATTATTTAATAAAAATCACCAACTACTAATTCTTAATCAAACTAATTTTATTTACACAATCTCAAATCGTGATTTTTCTAATTAATAAAACTAAATTAATCAATTAAAACTTGGTTACTTTATAAATGAATTCAAATAAATAAAGGCTAAGACTCCAATATCCCCAATTATGAATTATAAACCAATTATCCCAATTATTATGTCTACTTAATTGTTAACAGAAATTCTCAAATGCCAAAAGCCCTCTCTCGAGTGATCAATTGCCTTCTATTTAACCCAAATTAATTTTGCTATATCTCTATGCAAAACAATTGAATTAAACTCGTTACAATCCCAATTCCTTATGTGTTACATGCGGCAAATAAATATTCTCATTCTATTCACAAACCTACTTATTCACTATGCAAATAACTAAGTCACATGTCACCATGCCCAGTTCTAACCCTAGAATTCCTTTCTCAATTCCTTCTAGAGTAACACAGTAATTACTGATCAGATAATTAATCAATAAGCATAAGGCAAGATGAACAATTCACTTCAACATAAATAATTAGAATAAATCAAATAATCAATTCATAATCATAAAAAGTTCAATTGAAATCTTAATGAAAGAGTTAGTTCATAATTAATGAATTAAAATCAAGAATCCACAATTGAATAGACATTAAAAGATAAAAGTAAGATGAGAGAAGAGAATAGAATCTATTGTCAGCAAATCTGATGCTCCCCTCTTGCTCTTGCTCTTGATCTTCAATGTTCTTCAATTTGCTTCAATCTCTAAAACTAATAAGAACTAGGGTTATGTTCTAATCTAAAGGAGTGTTTAATCTAGTCTAATCTATGTAATCTCCCTTTATTTTATGTCTTACATCATGTATTTATAGGTTACAAGTCTAATTTTGAGCTTAGGAACAAACCCAATCCAATTTGGAGTCAAAAGGTGTCAAAATTACCAAAAACGCGTCCGAAGCCGCACTAAGCCTCTTCCCCAAATACTTTCAAAGACTGCTCACGACGCTAAGAATCTGCCTTATAGCGCCCCGGTGCTGCAAATAGGCTTAAAATTAGCGCCCCTGCGCTGTTACAAGTTATGACATTTTCTACTCCGACGTCCTTTGTGAAAATGGCCATAACTTCTTCATCCGAACTCTGATTTTGATGATTCAAGATTTTCCAAAAAGAGGAGAAGTAGATCTACAACTTTCATTCTTTGAGTTTTTCGAAATAATATCCGGAGCTATAGTCAAATTAGCTCTGAAGTGACTGTTGTGCAAATGGCAAGCCGAAAACGCGAATCTAGCCACCCCAAACGTCGATCCAAGTAACTTTTGTCCCAAATCCTACAAAACAATATAAACATGCTTGAATAGATACAAACACATAAAAACATCTTAAAAGACTTGAGAACAACAATAAATTAAGCCCGAATGTATTCAATTCATGTGTATAAAACTCACTCATCAAATACCCCCAAACTTAAACTAGACATTGTCCTCAATGACTGAAATAGAAAAAATTAAAGAAGAGGACTTCCCTGAAAATATAGTAATCTTCCTCCTTGTCCGCTAAGTTTGGAGAATAGGCTAAGCACATGGAACAAATTGGGCACCACACTTGAATTTGACTTGAATAACTCAGAAAACCATGATAAAGCAATTTTATTAAATCCTAAATAAATGCAAATTCCAAACTACTAATATAAAACTAAATAAAATTAAAATTAAAATTAAACTTGAGTTGTCTCCCAATAAGCGCTTGTTTTACGATCTTTTCACCGACTTTATTCTGTCAACGCTATCCAATTCCTCTTCAAAAGTTGAGAAACCCTCCATCCATCGAAAATAATATAGCTTTGGTAGGTTCCCATTTGTAATAGCTATTGTATTAAAGTCACATAGCATGCTTTCTTTAGATAAGATCACATTCAAGAACGCCCAACATCTAGGTGGTTTCTCCATTGTGTCTCATGAATATATTCTCGCGGCATTGAGGCATGGACACACAACAATTTCTTCTTCTATCTTCTCCAACTCATCGCACCATGGTTTCAATGTGTACTTGCTTTTACATCACAGAGAGTATTCCCACGACACACGACTACCAATCTGACAAGGTTTTGCAAATCTAACCGGACTCTTGAACTGTGGAGGAGAAGGCACTTGAGGCGTAAATAACATTGGCTCATCATCATTGGTTCTCACAATTAGTTCTTCACCGACCTTGTTGTCATTATCCCCACTTGTCTCCTCTTTTTCATCTCGCTGGCTCATCCAAATTGTAGATTTGGCTTGGGCTCACCATCGGTCTCGGCATCCATGTCACGAGCCAAGTGTATTGAAGATGGAAGTTCAACGACGTGTTATCTCGCCCCAATTGATTTTCCAGATTCTTGATCGACGATTTATGCTTTGTGTATTCGGATCTGCTTTATTTTGTTTCCTTTCATGTTCCTCGTGTTTCTTTTCGTCGTCGTAATAAATCTATCCAAGGCTTCTTCCCAACGTGCTTTCCGCTCTAGTTGTTGTGTCTCGATTTTGAAACTTCGGAATTGTTTTGTTGTCTCGGGGCTCGAGCTTGAGCTTGATTGTTACTCCATGAAAAATTCGGTGATACCCCAATCATGATGATAGTTGTTGGGATAGACATAATTATTGGGGTAATCACCACCATAGTGTAATATCTATCAAACCGATGACGCATTGATGACTCATATGATTTCCAAAGACAATAATCACAAACTATTGCTACTTGTTTGTGTGGATGGTGGACTCCATGTTTCCATTGGTCGAGTCATGTTCGTATGGCCATTGATATGCAAAAGTCATCCATGGTACCTAAAAAGAGAGAAATATAGAAGAGAATTAAAATAAAATAAAAATATTTAAATTAAGACTAATTTGATTGAAATTAATATTGGTAAATATTATTAAATTAATTCCCTAAGAATCTGCCGCCAAAAACTTGTTGATCGATTTCAATCAATGAATACGCAAAAGTACACTACTCCAACAAGTAATAAAGTGAAAGTAGAGTATCGTTCCCACGAGGAATTATTTAATAAAATCACCAAGTACTAATTCTTAATCAAACTAATTTTATTTAAACAATCTCAAATCGTGATTTTTCTATTTAATAAAACTAAATTAATCAATTAAAATTAGGTTACTTTATAAATGAATTCAAATAAATAAAGGCTAAGACTCCAATATCCCCAATTATGAATTATAAACCAATTATCCAAATTATTATGTCTACTTAATTGTTAACAGAAATTCTCAAATGCCAAAAGCCCTCTCTCGAGTGATCAATTGCCTTCTATTTAACCCAGATTAATTTTGCTATATCTCTATGCAAAACAATTGAATTAAACTCGTTACAATCCCAATTCCTTATGTGTTATATGCAGCAAATAGATATTCTCATTCTATTCACAAACCTACTTATTCACTATGCAAATAACTAAGTCAAATGTCATCATGCCCAGTTCTAACCCTAGAATTCCTTTCTCAATTCCTTCTAGAGTAACACTGTAATTACTGATCAGATAATTAATCAATAAGCATAAGGCAAGATGAACAATTCACTTCAACATAAATAATTAGAATAAATCAAATAATCAATTCATAATCATAAAAAGTTCAATTAAAATCTTAATGAAAGAATTAGTTCATAATTAATGAATTAAAATCAAGAATCCACAATTGGATAGACATTAAAAGATAAAAGTAAGATGAGAGAAGAGAATAGAATCTATTGTCAGCAAATCTGATGCTCCCCTCTTGCTCTTGCTCTTGATCTTCAATGTTCTTCAATTTGCTTCAATCACTAAAACTAATAAGAACTAGGATTATATTCTAATCTAAAAGAGTGTTTAATCTAGTCTAATCTATGTAATCTCCCTTTATTTTATGTCTTACATCATGTATTTATAGGTTACAAGTCTAATTTTGAGCTTAGGAACAAACTCAATCCAATTTGGAGTCAAAAAGGTGTCAAATTTACCAAAACGCGTCTGTGTCGCACTAAGCCTCTTCCCCAAATACCAAAGACAGTTCACGACGCTGAGAATCTGCCTTATAACGCCCCGGCGCTGCAAATAGGCTTAAAATTAGCGCCCCGGCGTTGTTACAAGTTATGACATTTTCTACTCCGACGTCCTTTGGAAAAATGGCCATAACTTCTTCGTCCAAACTCTGATTTTGATGATTCAAGATGTTCCGGAAAGAGGAGAAGTAGATCTACAACTTTCATTCTTTGAGTTTTTCGAAATAAAGTCCGGAGCTATAGTCAAATTAGCTCTGAAGTGACTGTTGTGTAAATGGCAAGCCGAAAACGCGAATCTAGCCACCCCAAACGTCGATCCAAGTAACTTTCGTCCCAAATCCTACAAAACAATATAAAACATGCTTGAATAGACACAAACACTTAAAAACATCCTAAAAGACTTGAGAACAACAATAAATTAAGCTCAAATGTATCCAATTCATGTGTATAAAACTCACTCATCACTTGTATGTGTTTTTGATAAAGTAACTATTTTGAATAGAATACTATCAGAATTCATTCTACCTATTTTATTTCACATTAACCAACAAAGTTAAGACCATGACACCGCTATCCTTGCATCTTAGCCAAGTAGATAATACCAAATCATAATCTGATAGCATAAATTATACAAATCAGTATGGTAGTATACATAGAACAACAAAAAGGTAAGACGAATATAAGTAACCAAATCATCACACATTACAAGTTTACTACACTCGATTCGCAATCAGGATTTAAGGAATCTAGAAAATTCACCTTCAAGAAGAGGTGGGAGAAATGATATAGGTGTTGAAGGAGAAACCTTAAGGTTGTTGGCTCCAATCTAAAGTTTGGACTTTGACTTAAGTTTATGGAAAGGTGTGCCTTCGATGCTGGATTGGTGGGTTGGGACATATCCACTATTGTTATACATTACAACTAACTAAAGCTTTGTCTAGTTTAGGTAGACAATTTTTTGTCTACCTACCTAGCAGTACTCTTGCCATACTAGTTAACAATTAAGTTGTGTTATTATCTATTTATTTTTTTGGCTAGGCGGGTGATTAAGTAGTTTATATGTTAACTTTTGTAGTTTTGTAACCACAAAAAAAATAATGTTGAATTTTACAGTGACTTAAATCTTTAACAAGTTTTGATTAATTCATTACAGGTTGTTTCTTTTGGACATAAAGAAGTATGGGAAAGGGGACTGGAGAAATATCTTCCGTAATTATGTGATTACTAGAACACCGACTTAAGTTGCTAACCATGCTCAAAATTACTTTATCAGGCAGCATTCGGGTGGGAAAGATAAGAGAAGAGCAAGCATTCATGATATAACAACAGTTAATCTCAACAACAACCAAACTCCTTTGCCAGACAACAAAAGAACTCCTTCACCGGATCAGCCTAACACGCTATCCCACCATCCAAATTCTGCTGCCATGGGCCGAACACCTTTCCAATGGAACCAACCAAATAATGTCACAGCAGCCATGGATTTTAACCAAACAAATGGAAATATGTTCGCGTCTTCTCCTTATGGGTTAAGTTCCTATGGACTTAAAGTGCAGGGTCATAATTTGCAAAGAGCAGCTACTTATGACTCTTACATGGGGCTGCACGATATGGTTTTTCAGAAGTAATCAGGGCTGCATTATCCTCATGGATGAAATGTTGCTATGGAATTCTCAAAGTCTCTGAATCGTCGTTTCTTTGGTCAGTTCAATAGAACAAGTATACAACATGGTGGAAGAATAAATGACTTCAACAAAAGTGACTGATGTTACAAGAAAATTTGAGTCAGGTCATTGCAGGCAATTAAACAACAAGATCTCTCAAGGGCACTCAGAACATTCAAACAATGATATGGTATATTCCGAATTATATTTGATTATCAAAAACATAAATTGCAGAAGAACCTGCAGAAGCTAGTCAACCATAACCAAGCAAGAAACTAAAGATTGACAATGCAGTGAACTCATACTATGCCAAAACCAAGTCAGCTTAAGTATATTACTTGTTGGACTTGTTCCCTCAAAGTGTCAAATTGCTTCTTGTACAACACACATTCCCAGTAATTATCGGACACAAACTTTGGATCTTTGAAGAAAATAGATCATTTAGCTGAAAGTGGAATCCATGTCATTGAACACACATCAGCTTGTACCAAAACCCTCAAAAGAATTTAAATGTCTAATTGGTTTTTAAGAAGTAGAGTACATCAATTGATGGCCTGAACGTAAACAAAGAGATAAAAGTAGAAAGAGCCTAAACAGCAATAAGTACCTTCACAACTGGGGAACCAAAAGGGCAGTTCAATAGTTTACCATCAGTTCGTGATCCACAAATGTCATACATTGCACAATATTTTACAGAGTGTCTTTGCCTACAATATGAATAATTGTACACTTTGTAAGAGAAAGATTTGAATTTCCTATTCTACGATTGCCCTGAAAAATTGTGAAAACTAGTAATTACTTCAAAGCCATGACATGAAGATAATTGCTACTTATCAAGAAAAAAATACAGTAAAAACAGAAACATGTTAGTGAAAAGGACCAATTTTGTATTTTAAATTGTACTAAAAAAATCTATCAAATTACCAGGAAAATCAGACTCAACCAAAGCATTTGTAGGTAGTAAAAACCCCATAAAAATAAAATTAGAAGATACTAAAAAAGAATGAATTGCCGGGCCGGGTACTCGGGGACAGAAGATGGGGTCAGTTTTGAGCTAGCAAATATATAATACCTCTACTATGGTTTCGACTCTTCGATATTGACTGATGATGACTGATGAAGGGCCGCTGAAGGCGATGAGGGAGGCGATACGCTGATGGCCGTCGGCGACTTGAGAGTTCGAGATCTGGTTTTAGGACGAGAGATTGAGACTTCACTTGAGAGTTCAAGATCTGGGTACTGGGTCTGGGTTTGGGAATTGAGAGAATGAGAGTTACAATTTCAAAGTGGGCTAGTAGTAGTGGGCTAGCTGAGTCATATTATTATTTTAAGTAGAGTCAGTAAGGCTTTGTTCGGTTATTCGGTTAAACCGAATAACCCAAAAATAAAGCCCTAACTCATAAATAATTTTGGATATAATCGAAATATTACAAATAACCGAATTATTAGAAAATTTTGGTTAAATTATTTCGGTTCGGTAATTCGGTTATACCCATTTTTTGCTCAGTCTTAAGAGAAAGAATGAGAAAAGGTTGGATCTGGAGTATTTTCCTAAAATTGCCTAAATTATATTCAACTTTCTCAATTATATCTATTTTGTTCAAATTTTCTTGGAATATGCTATTCTCTTAACCAAATTAATTAATTTAATAACAATTTTTATAAATAAAAAAAACTTTATTTTTTATTAAAAAAACTTTATTTTTTAAAAAAAATGCTTTAATTTTTTTAGAAAGATTTTATTTTTAAAAGAATATTTTTTTAAAAAATAAAAACTTCAACTATTGTCGTTGGGAGTAAAGGCCCTCACATCTAATTTGGAAAAAACTACTGAACGCCATTTGAAATGGCGTTAAATTTTTGGATATTTTGTAAGACCCCGAAATTTTTAAATAAAAAGGAATTTCCTTTATTTATTATTTTGAAATAGTAAGGGTTGATTTGATTAATGTGGATAGTTAAAGGTTAAATATGCAAATATTTCAAATTAAGCAAGTGGTTATAAAATATTCATTATCGTCAGGGAATATTCGTTTGGTCGTGGAATATTCGTACTGTCGGGGAATATTCGTATAATCCAAGCAACCATGTGTGTGGGCCCCATAACGGAAAGTGATTGGATGAAGAAAACGACAAATATAAGTTGTTTTTAAATAACAGCGTAGTTGTTACCGTTAATACTGTTGGAATACCGTGTGGTTAAAACACACTAATACGCGTTGTTGAACGCACAGTAGCACTTGGTATTGCACCAATTATTGATTCTTACGTAAGAAGGCACTACTCAATAATGGTTACAGATGAATTAATTGAAAGATTTTATTTTATTGATTCAATAATTGCTTTGCGTTGATATTTTATATCGATGTTGTTTCAATACTTGTCATTACACAAGATCTTTCATTATCGAAGCAATAATTCATATTATCCTCAATAATATTATTAGATAACATTATTGGCAATGTCTAGAAAGTTCGCTCTAAGGAGAGGTTTGGTCACCTAATCATTGCTACCAAGAAGAAGAAATTCTTATTGAAAGCCCTCTTTCCTGAACCTGCCTCGGTTGTCAATATTGTGATTACAGTAATATTATTTGTGAATAATTAATTATTGATTTATATGATGAGGAAAATATTGATTTTATGTGGATATAGATGGAGAAAATTTTTAAAATGACAATTGTTGAAAATTAATATTTTATCTTTTTCGATAAAATAATTCATTTAAATATATTATTTTAATAATATATTAACGGTGATATTTTTACAACGAATGTGGGATATATGAGTATACGAGGAGGAAGAGATTTTTGTTGCAATAAATGTTTAAAACATGTTAAACATGCTCTGGTGGACCCCATTTATTGATCGAAATTTGATTATAAACAGAAAATTGCCTGCTTGTGGATTTCTTCCAATTTCTATTTGGAATTTGGAAAACTTTCTTCCGCAAAGTTGTAGAAATTGAATTTCCTATAAAAAACGCGAGATTCAATTTTCTGATGAAAGGGCTATTTATTATGAATTATTGAAGTTCAAGCTCAAAATAATTGATTTTTGTAAGTTTTAATTATTTATTTTATGAAAAACGTTTTTTATCATTTCTTTCTAGAAGGTGGCATGTGGGAAATGCTAGGATCTGAATTCTAAGGTTGGCGTATGAATTTGATATATATATATATATATATATATATATATATATATATTTATTAATTTATTAAATTTTCTACTTTGGTGTTCTAAGCAATTTCCTATAAATAGGTGCTTAGGTTAGAATTGAAAATCACACCGTAAATCAAGTTTTCTCTCTATATTATCGAGTTTATTCTTGTGAGTATTTTGAGTATACTTTGAGTATTGCTATACTTGCAAGTCCAAGTCATAGCCTATATCCTGTTTTAATTTAAAGTATTGATCTTTCGAGGTAAGGGATATTTTTTTTTTGTAATGATATTATTTCTTCAATATCATTATCTTTGAAATGTTGATCCAAGTTTTTATCAAATTTGGAACTTTTTCATGTCTCAAGTTACTATTCATGGGTTACTATTCATGAGTTACTATTTATGGGTTACTATTCATGAGTTACTATTCACGAAGTTACTATTCACGAGTACTATTCATGAAAGCGTGAAGATGTTTTTGTGGAATTTCTATCTTTTGGTGTCTGAGTTACTATTCACGTGATACTGCACTATTCACGATACTGACACTATTCACCAAAAAAATAAAATTTCTTTTTTTGTCCAAAATATCTATTCGGATACTAACTCGATTGTATCCATGTTTTGATCATTCTTGAATTTTACACCACTATGATTATTTTTTGAGGTATTTTTTGGGCGTGGATAAAACCAAGTACGAATCCTTAATCCTTAATCCTTGTCATTTTGTTTCACCGGGATTCGCTTTTTAAAATATTTTTCATCATCCTCGCCTTAAATGATGATATTATTGAATATCTTTGACCGTAGTGCAGATGAATGATTTCTCAAGAATATCTTTGGCTCAGTAGTGCAAAAGATGAACAGTGTTTGAGATGAACACGACCGATTGATTAATATCTTTGGCTCAGTAGTGCAAAGATGAACAGGAGTTGAGATGAACATGACCGATTGATTAATATCTTTGGCACATGAGTGCAAAGATGAACAGTGTTTAAATGAACATGACCAAATGATGAATATCTTTGGCCTTTAGTGCAAAGATGAATATTTGATTCCGGATGCATATTGATTGATGTTACTGGGATAAAATATTGATGATGGATCGTTAAATTCATAGATTATAGTAGATTTCATTCTCTACGTAACTCTTCTATGAATTATTATTTCACTTAAATATTGATCCGAAACTTGTTATACATTGTATTCTATCGATTTTTCCCTGTTGAAGACTAACGATAATTTGTTGTATATTATCTTAGTCATAATATTCTTTACTGGGCTAGTTGAGCTCACCCTTTTCCTTGTTGTTCCATTTTTCTTCTCAGGAGGCGAGAATGTAGCGAGTACTAGTCGGGGTATGGAATGAAGGTTCTAGAGAGAGTTGTTTAGTAGTCCTCACCATTTTTGTAAAATAATGAATCAATAATTATGATGGGGATTTATTTGAGTATAGATATTGTCTAGAAGACAATATTATATTTAAACTCACAGTATATATTGTCGTATTTCACACGACATTTGTATTATTGAAGTTGTAGTTTGCTTTTTGTACCATGTATTTGGCGACTCAGAATGGGTGTTGTGTATACCTATTTTGGGGGCGTCACATATTTTTTTTGGCTAAAAATCAGAAAGGCAACCAACGCCACTTTAAAAAATATTTTTTAAAAAAATGAATTTAAAAATAATAACTTAATATTTTTAAAAACAATTTTATTTTTTTATAGAAATTTGAAAAAAATAAAAATGTGATCCAAATGCCAAACTAACCAGCATTGTAACTTTTCTTAAATTTTTTTATAAAGCAGATTTGTAAAAAAGAAGAGTAAGATGTAACATCACTTTAACTGACGTTAGAACACTTTTTTTTTTAATTTCTTTGATCTCTTGTACTTGTTTACAAATATCAATATTTTTTTTATGTTTATTCTCTGTCATCGGCGTTGGAAATGAAGGAGTATATAAGACTTCAGCTATAAAAAATTAAAAATAAAATTCTAACGCCAATTAAAGTGACGTTGCATATTACTCTTCTTTTTTACAAATTTGTGTTTTTTTTAAACATTTAAATAAAATAGGGATAAAATTGATATTACATTAATATGGGTCAAACAAACTTATTATTAATAACTTATAAGTTATTTTTAAGTAACTTTATTCTGCTTTTTAGTTCATAAAACATAATAAATTTTCTTCATCTTTTATGTTTTCTCTTAAATCGATAGTATTATAATATAATTTTATAATATATTTGGAAAAAAGGTAAAAGGAGAACTAGAATAGCTAGGGGTATATCATTACTATTCTTCTTTTTATGTTTTATTTTGGACTTAAAAATATGTTCATGATTTAAGTTACTCCCTCCGCCTAAGAATAAAAGTTCTTATTATTTTATGTAATCTCAAGTTAAATATTTACTTATATTAAATAATCTATTTTTTATACAATAATTTGTGCGTAATATCCTTAGTATTAAATGTCATGTTTTTATTATTTATAAATATTTATATAATATCACTAGTCATGTATAGAAAAATATGCAATTAGATGAGAATTTAAATATGAATAATTTTATCATTTGACATTTTTTTAAAATAAGCATAAAATCAATCATCACTTTCATTCTCGGAGTGAGGGACTACTTGTAAGTATATCCTACTTCTATCTACAAATAGAAAACATTGGGAAGCATAGATATAATAATCAAGTTTGATGAGGTTGAGTTTATTTGGGTCGGAGGCCGGAACTAACATGCTTAGAAATTATATTCTATTTTTAAATGATTTTTGAAAATTAATTAATTAAAATTATATAAGTCTGTCGCTATAGCCTTTAGCGACAGAAATCGTTGCCTAAAGTGTTCTTGAGTCTGAAGAACATGCATCGTCAGTGATCGAGTTAGCTACTTTGACCAAACATTAAACACTGATAATGTTATTTTGAGCAAGATAAAAGTTGGTTGTTGTAGTACTAATATAACACTACATGATTCAATAACCATAATGGTCAAAAAGCATAACACAAAGGATATCTGAGCATCCAAAGTAGCTGTCAGAGCTGTTCTTCATTTCTGGGTTACCCAGAAATGAAGAATAGTTCGACTTCCCTACTTTAGGTTTCCACAACTTGTGATTCTGTTGATGTTTTAGTGATCTAGTGGTTCCAGTATATAGCTAACATGCATATAAGTGAACATATCTAACACATAAAATCGATCTAACAACAACACAAGCATCATATCTATGATGGTCAAAGCTTGTCAGAAACCATGATCATATGTTTTTTGGGTTACCTAGAAAACCGATTTCGTTCTCAACCATGCTACTTTGACCGACCACTATATTAAATTTATATGTTATTTAGATGATATAAAAGCTTTAAACTCTAGTGCATATACCATATTACAATCTTATTACAATAACAAGAACAAAACAACTAGCACCAGCAAGATCCTGACGCATGAACATACTATCAGAGCATTCTGGGTAGTTTCTGGGCTGCTTAGAATTGCTTGGTCATGGTCGGTCAACGTGGTTTGACCACTCATATCTTACAATATATTCATGCTTTAACTTTGATTCAAGTTCCAGAATACAGATCTCATATTATACTACATGTTCAGACCTTTAAACAACAAAAACACATAACAGACTGAGATCTATGGGACCGACATTTGGTTGTCAGACCATATTTCTTAGCTTTCTAAATTTTAGAAATCTTTCATTTCGAGCATCTAGATGTTATAGATCCACTTTCTACCAACCCAGATCATTGATTAACACTATATACTACATATTTAAACACAAAAATCTAACATCTAACATGGCATTCAAGATCAGATTTCTTGGTTAGGGTTTATACCTTTAAGAACAAATTCTTAATCATTGGCTTTTGATTTGTTATGAGTGTTAGTGGGGCTTGATTTGGGGACTGAAATGCAATAGAAATTCATGGGTTTTCAGAGAGAGAGAGAGAGAGAGAGAGAGAGAGTTGGTTAGGTGTTTGGTAATCAAAAGGCTTAAAAGTGAATTTTCTCTCTCTTTAATCTATATATATAACAAAGTGTAATGTATTGGCTGATATAATGGTTGAGTTGCTGATAATTTTTAGTCAATGGTAGTTTACGAACCAAAAATATGGCAAGATACACAAGTTATCTCAAATAATGCAAGAGGGGCATTTAGGTCATTTGCCATCTAATTTTAATGGCAATCTAATAAATTGGCAAACCCTTAGGGTTTAACCCTTAGGATTTAACCCAAAGGTTTTAAAAGATTTAATATGCAAAATTTCTTATTTAATTATATAGAAAATATCGGGTTATTACAGATGATGCAATGTAAGACCCCAACTTATTATTAATGAAATTTAATTTTCTCTATTTATTATTTTGAAATAGTAAGGGTTGATTTGATTAATGTGGATAGTTAAGGGTAAAATACGCAAATACTTCAAAATAAGCAAGTGGTTATAAAATATTCATTGTTGTCGGGGAATATTCGTTTGGTCGTGGAATATTCGTGCTTCGTCAGGGAATATTAAATATTTACGTAGCACCCATGTGTGGGCCCCATAACTAAAGCGATTGGATGAAGAAAACGACAAATATAAGTTGTTTAAAAATAACAAGTAGAGTTGTTACCGCTATCTTTGTTAAAATACTTTCTGGGTTAAAACACAATAAAGACACGGTATTGCACAAATTATTGATTCTTACGTAAGAAGGCACTACTCAATAATGGTTACAGTAATTACTATTCAAAAGATTTTATTGATTTAATAATTCTTTGCGTTGATATTTTATATTCATTGTTGTTTCATAATTGTCATTACACAAGATTTTTCATTATCGAAGCAATAATTCATATTATCCTAATAATATTATTAGATAACATTATTGGCAATGTCTAGAAAGTTCTGCCTAAGGAGAGGTTTGGTCATCTAATTGCGCCAAGAAGGAGAAATTCTTATTGAAAGCCCCTCTTTCCTGAGAACTGCACGGTTGTCAATATTGTGATTCTCAGAATATTATTTGTGAATAATTAATTATTGATTCATATGATGAGGAAAATATTGATTTTATGTGGATATAGATGGAGAAAATTTTTAATGTGACAATTGTTGAAAATTGTAATTTTATCTTTTCTCGATAAAATAATTCATTTAAATATATTATTATATTTTAATAATATAATAATGGTGATATTTTTACAACGAATGTGGGATATATGAGTATACGAGGAGGAAGAGTATTTTTGTTGCAATAAATGTTTAAAACATGTTAAACATGTCTCATGTGGACCCCATTTATTGATCGAAATTTGATTATACCACAAAAATCTTCGGTTTGTGGATTTCGGTCAATTTCTATTTGGAATTTGGAAAACCTTTCTTCGCAAAGTTGTAGAGAATTGAATTTCCTATAAAAACTCGCGTGATTCAATTTTCTTTTCGATGAAAGGGATATTTATTATGAATTATTGAATTACGAAGTCAAAATAATTGATTTTTGGAAGTTTAAAATATTTAAAATTAGAAAAACGTTTTTTCTTATTTTTTTCTAGAATGTGGCATGTGTTTGATGGTCAAATCAGATTCTATGCATGCGTAGGAAATTTATATAATTATATTATTAATTTATTAAATTTTACGCTTTGGTGTTCTAAGCAATTTCCTATAAAATAGGGTGCTTAGGTTAGAATTGAAAATCACACCGTAAACTCAAGTTTTCTCTCTATATTATCGAGCGTATTCTTGTGAGTATTTTGAGTATACTTTGAGTATTGTTAGACGGTGCAAGTTCCTTCAAAGACTATATCCCAGATTCCAAATAGAAGTACTAATCTTTCGAGGTAAGGGATGTTATTTTCTTCTCAAATGATATTATTTCTTCAATATCATTATCTTTGAAATATTGGTTGGAACTTTTTATCAAATTTGGAACTTTTTCATGTCGGGTTACTATTCATGAGTTACTATTCACGAAAGTTACTATTCATGAGTTACTATTCACGAAGTTACTATTCACGAGTACTATTCATGAAGCGTGAAGATGTTTTTTGTGGAATTTCTATCTTTTGGTGGTGTGAGAGTTACTATTCACGATACTCTGACTATTCACGATACTGACACTATTCACGAATCTGAACACTATTCACCGAAAAATGAAAGTTTTTCTTTTCGTCTAAAATATCTATTCGGATACTAGCTTTGATTGTATCCATGTTTTGATCATTCTTGAATTTTACACCCCTAAGATTATTTTTGAGGTATTTTTTGGACGTGGATAAAACAAAAGTACGAATCCTTAATCCTTAATCCTTAATCCTTGTCATTTTGTTTCACCGGATTCGCTTTTAAAAAATATTTTTCATCATCCTCGGTCTTAAATGATGATATTATTGAATATCTTTGGCACAGTAGTGCAAAGATGAATGATTTCTCAAGAATATCTTTGTCAGTAGTGCAAAGATGAACAGTGTTTAGATGAACATGACCAATCGATGAATATCTTTGGCAGTAGTGCAAAAAGATGAATATTTGATTCCGATGTATATTGATTGATGTTACAGGGATAAAAGATGAGACGATGAACTTTTAAATTCATACATAGAAGATAGTAGTTTGCATTCTCTACTTAACTCTTCTAATGAATTATTATTTCACGCGAATATTGATTTAAAATTTGTTGTCTATTGTATTCTATTAGATTTTTCCTGTTGAAGACTAACTCGTAATTTGTTGTATATTATCTTAGTCATAATATTCTTTTTCTTTGGGCTAGTTGAGCTCACCCTTTTCCTTTTGTTCCATTTTTCTTCTCGGGAGGCGAGAATATAAGCGAGTACGCCTGTCTGGGTATGGAATGAAGGTTTTAGAAAGAATTGTTTAGTAGTCCTCACCATTTTGTAAAATAATGTATCAATAAATGTGATGAGGATTTATTTGAGTATAGATATTGTCTAGAAGATAATATTTGTATTCAAACTCACAGCTTTTACTGGTTGTAATAATAAAGTTGTAGTTATTTACGCACCATGTATTGACAACTCGTAATAGGTGATGTATACCTATTTTGGGGGCGCCACAGATTGGTATCGAGCTTAGGGATATGATCTCCAAGCGAGATCGGGGAATAGAACTAGGAGGGAGAGACGAGTAAATCCTTCGCTAGTGTGTCCTACCTAAGCTTATTTTTTTAGTTGGTCAAGATATAAGGATATTATGTGATATATTGATTTCCTTAATTAACCCCTGTTTTATGACAAAGATTTTGAGAATGTCGATGAGAATATTAACAATGGAAATGAGACCGTGGAGACGCTGTACTCACCAACGAGGAAAACGCGTCAACAGTCAAGCAATGTTCCTCCCATGAACAACACCAATCGAAAGCGAGATGATGAACGAGGGATGTTTAGAAGCTTTTTGCGCTTCATGCAAAATTAGACGAGGAGACTCGTGTTCAAAATACGAGGAGGAAATGATAGCAATTCACGGGTTATCACAAATGCAAGCGCTTCAAAGAGTTGGGACCACCGAATTTAAGGAAAAGCGGATCCGATCATGGCGGAAACATGGGTCAAGCAAATTACCAAGATATTCGATGTCTTGGGATGCACTAAGAACAGAAGGTTCCATTCGCCACCTTTATGTTCCGTGGGCGAGGCGTACTCATGGTGGGAGTCTCGTGAAGCGTGCACTCCATCTAGCAAGACTCAAGATGTCTTGGGAGACATTTCAAAATTATTTAATGACAAATACTTTCCGAAAGTGTTCATCATATGAAGGAAGTGGAGTTCATCGATTAGAACAAAACAACATGACGGTGTCTCAAAGACGAGGCAAAGTTTGCGAGAGTTATCCGTGTTTGCACCTCATTTGGTGGAGAATGAGGAACGATGACGCGGATGTTTTTGAGAGGTTTGAAACCCCAAGATACGACAATATCTCATTTCTCATAAATTTTTTCTCTATTCGGATGTTGTAAGCGGGGCTCAATTATTAGAGCAAGATAACGAGTACGGCCAACCGAGGACCATAACCGAGGATCGTATCGGAGATAGCGATCAAATGTAATAATGATAACCAAATGAGAGAGAAACAGACGGACAAAATGGTAACCACTCCTGTGGTAATCATGGCCATGAAAATAGAAGAAGCGAGTCGAGGAGAGATTTTAAAAGAGGAGATTTAACAACGACCATGTGAAGACGATAAAGGTCTTGAAGAATCGGTTCTAAGGAGGAGAACGACCACCCATCATATGCTACAAATGCGAAAAGAGGACATATCACCAAACCGCCCACAACAGCTCAAGGTATGCTATAATTATGGAAAGGAAGGACATATCGCCGAGATTGTACAAAGAGCAAAAACCTAGTTCAATGGGATCGGTGACTCAAAAGATCGTCCCGAAAAGTAAAAGTCAACGATTCTGGGAAGAGCGTTTGTTGTGGATCGGTCATAATGCGAGGAACCCAAACGAGGTGATCACGGGTAAGCTATTTATAAATTCTTGCGAAGTTTATACCTTACTTGATCCGGTGCTACCCATTCATTTATCTCTCCCGCATGTGCTCAACATTTAAACTTGACTCGAGAAATTAGACTTTGACCTATCTGTGGAAACTTCGTTAGGAGAAACTTTCATCACATCCACTGTTTATAAATCTTGTTTGATTCAAGTTGGCACCATCACCTTACCTATTGACCTTATCTCTTTAAAGATACTTGCTTTTGATGTGATTTTAGGGATTGATTGGTTAACTACTCATCATGCCAAAATTGATTATTTTCGTAAGGTTGTTAGTTTTCATATTCCTAACCAACCTGTTGTACGAATTCAAGCAACTAAACCATTAAAATCAATCACTGCCATATCTAATCATAAAGCTATTCGTTTATTGAAAAACGGATGTCAAGCTTTCTTAGCCCATGTTATGGATTTGAATAAAGACACGTCAAATTTGAATAATATTCCTGTTGTTATTGACTTTCTTGACGTATTTCCTGAAGAACTTCCCGGACTACCCCCAGAACGTGAAGTTGAATTCTTTATTGATCTTGAACTCCGTACAAAGCCCATTTCTAAAACCCATATCGAATGGCTCCTATTGAACTTCGAGGAGTTAAAGGTCCAACTACAGAATTGTTGGACATCGGTTTCATCTGGCCCTAGTACATCTCCTTGGGGTGCTCCTGCTTTATTTGTAAAGAAGAAAGACGGGAGTATGCGACTTTGTATTGACTATCTGAATTGAACCATGTCACCATCAAGAATAGGTATCCTCTACCTCGTATTGACGACTTGTTTGACCAATTGCAAGGGGCACAATTCTTTTCAAAAATCGATCTTTGTTCGGATATCATCACCAAGATTAGAATCGAGGATATTCCAAAGACGCGCTTTAACTAGAACTTCGAAGACGGGCATTATGAATTCTTAGTCATGTCTTTCGGATCGACTAATGCTCCTAAGGACTTTCATGGATATGATGAACCGAGTATTCAAGGAATATTTGGATCGGTTTGTTGTTGTCTTTATTGATGACATCCTTATATATTCCAAAAGTCGTGAAGATCATGAGCACCATTTGAAGCCGGTACTCCAAAGGCTTCGTGAAAACAAACTATATGCCAAATTAAAGAAATGCGAGTTCGCTTGAGGAAGTAGCATTCCTTGGGCACGTGGTGTGTCGAAACATGGAGTATCTGTTGATCCGGCCAAGATTAAAGCAATACAAAGTTGGAGCAACCAAGTCGGTGATCAAGTACGTAGCTTTTTGGGCTTAGCCGGTTATTATCGGAGATTCGTGGAAGGGTTTTCTCGAATGGCTACTCCATTAACTAAGCTAACTCCTAAGGATACAAAATTCGTTTGGAGCGAAGAATGCGAGAAAAGAGCTTAAGAGGAGACTTATTTCTAAGACTGTTCTAACAATACCATCCGGTTCGGATGGATTTGTTATCTACAAATGATGCTTCGTGCAAAGGGTTAGGATGTGTTCTCATGCAACGTGGGAAAGTCATAGCCTATGCCTCGCGACAACTTAAAGAGTATGAGAGGAATTATCCTACTCATGATCTAGAGTCAGCGCAATCGTTTTCGCCGCTTAAAGATATGGAGGCACTATCTATATGGGGAGAAAGTGGAGATATATTCGGACCATAAAAGCCTTAAATATTTTTTCACTCAAAAGAACTCAACATGCGGTAGCGACGCTTGGCTCGAGCTATTGAAAGACTACGACCACACTATTCAATACCATCCCGAAAAGCGAACGTGGTAGGCGACGCGTTGAGTAGAAGATCATATGCGAGAACGAAAAGCGATGATGTCAAGTATACGACAGAGCCAACTTTAATAGAAAAAGTTAAGGTTGCTCAAGCCACCGAATCTTGAGCCGATGCGTATGAAGAAGAAAGTACAAGAAGGAGCTATTCCTAAGCGAGAATTGATGAAGAAGGAATACTTGAGTCCACTCTGAGACTTTGTGTTCCTAACGACTGATTTGAAGTACAAGATTATGATGGAGGCACACAATACACCATTTGCAATTCATCCTCGGAAGTACTAAAATGTATCGTGATCTTTGACATACATTTTGGTGGAACAATATGAAGAGAGAGATTGCAAAGTTTATCTCAATGTGTTTAACTTGTCAACGTGTAAAGGTGGAGCATCTAGTACCTAAGGGTCCGCTTTGCAACCACTTGAGATTCCGAAATGGAAGTGGGAACACATTACCATGGATTTCATTCTGGGGTCTTCCTACTGGTTTCTCGTAGCATCAATGCTATTTGGGTTATTGTTGATAGATTAACCAAGTCCGCTCATTTCTTGCCGATACGGAGACATATTCACTTGAACGCCTTGCTAGTATGTGACGTAAATGAGATTGTGAGGTTGCATGGCATGCCTGTATCCATAGTTTCGGATCGTGACCCAAGATTCACTTCAAGATTTTGGGTTGGCTTGCAAAAAGCTATGGGCACGGATTTACGATTGATTCGGCATACCATCCTCAAACTGGACGGACAATCGAAAGGACTATTCAAACTCTTGAAGATTTATTAAGACTCGTGTCCTGAACTTCAAGGGCGGTTGGGATATGTATTTACCATTGGTAGAATTCTCCTACAACAACAAGCTTATCGTGCAAGTATAGGTGTGGCTCCATTTGAAGCATTATATGGACGAAAGTGTCGCTTCCAAAGATATGTTGGGACGAGGTGGGTGAAGCAACATTGTTAGGACCCGAGTTAGTACGTATGACTACGGAAAAGATCTAAATGATTCGACAAACGATACAAACGGACAAGATCGACAAAAGAGTTATGCGGATCTTCATCGAAAGGACGTGGAATTTAGTGTAGGGGATCATGTATTGTTGAAGTTGCTCCATGGAAGGGAGTTACAAGATTTGGGAAGAGAGGAAAGCTCAATCCACGATTTATCGGTCCATTTCAAATTCTTGACCGAGTAGGAAATGTAGCCTATAGACTCGCGTTACCTCCGAGTATGTCTCGTGTTCATAATGTGTTTCACGATCTGCATTTCAAATATGTGAAAGACCCAAACCATGTTATTGAAGTTAGAACCCAGGATGAGATAGTCAAGACTTAACGTATTAGGAGGTACCACAAGATTTTAGATAGGAAGGAGCATGTCCTACGCCAAGAAAGGTCATACCACAAGTTAAAGTTTTGTGGAGGAATCATGCTATAGAGGAAATGACCGGGAATTGGAAACGGAAATGAAAGCGAGGTATCCTCACCTTTTCAAACACCGAGTGCACGTGACGTCAATATCGAGGACGAAATTTCATAAGGAGGGGGAGGTTGTAAGACCCCAACTTATTATTAATGAAATTTAATTTTCTATTTATTATTTTGAAATAGTAAGGGTTGATTTGATTAATGTGGATAGTTAAGGGTAAAATACGCAAATACTTCAAAATAAGTAAGTGGTTATAAAATATTCATTGTTGTCGGGGAATATTCGTTTGGTCGTGGAATATTCGTACTATCGGGGAATATTCGTACGCAACGGCGCAGCCATGTGTGGGCCCCATAACGGAAAGCGATTGGATGAAGAAAACGACAAATATAAGTTGTTTAAAAATAACAACAGAAGTTATTACAATTAATCTTCGTTAAAATACTCTGGGTGGTTAAAACACAAGAAGCATACCAGTATTGCACCAATTATTGATTCTTACGTAAGAAGGCACTACTCAATAATGGTTACAGTAATTACTATTCAAGATTTTATCGATTTAATAATTGTTTGCGTTGATATTTTATATTCTCATTGTTTCAATAATTGTCATTACACGAGATTTTTCATTATCGAAGCAATAATTCATATTATCCTAATAATATTATTAGATAACATTATTGGCAATGTCTAGAAAGTTCTGCCTAAGGAGAGGTTTGGTCACCTAATTGCTGCCACCAAGAAGGAGAAATTCTTATCGAAAGCCCCTCTTTCCCTGAACCGCCTCGTCATCAATATTGTGATTCTATAATATTATTTGTGAATAATTAATTATTGATTCATATGATGAGAAAAAATATTGATTTTATGTGGATATAGATGGAGAAAATTTTAATGTGACAATTGTTGAAAATTGAAATTTTATCTTTTTCCGATAAAATAATTCATTTAAATATATTATTATATTTTAATAATATAATAATGGTGATATTTTTACAACGAATGTGGGATATATGAGTATACGAGGAGGAAGAGTATTTTTGTTGCAATAAATGTTTAAAATATGTTAAACATGCTCTGCGGACCCCATTTATTGACTAAAATTTGATTATAAATTTGTAAAATCGCCCGTTTGTTGATTTCGGTCAATTTCTATTTGGAATTTGAAAAAACTTTCTTCTGCAAAGTTGTAGAGAATTGAATTTCCTATAAAAACTCACGAGATTCGAATTTTTTGATGAAAGGGATATTTATTATGAATTATTGAAGTTCAAGTTCAAATAATTAATTTTGGAAGTTTAAAATATTTAAAATTAAAAAACGTTTTTCTTACTTTTTCTAGAATGTGGCATGTGTTTGATGGCTGAAATCAGATTCTAGGCATGCGTGAGGGAATTTATATAATTATATTATTAATTTATTAAATTTTCTCGCTTTGGTGTTCTAAGCAATTTTCTATAAATAGGTGCTTAGGTTAGAATTGAAAATTACACCGTAAATCAAGTTTTCTCTCTATATATTATCGAAGCGTATTCTTGTGAGTATTTTGAGTATACTTTGAGTATTGTTAGATTATTGAAGTTCCTTCAAAGACTATATCCTAGATTCCAAATTAGAAGTACTAATCTTTCGAGGTAAGGGATGTTATTTTCTTCTCAAATGATATTATTTCTTCAATATCATTATCTTTGAAATATTGGTTGGAACTTTTATCAAATTTGGAACTTTTTCATGTCGGGGTTACTATTCATGAGTTACTATTCACGAGTTACTATTCACGAGTACTATTCATTGAAGCGTGAAGATGTTTTTTTGTGGAATTTCTATCTTTTGGTGTCTGAGTTACTATTCACGATACTCAAGACTATTCACTTAATACTGAGACTATTCACGAATACAAAGACTATTCAATCGAAAAATGAAAGTTTTTCTTTTCGTCTAAAATATCTATTCGGATACTAGCTTTGATTGTATCCATGTTTTGATCATTCTTGAATTTTACACCCCTAAGATTATTTTTGAGGTATTTTTGGACATGGATAAAACAAAGTACGAATCCTTAATCCTTAATCCTTAATCCTTGTCATTTTGTTTCACCGGATTCGCTTTCTTTAAAAATATTTTCATCATCCTCGCCTTAAATGATGATATTATTGAATATCTTTGGCACGTAGTGCAAAGATGAATGATTTCAAAGAATATCTTTGGTCAGTAGTGCAAAGATGAACAGTGTTTAGATGAACATGACTAATCGATGAATATCTTTGGCTTGTAGTGCAAAGATGAATATTTGATTCCGGATGTATATTGATTGATGTTACAGGGATAAAAGATAGATTTATGAACTTTTAAATTCATACATGAAGATAGTAGTTTGCATTCTCTACTTAACTCTTCTAATGAATTATTATTTCACGCTAATATTGATTTAAAATTTGTTGTCTATTGTATTCTATTAGATTTTTCCCCGTTGAAGACTAACGGTAATTTGTTGTATATTATCTTAGTCATAATATTCTTTACCGATAGTTGAGCTCACCCTTTTCCTTTTTGTTCCATTTTTCTTCTCGTGAGGCGAGAATATAGCGAGTAGTACGAGTTGGGGTATGGAATGAAGGTTTTAGAAAGAATTGTTTAGTAGTCCTCACCATTTTGTAAAATAATGTATCAATAAATGTGATGAGGATTTATTTGAGTATAGATATTGTCTAGAAGATAATAATTGTATTCAAACTCACGCTTTTTGGTTAGAATATAAAGTTAGTAGTTGTTTACTACTTATTTATTTATAACCCCAAAATAGGTCCATTCCATCCAACCTATTCTCGAGTATGGTACGTAAATAACTACAACTTTATTACAACAATTGTCGTGGCAAAATACAACAACACATATGTCGTGAGTTTGATACCAATATATACCAACCGTAACTCCGGACACCAATTTGATAACACGCCACCATGACACTTATAAAGGTACAAATAAAAACCCGCTTTTAGAAATTATACGGCCACGGTAATTATCCTCGTCAATTCCAATAAACCCCAAAAAAAACTAGAAGATTACTATCATATTCTTCCCAATGGTGAGTCTTCTCTTGACATATCATTCCACTGCCTCTAATTGGGTATTATACTCAAACAAACACCAAGATTATATAGGTAGTGCTTGTAAATCTACTCAAAGAAGTGGATGAGCACAACCATGTCTTATGATAACACGAGGTCAGTATGTCATTGTACATCTTGTATGATAGTGACAAACACCCTTCCAAGTTAAATTCACCTCACCTCAACATCTATAGACCACCACTCTATTCCCTTGCTATCCCCTCCGACCCAAATACACTTTTTATTACCCTAAAGGAATTGTGAAACAAAAGGGTGAGCACAACTAGCTCAAGAAAAGAATATTATGACTAAAGATAAATAAATTATCAATAGTCTTCATCAAGAATAAATCGTCGAGATTTAGAACATATGGTAGATGATAAAACTTTTCAACCATAGTTGCAAATGAATGAGCAATCCATTAGAAGAGTCAAATAGACTATAAAGTCTATCGTCTTCTCCACGCTAAAAGTCCACCAACACCAAAGATATTCATCAATAATTCATCTTTGCACTACAAAGCAAAGATATTCATCAACAAGTCATCTTTCATCATTACAAAACCAAAGATATTCATCAATAATTCATCTTTGCACCATGCGCCAAATATTCATCAACAGTTCATCTTTACATCAAGTCATCTTGCATTAGCATTACGAGCCAAAGATATTCATCAATAATTCATCTTCGCACTACAAAGCAAAGATATTCATCAACAATGTCATCTTCAGCATTACGAGCCAAAGATATTCATCAATAATTCATCTTTTGCACTTTGCATTACAAGCCAAAGATATTCAACAACAAGTCATCTTTGATTACAAGCCAAAGATATTCATCAATAATTCATCTTTCAACAACAAGCACTTTGCACAAAGCCAAAGATATTCAACAATTCATCTGTCATCTTATTCAACAACAGATTACGAGCCAAAGATATTCATCAATAATTCATCTTCGTGACTACAAAAGCAAAGATATTCATCAACAAGTCATATCCATATTTATAACACCTTAATCCAAATGTTATAAATCACTTAGAAATCTCATAATCTAATATTATTAATATTATAATAATATTTTAATCATTTCTTAATGCATTTAATCATCATAAAATGCCAAACTCATAAAATTTCATCACCAATAACCAAAACCCTCATCAAAAATCAGATATACCTCATATATGATTCTCAAACCATAAAATCATATTTTCTAATTTTCTTACTTCACATAACATATTTAATTCATTTACTCATAACTAGAACATTTTCATGAAAAATACCAAATCGGTTCCAAAAATATTTCTTTTTAAGGATTTAGCATAAAATAGTCCCATATTGAACATATATTTTCTCGAAATTTTAAAAATTCATTTACTATTTTTCATACGGCCAAAACCAATTTAATATTTAAACATTTATCATAAATTGTACTTTTATCCAAAAATTCAAAATTCACGTAGTACAATCGATATTATATAGATGTACTCTCAATAAAAATTTCATCAATTTTGGAGTTAACCGTAAGGAGTTATAAGCGCTACTTTTAAAATAGCATAGTGGTGTAAAATTCAAGAATGATCAAAACATGGATACAATCAAAGCTAGTATCCGTAATAGATATTTTAGTCTAAAAGAAAATTTTCATTTTTCTATGAATAGTGCCGATTCGTGAATAAAATCAGATATCGTGAATAAAGGCAGATACGTGAATAGTAGTAACCCATGAATAGTAACTCATGAATAGTAACCCCGACATGAAAAAGTTCCAAATTTGATAAAAACTCGTGATCAACATTTCAAAGATAATGATATTAAGAAATAATATCATCCGAGAAGAAAATAACATCCCTTACTATCCTTACCTCAAAAGATTTTCAATTCTAACTTAGCCCTCTATTTATAGGAAAATGTTAGCAGAAGCAAGACTTGACTGCTACACCGATGGCTTTACTACTCGCTACTATTCCACCCACCAAAAATCAGCCATCTTCCCCAACAACCAAGAGTGGGGCACAATTCTAGAATTTTCCACCAAAACCTAATTTCGAATCGCTTACCTCTTAAAATTCATAACAAATCATACGCTCATTTTAACGGTGTCATAATAAGATCGATTTTCGGACTATTAGTCCTTCTATTTCATTCAAAATTTCACCACGGCTTCTAAGATTTCAAAATCAAGTAATAAACTAATTTTTCCGAAAATCCCATATTTTGTTCTCCATTTCAACAAATACCGAAAAACACCTCATCATTAATTCCTTCACTTATAACCACATAAATAAATCCATCATTTATATCCACATCAAATAAATATTTTCGAATTAATTAATTATTCACAACAATATTAGAATCACATTTATGACATGACCAATGGTGTATCTAATGTGATAACTCACTAGATTTAGCAATATCTCTTAACTTAAAAGATAAGTAAAGGGTATTTTGGTCATTTCACCTCCACAAGGGTACTTTGGTAATTTCCCTCATGATTTTAAGGGTATTCTAGTCATTTGACATTATTCTCTTTAATCTTAACCCTTAGGGTTTGATAATCTCAATTAGGGTTTGCTAATTAGGGTTTAAGGTTCCCGAATATAAAATTAGGGTTTCCCAGAATATAATTAGAGTTCCTAATTGTTCGTTATGGTTTCTTAATCATAGATTATGGTTTCTAATCCACATTAGGATTTACTAAGGTTATACCTTATCTGACCAATCATTGATCATTAATTCTATATTGTACTAACTTATACTCATCGATACAATTACAATTACTATATTAACTATTGAATCCCTATCTGTAACTAGGGTTAGGGTTTTCATTTTCTGCTTTACAAAACATTACTCATATTATTCAGTCAATACACAGTTTGACCATCTTGCTAAACTCGTATCACAGATACTCAACACAATATTGATAATCAATATCACTATTAAATAAAAAAAATTATTCATAAAATTTGAATTACTTAAAATGGGTAAAATGATTAAGTTTTGAATAAACGGGTAAAATAGGTTATGTGATGTCGTAAATGGTAAAAATGTGATGTTAATACTTGAAAACCCTAAAAATGTTGTATTCTGATTTATGGAGGGTAATTTGGTAATTTTTGATGAGATGTTATATTTCTGGCATTTTAGGGTTGTTAAATAAAATAATTAGTAAATGTTAAACAATTATAATAAATTATTTTTTAGTGTAATAAATGATTAAAATGTTATTAAGATATTAATAATATTAGATTAAGATATTATTAGGTAATTAATAATATTTAGATTAAAATTAGATTTAAAATATTATTAAATGATTAATAATATTAGATTAAATTAAAATTAAAATATTATTAAATGATTAATAATATTAGATAATGATTTAAAATATTATCAAATGATTAATAATATTATATTAAAGTTAAAATAAAATATTATTAAATGATAATAATATTAGATTAAAATATTATTAAATGATTAATTATATTAGTTAAGGATTAAAAATATTATTAAATGATTAATAACATTATGAAGTGAATAAGATATTATTAAATGATTAATAATATTAAATAATGATATTATTAAATGATTAATAATATTAGATAATGATTTAAAATATTATTAAATGATTAATAATATTATATTAAAGTTAAATTAAATGATTAATAATATTATGAGCTTTCAAAAGAAGTTAAATTAAATTGCATAGCAATATGAAAGAATGAAAGGCATAATCCATTTCATTCATCTTGGCCTTCTTCATTTGGACCTTAGCCTCAGCACGGTCTGCACGTTGAGTCACCTTCATCCAAGCGTCCTCTTCCCTTGCACGCTTAGCTGACTCCTCTTGCAAGTCATCTTTTAACTTCTCCACATCAGTCTTCATCTTCTCGTTCTCCGCCAACAGATCTTCATGCTGACCCTTTGTATGAACTAGGTCCCACTCCTTGTTTCCAAGTTGTGATTCTAGTTCCTAAATCTCAGCATCTTTCTGCTCGATAGTAGCTTGACGCATTTCAGCAAACTTTTTTAGCTCTTCAACCTTATCATACAGTGCATCATACATCTCAGCTGATATGGATTTTGGAGCAAACTCCACAGGATCCTCTTTGTCATCCTCCTCCTCTATCTCCTCAGAGCTCTCCTCCTCAGGATCAGACACAAGCTCATCCTCCTGTTCTTCCTTAGGAATTAACCAAGAAGGCTCCCTCTGAATCAACTATTCCCGAACAACGTGGACATCACGGGGTTCCTCATCTCTAGGTATATGAGGTATCACTTCCCTAGCCGGACTGGCTCATCCATCATTTGACATCCTGACAATAAAATATTTTTAAGTTTTATTTATTGCGTGACATTCTTCGATACTCGCGAGCACATAAGTTATAACACAAAGCACATAATGTCTTTTATTGTTTAGCTTAAGTGGATGCCTTAATCCATTCCTTAAAACTCGGTAAGAATTTGACACCACTATGTTTTCTATCTCCTTAAAAGTTACTTCCTAAGGTTTCCCCACCTAAGGTTCATAACCTAAAGCTTTGATACCAACCTGTGACACCCCCAAATTCTGGTACTCCATTCCCATAGAATTTGGTGCTTACTATCCAAAACTATTACATCTAACTACCTATAATAAAGAATAAAGATATAATTTAAATAACTTAAATAATAATATTCCCCATTAAAGGGTTACATCAATTTTTAAACAATCTCTGGTAATCTAACCTTAAATTATTACATAAGTCCGTGGAATACATCACAAAATAAATTAAGTCTTATAATGTATTTCATCCAAATAAATTCATATAAATCTTCAACACTTGGACATCTTGCCCTTTCCTTTGTTGGAAGATGGCTCATCGACCTTTTCGACTTTAGCTGCAGTGTTAATTGCAATAGTGAGCAAACAATTTCTCACTAATATAGAGAGTAATAATAATAACAACATGAGAATGAACAACGAATGCTGAATAATGGTGAACTTATTCTACGAATCAAAAATAGAAATCAAGCTCGAGTTTAATATTTGAGGGTCTTAAGACCACAAACCATGTCCCCGGTATTTAGGTATTATTACCCCAACCTTAACAGTCATTTAGACTATATAGACCCTTCTTTACGTACTTAGGGGTATCAGTCCTTTGTACCATGTATTGTGCACAAACATCTAAACGTTACACGTACATAATCCCATATGTTAGGGTTGTTCGTCTCAGTTTGAATTTAGAATTTCCGCACTAAAGAAAGTTTAGTTTGGAACTAGCTTATCAGTGGTTCTAGAATTTTAGAACATTATTCAATTACAGATTAATTCAATCAATAAGAGTTTGCTTGCTACTAGAAGGGTTAATACAATAATATAGAATTGAATAAGGTTATTTATGTCAAGGATCGAATAACGAAAATATACAATTGAGTAGACATGGTATACATGCAAAGTACTACTTTCAAAAGAGTTAGAACAATCTCATTTGAATCAATGTATTAAAATAATATATGCTTTGAATAGCAATAACAAGAAATAGGAAAGTGAAACTCGCTCAATGTAACGAATTAGGTTACAAGAGCTTATGCAACCATACACAAGATAGAATCAATTGGCTTGCTTAACTGTAATATAGGATTTCCATAATGATAATTTAGGACTAGAAAGCTTGCTTGACAATAACAAAATAACGGAATTATTGTGACAACCCCAAATCCGGGTCCTAAATCACCACGGATCTGGTACAATCATTCTATAATTATTGCGGAAGATATAAACATAAATTATTTATACAATAAACTTTACACACTATTCCCCAAGGCCGAGTAACCTTAACTTATACACAATTCATAACTTATCTAACATATAATATTATTATCATACAATACTATTACAAATCCAGCTGCACACATTAACTTAAAGCTGGAACTGTCTTTAACCTTTCCTTGTATCCGACGCATTCGCCTTATCTGCAATGTTTATCATGATATAGCAAGGGTGAGCATATGTTTTCCTAGCAAGTATAAGTTTATTCAATGATATATCATGATTGAAAGAATTTGAATAATAAGCTGGCTATAATTCAACAATATAGTTGTGAATTAGCACGAACAAACTTGCATAGCTGAAGAACATTTAACATGAACATATCAGTTATATCTGGACCGAATGGTAATGAAGGTGATCAGTCTTTCATACCTGATTAATACATGCAATATGTACATAGTACAATTTAACAAGTCTTAGACATGGTAATCAGAAATGATTAACCATAAGTATAATTAAATAATACAACTCGAGGTCGAGTTAAGGAAAACTTGCCTGAACCGCTGATTACCGCTATGTAATTTAATAAGCTTTGTCTGATGACCTAATATTAATAATATTTATTTCTAAGTTAGAATAATATCATCATAATATTTAGAATAACCTAAACACATTATCATATAATCCTATCTGTCTATAACACACATAAAACTTAACCTCAAGTCAAACTTTTACAGTCTGTGTCGAGTTCGGCATAATTCTGACATCCTGACGGCTAAGTCGGACAATTATCGAGTTTAAGTTCAATTAAACTCTGCCTAAACACTTAACAATTATCTTAGATAATTTTATTATCAAATAAAATAATTTTCATAGGCTTGTAATAATTTTTAGATAATTATTACCATTTATCATTGTGACGCCCCCAAAATATAGGTATACATCACCCATCTTGGGTCGTCATATACATGGTATAGAATATAAATACACCTTAATAATACAACTGTCGTGTAAAATACGACAAAACATAAATTGAGCGTTTTAATAAGAATATTGTCATCTAGACAATATCCACACTCAAAGGAGTCCTCATTACATTTATTGTCACACTATTTAACAGAATAGTGAGGACTACTAATACTATCATCTGGACCAATCACTCCGCTCCCTGGCTAGTCCCTTGCCACGCTTCTCATTTCAAGAGAACAAAGAAAGAAAGGAGTGAGCTCAACTAGCCCAGTAAGAAATATTATGACTAAGATAATGTAGAATAAATTATCATTAGTCTTCAACAATGTTAAACTGATAAAATATAACAAACATCAAGTTTAACTATAGCGGAACAAGCAATCCATTACAAGAGTCAAGTAGAGAATAAAATCTACTATCTTTTATGATTTAAAAAGGTTTTTCATCACTTTTATCGTTGAGACTCGGCTTAATAAATAATCCACATCATCCCTGCACTACAACTAAGGATATTCATTAGTATCACAACCACAAATTATCCATGCACTACGGGCCAAGGATATTCGTGTATTCATCAATGGTCATGATCATGCCAACAACTGTCCATCAATGCACTACGGGCCGTTGAGGACTTTTCCACATCATTTGTAACATTACTACCATGATTATACCGAATAATCCTCGGTCATAATCATACCAAGTCCATCTATGCACAACAAAGCCACGATGACTTTCAACATAATATAAGCATGAGGATGATGACAATGATATAAGAATCCAATAAAACAAGTTCAAGAATTAATTTATCCAGAATTCAATAACGTCCAAATTGTCAACATGATACTGCTTTGTAGTAAAATTCAAGAATGCTCAGAAGAATATTTCCATGAAAAGATACTGGATGAAGCACAAATATCAAGGATATTCCACTAATTTCATGGAGTATAGAAGTCAAAACTTTAACTAACTGAGTATAATAGAATATATGAAACTGCAAATGGATTTTCGCCCGCCATGCGGTAATCTACGTATACAGATCATTTCCACTATTTAATAAGGAATGAATACAAAAGATCATTCACCATGCATGTGGTAATCCACATGCATGCATTTATTCCAACGAATAATAAAGAAAGGAATAATGTATGATTCACCATGCGTGCGATGATAGATCGCACAAACAAAAGTTATTCCCAATGTAATAATAAAGAATGGAACCAGTCACGCAGAAACGCACGCATGTAATATTCCGGCGTAATAATAAAGAACGGAACCAGGTCATGCGAAATTTTCACCAACAGGATATTCCAATAGAATAATAAAGAATGGAATAACAAAAGAAATCACCATGCATGTGATAGATCACAGCAGACAAAAGTTATTCCAATGTAATAATAATTAATGGAACTGTGTCAGCGTGTAATGACCGGACAGATACTCCAACAAAATAATAAAGAATGAAATAATGTAAGAATTTCACCATGTATGCAAAGATTGCTTACATACGTGTTTTTCCAACATAATAATAAAGAATGGAATAATGTAAGAATTTCACTAAGTATAGGATAGCCAACGATACAAAAGTTATTCCAATGTAATAATAAAGAATTGAATAATGTAAGTTCTCTTCATGAATACGAAAAGAAATAATACCCTTTACCTTAGAAGAACCGGAAATTGGAAAAGTGAGGTAGCAGAATACTTTTCTTTCTTTCTCTATAGTTTCTCTCTCTAGAGTTTCAAAGTGAATTCGTAAGAAATAATGAAGGAATGAGCTTCTATTTATAGAGAATGGATCTGAATAGTAACTAATTCATGAACAGTCCAGATTGATTTATTTTTGAACGGACGGTCCATATTGATTTACTATGCAAAGATAAATAAAATATTTTAATAAAATTTTTTTAAATAAAATATAATATATTCTATTTATAATCTAATAAAATGAATAACTTTATAAAAGTATTCTATTTTATATAAAAAGATTTTACTATGCAAAATACTATGCGAGTACTTATGCAAAACACTATGATAATAAAATATAATATATTCTAATTATTGTCTAATAAAACAAATAACTTTATAAAAGTATTCTGTTTTATATAAAAAGATTTTACTATTGCAAATAATAATATTAATAACTCTGTCATCTCAATTATTGATTTAATAATATATAAAATATCGATAATAATTGAATCAAATAACGTGAGATACTATGCAACAATTACTGAAGCAATAATTGAACAAAATTGAGTGACTTTTCACGTAAGCATCAATAATTAATACCGTGTGCTACTATGCAACCACGCGTATTACTGTACTTTTAACACCGGGTGTTTCAATAGTTTTAATGGTAAAACTTTCGCCGTTATTTTCATAAAAATATTTTTGTCGTTTTCTCAATCCGACAATAATTTCGTTGTGGGGTCCACCAATGATTGTGTCGTCGTACAAATATTCCCTGTTAAAATGAATATTCCCCGACCAATCGAATATTATATAACAACTTGCATACTTTGCAAAATTTATAAATATTACCCACAACTATAACATTATATCAAATTCATTCCATAATATTCAAAAAAATATTTCGAGAAATTTAAATATTTATTCATAAAATCTGGGGTGTCACAATCTCTCCTCCTTATGAAATTTTGCCCTCAAAATTTACGTACGTACCTGGTATGCTGAACAGATGAAGATACCTTGACTTCATTTCAGATTCTAACTCTTGAGGTATAACGTTTGAGTGTTGAATACGATCCTTCTTATTCAAGATTTTAACACGTATTTCCTCATACGTTAAATCTTCCGCTATCTCGTTCGGTTCTAAATCAATAATGTTGTTCGGGTCGTCCACATATTTACGTAACATCGATACGTGAAAAATGTTATGAACACACGACATACTTGGCGGTAAAACGAGTCTATAGGCCATAGTTCCAACTCGATCGAGGATTTCAAATGGGCTAATAAAATTGAGGGTTGAGATTTCCTCTCTTCATCGATTCTTGCTTCTAGAATAACGCCCTCTTGAACCTTCTTCTTCACATTCATCAGCTCTGAGTATGTAGCTTGAGTGGCTTTAACTTTATCGATTAAAGTCGATTCTAATCGTATATTTGTTATCTTCACGTGGGTTTGTATATTCGCACTCGTAAACGCATACGATCTTCTACTCAACACGTCAGCTACCACATTCTCTCTTCCACAATGATATTGAATGATATGATCATAATCCTCAACAGCTCGAGCTAACGTCTTTGGCGCATTATACGTTCAATTTGGTTGAAGAAATATTTAAGGTTTGAAGAAATGGGTTTTGTACTGGGGTCAATACAAAATTTGATTTCATGCTCTAGGGGTAGGCTAAGAAGTCTTCAAGAATACGTCAAGAAATTTATTAACAATAAAAATATCATTTAAAAACTGTGACTCTCATCCAAGACTTGGATAGCACGTCACATTGATATCTATCAACTTGCCACCGTTATTCACGATGTTCCCTACGGATATTCTAGCTTTGGTGTATTCCAAGACTTGGAAGTCACCAGCGAAAGGCTCGGGGCTTTTGACTTATGGCTTGATATGACAATGATTGACTTTAGTGGTTTGGTTGCTTGAATTAGCATAACAGGTTGGTTAGGAATATAAAAGCTAACAACCTTACAAAAAGTATGATGAGTAGTTAACCAATCGATTCCTAAAATCGCATTAAAGGCAAGTATTTTTAAAGAGATAAAATCGACAAGTAACGTGAAAGTGTCGATTTGAATCAAACAAGATTTATAAACAGTGGAGGTAACGAAGGTTTCTACTAACAAAGTTTCAATCGATAAGTCAAAGTCTAATCTCTCTGGAGTCAAATTTAAACGTTGAGCGCAAGTAAGAGAGATAAAAGAATGGGTAGAACCGGTATCAAATAAGATATAGACTTCATAAGCATTTATGATTAACTTGCGCGTGATAACTTCGTTCGGGTTCCTCGACAAACGCTCTCACTTAAACTACCGGCTTTGACTTGTCTGAGACATCCTTTGGCATCACTATCCCAGCTGGACTAGACTTCACTACACGACAAAATCGAGCTAGGTGACCTTCTCTTACGAAATTAAAACACGCTTTGATTCTCACAGCGTACTTGACTGGACGGATGTGTCCCTCATGTCCGCATTTGAAACATATGACCGGTGGTCATTCATCTTCCTTTGAAACGGGTGTTGATGCTGCTCTCTTTCCATCATTATTGAATCTCCTCTTCTTGAAATTTCCACTTCTATTATCTTGGCCATGATTACCACCGAATTTGTTACCATTCTTGGCATGATAATTTCCTCCACGATGGTTATCATTGTTCTAATGGTCGTTTCCACCGGTACGATTATTATTGTGTTGTTGGTCGTTGCCTTTTGGTTATGCTGACTCATTATCGCGCTCCAATAACTGAGCTCTATTCACAACATCTGAATATAAACAAAGTTTATGAGAAATGAGGTATTGACGTATTTCGGGTTTCAAACCTCTTAGAAACAATCGCGTCATTCGCTCCTCATCATCAATCAAATGGGATGCAAACTGGGATAACTCGTCAAACTTAGCCTCGTACTGCGACACGATCATATTGTTTTGCTCCATTGCTTATCTCAACATTTTCAGATGTCATTCTCAAACACTGTCACAAAACAAGAGTTAATTAACATATCACATATTATCCCTATACTCTGACCAACCAATTAAATACCAAATAAACTTAGGTAGGTCATACTAGCGAAGGAATTCCCCATCTCTCCCCTCCTAGTTCATGTCTCACATCTCAGCCAGGGATCATATCCCTAAGCTTTGATACCAACTGTGACGCCCCCAAAATATAGGTATACATCACCCATCTTGGGTCGCTATATACATGGTACAGAATACAAATACAACTTAATAATACAGCTGTCGTGTAAAATACGACAAAACATAAATTGAGCGTTTTAATAAGAATATTGTCATCAGACAATATGTACAGTCAAAGGAGTCCTCATTACATTTATTGTCATACTATTTAACAGAATAGTGAAGACTACTAACACTACACCAAAAATGGCCTTTAGTGAAAGACATTTCCTTCACAAGACCTACTATATCACTCACAAGTAATTTATTGCGAAAAAATATTTTGTTCACATGATTACTCGCATTAGACCTCCTAGCAAATTGGGTATCCTTCGCTAAGTAGTAACTAAATCTTTTTTGTAAAGGATATATTGTGAATAACTTTTTTACTCACAAATTGTATTTGGTAATGGAATATTGTTATTTAGTAAAATATTAGTTTCCTACACAAATAATATTTAAAGAATGACTATTTGAAATTAGTGAATAACTCGATTCCCTCACAAATAATATATTGTGAAGAACAAATTTATTTAACGAGAGAATATTTTCCTTCACAAATTATAAATTGAGAATCTTTCTTCAACTTAGTGAGAGAAAAATTCCTTCACAAATTATAAATTTATAAATAAAAAATTAATTGCTAAATAATTAAAATTCAGTAAAAATTATAATTAATTTTTAAATCATTTATTTCATATTTATTATTATTATTATTAATCTCTAGAAGAAATATTAAATTTATTTTTCAAGTAAATATAAATATTGCCAACTTTTTTCAAATTAATTGATAAACTAATGCATAAAGAGCTAATACAATCAAAACTTCACATATAAATAGATCATAATACTCGAGTTACCATAACTACAAAATTTGTTATTGTATCTTGGTCTTCCAAGGACCATAGTACCTACAAAATTTATTAACTAACATAAGATAACTGAAAGAATAACAATGAACTAGAATGAATAAAGTGTGACATGTTAGATCCACTTCATCATCATTTTCTTCATGAAAATCAAGGTTGGGCATGTAAAGTTCATGCTGCAAGAGAAACACAAAAATTCAATATCAATAAGACGAGGAATAAGAAAAGATGAAATTGGCGAACTAAAATTAAAAAAATAAAATAAAATAAAAACCTCTTTTGGCAACAGAGAATGATCCTAAACTAGTACATAGAACTCACCATGAAATTAGAGTTGGCTGCACAACTACTTTATCTAGCTGCAGTTACATAAAGTGAAAAATGTTGAATATGAAAAAATAGGAAGATAGTTAATTAGGTAGTAAAATTTAAGGGGAGGAAAACAAAAGGAATAGATAATCAGGTAATTTCTCTAGATGCTACATCAAAGATATGTTGATGGTATGAGTTTTCCTCTCTAGGCTTAGGTATACCTTTTCCCCTAGTAACAGGACCAGGGACATAATCGGCATATGAGGGGGAAATGCTAGGAAACGGGATTTTAGGAGGAAGTAAAGAATGCTTTCATTACATCATATTTCTGAAGCTTGATGGCCCCTTTGAATTTGCCATTGGCCCAACACAAACAGTTCCTATTGAAAACATAGAATTAAATGATCAGAGTATTATTTTAAGAAAACAAATAAATTAGAATTAAAAGAAAATCTAAGAATCCTACAGAGTTCAAAACTTTAAAAATCTAAAACACAGTTTGATTATAAAAAAATTAACTCAAAAAAAACTAGATTTAACAGGGGGAACGGAAAAGGAAAGGATTCAACAATAGGATTTTAGTATTTTGAAGAAATTATGATACATTATCAAGAAAAGCAAGATCATAGAGGAATATAACTTCAAATTGCTAAGCAGAACAACGTTTCATCATATATTGTCTTCCCCTACTTACCCCTTTTTCTCCCACCAAGAGCAAGCAGATATGTAAAACATTCGGACATATACCTCCTTTGTCACAGAAAAGATACCTCAACATGAAATAATAGTATGTGAACACACTAACAATAAAGTAGTCATATAAAGGATTTGTGCATTATTTGAGACTTACTGACACTTTTAACAAACTAAGGAGAAAGAATGATAGAACCAACTTAAACATACAACCACCCTACGCAAATATTTAAGTGAAAATACCCGTCGTGCATCGGAAAGGGGGTTGGATGGATTAGGATGATACAGAACAAAGCACCATAGGACTTTATATAATTTTAATAAAAACAAAGTAGTCAAATATTCATTGGCTAGTCTATACAACTCGAACAAGAGTAACTTTCACTTTTTAAGTAAATAACTATATGTATCAAGTATGTCTCCATTTTTTTCAGTATGAGCTGCATAATGTATTTCAAAATGCAATCAAGAGTATCTTAAACGTACCAATTATGTTGATAAACTATATGGAACACTATAATGGTTCATTATTTGTTAAAGATCACTATGTGGAAAATTTCCATTTGGCTCCATGTTCTCAATGACCAGTTTGTTTACTAGGGAGTTGTTACTTGCAAGCACAATGGTTTTATTTAAAATATTAGCCACCCAAACAGGTGTAAACCATATACAAATTTGTTTTATAGAATGGTAGCAGAACTATGAATTAAAGTATAATTGCATTAATATATGGATACTAGTACAACAAAAGAAGTGCACAACGTTAGTAGGTATATACCAGCTGATCCATCGTACAACAAACCAATACTTCTATTCTCAAGGAATTTTTCATCAATTTATACATTCACATAATTGCACAAACCAGATGGGCCATGTTACTCCATACGTTTGACCATGACAACAGTGTCTTTTCAAAAAGACAATTATTCAATCAACATTGGGTTTTTGATCCATTAGAAACAAACTCTTATTTGTAGAGCTTGAAAAACATGCCCGATATAATCTAATAATACCACAAAATACTATAAACAAATACATCCATAAGTATAAGAAAACTGAAGTATGAACTTTTGCGGCAACAAGAATTATTATAGGAGTAACAACCTTTTCTTCTCATAATTACTTCTGAAGGTTAGATTGAAGCAATCAAATTCTAGCGAGGGATTTTTTATCAAATTTAAACAATATTTCAAAAATTCCCACCCCCCCTCCCCCACCCCCCCAATTTTTTTTTATTGATAACAAAAAAGAAAACCCTGACAATCTATATGACTATATGGTACTCGGAAAACGTAATCAACAGAAAATATAATAAATTACAAATATGAATAATTAATTAATCAATCATATATAATACATTTTACTTATATTTCACGTATCCTTCTTGCTGGTCCCAACTCCCAAATCACGATACAGTAATCGTACATACAACAATTTCCCACACCATTATCTTGCTCAATCTACTCACATTTTCTCAAAACCAAAATACACAATTACAAAAAAAAATTAAGCTTGAAGTATACTATAAGGTAACCATAAATAACTAGATTCAATCAGATAATTTAACTAACCTGTAATCTGTCAGCGAAGATCTTTCAATACAATGTGATTCAGTGATAAATGAACACTTTGAATCGGAACTCGCTTTCTCTCTCCTAGGGTTTGAAATCTGAAACCCCCTTCAAAGTAAAATCCCTCTCTTGCTCTCTCTCTCTCTCTCTTAGAAGAATTTTTTATATGGAGCATCCGATCGGTGAGAGGCAATCGCGACATCTTGTATGGAATTCCTGCATCCATTACATTAAAACGATGAAAGTGGGTATTAAAAAAATAAAATCAGAGTAGAACAATTAAGAAAAATAGTGAATCAAAAGGAGTTGATGAGAGAGAGAGAGTATGAATGGATTTTGGCGACAGATAGATCTTCTCAGAGAGTCTTAAGAGCGCAGGGTTATCAATGTATGCCAGTAGATACTAATTTTTTTCAAGGGCTTGATGAGCTCCGAATTTGATATTCACAATGGAGATATTGATACATAGCCGCATGATTTGGTGTTCTGCAGGCTCGATTGGCTTAGAAAAAAGGGAGATTAGGGCGATTTCTAATGTTAGGGCTTCACATACATGGCGGATAAGAATACTGATATGTTCCAAAAAAAAGAAGTTAATAACATTTTTTTAAAAAAACAAATCTTTTATAAGTAATATTATAATAAGTTGCTTAAAAAGTGTAATTATTATGAGTAAATTTATTACTTTAAAAAATTTAATGTATTCATATTAAAATTTATATTCACCATAATTAATTCTAAAAAATTATTTAGAACAAAACAGCGACTAATTTTATCTCTCGTAAAAAACTTCTGAACAATAATATATAGTGAGTAATAATTCCTTCATTAATATATTTTTCTCCTCGCAATATTTTATCATAAATTTGTGCAAAACAATCCTTCTATCACCTCAATTTTGAGAGAAAAAATAAAAATTGTGAAGGATTTTTCTTTCGCTAATCACTATATTGTCACTAAATATTTTTCCGTCACTATTCCTTCGCTAAACAACTCCTCGTGTGAAGGAATAAATTCCTTCACAAAATTTCCTTCGCTACATCCCTATTTTGGTGTAGTGTAATACTATCATCTGGACCGTCACTCCGTTCCCCAACTAGTCCCGGCTACGTTCTCATTTCCTGAAGAGAACAGTGAAAGAAAAGGGTGAGCTCAACTAGCCTAGTAAGAAATATTATGACTAAGATAATGTAGAATAAATTATCATTAGTCTTCAATAATGTTAAACTGATAAAATATAACAAACATCAAGTTTAACTGCAGCGGAACAAGCAATCCATTAAAAGAGTCATGTAGAGAATAAAATCTACTATCTTTTATGATTTAAAAAGGTTTTTCATCACTTTTATCGTTGAGACTCAACTTAATAAATAATCCACATCATCCCTGCACTATGACCAAGGATATTCATTAGTATCACAACCATAAATTATTCATGCACTAGGGGCCAAGGATATTCGTGTATTCATCAATGGTCATGATCATGCCAACAACTGTCCATCAATGCACTACGGGCCAATGAGAACTTTTACCACATCATTTGTAATATTACGGTCATGATTATACCTAATAATCCCTGGTCATAATCATACCAAGTCCATCTATGCACAACAGGCCACAGATGACTTTCAACATAATATAAGCACGAGGATGATGACAATGATATAAGAATCCAATAAAACAAGTTCAAGAATTAATTTATCCAGAATTCAATAACGTCCAAATTGTCAACATGATACTGCTTTGTAGAGTAAAATTCAAGAATGTTTAGAAGAATATTTGCATGAAAAGATACTAGATGAAGCGCAAATATCAAGGATATTCCACTAATTTCATGGAGTATAGAAGTCAAAACTTTAACCAACTGAGTATAATAGAATATATGAAACTGCAAATGGATTTTTGCCGCGCATGCGATAATCCACGATATGCATCATTTCCACAATTTAATAAGGAATGAATACAAAGGATCATTCACCACGCATGTGGTAATCCACATGCATGTGTTATTCCAAATGTAATAATAAAGAATGGAATAATGTATGATTCACCACGCGCGCGATAGATCGCATGCATGTTATTCTCAATGTAATAATAAAGAATGGAACCAGTCACGCCAGAACGCACGCACGTAATATTCCAATAGAATAATAAAGAACGGAACCAGTCGTCGGGAAATTCGCACCAACAGGATATTCCAATGTAATAATAAAGAATGGAATAACAATGAAATCACCATACATGCGATGTAATCGCATGCATAAAAGTTATTCCAACAGGATAATAATTAATGGAACTAGGTCACTTAATAATATGCACCGGCAGTGATATTCTAACAAAATAATAAAGAATGGAATAATGTAGAATTTCACCATGTATGCGGTACTTCGCATAGACAAGTTATTCCAACATAATAATAAAGAATGGAATAATAGAAGAATTTCACCAAGTATAGGGTAGCCCGCGTATACAAGTTATTCCAACAGAATAATAAAGAATTGAATAACAGAAGTTCTCTTCATGAATACGAAAGAAATAATACCCCTTACCTTAGAAGAACTGGATATTGGAAAACTGTGGTAGCAGAATACTTTTCTTCTTTCTCTCTACAGTTTCTCTCTCTAGAGTTTCAGTGAATTCGTAATAAATAATGAAGGAATGAGCTTCTATTTATAGGAGAATAGACTGAATAGTAACTAATTCATGAACGGTCCAGATTGATTTACTTTTGAACGGACGGTCCATATTGATTTACTATGCAGTATAAATAAAATATTCTAATAAAAAAAAATCTTTTAAATAAAATATAATATATTCTATTTATAATCTAATAAAACGAATAAATTTATAAAAGTATTCTGTTTTATATAAAAAGATTTTACTATGCAAAATACTATGCAGGCATTATGCAAACACTATGCATAATAAAATATAATATATTCTAATTATTGTCTAATAAAACAAATAATTTTATAAAAGTATTCTGTTTTATATAAAAAGATTTTACTATGCAAAACACTATGCAGTAACTATGCAAACACTATGCATAATAAAATATAATATATTCTAATTATTGTCTAATAAAATAAATAACTTTATAAAAGTATTCTGCTTTTATTTAAAAAGATTTTACTATACAAAATACTATGCGTATAATAAAATATATTATATTCTAATTATTGTCTAATAAAATAAATAACTTTATAAAAGTATTTTGTTTTATATAAAAAGCTTTTCTGTTTTATTACATTAATAATACTAATAAAACAAAATTTATATATATATATATATAAACTTCTGTGACTTCATAAAAAGACACCTCAATATATTTAACAATATTTATCATTATTATTATAATTCACAATATTAATCGACCATGTCGTTCCCAGGAAAGAGGGGGCTTTCCAATAAGGATTTCTCCTATCGACGCCGCAATTAGGTGACCAAACCTCTCCTCGCGTAACTTCTAGACATCGTTAATATTGCAAATAATAATATTAATAACTTCTCGTCATCTCAATTATTGATTTAATTATATATAAAATATCGACAATAATTGAACCAAATAACGTGAGATACTATGCAACAATCACTGAAGCAATAATTGAGCAAAACAGAGTGACTTTTTACATAAGCATCAATAATCAATACCGTGTGCTACTATGCAACCACGCCGTAGACATCGCATTTTTAACACCGGGTGTTTCAATGCTTTTAATGGTAAAACTTTCGCCGTTATTTTCATAAAATATTTTTGTCATTTTCTCAATCCGATAATAATTTCATTGTGGGGTCCACCAATGATTGTGCCGTTGCATTTAATATTCCTCGTTAAAACGAATATTTCCTAACTAATCGAATATTTTATAACAACTTGCATACTTTGCAAAATTTATAAATATTATCCACAACTATAACATTATATCAAATTCATTCCATAATATTTTAAAAAAAAAATATTTTGAGAAATTTAAATTTTTATTCATAAAATCTGGGATCTCACAATCATAATTTTTCAATCACTTATATCGTATAAATACCACATTATTCTCTTATCATTAATATTTATTTAATATTAAATATTAATAAAAATCATAACATAATATTATAATATATTTATAATATCACAAAGTATTTTTAATACCTTAAAATCATATTTATATAATTTTTAAATAATTAAATTCATTATCCGATAATTGCTATTAATATTAAAATATTAATATTTTCATGACAAAATATCAAAAACAGAGAAAGATCTAGGGCCTCTGACATATGGCTCTCAGGCCATTTTTTTAACTTTTTTCTAGATTTTAAAAACATTCAAAATCATGCATCTAGATGTTATGGATCCATGATCCAACAACCCAGATCACTAATTGACATCTTATAACACAACTTTAAACAACAACTAACATCAAAACACAAGATTTACAAAATTTAGGGTTTATACCTCTTTTACACTTTGATTCTAGATTCTGACTTCATGATTCTGTTATGGGCTTGCTATGAACTGATCTTAGCATGGTTTCTCACTCTTTCTCACTCTAAATTTTGAAAATTTTGGAGAGAGAAAGTCTTGGAGAAAATGAGAATTAAAGTGGTCCTTTCTCTCTCTTTAATCCATTTATTTTGATACAATGTATCTATATGATGTAAGGGGCTGAGATTGCTGAGATTATTAAGTCAAGGAGTTGTTAAAGTTGGTGGACAAGTCATTATCTTGGCAAGATTTGCACTCCACTAATTAAAGAATGTGATAAAAGGGTATAATGGTCATTTTCATACAATTTTAATTCTAAAATTATCATTTGATCCAACCCTTAGGGTTTAACCCTTAGGGTTAAAACTTAAGGTTTCCATAATTCAATTTTCTAGGATTTCCAGATTAGGGTTTTCAAAATATAAAATTAATATTTCAAAATTATAATTAGAATTCTATATTTATATTTAGATTTCCTAATCATAAGTTCAATCTTGCTAATTAGGATTAACATTTCCTAATTAAAATTGCTAATTTTAGCAGTTAAATCCATAATTGTACCTTAGGATTTCAAACGGAACAATTAGGGTTTCTAATAATTAGGTTTTCTAATTATTAAGGTTTCAAGTAAATCATTAGGGTTTTCCCTAATTACGTTATAATTAATAACGTTAAACCATATACTAGCATTTGAATTCCCAAATTAGGGTTTTCAATTTCTGAATTAGGGTTTTGAAATCCCTAGAACTGAAATTAGGGTTTCAGAACCGGTTTTAGGGTTTCTTATTAGTCGTTAGGGTTTTCTAACTGAACGTTGATGTTCTTAATATAATACTAGGGTTCGACACTGATAAAATTTACCTGGTTAACCCTTGACCCTTAACCACATTCATAACTCATATAATACCATATCCATAGAACAAATACATATATACACTTAATCCTGAATAATTCACCAAAATCCATCACAGAATTTTGAAATCCTCAAAATTCCTTTCCAAAAATATCAAACGCATAAACTTATTTTCTGTCTAGGTCTATTATTTGACCTTAAATCCATCATTTAAGATTTTAAACGCATACGGAATTATGTAACTTGCATTCATTATAAAGAGAATGAAGCTAAGGAACTTGCCTCGTGTGTAAGCTACACAAGTATAATAATGTTCGCGAATTACCCTACATATACCATTGAAATTGCAATACCAATTAGTTTTATTAACATTAGCTTTATAGGTTTAGCCCACCATTTAAGCCATAACCGTTAACTTAATGTTTAATCATGTTGGTTAACCTCCCCAACGAATTTGAAATCTCACTATCGCCTAATATAAACTTTATCATTCACTTTAAACTCTTGAAAACGTCAACTTTAGTTCATTACATAACCGGTTCAAATAACCATTTAAAATCTTCACATTTTGTATTACATTACATCACAATATGTTATTGTATGCTATATTATGATTTTTAACATCTTTATCATGCATACTCCACTAAATTAGGTCTTTATTTTATAGTCTACAAATAATCAGAACTCACTGCCTAGGCTCAAGGCACTACAAGCAAAGGCTACCCCCTGTGCTCTTGCACCGTAAGACAAATTACTACATTTATACGCATAAAAAATTACAGGTTTATACTTCTATTTCACAAAGACACCCAATTTCACCCAATTTCCACAGAAATTCACAAAGTCTAACAACTAAAACTGTGTAATAACATCAATAAACATATAATTCATCATTCTAACAACATAAACACTATATATACTTAACTTTTAAGGATCAAAACCACACTTTTTTCCAATTTCTTCATTTTTAACACTTTTAGCAAATTTGATGGTCACAACTTCGTTTCTTAACCAATTGACATGATTCAAATTACGTTGTTTTCGTTTCTTGATGTGATAACATAATCTAACATCAATTTATAGATTATTCCAAATATTGGCCATCAAATTTTGTACTTAAACATGCCATATTATACCCAATACACACTGTTATTTGCTTTTCCTCCTACAAACCAATTTTCACATTTTTTTGATCATCAAATAACACTCATATATTATGATTATCATATTATAACACCATATATATATATATATATATATATATCAATTCAACGTGATTTAGAAATTTACAGACAATAATCATTGGAAACTCAATACATGAACATTAGGAGTAAAGTATACCTTAAATCCTTAGTTGTATGCTAGCAAAAGATGGTGACAACTTCTCCTTTCTCTTGACAATCTCAAAGAATTCCCTCAATTCACTATGTTTTCCCCTCTTCTCACCAAACTCTCTGTTTTTCTCTGTTATCTAGCCTTAGGGGAAAAAAATAGAACGCGTAATATAACTGATATGGCCTCTCTCCCACGTACGTCAAGTCACAAACCCAACAGGTTGCGTCGGTTAAAAATAAGCCAAAGGCCACAAGGCCTTGTTTGGCTAAACACAACTTCCCCCTTCTAGATTATTTTCATAATTTTTTATTAAATAGTTTTTTACTTGTCACATTTAACTAATTTAAATAGCTTATTACATATCTAATTTAATTAGTAAATTAGAATAAAACATCACTTTATTTAATTTAATTATTTTCTTAAATATTAAACAATTCATTTAATTTAATTATTTTCTCGATCGTTACATCGTTCCCTCCTTAAAAGAATTTTGACCCCAGAATCACGACTTGACAAATTTATTTGTTACATTCTTCCCTCCTTAACAAGATTATGTCCTCAGAATCGCTATATAAGATTAAGCAAATAACTGAGGATAATTTTTCATCATAACATCTTCAAGTTCCCACGTAGCTTCTTAAGGTTTGTGGTTTCTCCAGATTACCTTAACAGAAGGTATCACTTTATTCCTTAGTACTTGCTCTTTCCTGTCGATAATTTGAATAGGGACTTCTTCATAGGACAAGTCTTTCTCAAACTGTAATGGCTCATATTCTATAACATGCTTATAATCAGGCTTATATGGCCTCAATACCGAGACATGGAAAATGTTATGAATATGCTCCAATTCCGAAGGTAAAGCTACCTCGTACGCCACTTCACCAACTCGTCGAAGCACCTCAAAAGGTCCTATAAATCTAGGGCTTAATTTTTCCTTTTTTCCAAATTGAATTTTCTCCTTCCAGGGAGACACTTTCAAGAAAACAAAACTACCGACATCGAATTCCCGATTTTATCGATGTTGGTCGGCATATTTCTTCTGTCTATCTTGGGTGGCTATCAATCTTGCTCGAATCACCTTGATGATCTTGAAGGTTTGTTGTACCAAATTTGGACCCAATAGCTAACATTCACCTACCTCATCCCAGCATAACGGAGTTATGCATTTCCTGTCGTACAACGCTTCGTAAGGCGGCATGGCAATACTCGCGTGATAACTATTATTATAGGAAATTCAACCAATGGCAGATGGTCATCCCAATTTCCCTTGAAATTCATAATACATGCTCTGAGCATATCTTCTAGTGTCTGGATGGTTCTCTCACTCTGTCTAGACAAACTTAACTGCCTTCCTAGTTAAATTCGTCAACGGAGTTGCGATTTTGGAAAAGTCTTGAATAAAACGCCTATAATAATATGCCAATCCCAAGAAACTCCTTACTTCTGATGGTATCTTCGGCTGATCCCAGTTTATTACAACTTCCACCTTTGATGGATCTACCGAAATTCCGTCCTTATCAATAATGTGCCCAAGAAACTATACACGTTCCAACCAAAACTCATATTTTGAGAATTTAGCGTACAACTTCTCTTTTCTCAATGTCTCCAATGTCACTTTTTAGTGTTCAACATGTTCCTCCTTGGTTTTGGAATACACCAATATATCATCGATAAACACCACCACAAATTTGTCTAAGAATGGTTTAAACACCCTGTTCATCAAATCTATGAACGGTGCAGGTGCATTGGTTAAACCAAATGACATGACCAGAAACTCGTAATGACCATACCGAGTTCTGAACGCTATTTTTGGTACATCCTCCAGCCTCACCTTCAGCTGATGATAACCACTCCTTAAGTCTATCTTTAAGAAATATCTTGTTCCCTTCAATTGATCGAATAAGTCATCGATTCTTGGGAATGGATACTTATTTTTAATCGTGACCTTATTCAATTCTCGGTAATCAATGTAGAGCCGCATCGATCCAACTTTCTTTTTAACAAACAACACTGGTGCTCCCCATGGTGATACACTCGGTTGGATATACTTCTTGTCGAGCAATTCTTGCAACTGCACTATCAACTCTATCATCTCTACTGAGGCCATTCTGTATGGTGTTTTAGATATCAGGGTCGTTCCTAGTAGTATTTCAATCACGAACTCAATTTCTTGATCAGGAGGAAGTCCCAACAAATTGTCTGGAAATACGTCTGCAAAATCTCTTATGGTCGGTATCTCTTCTAACTTCACACTCTTCTTCTGTGTATTGACTATGTAGGCTAAGTATCCTACACATCCTTGTCTTAACATCTTCTTGGCTTGCATCACCGCCAGATAACTTGCTTGTCGAGGTGACTTAGTACCATAAAACACTACCTTTGACGGAGTCATAAGGATAACACATTTCCTTTGGCAATCAATTACAGCTCCGTAACTGAATAACCAATCCATTCTCAATATAACATATAACTCCCCAAGTTTAATTGGTATCAAATCTACCATCATCTCGTGACCCTTAATAACCACTCTACAATTCTTGTATATAAATTTAACAGGAATCACTTCCCTATTCGCAATCTCTATGCTCAAAGGATAATCTAATTCTTCATGAGGCAAATCTAAGTTCTGAGCAAATTCATCAAATATAAATGAACAAGTAGCACACGAATCAAATATCACATAAGCATTAATACCATTAATCGCAATGATACCTGACACCACATCCTTAGACTACACAGCATCCTGCACGGTCATATTGAAAGTCCTCGCAGTAGGTCAGCTTAATTGTGCTGGTCCAGTGATAGTAAATGCACCACCACCATTGTTTCCCTTTCCTCTAATTGCATTTCCCACTAGATTTTTAGGGCAATCACAAGCCATGTGATCCTTTGAACCACAAGTGAAACATGTTCCTTTCTTTGGGCTAAAACAGTTCGGTGCAATGTGTCCCTCCAGACCACAATTAAAACACACCCTCTTACCCTTCAAACATACCCCAGTATAGGTCTTCCCGCAAGTAGCACAAGCTTCAAACTTTTTCTTTTGCTTACTTCCTTGTTGTCCTCCCATAGTCGAACTCTCCCTCCACTTCCTCTTCTGATTGTTGCTTCCATTATTACTTCCACCAGCCTTATTTTCATTCTCATTCTTTCTCTTCTTCTTTCTTGGTTGTACTTGGTTAAGGCATCGCTTCCACCCTCCGCGATAATTGCCTTTTCTAGTATAGCCGCAAATGTGTTTAGCTGGAACATTGAAACCTTGCTATAAAGCCAGGGCTTCAACCCTTGTTCAAACCTTCTTACCTTACGCTCATTGGTATTAACTTGATAAGTGGAAAACCTTGCCAACTCATTAAACTTCACAGCATATGCTGGCACCGTCATGGTTCCTTGTTTCAACTCTAAAAATTAAACCTCCAACTGATTTTGAGAACTCGCTGGAAAGTAAATCTCAAAAAACATCTCTTTAAATTTATCCCACGCTATTACTCCCTGTCCCCCACGAACGTTATTTTCCTGCCACCAATAGCTAGCTATAGACTTCAGCATGAACGTTGCAAACGCAGTCATCTGATCCTGGTTGACTCTGGCAACGTCGAACACCTTCTCCATTTCCATGATCCAGGTTTGGGCTACAATTGGATTTCATAGACCCTTGAAACTTTGGCGGTCCAACTACTTTGAAGTCCTTGAAGGTCGTGACATGAGCTTGCGGTTGATTCGCAAGTGCTCCTGTTAACAAGGTCACCAACTGCTGAACCGGGTTAGCGTTGGCCTCATTATTATTGTTAGTAGACCCCTCAGGAGGTGGTTTTTGACGTAGTTGTCTTCTTCTAGGAGGCATCCTCTGTTAAAATATACGCTTATTAGTTCATTACTCTACTTCTTGAGTATTTGAGGTTTAACTTAAACATGCTAAGATTAAAGTTATAACACATAACATTTCAATAAACTTTGACATTTATTTATCTATAACGTTTTAAAACATAATAAGAATAGCATATCTGCTATAAACATCCACTTTCCTGAACTAAACAAGTTTCAGGATTACATTCTCATACTACCCTTTTATTTATCTTATAATAAGGGATTTATAACTTAGTCATTCACATACTTAACCGCATATCATTATTATTCTTATTCTTTCTATCTGGCATATTAAGATGTCGAGAGGCTTCTCTACGTTCTTCTTCCATGATATGATACGATGTCCTACGATCCATCATGAACCACGGCGAGTCTTCAAACTAAGGTGGGTAATAAAAGACTCGATCTTGGGCCCTATCAATCGCAAAATGAAAGGCATAATCCATTTCATTCGTCTTGGCCATCTTTATTTGGACCTTAGCCTTAGCACTGTCTTTACATTGAGTCACCTTCATCCAAGCGTCCTCTGCCCTTGCACGCTTAGCTGACTCCTCTTTCAAGTCATCTTTTAACTTCTTCACATCAGTCTTCATCTTTTCGTTCTCCGCAAACAGATCTTCATGCTAACCCTTTGTATGAACTAGGTCACACTCTGTGTTTCCAAGTCGTGAGTCTAGTTCCTGAATCTCAGCATCTTTCTGCTCGTTAGTAGCTTGAGGCATCTCAACCAACTCCTTCAGCTCCTCAACCTTATCATGTAATTCTATGTTTCTATCATACAGTGCATCATACCTCTCAGCTGATATGGAGTTTGGTGGAAACTCCACATGATCCTCTTCGTCATCCTTTTCCACTATCTCCTCAGAGCTCTCCTCCTCAGGATCAAACACAAGCTCATCCTTCTGTTCTTCCTCAGCAATCAACCGAGAAGGCTCCCTCTGAATCAACTGCTCCCACACAACGTGGGCATCACGGGGTTCCTCATCTCTAGGTATCTGAGGTATCACTTCCCTAGCTGGACTAGCTCATCCATCATTTGACATCCTGACAACAAAATATTTTTAAGTTTTATTTATTGCGTGACATTCTTCGATACTTGCGAGCACATAAGTTATAACACATAGCACATAATGTCTTTTATTGTTTAGCTTCAATGGATGCCTTAATCCATTCCTTAAAACTCGATAATAGTTTGACACCACTATGTTTTCTATCTCCTTAAAGGTTACTTCCTAAGGTTTCCCCACCTAAGGTTCATAACCTAAAGCTTTGATACCAACCTGTGACACCCCCAAATTCAGGTACTCCATTCCCACAGAATTTGGTGTTCAATATCCAAAACTATTACATCTAACTACCCATAATAAAGAATAAAGATATAATTTAAATAACTTAAACAATAATATTCCCCATTAATGGGTTACATCAATTTTTAAACAATCTCTGGTAATCTAACCTTAAATTATTACATAAGTCCGTGGAATACATCACAAAATAAATTAAGTCTTATAATGTATTTCATCCAAATAAATTCATATAAATCTTCAACACTTGGACATCTTGCCTTTCCTTTGTTTTGGAAGATGGCTCATCGACCTTTTTCGACTTTAGTTGCAAAGAAGAGCCGCAAGAGTGAGCAAACAATTGCTCACTGATATAGAGAGTAATAATAATAACAACATGAGAATGAACAACGAATGCTGAATAATGGTGAACTTGTTCTACGAATCAAAAATAGAAATCAAGCTCGAGTTTAATATTTGAGGGTCTTAAGACCACGAACCATGTCCCCGGTATTTTGGTATTATTACCCCAACCTTAACAGTCATTTAAACTATATAGACCCTTCTTTACGTATTTGGAAAAGGATTTCATTAATATTTTAAATTATTTAAGTATTAATGATAATGGAATAATTCAATATTTAAATTATTTAAAAATGATATTAGTGTTTGAAAAATCATTATAAAAGATAATAGTAATTTGATAATTATTATGAGCTTCCTAAAAATGTTATAAAGGATAATTAAATTATCTAAAATAATATTGAAGCTTTGGAATAAAGTTTTATTGAAAATAAACTCGTTAATTATCTTATAAGATAATCGAGACACCGAATTGTTACCAAAATCCAACCAAACTGAAATAGTTTGACCTGATATATGGTTTTATAGGTTCTAAACAATGTTGTGAATACTTGATAATGTATCTAAGTTATATAACAACTTTAAATAACAATATTATGTGGCGTGATGTATTACGCTAATTACAAGATCAATATTATTGATGATAGGTCTTTCAAACGAAGCTAACTTAGATTGTGTAGCAGTAGTCAACGACCAAGACAAGTTTCCGTAACTCAAACTCGAGTTATTATTTTACCATAATGTTAAGTGGATAACTATTGCCGATTATTCCATATCTAAATTATTATTGAGCATTTGCATTTATTGCAAGTTCATTAACTCAAATTATGTTTCATGGCATGATTGATGAATAACTATTGTTGGTTATTCATATCTATAATGATTATTGTTATTTGCACATAATGCAATTGATTTCTGTCTATTATTAAACAGTTTATGAGCTATGTCTTAGCTAATTGTTTTGGCGAGACTAATATTTGTTAAAACATGAAACGTTCTAATATTTGAACTAAGTTGTTATTGAAAGATCAATGCCAATTATTTTGGCTAGATCAATATTGATATTATATGTTGAAATCTTTAGCATTTCTTTAAATGCAATCCAAACCATATTATCATGGTATAGACTCATGATGTAAGACTGAGATGAACAACCCTTATAAAAAAGGGACTTTATTGTCGGATAATCTGGCTATTGCGCTATTTTTGAGTATTATGCATAATATAAGGTACAATGAAATTGATCACTTTATGTACTTGCAGAAGAGTATGATTTAATCTTTATGGTTAATTGATACACTTGAGGTAATTCTATATTGAAAGTCTGAGAATTCTTCTAATAGTTCATAATCAAATTGTGATCACTCAACATGAAATATGGGAATATCCCACTTGATTATTGCAATATTATTATCTCTTGATAATCAATTGAACAGTATTGAAACTTCGAAGGAGTTTTACTGTTTCATCTTTTAATTATTGATTAGTATGAAATTTAATAAAGTCTTATTACTGATAAATGATTTATTAAGCTACTTCGAAGTCCTTTGAACATTGTTGAAGTCATATCGAATCTAGACTCTAATATTCTTTATTCATATTACTTATCGTACGCTTTAACTTGTGGAGCAAACTTGTTGCTCACCCTTACTTAAATATAATATTTCAGCTAAGGACGAGGTAGCAGCAGAGTTAGAGAAAGACAAGTGTGACGCCCCCAAAACAGGTATACATTACCCATCTTGAATCGCCAAATACATGGTACAGAATACAAATAAAAACTTAATTATACAAACATCGTGTAATATACGACAAAACATAGCTGAGAGTTTAAACAGGAATATTGCCTTCTAGACAATATCCACTCTCAAATAGAGTCCTCATTACATTTATTGTCACACTATTTTATAGAATAGTGAGGACTACCATAACACCATCTCGAACCATCACTCTGTTCCCCGACTAGTCCCGGCTACGTTCTTATTTCCTGAAGAGAACAATGAAAGCAAAAGGGTGAGCTCAACTAACCCAGTAAAAAATATTATGACTAAGATAATGCAGGATAAATTATCATTAGCCTTCAAAAATGTTAAACTGATAAATATAATAGACATTAAGTTTAACTGCAACAGAATAAGCAATCCATTAGAAGAGTCAAGTAGAGCATGCTATCTACTATCTTCTATGATTTAAAATATTTTTATCAATTTTTATTGCTGAGACTCGGCTTAATAAATAAACCACATCATCGAATCATCCCTACACTACGGGCCAAGGATATTCATTAAATCATCAATGGTCATGACTATACCGAATAATCCCTGGTCATAATTATACCAAAAACTGTCCATCAATGCACTACAGGCCACTGAGGACTTTTACCACATCATTTATAACATTACAGGTCATGATTATACCGAATGATCCCTGGTCATAATCATACCAAGTCCATCTATGCACATAAGCCAAAGATGACCTTCATCACAATAAAAGCATGAGGATGATGACAATGACATAATAATTCAATAAAACAAGTTCAAGAATAAATTTTAAAGATTTATAAGTTAATTTATCCTGAAATCAATTACGTCCCAATTGTCAACATGATACTGCTTCGTGGAGTAAAATTCAAGAATGCTCAGAAGAATATTTCCATGAAAAGATACTGGATGAAGCGCAAATATCCAGGATATTCTACTAATTTCATGGAGTATAGAAGCCAAAACTTTAACCAAATGAGTATCATAGAATATATGAAAATGCAAATGGATTTTCGCCCGCCATGTTGTAATCCACGTAGACAGATCATTTCCACAATTTAATAAGGAATGAATACGAAGGATCATTCACCAAGCATGAGGTAATCCACATAGATAGGTTATTCCAACAGAATAATAAAGAATGGAACCAGGTCATGTGTAATCCGCACAGACAGGATATTCCAATAGAATAATAAAGAATGGAATAACAGAAGAATTCATCATACATGTGATAGACCGCACAGACAGGTTATTGTAACAGAATAATAAAGAATGGAACCAGGTCATGCGTAAACCGCACAAACAGGATATTTCAATAGAATAATAAAGAATGGAACCAGGTCATGCTTAAACCACACAAACAGGATATTCTAACACAATAATAAAGAATGGAACCAAAGTCATGCATAAACCGCATGCATGTGATATTCCAAATGTAATAATAAAAAATAGAATAATGTAAGAATTTCACCATGTATGCGGTGATTGCATGTAGACAAAGTTATTCCAACATAATAATAAAGAATGGAATAATGAAGCCCTCTTCATGAATACTGAAAGAAATAATACCCTTTTCACCTTAGAAAGAAATTGGATCTTTGAGTAGAGAGGTAGCGAGACTTCCTTCTTCTTTCTCTCTATAATTTCTCTCTATAATAATTGCTCTATAGCTTTAGTGAATTGGTGAGAAATGAAGGAAGAATGAGCTTCTATTTATAGGAAAATATAGTTTCGATAATTGCACGCTTTGGGGCTCGAAATATTACAGTACAATACCTCTAACTTTTCTTTCATTTTTAATTTAGTCCTGCAAGTATTATCAAACTTGCACCACCTTCCCTAATAGTAAATAATGTGAATCAATAGTTATTATCATGTGAAAATATGAATTATAGTATAGTACCACCATCTATACTTCCATTTTTAACTTAGTTATGCAAGTATTATCAATCTTGCACCAACTCCCCTAATAGTACATGAATGTGATTCAATAGTACACACATGTGAACAAATAGTTATATAAACATGTGAATTAGTAGCAATTAATTGTTCATTTATCCGGTTAATTACCCGATTTATCAATATAACCCCCAGACATCAATTATCATCGGAATAGATGTCGATTTCCACTAACACTAATAATCCCAACACAATGGAACTATCAAATTCATCTTTAATCAACATGAACTTATTCATCATTAATATTATAACTCACAATATTTAACAACGTGTCATTCCCGTGAAAGAGGGGCTTTCGATAAGGATTTCTCCTTATTGGCGCCAAATTAGATGACCAAACCTCTCCTCGATGTAACTTCTAGACATTGTAAATATTGCAATTTAATAATATAAATAACTTTGTCGTCTCAATTATTGATTTAATAATATAACATATTATGCAGATAATACTATGATAATAATCGAATCAATAATATGAGAGATATGATGTAGCAATTACTGTAGCAATAATTGAGTATAACTAAGTGACTTCTCACGTAAGCATCAATAATCAATACCGTGTGCAACTATGCAACCACGCGTATTACTATACTTTAATACCAAGTAGTTCAACAGTTTAACGGTAAAACATCCATTGTTATTTCTATAAAAAGATAATTATGTCATTTTTTAACTACGACAATACTTCTGTTGTGGGATCCACCGATGATTTTGCCGTCGTACGAATATTCCCTGTTAAAACGAATATTCCCCAACCAATCGAATATTATATAACCACTTGCTTACTTTGCAAAATTTGTAAATATTACTCACAACTATAACATTATATTATATCCACACCATAATATTCAAAAATATATTTTGAGAGAAATTAATCTTTATTCATAAAAGTTGGGGTCTTACAGGTGCATTCCACACAAGGAAGTTAACAACGAAAGGATCAGGGCTCTTTACTTATGGCTTGATATAACAGTGATTAACTTTAGTGGTTTGGTTGCTTGAATTCGCACAACAGGTTGGTTAGGAATATGAAAGCTAACAACCTTACGAAAAGCATGATGAGTAGTTAACCAATCGATTCCTAAAATTACATCAAAGGCAAGTATTTTCAAAGAGATAAGATCGACAGGTAACGTGAAAGTGTCGATTTGAATTAAAAAAGATTTATAAACAGTGGATGTAACGAAGGTTTCTCCTAACAGAGTTTTAATAGATAAGTTAAAGTCTAATTTCTCAAGAGCCAAGTTCAAACGTTGAACATAACTAGGTGAGATACAAGAGTGGGTAGAATCGGTATCAAATAAGGTATAAATTTTGCAAGAGTTTATGATTAACTTACCCGTGATAACTTCGTTCGGGTTCCTCGATAAACGCTCTCACTTAAACTACCGAATTTGACTTGTCTGGGACATCCTTTGGCGTCACCATCCCAGTTGGACTTAACTTTGCTATAGAGTACATTCCACCCTTAATTGCTTCATCACATTCCTGATCCATGATTCGAATCATTACACTCCGATCCATATCAAATTGGAGTTGACCGTTCTGCACAGGGTAATTCCAAATTCAATGTTGGATTCTCCCAATTGCTGTCCAAAAAGTGAAATCCATTTCATCTATTTTGGCTTTATTGGATCGGACGTCTTTTTCTACAATATCAACGCGTTGTGCAGCTTTTACCCACGCATCATCTATTCTCCTTCGTCCAGTTTTTTCTTCTTTCATCAGAACTTTGATCGTAGCATTTTTAGATTCCAGCTCTAATATCTTATACTCTGCCAAAGAGTGCTTCTGTTCAAGCATCACACATCGGGTAACATAATTTTAAATTATTGCATCTCTTTGCTCCACGACCGCCTGCCGTTCTTCAACCTGCTCTTTTAACTCATGAATACGATTTTGTAATTCTAAATTTATATCATAAAATTCTTCTAATAAATTCTCATCAGGTTCCTCTTCTTCCTCACTCTCAGCTGCAACCTCTGCAACTAGCTCAGGTGCAACTATTAGTTCTTCACTCACCATGTAGATATCTCTAATTTCTTCTTCGTCTGACATCACATTAACCTAGTTAGTGATTAAAGGTGTCTCAACGGTCTCATTCACTCCATTGTTAACATTTTTAGCTGCCATCTTCAAACACTGCCACAAAACAAGGGTTAATTAACATATCACATATTATCCCAATACTCTGACCGACAAATTAAATACCAAATAAACTTAGGTAGGTCATACTAGCGAAGGAATTCCCCGTCTCTCTCCTCCTAGTTCTTGTCTCACATCTCAGCCAGGGTTCATATCCCTAAGCTTTGATACCAATTGTGACGCCCCTAAAATAGGTATACATCACCAATCTTGAGTGACCAAATACATGGTACAGAATACAAATACAAACTTAATTATACAAACATCATGTAATATACGACAAAACATAGCTGAGATTTAAACAGAAATATTTCCTTCTAGACAATATCCACTCTCAAATAGAGTCCTCATTACATTTATTGTCACACTATTTTATAGAATAGTGAGGACTACTATAACACCATCTCGGACCATCACTCCGCTCCCCGACTAGTCCCGGCTACATTCTCATCTCCTGAAGAGAACAATGAAAGCAAAAGGGTGAGCTCAACTAGCCCAGTAAGAAATATTATGACTAAGATAATGCAGGATAAATTATCATTAGCCTTCAACAATGTTAAATTGATAAAATACAATAGACATCAAGTTTAACTGCAACGGAATAAACAATCCATTAGAAGAGTCAAGTAGAACATGATATCTACTATCTTCTATGATTTAAAATGTTTTCATCAATTTCTATTGCTCGCACTCGACAATAAATAAACCACATCATCGAATCATCCTCGCAGACTACGGCCAAGGATATTCATTAAATCATCAATGGTCATGACTATACCGAATAATCCTCGGTCATAATCATACCAAAAAACGCCCATCAATGCACTACAATACCGAGGACTTTTACCACATCATTTATAACATTACGTGTCATGATTATATCGAATGATCCCTGGTCATAATCATACCAAGTCCATCTATGCACGTAAGCCAAAGATGACTTTCATCACAATATAAGCATGAGGATGATGACAATGACATAATTATTCAATAAAATAAGTTCAAGAATAAATTTTAAAGATTTATAAGTTAGTTTATCCTGAAATCAAATACGTCCTAATTGTCAACATTATACTGCTTTGTGGAGTAAAATTCAAGAATGCTCAGAAGAATATTTCCATGAAAAGATATTGGATGAAGCGCAAATATCCACGATATTCTACTAATTTCGTGGAGTACAGAAGCCAAAACTTTAACCAACTGAGTATAATAGAATATATGAAACTGCAAATGGATTTTTGCCCGCCATGCGGTAATCCACGTAGACAGATCATTTCCATAATTTAATAAGGAATGAATACGAAGGATCATTCACTATGCATGCGGTAATCCACATAGACAGGTTATTCCAATAGAATAATAAAGAATGGAATAACAGAAGAATTCATCAGGCATGCGATAGATAGCACCGACGGTTATTCCTAACAGAATAATAAAGAATGGAACCAGGTCATGCGTAATCCGCACAGACAGGATGTTCCAAAAAAATAACAAAGAATGGAACCAGGTCATGTGTAATCCGCACATACAGGATGTTCTAATAGAATAATAAAGAATGGAATAAAAATAGAATAGAATAAAAATAGAATTCACCAGGCATGCGATAAACCGCACAGATAGGTTATTCCAACAGAATAATAAATAATAGAATAATAGAAGAATTTCACCATGTATGCGGTACTTCGCATAGATAGGTTATTCCAACATAATAATAAAGAATGGAATAACAACCCTTACGAGTATTGAAAGAAAATAACTCTCTTCATGAATACGAAGGAATAGTACCCCTTACCTCAAAAGAAAACTGGATACTATAATAGTGAGGTAGCAGACTTCTCTTCTTCTTTCTCTCTATAATAATTTCTCTATAGCTTTAGTGAATTGGTGAAAAATGAAGGAAGAATGAGCTTCTATTTATAGGAAAATATAATTTTGATAATTGCACGTTTTGGGCCTCGAAATATTACAGTACAATACCTTCAACTTTTCTTTCATTTTTAATTTAGTCCTGCAAGTATTGTCAAACTTGCACCACCTCCCCTAATAGTAAATAATGTGAATCAATAGTTCAATCATGTGAATCAGTAGTTATAATCATGTGAAAATATGAATTACAGTATAGTACCTCCATCTATACCTCCATTTTTAACTTAGTCATGCAAGTATTATCAATCTTGCACCAACTCCCCTAATAGTACAAGAATATGAATTAATAGTACACACATGTAAACAAATAGTTATAATCATGTGAATTAATAGCAATTAATTGTTCTTTTATCCGGTTAATTACCCGACTGGTCAGTATAACTTCCAGACATCAATTAATATCAAAATAAATGTTGATTTCCACTAACACTAATAATTCCAACACAATGAAACTATCAATTTCATCTTTAATCAACATTAACTTATTCATCATTAATATTATAACTCACAATATTTAACAACCAGGTCGTTCTCAGGAAAGAGGGGGCTTTTCGATAAGGATTTCTCCTTATTGGCGCGCAATCAGATGACCAAACCTCTCCTTGATAGAACTTCTAGACATTGTAAATATTGTAATTTAATAATATGAATAACTTTGTCGTCACAATTATTGATTTAATAATATAACATATTATGCAGATGATACTGTGACAATAATCAAATCAATAATATGAGAGATATGATGCAGCAATTACTATAGCAATAATTGAGTATAGCTAAGTGACTTCTCACATAAGCATCAATAACCAATACCGTGTGCTACTATGCAACCACGCCAGACATCGCATTTCTTTGTTAACTGTAGTTCAACAGTTTTAACGGTAACACTTTCGCCGTTATTTTTAATAAAAGATAATTTTGTCATTTTCTTACTACGACAATACTTTCGTTGTGGGTTCCACCAATGATTGTGCTGTCGTACGAATATTCTCTATTAAAACAAATATTCCCCGACCAATCGAATATTATATAACCACTTGCTTACTTTGCAAAATTTGTAAATATTATCCACAACTATAACATTATATCAAATCCACACCATAATATTCAAAAAAATATTTTGAGAAATTTAAATCTTTATTCATAAAATCTGGGGTCTCACAACAAGGGCAAGGGCAAAATACAGGAGTAGTTATTATAACTTTAATTATTATGTTATTATATCTAAACCTTTTTGTATAATTGAAGGTATATAAGATATGTTAAGGTTAGATAACCTGGGATATTGTATTAATTTTGTTAATTAATGGTATGAATTATGTAATTCCTAAATGAATGAGTAGTTAGATGTTATTTATTTGATTGTTCGTGATCACTGAACCTGAGGTTAGGGAGCCCAAATTTGGGGGCATCACAAACTCTCCAACCTGCCTTGGTGACTCATTCGTCTCCTCAGGAATGCTAAAGGTTGATTGGTATGGAATTATAGCACCAGGTATATGACCCTTCACATGTATAAGAGACAAAACAGAACTAGTCAAAATAGAGTTAATTTGGTTAGTATTCAAAAGTGTCGTCTTGTACAAATGTACAGTCATTGGCTTTTCAAAATGCAATTCACTTCCCAACTTACTCTCTCTTTCATAGTCACATATTTCTTCTCTCTCTTCTTTTTTCTCAGTCTCTCAATTGTTTTCAATCTCTCTATTCTCAATTTCTCTTTTCTTTTCATTATCTCTATTTTCAATCTCTCGTTTTGTTTTCTTTTTTACTCTTTCCAAATTTTTCCTTTTCACTATAATCTTTTGTATAATTTTTTTTGTCTTTCATTTTCACATGTATTTTCTTTTACAAATTTATGTTCTCAATCTCTCTCTTCCAGATGTTCACCTTCTTGCTTTTGATCATAGATTTCACCTTTCACATGGGAACCCAAAGGTTCTCCTTAGATTGCATATTATTTTTCACTTTCCACCTCTCTCGGCTGATCTTGTTCCTTTTGCACCTTAGAAGTGCATTATAGATGCATCCAACAATCGTCCATCATCTTAATGAACTCCTTAGAAAGTAATGGTTCCCTATACACCTTAGTGGTTTCTCTTAGTTGTCTACAATGAGAATCTCCATGCATATGATCCTTCCTTTCATCATCCTAAGTTGATCGCCTTGAAGGTTCCTCTACATGCCTCGGATATGCATCTCCCTTACTCCGATTTAGCTATCTCATAATAAACCACTTTCTCATCACGGTTTTCAATTCCTCCCATGTAACGATTAAACATTCTCCACATCTTTTCCTGCTAAGCACAAATTAATCTCACATGCGGCCGCATGACGAAAAACTCTCGGATCGCCAAATTGACCTTCCTATGCTTGTAATAATCATGGTAGGTAAACTCTCATTCTATCTTTTTCTCCCATTTCAAATATGCATCAGGATCATCTCTACCTTGAAACGAACTCTTTCGATTTTCAGAAGGACCCATATATTTGCAATCATACATGTTTACTGCAAAACAAGGGTTAGTAGATAAAAAAATTTCTTAACACTCCCTTACATGTTTCGGCCAAACAAAGATGATTCACACGTGTATTGTTCACTATGGATTTTACCCTCTAATAAGGTCACACTCTTGCCTTTTTCTGCTCACTAATCTCTCTTATAGAGTCTTTTTGAATTCACCAAATAAAATCATAGTTGATTATACAATTCAATAAGAACTTATCATAACACAAAATATAGCAAGGTTTGATGTATGATAACCTATAAAATTTACAGTCACCAATTTTACACTTTTTGAATGAATCTTCAATATCCTCGAAATTCGTAGAAACCAAGCAAAATAGATAATAATTTTTCTCCCTTTTTTTACTCATTTTTTTTAAATATATATTCAATAACAAATTAATGATAAGTAACTCGCTAGAAAGACTTAGCTTTAATACCAAATGATGAACTACACGACACACTTGCGTGAGGTGGTCGTCGCCAAGATCGTTTCTAGCAAAGTTGAAAGGGTGGAACTCTCTCGACACCTCAACTTAATGCCTATAAAGAGATGAGAACCTTGGTGCAATTGATCAAACATTGAAATATGTGTTGAATGGAACACCAACAACACCTATACACCGTGTTTATAATGAAACAAGAACCTCGGTACAATCGGCGATTGATATGGTAGAAGACGCCACACACAACTATGTATTATCGTATGATAAGTCAAATTGAACCTCATAGAAAAACCATGAACAGATCGAGAGTTCTCAAAGAAGCAAAAGACAATCTCACCAGAATTTTATTTATCAAAAGTTGTCTTCATTACATAAGCCATGTATATATGAACCCATGATCTTATAATGAATAAGCAATTTGAATGGAAAAGGAAATCTTAGCTACTAAACAATAAGGAAATCAAATCTTATCTAACAAACATTCTAATTACATTAGAATTTGGAAAATATAGCTAAAATCCCTTAAATCCTGCACAAATCTATTGAATCTGTGTTATGACTCTAAGGCCTCGTTTTGTAACTGAAAATGGGGTCGAGGCCTGGTTGGACAGAGAGAACGGGGATGGGGCCTTTTTTTGTAGCTAAAAATGAGGCCAAGGCCTGGTTGGCTAGAGAAGTCTAGGTAAGGGTCTCATTTGACAAAGAGAGCAGGTTTAAGTCTCAAACGTGAGTCTTTGCTCCTCTCTTACTTCCTCTATCAAACTTAAATCAAATTAATGAGCTAAAAATCATATTCCACCTTGAACACTTTGCCTTGAAGATTGAATCCTTCTTCATTGTTCAACTATGCATTGCAACCTTGTGTTGTCGCGTGACGAATTGTAATGTCTTGGACATGCTTGGACATCCACAACATCACATGATCGGTAATCCTTCCATGAATTAAAACATAATTTTGCCATGGATTAGAACACATAATTGAACACGGCTTTGATGATTTTGCTTATGTTGATTTTATTTCACTAAATAGATCGTATCTATCAATTCCAAATCATATGATTGATCATCTCCTCGTGGTTCACTTGAATTGAGATCCAATGTAAGCATTCTTAAGTAAACTTTATCACAATCACTTAAGATCATTTTTTGAACCCTTGATGCTCGAGTTAATAGATTAACGAAATTTTTTGACCCGGTCAGTCTGTCATCACCCCTATTGAGAAGAATTGATACAAGAAATCTAAGGAAAGTCTTGACCCCCTGATCATGGCAGAAGGCCTTAAAACTGTGGAGATTAATTAATGTAACAGTTGAACACTAATTGGTTCAGACTCAAACTAGTGGTGTGAAGTTGTTCAAGAAAGAACTCCTGAAGTGGGAATATGAGGATAAAAAGGAGGAGGTGCCTTGACATGGAAACTCAACCATCCTCGAACTTCCAATACATTTTCTCTTCCTCCTTAGGTTTCTTCATATCATAACACTCTGGGATGTAGAACTCAATCTTAAGTAGTTCTATAATCTCGTCAAAAATATTGGAGGGGGTATTAGTAACCCTATAGATATCTCTAGCATATTTAGTCCTATTATGGGTCTCTACATCAGCAATAGTCCTAATATGCTCAATGACAAGTTTGCCCTTCGAGAATCCCTCTACCACCACGGTAACTTCATCCTTAACACAGGAGGATGAAGATGGGCCTAAATTTTGAAAAGAAGTAACCATTTATAGATAATGGAAAGTGAAATTAAGCACAAGAGAGGGATCTTACTGAGAATAAGATGAAAGTTGAATAGTGAGGATGAAATCGATGCCTAATTTGCTATTGGAAGAAAACTAGAGCTTAATTCTCTCTTCAAGGATTTGATCTTAGAAATGCTAGAAAGTTGAATAGATTCCCACTCCCCCACTATTTATACTTAAAATTGGCATTCCTTGAATGATGATCTACCGGTTGGGTAGTAATGGGGCACCTATCCCGAAATATACATGTGTGTGGCCTAGTTATCCTTCCCATTGAGCTGTCATGGCTTTATAACACCTGCACGCATCTAAGTCAAATAAGGCCTCACTTCCTAAATAATGTCCTTTAGGTTGGATCCAATAAGCCATCTATGTTCATTTTTGAAAAAGCCCCTATACTGGGCTCAGTGAATATCTATTAGCACACAAATCAAGTGGATCACTCTTTTTAAAAGAAATAATAGCATCACTTTAAATTGAGGGTGACCCATCTAATAATAAATTGGATTCCTTCTACCTAGGCTCTGCCTTCGGTCTAGATAGCTCTTTCGAGCTCCTGAAGCTTTTTATTTATTTTACTCCTCCACTTTATTTCATTTTTTTAAGGAGTGTGGGGCAATGTTGGAATGCGTGTGATGCCTCCAAAATAGGTCCACACAACCCATTTTGAGTCGCTAAATACATGGTACAGAAAATAACTACAACTTCATTATTACAATTATCATGGAAAATACGACAACACATATGGTGTGAGTTTTAATAAAAATATTGTCTTCTAGACAATATCCAAACTCAAATAAGTCCTCATTATAATTATTGATGCACTATTTTATAAAATAGTAAGGACTGCTAAAACAACTATCTTGACCCATCACTTCACACCCCGACTAGTTCCCGCTATATTCTCGCCTCCTGAGAAGAAAAATAGAACAAAAAGGAAAAGGGTGAGCTCAACTAGCTCATTAAAGAATATTATGACTAAGATAATGAAAAACAAATTATCGTTAGCCTTCAATAAATCAGATAAAATATAATGGACAACAAGTTTACATCAATATTCGCAGCGAAAATAAAAATTTATTAGAAGAGTTAAGTATAGAATGAAGTCTACTATCTTCTATAATTTAAAAGTTCATCATCAATATTTTATCTCTACAACATCAATCAATATACATCTTAAATCAAATATTACTACGGGCCAAAAATATTCATTCGTATCGCCAGTTGGTCATGCTCATCTCAACACCTGTCCATCTTTGCACTATGGGCCAAAAATATTCATCAGGTAATCATTCATCTTTGTACTACAGGCCAAAGATATTTAGTTATATCACCATTTAAGAGTGAGGATGATAAAAATACTTTCAAGAAAACGAATACAGAGAGATAAAAGGACAAAGATTAGGGATTCGTACTTTAGTTTATCTAAGTTCCAAAAATATTCCATAATAATCAATTGTGGAGCAAAATCCAAGAATGAAGATCAAGATATGGATACAATCAAAGATAGTCAACATAATAGACAACTTGGACAAAGAAAAGAAATTTTAATTTTTTCTGTGAATAGTGTCGTATACGTCAGTATATGTGAATAGTGTCGTATACGTGAATAGTAACCCCGACACGAAAAGGACAAAATTTCACGATAAAATTTATACCAATATTTCGGTATAATTATATTGAAAGAAATAATATCATTTACGAAAAAAATAACATCCTTTACCTCAAAAGAATAGTACTTCTACCTGGAATATCAGATATAATGCAGAAGGAAACTTGCACTGTATAGCAATACTCAAGATATCTAAATACTCACAAAAATACGCTCGATATTATAGAGAGAGAAAACTTCAGATTTTGGTTGTATTTCCAATTCTAACCAAAGCACCCTATTTATAGGAAAATGCTTAGAATGCCAAAGTAGAAAATTTAATAAAATATTATTATTTAAAAAAAAAATTCCTTAGCACACCACATCACTCTCATCAACACACACAAGTGAGGCCCACCTCACAAAAAACATTTTTTGTAAAAAAATATTTATAACCCCAAAAATTAATTATTCCATAACTTCAATAATTCATAATAAATAGCCCTTTATCAGAAAATTTTGAATCTTATGTCCATTCCATAGGAAATTTAATTCTCTACAACTTTGTAAAAGAATGTTTTTCCAAATTCCAAACGAAAAATGACCGAAATCCACATACGGATGATTTTCAACACCTCTATTCTGACAAAATACTGATAAAACACCTCAGCATTAATTCCTTCATTTATATCCGCATAACATAAATATTTCCTTATCATATAAATCAATAATTAACTATTCACAAATAATATTATAGAATCACAATAATGACAACCAGGTCGTTCCGAGAAAAGAGGGGGCTTTCCGATAAGGATTTCTCCTTACTGGTGCGCAATTAGGTGACCAAACCCCTTTTCCTAGACAAAACTTCTTTAGACATTGCCAATAATGTTATCTAATAATATTATTTAAATAATATGAATTATTGATCTGATAATGGGAAATAATGTGCAGTTACAATTATTGAATAAATAATATAAAATATCAACGTAGCAATTATTGAAACAATAAAATAAAAATATTGAACAGTAACTACTGTAACAAGTATTGAGTAGTGACTTCTTACATAAGAATCAATAATTTGTGCAATATCGTGTGCTATTGTGCAACACCGCGTATTACTGTATTTTAACCACCGGGTATTCCAACAGTTTTAACGGTAACAACTATGCCGTTATTTATAAAAAAAACTCATACTTGTTGTTTTCTTCATCCGACAGTTTTCCATTAGGGGGCCCACAAATGGTTGCTCCGTCGTACGAATATTCCCCGACAGCAAGAATATTCCACGACCAAACGAATATTCCCCGACAACAATGAATATTTTATAACCACTTGCTTAAAAATATTTGCGCATTTTACCCATAAGTAACCACATTAATCGAATCAACCCCTTACTATTTCAAAATAATAAATAGAGAAAATTCAATTTTATTCATAAAAGTTGGGGTCTTACAACCTCCCCTCCTTCTAAAATTTCGTCCTCAAAATTGACGTACGTACCTGGTGTTTCGAAAAGGTTAGGATACCTCGTTTTCATTTTTAATTCCAACTCCCAGGCCATTTCCTCAATAGCGTAGTACATGCTCCTTCCTATCCAAGGTCTTGACAAGTACCTCCTCGTACGTTAAATATTCGGCTATCTCATCTGGTTCTAACTAAATAATGTGGGTTGGGTCTTTCACATATTTACGAAGCACAGATATGTGAAAAATATTATGAACACGAGACATGCTTGGAGGTAATGCGAGTCTATAGGCCACATTTCCTACTCGGTCAAGAATCTCAAATGGACCAACAAATTGTGGATAAAGCTTTCCTCTCTTCCCGAATCTTGTAACTCCCTTCCATGGAGCAAAACGTAACAATACATGATCCCCAATATTAAATTCCACATCCTTTCGATGAAGATCCGCATAACTCTTTTCTCAATCTTGTGCCGTTTGTATACGTTATCGGATCATTTGGATCTTTTCTGTAGTCATATGTACCAACTCTGGTCCCAACAATGTTGCTTCACCCACCTTATCCCAACATACTGGAGAGCGACACTTTCGTCCATACAATGCTTCGAATGGAGCCAGACCTATACTTACCTGATAACTGTTGTTGTAGGAGAATTCCACCAATGGTAAGTACTTATCCCAACTCCCTTTGAAGTCTAGAACACAAAGTCTCAATAGATCTTCAAGAGTTTGAATAATTCTTTCTGATTACCCGTCCGTTTGAGGATGGTATGCAGAACTGAATCGTAAATCCGTGTCCATAGCTTTCTGCAAGCTAACCCAAAATTGTGAAATGAATCGTGGGTCTCTATTAGAAGCTATGGATACTGGCATACCATGCAACCTCATAATCTCATTCACGTATATACGAGCAAGACGTTCTAGGGAATAAGTCTCTCGTATCGGCAAGAAATGAGCAGGCTTAAATTGCATCTATGCCTTAAGAAACCTTGGGAAGACCCGTAACGAAATTCATGTTAATGTGCTCCCACTTCTATTCTGGAATCTCAAGTGGTTGCAATGGATCTTTTGGTACTTGATTCTCCACCTTGACACGTTGACAAGTTAAACATCTTGAGATAAACTCTGCGATCTCTCTCTTCATATTGCTCTATCAAAATGTATGACGAAGATCACGAAACATTTTGGTACTTCCAGGATGGATTATAAACGGTGTGTTGTATGCCTCCATCATAATTTTGAACTTTAAATCAAAGTCGTTAGGAACACAAAGTCTGAAGTTGACTTGAAGTATTCCTTCTTCATCGATTCTTGCTTCTAGAATAACACATTCTTATACTTTCTTCTGCATACATGTCAGCTCCGGGTCTATGGCTTGAACAACTTTAACTTTATCGATTAAATTCGGTTCTACGTGTATACTTGACATCATCGCATGGATCCCCGGAGTCTTGAACTCTATCTTCATCTTTTTTAAATCACACAAAATGAGAATTTGTGTTGACAGCATCGCACTCGTTCACGCATATGATCTTCTACTCAATGCGTCAGCTACCATGTTTACTTTTCCAGGATGGTATTGAATGGCATGGTTGTAATCTTACAACAGCTCGAGCCAACGTCGTTACCTCATGTTAAGTTCCTTTTGGGTGAAGAAATATTTGAGGCTTTTATGATCTGAATATATCTCCACTTTCTCCCCATACAAGTAGTGCCTCCAGATCTTTAGCGCAAAAATGATTGCTTCCAACTCTAGATCATGAATAAAATAATTCCTCTCATATTCTTTGAGTTATCGCGAGGCATAGGCTATGACTTTCCCATGTTGTATGAGAACACATCCTAAAACTTTGCCTGAAGCATCACTGTAGATGACAAATGCCTACGAACCTAATGGTATTGTCAAAACAGGTGCCAAAATGAGTCTGTAAGAACCGAGAATTTCAGGAATAAATAATTATTTAATATAATAAGAAAATGAATATTTGAATATAAATATTGATGTGATGTACAATAAGTAATTCAATTAGTGCAAATTAAATTTATTTGAGAATTGAGAAGTGTGAAATTGATGATGAGAATTATGAAAGGCCTTGTGTGGCATAGTATTGAATGAGGAAATTCACTAAGTGAATTAAAAGAGAAATGGTTATTAAGAGGATGATTAATTGTGTATAATTATGTGATAAATATACTTTTGAACTAGTAATATCACCACTATAGAAGTTAATTCATATCATGTAAAACTTGTGTGGTGATAGAAATTAGAACTGGCTTGAAGCTAAACCATTTTGGTATCGCTAAGGACCAAATAAGAATGCGCCCTCCAAAGAAGACAAAATGGCACAATTTGCCATGGTTAATCTAGGAAAATTAATTTCTACTGTAGAAATGAAATGGAACATTAATGTAAAGTGTGACATGAATAAAATTATATGATAAGAATACATTCTAATGATATAAAGTATCAAGTAGTACAATAAAATCATAAGTGAATTTAATACAGAAATAATTAAATATCTGTGTATTCCAGAAATGGGGAAGGGAATTAAGTGTGTAAACTGAACAGTTAATATTAAATAATGTTATAATGTGGTTATATGAGTAGCAAAAATAATTATGGAGATACCCGGACAATAATACCTAACTTTGTTATTTTATTACATGTATTTAATGTACATGGATTATATGATGTGAGTACATAAATAATCTCTAATTTTCCTAATATGGTAACAATTGTACATTAAAATTACATTTGGGGAGTTAAAGTAACTAACTGATCAAAATGGAAACACATTGTTGAGATGTAGAAATTATCAGTTAAGTAAACAGTGCATGAACAGTAGCCTAAGTCTAATTTACGTAACTTCCAAGTATCAATCAGTGGCTAAACATAGGTGATAATTACTAAGCCAATGGCTATGGAGATGGTTGGTGGTGGGTTGTTAAAACACTCTCAAATAACTAATGTTTTCTTCAATTACACCATGAATTCAACCTCGGTGTAAAGCTAATGCTTAGTCGAAGTTTCTTCTATAAATAGCAGACCAATTTTTAGTTCTTACGTTTGTTTTTGATCTGTTGCAACACTGATAACTTGAGTTTGAGTAATTGTTGTCCAAAGAAGAGGTTAGCAAATTCAAAAGGAGGTAACTAAGTTTATTAGCTTCAAGAGGTATAAAATCCTAAACTTTTGTTCTTAATTGGGTTTGTCAAATTCTTAGGAATTACTTGAAATTCTCTGTTAATCAATGTGAATTAGCATGCCATAATGAGTTTATGAAGTATGTTTACATGTATAGACTCTTAAATGATGGATTGGAACATGTTTAAACTGAAAAGAATCAAAATAGAATAAGGCTTTGTAAAACAGAGTCTGTTTCTACTTCTGGTACAAGCATGGCACAGATGCGCCCTATTTATACTATGGTGCAGCGTAGCTGTGCCGTACCCCAAAATCAATTTTTGGATTCTGTTATACTATGTTGTTGCTAATAAGGTATTATGACTTATGTATACATGAAAAAGAGGTATAACATGTATTATAAAGCTTTCTTATGAGTTATGAAGTGTCCAACATGATTTAGTAAGAGATCTTTAACAAGGACTTTTAGTTTTGAAAACAAACTTTGTTGAAATTCATGTTCTGCAATTTTGAGCTTAGTAGTCTATACACATGACTGATTTCATACATAAATGAGCATGATATATGATTTATAGTTCATTTGTTCATGACCACCTTATTAGGCTTTGTGTTAAAGGAATTTTTCAAAGAAGAGCTTATCATATCAAAGCTAATGTACAAGAATACTACATAATATACATTCTAATCTTGAAAAGAGGATTATCATGAATTAGCTACTTATGATAAGAGTTTTGAAGTTGTCTTATATGTGTCATATTACATCATTCATGATAAAGTGATTTCAAAGGCAACCTTGAACATATTTTCAAAATCTAGTTGCATCACATGAATATCTAGATTCTAAAAGGTTAAGATGTCATGTTATGTCTATAATATCCCTAGACATGATTCGTATGTATTGAACATGATGATAACTCAAACATGAGTTCGAAGCATGATTTGAAGTGTTAAACAATGATAGTTGTGAACAAATAATATGAATATTATAAGCATGTGTATTAACAGATTGTGTAATCACTCTATGTGGACATATGGCCAAGTTAAAAAACATGGTAACTACGTGATCTTGTTATGCTTTAATACCATGTAAGTTGTAAGTTAAAACTTGTAAAAATAAACTTAAGAAGGGTCATATGCTTATGTGAGAACCTCTAACATGTATATATGTTAAAGTATAAGTGTATAGGTGTGTTGGAGTTAGACATAAATAGGAACTGCAAAGCTAAACCACAGTGCGGCGGGGGACGTAATCAACCGTCGTCCCCTAAGCTTAGGCAGTGTATGCAATGTGCAAGCATCCTCTGCAGTCTTAAATAGTTTTTATTTTTGATCTGAAGTTTAAAGTAGAATTATATGATTACTTTAACTTGTATTATATAACCACCATTGTGACACCCCCAAAATAGGTATACATCACCTATTTTGAGTCACCAAATACATGGTACAGAATACAAATACAATCTTAAATATACAACAAGAGAGTTGTGAGTTTTAATACAAACATTGTCTTCTAGACAATATCCACTCTCAGAATAAGTCCTCATTACATTTATTAACACACTATTTAACAGAATAGTGAGGACTACTAATACTATCATCTGGACCATCACTCCGTTCCCCGACTAGTCCCGGCTACGTTCTCCCTTGAACAATTGGTTTTGACTTCTCTAGGACGGCCTTTGGTGCCTCCATCCCAGCTGGACTTGTCTTCGCTGTATGACAAAATTTGGCAAGGTGACCTTCTCTTCCACAATTGTCACATGCTTTGGGCTGCATCGCGCAGTTTGGACTAATGTGTCCCTCCCCTCCGCATTTAAAGCATATGATAGGTGGTTGTTCTCCTTCCTTAACAATGGGTGCTGGTGCTGACGTCTTTCCATCATTGTTGAATCTCCTCTTCTTAAAATGTCCACTCTTATTGTCTTGGCCATGATTACCACCGAAGTGGTTACCATTTCTGGCATGTTGATTCCCACCACGCTTGTTGTCACCACTTCGATGACTGCTACCACTGGTATTATCATTTTGTCGACTGCTCTCTCTTGGTTGGGTTGACTCATTATCGCGCTCCAATAACTGAGCCCTATTAACAACATCTGAATACAAACATAGTTTATGAGAGATAAGATATTGACGTATCTTGGGTTTCAAACCTCTTAGAAACATTCGTGTCATTCTCTCCTCATTATCAACCAAATGGAATGCAAACTGGGACAACTCAGTAAACTTGGCTTCGTACTGCGACACGGTCATGTTGTTTTGTTCTAGTTTAATGAACTCTACCTCTTTCATGTGACGAATACTTTTGGGAAAGTACTTGTCGTTGAACAGTTCTTGGAACTTCTCCCAAGTCATCTTCAGTGCGGTAGGTTGAGTACGTTTTACAGATTCCCACCAGTAATCTGCCTCTGCACGCAACATGAAGGTGGCAAAGGGAACCTTTTGCTCCTCGGAGCATCCCAAGACATCAAATATCTTACAGATCTGCTTTATCCATGTCTCCGCCTTAAGTGGTTTTGGCTCTCCAAAAAACTCCGGTGGTCCCAGTTCCTTGAACTGTTTAGCGGTGACCGTCCGAGAGTTGCCAGTGTTTCCACCTGCATTTTGGACAGGAGCCACTCTCTCCTGATGTTGCATGAATTGCATGAAGCCTCGGAACATTCCATCGTTCATCATTTGGTCAGTGTTGTTGTTTGCATTAGGATTGTCGCTTTCCTGATGCACATTATCCTGATCATTGATCTGTGGAGACTCAACGGTCTCCTATGCTTCATTGATGTTCTCAACATTCTCGGATGCCATTTTCAAATACTGCCACAAAACAAAGGTTAATTAACTTATCACATATAATCCCTATACTCTAACCAACCAATTAAATATCAAATAAACTTAGGTAGGTCATACTAGCGAAGGAATTCCCCGTCTCTTCCCTCCTAGTTCTTGTCTCATATCTCAGCCAGGGATCATATCCCTAAGCTTTGATACCAACTGTGACACCCCCAAAATAGGTATACATCACCTATTCTGAGTCGCCAAATACATGGTACAGAATACAAATACAATCTTAAATATACAACAAGAGAGCTGTGAGTTTTAATACAAAAATTATCTTCTAGACAATATCCATTCTCAGAATAAGTGCTCATTACATTTATTAACACACTATTTAATAGAATAGTGAGGACTACTAATACTATCATCTGGACCGTCACTCCATTCCCCGACTAGTCCCGGCTACGTTCTCATTTCCTGAAGAGAACAGTGAAAGAAAGGGTGAGCTCAACTAGCCCAGTAAGAAATATTATGACTAAGATAATGCAGAATAAATTATCATTAGTCTTCAACAATGTTAAACTGATAAAATACAATAGACATCAAGTTTAACTGCAACGAAACATGCAATCTATTAAAAGAGTCAAGTAGAGAATAAAATCTACTATCTTTTATGATTTAAAAGGTTTTCATCACTTTTATCGCTGGGACTCAGCTTAATAAATAATCCATTTCATCCCTGCACTACGGCCAAGGATATTCATTAGTATCATAACCACAATTTATCCATGTACTGCAGGCCAAGGATATTTGTGTATTCATTAATGGTCATGATCATGCCAACAATTGTCCATTAATGCACTACGGGCCAATGAGGACTTTTAACACATCATTTGTAATATTACGGTCATGATTACACCGAATAATCCCTGGTCATAATCATACCAAGTCCATCTATGCACTACAAGCCACATATGACTTTTAACAAAATATAAATATGAGGATGATGACAATGATATAAGAATTCAATAAAACAAGTTCAAGAATTAATTTATCCAGGAACTAATAACGTCCAAATTGTCAACATGATACTTCTTTGTAGAGTAAAATTCATGAATGCTCAGAAGAATATTTCCATGAAAAGATACTGGATGAATCGCAAATATCAAGGATATTACACTAATTTTATGGAGTATAAAAGTCAAAACTTTAACCAACTGAGTATAATAAAGAATGGAATAACAAAAGAAATCACCAAGCATGCGATACATCGCATGGACAGGTTATTCCAACAGAATAATAAATAACGGAACCAGGTCAGGCGTAATACGCACCGACAGGATATTCCAACAAAATAATAAAGAATGGAATAACAACAAAAATCACCATGCATGCGGTACTTCGCATAGACAGGTTATTCCAACAGAATAATAAATAACGAAACTAGGTATGGCGTAAAATGCACAGATGGGATATTCTAACAGAATAATAAAGACGGAACCAGGTCCGACGTAAAATGCACATACGGGATATTCCAACAGAATAATAAAGAATGGAATAATAACAAAATTTCACCATGTATACGGTACTTTGAATAGACAGGTTATTCCAGCAGAATAATAAATAATGGAATAATAGAAGTTCTCTTCATGAATATGAAAAAAATAATACCCCTTACCTTATAAAGAAGAGTACTCCAACAGTAGGGCTGGGATATACTTGAAGAAACTTGCACTACGCTCAAAGCTTTCTTAAACGCTAAAGAAATATGCTCAAGATAGAAGAATAATTCTCTCTAGAGTTTCTCTCTAGAGTTTCAGTGAATTCGTAAGAAATAATGAAGGAATGAGCTTTTGTTTATATAAGAATGGACTGAATAGTAACCAATCCATGAACGGTCCAGATCGATTTACTTTAAACGGACGGTCCAGATTGGTTTACAATAAAATATAATATATTTTATTTATAATCTAATAAAATGAATAACTTTTAAAAAGATTTTACTATGCAAACACTATGCAGGCACTATGCAAACACTATGCATAATAAAATATAATATATTCTAATTATTGTCTAATAAAACGAATAACTTTATAAAAGTATTCTGTTTTATATAAAAAGATTTTACTATTAGCCTAATAAAATGAATAACTTTATAAAAGTATTTTGTTTTATATAAAAAGCTTTTCTGTTTTATTACATTAATAATACTAATAAAACAAAACTTCATCATCATTATTATTATTCACACTATTAATCGACCAGTCGTTCCAGGGAAAGAGGGGCTTTCCAATAAGGATTTCTCCCTATTGGCGCGCAATTAGGTGACCAAACCTCTCCTTGGTAGAACTTCTAGACATTGTTAATATTGCAAATAATAATATTAATAACTTCGTCATCTCAATATAAAATATCAACAATAATTGAATCAATTAACGTGAGATACTGTGCAACAATTACTGAAGCAATAATTGAACAAAACTGAGTGACTTCTCACGTAAGCATCAATAATCAATACCGTGTGCTACTATGCAACCACGTGTATTCCTGTACTTTTAACACTGGGTGTTTCAACAGTTAACGATAAAACTTCCGTCGTTATTTCCATAAAAATATTTTTGTCATTTTCTCAATCCGACAATAATTCCGTTGTGGGGTCCACCAATGATTGTGTCGTCGTACGAATATTCCCCGACCAATCGAATATTATAAACAACTTACGTACTTTGCAAAATTTCTAAATATTACCCACAACTATAACATTATATCAAATTCATTCCATAATATTTAAAAATGATAATTATAGAAAATTCATCTTTATTCATAAAAGTTGGGGTCTTACAAACATGCTATGTAATGTGTTAAGAAGCATGCTAGGTGATAGAGATGAATGTTAATGAAAAATTATGACTTTCAAATGTCAAGTCCAAAATAAGGTTTACAAGCTATAAAGCAATAATTTGAAAAAAATACGTTGTTTGACCTTGTGGTATCATGTAATCTGATTTATGCTATGAAGATGTAGGATATGTATATAGTATGTATGAAGTTACAACTAAGTTAGACGTTTATGTGTATGTTTGAACTTATATATATGAGTTTATATAACTAATGAATATCATATACGTGTAAATATATTATGATAGGATTCGAAAGAGGGTATTAAGCTTTACTTTGGTAAACTACGCTCCAGACAAGTACTCGAACCTTACTCATTATTAACCATTATTTAAACTTATACAATTATTGATCGTACAAGTAGAATTTTGAAGAAAACATGTTTTGTAATGAAATTTCAAACTTTGATTCAAACAATATATGTTCATATATATATTGAAAGAGTTGTCTAAGCCATTGATTTAGCTAGACTATTGATAATTGGTCGAAAGCTATCCAAACCAAATTAACTTGGTGCGGACTCTTATAACTGAGAAGAACAACCCTCTTAGTAGGGGAATTATATATTGTCAGGGAATTGACGTGCGCCCATGAGAAAGACTAAATGTTATGCATGACATAGGATACTTTAGGCAGATCACCTGTTGTACTTGTTTTATAGAATTATTAGTAGTATCACTGTTAATTCTAGGAGAAGTTTATAGTCCTTAGTGACTACTCAGTATTCAATACTTTGAAATCTTGAATTGATAAACCTTTGAATATTGTTGATATTTCTGTCCACAGTGACTGTTGTTGATAATCATTGATACTTCTTGCTATCTTGAACTATCATTATTAATATACCCTTGATAAATTGAAAACTATATTGAATACCCTTTTTACTATATTACTCGCGGGGAAAAATTGTTGCTCATCCTTGCTTTCCCTAAAACTTTCAGTGAAGGCAGAATGTGGTGAACCCTCTAGTAAGGACAAGGGTAAAGAAAAGTCTTTGGAGTAGTTATTTCTAGGTTGCTAGGAATGTGCTATGATTTGGTTATGGAAGAACTTATTTAACTATGTTTTAACTTAAATTGTACTGTTTTATGTACATATTAGCTATGTCTAAATGATGTTTAATTATGGTTAAGTTATGTAAGAGATGTTTAAGTTACGAACCCTTGGGACAAGAATAATTATGTTATATCAATGTAATTTATTCTATTATTCCGCTATGTGAGATATTGAGTTATTATAAGAGTTAGTACGTTGCAACCAAATTTTAGACAAGTGTGGTCTGAATTTGGGGGTGTCACAAAGTCTCCTCTTAAGTTCCTGGAAACTCTTCTCACATTCCTCGCTCCATTCAAATTTTGTATGTGATGCCTCCAAATTCGGGTATCTTCCAACCCGACAGATGGTGCTACACGGTACTCATAAATGTACATTCATTCTTTTGAAACAACATTAAAATATGTGTATCATTGACATTCTTATTACATTAATAATAATACATCCCATTCCCAAGTTCTGAAACCATTACATTCTGTGTTCGTTGTAATATAATTCATACAAACATACTAGTCTATTACAGAATAAACTAGTCATTCATATTCGCTTTGCCTTTATCTCTACTGGAACCCTCGGTTCACTCGACCTTAGCTGCAATCATATGATTCAAGAAAGAAGTGAGCATAACTAGCTCAGCAAGTCTAACAATAAATTATATAAATACCACTTCGAGAATCATATGATTATTCTTCATTAACTGAACAATAGTTATGAAGTATTATGAAACATTGAATAACATTTCTCATCTCATAAAACAATTTCGAAGTACATATAGTATCTTGGAAAATTCTGAGTAGGTCCATAGACCATGAACATTCTCTTTAGCTTTTATTCATGAGAAGGACAACCCGGTACTAATACCGTAAGTCTGATATTTTTTACGAGCACTTCTAGGTGATCAGCCTATAGTACTCTATGTTGATCAACACTCATCCGTTAAACGTATTTACGTTTAAGTTTTGGCAACCCTGCGTGCCCATCGAATAATCGATGTAAAATAAATTTGTTTATTCATACTCAGGCTTACCTTGAATCCGTACCAAACAATTGGCGCAGGATAGCGTTATCAATTCTATATTAAAAGACTTCTAAATAAATCAATCAATCTTTCAAGAATAGTCTAGCCGAGTTAAAACTGGCATCGACCCTTTCTTTAAAACCGTTCATGCATCTCATAACATGAATCACTGAAAACCTGGCTAACACGAAGTTAGACAAGCGTTAAGAAAACTTGACTTTAGCGTCTGCTACAGTAAAATTACTTTTCCTCTGAGTCTTTACGGTCTCTACAACACATAACCACATAACATACCACATTAGGTCATTAATAAACATACATTGTTCCTAATGAATCTTACCTTTCTTCTCAATCTAATCATGTATTAGATTTGTTATTATTGGTTCTGGTTTACCGTTATAATTTAAATCATTCGTACTAACTTCTTTCCGTTCTATGTCTTAAGTGGATTTACTTTATTAATACAACTCATTTCGAGTTCATCATCCTTCCTCACGACTTACTAACATTCTTACATTATTAATCGAAACTCGATCGTCATTGGTTACGTACACTTATTGCATACCGTTCACGTTCACATTCAATTGACTTACCTCCAACCTTTAGTGTTATACTTAAGGTTTATAACATCCGTAATGATGTTACATGTTACATTAAGTTAATTAAGGATTTAATTAAATCTTCATTTAGTTCTCCTTTACTTTACATTCAAAAACATCCCTCTCTATGCTTCACTTAGCTACTGAAATGGCCATTTAAATTTTTATATACAAGAACCGCATTCTTTGCGCCACTCTCGTCAAGTGGCAGGAACCCCATTGCTGGCGTCATGCATGCCATGCCCAGTTCATTCAGCCACGCTGCGGTGCGAAACTTCAGTAGCTCTTGGACACTTTAGCATCATGCGCGCCACTCATATTAACTTTGTCTGCATGCATTGCTGCGGCTGAGACCTCGATACCGAACATTTTATTACCTAAAAGAATTTCCCGGTCGCATAACTTCATCGTTATAAGTCCGAATTGGCTTGTTCAAAAGCCATTAGATCACAAATTACATACTCTACGTGTTCATGCAAGAATTTTCTATTTTTAACTTCGTTAACTCAAAAATTCACCTTTTAGTTCATTTTAACGAAAACAATAAACGTTCATGAACATTCAACGCTCGTTTCTTCGTTCTAAGTCAGAATTCGGTAATTTTCGAGTCCGCAACTCTAGAATGCCAAATGAGACTATACTCCATCAAAAACTAACATTTCTAAGCTCAATGTTAAAATTTGACTTCCATTTCGAGAATTTCACGAATTCGACGATTATCGTCTTAATCGTGTGAATTCCGGCATAACATCGTTACTTATGATTTGTTCATCATTCCAAATGGAGTATATCCATCATACTAACATCTTAACATACATATTTCATTAACTTATTTACATGATAAGTTATTACTTGCTCTTAATGAGTTTTTAACTTATTAAAGTATAAACTACTTATAGTTTCATTTCTCATGACTTATAATGGTTTAAGTCTTCTAACCATCGTCCTCACATCTTTTAATCATACAAATTTCATTCATGTAAACATATTACAATTTCTAACAAGTTCTTCCTTAGTTCATAACTTATATATGAATGAAGTGTTTATTCACGGCTTATTAAGACTTAAGTCCTTTTGATTAATCATTCCTACTTCTTCTTAGCATACAAGTCATACTACTACTCACTTCTCTAACAATTGAAGAGAAAAAGAATAATGGTTAAGGTTCTTACCCTTGAAGATCACTTGATTAAGCTTTAATCTTCTTCTTACTTCTTGAATTAACAAAGGCTAACTTTTTCTAGCTTTTTTAGCTTTTTCTCTCTAACCAATAAGCACTTAAGATGTTGGATGAAATTAATCAACCAACAAATGAGCTAGGACATCTTCTATTTATAGGAAATCCTAAATAAGGGCTTAATGGTCAATAAGTCATTCCACCTCCTTACTATTCATTACTTAAGCACAAATTTAACATGCTCATCACATTTAAGCACTTTGCTTAGCTTTCAGGTTTACTTGATCACCACATTTACTTGTCCATTACTTAACTTACCCATCAAATAACTTATCCTTTACTTAGCCCTTAAGTTTACTTGGTCATCACATAGCTTATCTCTTACTTAGCCACCAAGTATAAACACTTTACTTAGCCTTCAAGTTTACTTAACCCTTACTTAACTTAACTTATGCTTTTGGCTTACATTTAACAAACACTTAGGCTTTTTCATTAATTCACATTGGACTTAACCATTTCTACCATTGGGCTTAGCCATTCATAATTCCAATTGGGCATTACAATTTCATACACATTCCTATAATTCAATACATTTGGTTTAAAGCCTTATAACGTATTATTCTCGTATTCTAACTCGTATAATTATTCATATACGACATTCCATCATTCATACATACTCGTATATTATCTCATATTATACTCTTATTCATTACCTCGTACAATACCTACGTATTATACGATCATCGTCTTTGAATTCTATCATTACACGTTTCTCAAAAATTCAAAAATAATTCTCGAGCAGAAATCCGTGAATAATATTTTTACGGAAATTTCTCAGAAAATTTTTATTTTCATCTTGGAAATTCAAACACTTTAATTCTATCACGTGGCCAAAATCCTAACTACATTCGCACATTCTAGGTCATAGAATGACTTTCATATAGCTTACTCACATAAATAATCGATTAAATTTATTTAATCCACATAATCAAATAAAAATTCAATTCACATAAAAATCCGATTTTCTCGGGGCGTTACATTGTATCTTTTCGAGTTAGCTGAGTTAATGGAGTAGCGATCCGAGAAAATCCTTCCCCGAATCTCTGATAATAACCAGCTAAGCCCAGAAAGCTATGTACTTCGGGTTACGGACTTAGGTTGCTCCCAACTGTGTATTGCTTCAATCTTTGTTAGGTCAACTAATATTCCATACTTCGATACCACGTGCCCAAGAAATGCTACTTCTTCAAGCCAGAACTCGCATTTCTTTAACTTGGAATATAGCTTGTTTTCATAAAGCTTTTGGAGTATCAGCCTCAAGTGTTGCTCATGATCTTCACGACTTTTGGAATAGATGAGGATGTCATCAATAAAGTAAACCACAAAATTATCCAAATATTCCTTCAATACTCGGTTCATCATATCCATGAAAGCCGCAAGAGCATTAGTCAACTCATAAGACATGACTAGGAATTCGTAATGCCTGTAACGAGTCCTGAAAGCAGTCTTTGGAATGTCATCAGTTTTAATCTTTAATTGATGATATCCGGAACGAAGATCGATTTTTGAGAAGAATTTAGCACCCTGCTGTAAGACCCCGAATTTTGTTAATAAAGATTAATTTTCTCAAAATATTTTTTTAAGTATTATGGTATGGATTTGATATAATAGTTGTGGGTAGTATTTATAAATTTTACAAACTATGCAAGTTATCATAAAATATTAGATTGGTCGGGGAATATTCGTTTAACAGGGAATATTCGTACAACGGCACAATCATTGGTGGACCCCACAACAGAATTATTGACGAAATGAGAAAACGAAAGAAATATATTTTTATAAAAATAACGGCGAAAATTTTACCGTTAACTATTGAAATACCCGATGGTAAAAGTACAGTAATACGCATGGTTGTATAATAGCACACGGTATTGATTATTAATGCTTACGTGAGAAGTCACTCAGTTTTATTCAATTATTGCTACAGTGATTGCTGCATAGTATCTCACGTTATTTGATTCAATTATTGTCGATATTTTATATATTATTAAATCAACAATTGAGATGATACAATTATTCATATTATTATTTACAATATTGAAGATGTCTAGAAAGTTTTGTCGAGGAGAGGTTTGGTCACCTAATTGCGCGCCAATAGGGAGAAGTCCTTATTGGAAAGCCCCTTTTTCCTGGGAATGATCTGGTTGTTTAATATTGCAAATTATAATAATGATGATAAATATTGTTAAAAATATTGAGGTGATTTTTATAAAGTATTTAATGTAAATTTTGCTTATTTTATGGACCCCCATTTACCTATTTTTCAAAATAATCGATACAAAATTATTTAATATATTAAAAGTGGGGGCCACATGTGGGGTCCATATGTATTGAAAAATGAATGTCAGGAAATGGGGGAGGAGTGTAGTAACGTAGGAAGGAGGGAGTTCATTTGTTATTATTATTATTATTATTATTATTATTATTATTATTATTATTATTATTATTATTATTTTATTATTATTATATATATATATATATATATATTATTATATTTTGTTCTATATATATATATATATATATATATATATATATTAAGAAAAAAAGGAAGTTCACGGAGAGGGGGAAGTGCCCTGGTAAGGTGGGTGTAATATTATTATTATTATATATTTATATTATAATAAATTTTGTTTTTTATGAAAAAATAGAATATATTATATTTTATATAAAGTTATTTGTTTTACTGAATATTATAATATTATATTTTTAAAACTGACGTCTAAAAAAAAATTCAAAGCATTGCCCGTGAATTGTGAATGTTTCGTCCGTGAATTTCCTTACACAGTGCCCCTTCCATTCTCCAATAAATAGGATGCTTAGTTAGAATTGAAAATCACACCAGAATCAGAGAATTCTTCTTCTATAATATTGAGCGTATTTCTTTAGAGTTTTAGAAAGCTTTGAGCGTAGAAAATAGTGAAAGTTTTCTTCAAGAATATCACCGCCCTACCAGTCGGAATACTCATCTTTTTAAGGTAAGGGGTATTATTTATTTCATATTTGCTTACGATATTATTTTTCGTATTCGTAAGAAATTTTATATCGTTCAATATTCGCAAGAAATATTATATTCGCTTTAATATTAAGTAAGGAATATTATATTCGCTTAATATTAAATAAGAATATTATATTAATTTAATATTTGTAAGGAATATTATTTTCGCTCAACAGTTGTAAGGTATATGTTATTTTTTGTTCAATATTCTTATGAAATAATATTTTCTTCTATACCCTGTAGTATGTAAGTAATATTATTTCGTTTTAGATTTTGAATTTTATACTCATTTTGTTAGAGTTTTGGCTTCTATACTCCATGAAATTAGTAGAATATCATTCATATTTGCACTTCATCCAGTATCTTTTCATGGAAATATTATTCTGAGCATTTTTGATAAGTTTTAACTTTTTCATGTTGGAGTACTATTCACGAGGTACTATTTTCGAATTACTATTCACGGGGTACTATTCACTCGAGTACTATTCACCCAGGGTACTATTCATGATAAAAATTGATTCGTTTTTGGTCCAAATTATTTTTGGTACAATATTATTCTTGAATTTTACTCCACAAAACAGTATCATATTGACAATTTGGACATTCATGAATTCTGGATAAATTAAATTATAAATCTTTAAAAATTTATCCTTTGCTTTCTTTTAATTGAATTCTTATACCATTGTCATCATCCTCGTGCTTATATTATGTTGAAAGTCATCTTTGGCCGTAGTACATAGAAGGACTTGGTATGATTATGACCAAGGATTATTTGGTATAATCATAACCATAATGTTACAAATGATGTGGTAAAAATCATCATTGACCCGTAGTGCATTGATGGACAATTGTTGGCATGGTCATGACCATTGATGAATACATGAATATCCTTGGCCCGTAGTGCATGGATAATTCGTGGTCGTGATACTAATGAATATCCTTAGCCGTAGTGCAGGGGTGATTCGATGATGTGAATTATTTATTAAGTTGAGTCTCAGCGATAAAAGTGATGAAAAACCTTTTAAATCATAGAAGATAGTAAATATCATGCTCTACTTGACTCTTATAATGGATTGCTTATTCCGTTGCAGTTAAACTCAATGTTTGTTATATTTTATCTATGACACCCCTAAAATAGGTCCACACAACCCATTCTGAGTTGCCAGATATCACACTATAAAAATTATTTACAAACTTCATTTATACAACTGTTGAACTGACGTGCAGAATACGACCACAGTTAAACTGTGAGTTTTAATACAAATATATGTAACTCTCATGGTTCCTCGACAAAACCTTACAATTGTACTTTACATAAAAGTACAATCAAAAACTGTTTTAGAAATTAAAATCTTTGGGAAGTGCTCAAGAAAACCTTCGTACATGGGAGGCCATGCGTCAAGGTTATGATAGATATCATATGTCAACAGAATTATCCTTGGTTGACCCAATAGACCCTAAAGAAAAATGCGAAGATTACTATCATGTTCTTTCCAATGGTGAGTCTTCTCTTGACATAAAACTATCTCCACTGTCTGCAATTGAAAATTATATTTCAACCAAACTCCAAGATCATATAGGTAGTGCTCGAAGATATACTTAGCAAAGTGGATGAGCACAACCCTGTCTTATGATAACACGAGGTTATATGTCATTAGATATCTTGTATGATAGTGGCAAAACACCCTTCCAAACTTGGGTTCACCTCACCCTATTTGGTTCACCAAAATTAAATATCAAATGACGTATACAATACGACACACTTATCTAAAGTTCTCAATAAAATTATTTCCATACTATTTAAGGAGAACCTCAACAGCTATAGACCATCGTTCTATTCTTCTGTTACCCCCGCTCGACCCAGCTACACTCTTATTACCTGATAGGAATTGTGAAGCAAAAAGGGTGAGCACAACTAGCCCAATAAAGAATATCATGAATAAAGATAATTTAAATCATCAATAGCCTTCATCAGTAATAAATCAGAGATTTAGAACATATGGTAAATGATAAAACTTTTCAACCATAGTTGTAGCGGAACTAGCAATCCATTAGAAGAGTCAAATAGACCATCAGATCTATTATCTTCTCCTTGTTAAAAGTTCACCAATAATGTTTTATCCTCAGAACATCAATCAACAATTCCTCGCCCACAATCATATGAATAACTCATAATCATAATTGTGATTCTAAATTCTTCTTCGCACCTGTGATCTAAGATAATTTTCATCACTTATCTTCACCCAAAACATCAAAATAATGGTTATACCAAATCACAATTCCCCTTTCATAATCATACTAATAAATTAATGTTTTTTCTACGGCCAAAGATATTCATTAACAATTCATCTTTGTACTATGTGCCAAAGACATAAATCATTTTTAGAAGAGTCAAGTAGAGCATGATATCTACTATCTTTTACGAATTAAAAGTGTATAATCAATATTTTATCGCTGAGACTCATCTTAATAAATAATCCACTTCATCGAATCATCCCTACACTACGGCCAAGGATATTCATGTAATCATCAATTGTCATGATTATACCGAATAATCCTTAGTTATAATCATACCAATAACTGTCCATCAATGCACTACGAGCCAATGAGAACATTTACCACATCATCTATAACATTACGGGTCATGATTATACCGAATGATCCCTTCATCATACCAATCGCTACCAATAAGCCAAAGTTCATCATCTATGCACATAAGCCAAAGATACTCATCAATCAATAGTTCATCTTTGCACGTAAGCCAAAGATATACAACTGTAAAACCAATAATCAACAGTCCATCTTTGTACGTAAGCCAAAGATAACTTTCATCATAATATAAGCATGAGGATGATGACAATGATATAAGCATTAATCAAAAGAAATCAAGGATAAATATTAAAGACTTTTAAATTTATCTAGTGTTTAAAAATATCCAAATTGTCAACATGATACTGCTTTGTGGAATAAAATTCAATAATAATATTCATGTACCAAAATAATTTGGATAGAAAATAAATATATTTTTCGGGTAAATAGTACCCCGCAATAGTACCCTATGAATAGTACTTCGGGAATAGTACCTCATGAATAGTACCCCAGCATGAAAAGTACCCCAAATACCCGAGTGAATAATATTCGAGTGAATAGTAATTTGGGTGAATAGTAACCTGTAAATAGTAACTCATGAATAGTACTCCGATACGAAAAGTGTCCTGAATACCCGAGTGAATAATACTAGAGTGAATAGTAACCAGGTGAATAGTAACCCGTGAATAGTAACTCGTAAAAAAATACCAAAGAAAATGATATTCCATGACGAGTAAAAAGAAATGATATCTCATACGAGTATAATAGATTATACTGAAATCTAAATGGATTTTCACCCGCCATGCGAGAATCTACGTGAGGCGTATCATTTCCATAATTTAATAAGGAATGAATACAAAGGATCATTCACCATGCATGTGGTAATCCACATAGACAAGTTATTCCAATAAAATAATAAAGAATGGAATAACAAAAGAATTCACCATGCATGCGATAGACCGCACAGACAGGTTATTCCCAATAGAATAATAAAGAATGGAACCAGGTTATGCGTAATCCGCATGATGATAGGATATTCCAATGTAATAATAAAGAATGGAATAACAACAGAATTCACTGCATGTACATGCGATAATCAAGATAGGCATGTGTTATTCCAATAGAATAATAAAGAATGAAATAATGAAGAATTTCACCATGTATGCGAGATTGCGATGTGATTAAAAGTTATTCCAACATAATAATAAAGAAAGAATGGAATAACAACCCTTACGAGTATTGAATAAAAATAACTCTCTTCATGAATACGATGAAAGAATAATACCACTTACTATAATAATAATATCCCTTACTATAATAATAATATCCCTTACCTCGTAAAGAAGATGGATATCGGAATAGTGAGAAGAGACTTCACTTCTTCTTTCTCTCTATAGCTTCTCTCTCTATAATTTCTCTATAATAATTTCTCTTGTGAGACTTAGTGAATTGGTGAAAAATAATGAAGGAATGAGCTTCTATTTATAGGAAAATATAGTTTTCATAATTGCACATTTTGGGGCTCTAAATATTACAGTATAATACCCTCATCTTTTCTTTCATTTTTAATTTAGTCATGCAAGTATTATAAAACTTGCACCACATCCCCTAATAGTAAATCATGTGAATCAATAGTAAATCATGTGACTCAATAGTTCTAAACATGTGAAAAATTTAATTATAGTATAGTATCTTCAACTATACCTCCATTTTTAACTTAGTCATGCAAGTATTATTAATCTTGCACCAACTCCCCTAATAGTAAATCATGTGAATCAATAGTACACACATGTGAACACATAGTTATAAGCATGTGAATTAATATCAATTAATTGCTCATTTATTCGGTTAATTACCCGATTGGTCAATATAACCTCCAGACATCAATTATTATCAAAATAAATGTCGATTTCCAGTAACACTAATAATTCCCACACAATGGAATTATCAATTTCATCTTTAATCAACAAGAACTTATTCATCATTAATATTATAATTCACAATATTTAACAACCAGGTAGCTCCCAGGAAAGAGGGGACTCTCCGATAAGGATTTCTCCTTATTGGCATGCAATTAGGTGACCAAACCTCTCCTTGACAGAACTTCTAGACATTATCAATATTGTAAATAATAATATGAATAACTTTCTTCCTCAATTATTGATTTAATAATATAGCATATTATGCATGATGATACTTATGACAATAATTGAATCAATAATATGAGAGATATGATGCAAAGAATTATCAGAGCAATAATTAAGTATAACTGAGTGACTTCACGTAAGCATCAATAATCAATACCGTAGTACTACTACATGCAACCACGCCAGACATCGTAATTTTACTACCGGGTAGTTCAACGGTTTTTAATTCAGAACACTTTCGCCGTTATTTTTAATAAAAGATAAATCTATCATTTTCTAATTACGACAATACTTCATTGGGGGTCCACCAATGATTATGTTGCGAATCTAACATTCTCTCGTGAAAATGAATATTCCCCACCAATCAATAATATTCCCACACAATGAAATAACAACTTGCTTACTTTGTAAAATTTTCAAATATCACCCTTAACTTTAACCCTTTCTCAATTTAACCATTTACTAAATAACATAATAATTATAAGAAAATTGAATACTTTCATTTCATAAAATTCGGGGTCTCACAATCTCCCCTCCTTATGAATTTCACCCTCGAAATTTACGTACCTGGTAGTTCGAAGAGATGAGAATACCTTGCTTTCTTTTTGGGTTTTACCTTCCTGGTTATTTCATCTGTTTCATGATTTTCCCATTGCTCATCTCTTGTATTTCAGATATCATTCTAGAATATATCTTCAAAATAAAGGTTGATTGACATATCACAATTTTTCAACTTATCAAGTAAACAATCTTAGCTTAGGTAAGTCATACACTAGCGAAGTATATAACTCGTCTCTCCCCTCTTAGTTCTAGACACTTATCTCCGCCAGCGACCATATCCCTAAGCTCTGATACCATTTGTGACGCCCCCAAAATAGGTCCACACGACCCATTCTGAGTCACCAGATATCACACTATAAAAATTATTTACAAACTTCATTTATACAACTGTTGAACTGACGTGCAGAATACGACCACAGTTAAACTGTGAGTTTTAATAAAAATATATGTAACTCTCATGGTTCCTCGACCACAACCTTACAATTGTACTTTACATAAAAGTACAATCAAAAACTGTTTTAGAAATTAAAATCTTTGGGAAGTGCTCAAGGAAACCTTCGTATATGGGAGGCCATGCGTCGAGGTTATGATAGATATCATATGTCCACGAAATTATCCTTGGTCACCCTAATAGACCCTAAAGAAAAATGAGAAGATTACTATCATGTTCTTTCCAATGGTGAGTCTTCTCTTGACATAAAACTATCTCCACTGTCTGCAATTGAAAATTATATTTCAACCAAACTCCAAGATCATATAGGTAGTGCTCGAAGATATACTTAGCAAGTGGATGAGCACAACCCTGTCTTATGATAACACGAGGTTATATGTCATTAGATATCTTGTATGATAGTGGCAAAACACCCTTCCAAACTTGGGTTCACCTCACCCTATACGGTTCACCAAAATTAAATATCAAATGACGTATACAATACGACACACTTATCTAAAGTTCTCAATAAAATTATTTCCATACTATTTAAGGAGAACCTCAACAGCTATAGACCATCATTCTATTCTTCTGTTACCCCCGCTCGACCCAGCTACACTCTTATTACCTAATAGGAATTGTGAAGCAAAAAGGGTGAGCACAACTAGCCCAATAAAGAATATCATGAATAAAGATAATTTACATCATCAATAGCCTTCATCAGTAATAAATCAGAGATTTAGAACATATGGTAGATGATAAAACTTTTCAACCATAGTTGCAGCGAAACTAGCAATCCATTAGAAGAGTCAAATAGACCATCAGATCTATTATCTTCTCCTTGTTAAAAGTCCACCAATAATGTTTTATCCCTGTAACATCAATCAACAATTCCTGTCCACAATCATATGAATAACTCATAATCATAATTGTAATTCTAAATTCCTCTTCGCACCTAGGACGAAGATAATTTTCATCACCTATCTTCACCTGAAACATCAAAAATAATGGTTATACCAAATCACAATTCCTGCTCATAATCATACTAATAAATTAATCTTTGCACTACGGCCAAAGATATTCATTAGCAATTCATCTTTGCACTACAAGCCAAAGACATACAACGGTATTTTAGAAGAGTCAGGTAGAGCATGATATCTACTATCTTTTACGAATTAAAAGTGTATAATCAATATTTTATCGCTAAGACTCATCTTAATAAATAATCCACTTCATCGAATCATCCCTGCACTACGGCCAAGGATATTCATGTAATCATCAATTATCATGATTATACCGAATAATCCTTGGTTATAATCATACCAATAACTGTCCATCAATGCACTACGAGCCATTGAGAACTTTTACCACATCATCTATAACATTACGGGTCATGATTATACCGAATGATCCCTTGTCATAATTATACCAATAAACAGTTCATCTATGCACATAAGCCAAAGATACTCATCAATCAATAGTTCATCTTTGCACGTAAGCCAAAGATATACAACTGTAAAACCAATAATCAACAGTCCATCTTTGCACGTAAGCCAAAGATATACAACTGTAAAACCAATAATCAACAGTCCATCTTTACACATAAGCCAAAGATAACTTTCATGATAATATAAGCATTAGGATGATGACAATGATATAAGCATTAATCAAACGAAATCAAGGATAAATATTAAAGACTTTTAAATTTATCCAGTGTTTAAAAATATCCAAATTGTCAACATGATACTGCTTTGTGGAGTAAAATTCAATAATAATATTCATGTACCAAAAATAATTTGGATTGAAAATAAATATATTTTTCGGGTAAATAGTACCCCGCAATAATACCCTATGAATAGTACTTCGGGAATAGTACCTCGTGAATAGTACCTCGGCATGAAAAGTACCCCAAATACCCGAGTGAATAATATTCGGGTGAATAGTAATTTGGGTGAATAGTAACCCCTAAATACTCGTGAATAGTACTTCGACACGAAAAGTGTCCCGAATACCCGAGTGAATAATACTAGAGTGAATAGTAACCAGGTGAATAGTAACTCGTGAATAGTAACTCGTAAAAAAATACCAAAGAAAATGATATTCCATGACGAGTAAAAAAGAAATGATATCTCATGCGAGTATAATAGATTATACGAAACTGCAAATGGATTTTCACCCGCCATGCGGTAATCCACGTAGACAGATCATTTCCACAATTTAATAAGGAATGAATACAAAGTATCATTCACCATGCATGTGGTAATCCACATAGACAAGTTATTCCAACAGATTAATAAAGAATGGAATAACAGAAGAATTCACCATGCATGCGATAGATACAGACGATAGGTTATTCCAATGTAATAATAAAGAATGGAATAATGTAAACAATTTCACCACGTATGCGATTTAATGCATAGAAAGGTTATTCCAACATAATAATAAAGAATGGAATAACAACCCTTACGATTATTGAAAGAAAATAACTCTCTTCAAGAATACAAAAGAATAATACCCCTTACTTTAATAATAATATCCCTTACTATAATAATAATATCCCTTACCTCAAAAGAAGACTGGATACTGGAATAGTGAAGTAGAAGACTTCACTTCTTCTTTCTCTATATAGCTTCTCTCTCCATAATTTCTCTATAATAACTGCTCTTGTGAGACTTAGTGAATTGGTGAAAAATAATAAAGGAATGAGCTTCTATTTATAGGAAAATATAGTTTTCATAATTGCACATTTTGCGGCTCAAAATATTATAGTATAATACCCTCATCTTTTCCTTCATTTTTAATTTAGTTATGCAAGTATTATCAAACTTGCACCACCTCCCCTAATAGTAAATCATGTGAATCAATAATAAATCATGTGACTCAATAGTTCTAAACATGTGAAAAAATTAATTATAGTATAGTACCTTCAACTATACCTCCATTTTTAACTTAGTCATACAAGTATTTTTAATCTTGCACCAACTCCCCTAATAGTAAATCATGTGAATCAATAGTACACACATGTGAACACATAGTTATAAGCATGAGAATTAATAGCAAATAATTGCTCATTTATCCGGTTAATTACCCGATTGGTCAATATAACCTCCAGACATCAATTATTATCGAAATATATGTCGATTTCCAGTAACACTAATAATTCCCACACAATGGAATTATCAATTTCATCTTTAATCAACACGAACTTATTCATCATTAATATTATAATTCACAATATTTAACAACCAGGTCATTCCCAGGAAAGAAAGGGCTTTCGGATGAGGATTTCTGCTTATTGGCGCGCAATTAGGTGACCAAACCTCTCCTCGACAGAACTTCTAGACATTGTCAATATTGTAAATAATAATATGAAGAACTTTGTCGTCTCAATTATTGGTTTAATAATATAACATATTATGCAGATGATATTGTGACAATAATTGAATCAATAATATGAGAGATATGATGCAGCAATTACTATAGCAATAATTGAGTATAACTGAGTGACTTCTTACGTAAGCATCAATAATCAGTACCGTGTGCTACTATGCAACCACGCGTATTACTATTCTTTTACTACCAGGTAGTTCAACAGTTTTAACGGTAACACTTTCGCCGTTATTTTTAATAAAAGATAAATCTATCATTTTCTAAATACGACAATACTTCCGTTGGGGGGTCCACCAATGATTATGCCGTCGAACGAATATTCTCTGTGAAAATTAATATCCCCGACCAATCGAATAATCCCCAACACAACGAATAATAACTTGCTTACTTTGTAAAATTTTCAAATATTACCCTTAACTTTAACCCTTTCTCAATTTAACCATTTACTAAATAACATAATAATTATAAAAAAATTGAATACTTTCATTTCATAAAATTCGGGGTCTCACATTATCAGTTTAACATTGTTGAAGGCTAACGATAAATTATTCTGCATTATCTTAGTCATAATATTTTTTACTGGCTAGTTGAGCTCAGCCTTTTTGCTTTCATTGTCCTCTTCAGGAAATGAGAACGTAGCCGGGACTAGTCGGGGAACGGAGTGACGGTCCAAATATTTGTATTAGTAGTCCTCACTATTCTATGAAATACTGTGATAATAAATGTATTAAGGACTCCATTTGAGTTTGAATACTGTCTAGAAGACAATATTCGTATTAAAACTCTCAGATTATGTTTTGTCGTATTTTACACGACAGTTGTATAATTAAGTTGTATTTAAATTTTGTACCATGTTTTTGGCGACTCAAGATGGGTGATGTATACCTATTTTGGGGGCGTCACAGTTGGTATCAAAGCTTAGGGATATGATCTCTGGCTGAGATGTGAGACAAGAACTAGAAAGGGGAGAGACGGGGAATTCCTTCACTAGTATGACCTACCTAAGTTTAATTGGTATTTAATTGGTCGGTCAGAGTATAGAGATAATATGTGGTATGTCAATTAACCCTTGTTTTGTGGCAGTATTTGAAAATGACATCCGAGAATGTTGAGAATAGCAATGGAGCACAGGAGACCGTTGAGTCACCACAGATCAATACCCAGGATAATGTGCAACAGGAAGACAATAATCCTCAGGTAAACAACAACACCGATCAAATGATGAATGACGGAATGTTCAGAGGCTTTATGCAATTCATGCAACATCAGGCGAGAGCGACTCCTGTTCATAATGCAGGTGGAAACACTGGCAAATCTCGGACCATCACAGCTAAGCAGTTCAAGGAGATGGGACCACCAGAGTTTTTGGGAGAGCCAAAAACACTTAAGGCGGAGACATGGATAAAGCAGATCACCAAGATATTTGATGTCTTGGAATGCTCAGAGGAGCAAAAGGTTCCCTTCGCCACCTTTATGTTGCATGAAGAGGCAGATTACTGGTGGGAATCTGCAAAACGTACCCTGACACACTCAAGATGTATTGGGAGAAGTTCCAAGAATTATTCGATGACAAGTACTTTCCTAAAAGTATTCATCGCATGAAAGAGGTTGAATTCATCAAGCTAGAGCAAAACAATATGACCGTGTCGCAGTACGATGCTAAGTTTGTTGAGTTATCTCGATTTGCATCCCATTTGGTAGATAATAAGGAGAGAATGATGTGAATATTTCTACGAGGTTTGAAACCCAAAATACGCCAATACCTCATTTTTTACAAACTTTGCTTGTATTCAGATGTTGTGAATAGGGCTCAGTTATTGGAACGCGATAATGAGACAACCCAGCCAAGAGAGAGCAGCCAAAAAATCAATAATACCAATGGTAGCAGTCATCGAAGCGGTGACAACAAACGTGGAGGGAATCAATATGCCAGAAATGGTAAACACTTATGTGGTAATCATGCTCAGGATAATAGGAAAGGTGAGCTAAGTGGGAACAATTTTAAGAAGAGAAGATTCAACGATGATGGAAAGACAATAGCACCAGCACCCGTTGTCAAGGAAGGAGAACGACCACCAGTCGTATGTTTCAAATGCAGACAAGAGGGACACATTCGTCCAAACTGTACGCAGCAACCCAAAGTGTGTTTCAATTGTGGAAGAGAAGGTCACCTAGCTCGATTTTATCGTATATTGAAGTCAAGTCTAGCTGGGATGGTGACGCCAAAGGATGTCCCAGACAAGTCAAAGCCGGTAGTTTAAGTGAGAGCGTTTGTCGAGGAACCCGAACGAAGTTATCACGAGTAAGTTAATCATAAACTTTTACGACGTCTGTACCTTATTCGATACCGGTTGTACCCACTCTTTTATTTCACCTAGTTGTGTTCAACGCTTGAACTTGACTCCTAAGAAATTAGACTTTGACTTATCTGTTAAAACTCCATTATGAGAAACCTTTGTTACCTCCACTATTTATAAATCTTGTTTGATTCAAATCGACATTTTCACGTTACCTATCAATCTAATCTCTTTGAAAACACTTGCCTTTGATGTAATTTTAGGAATCGACTGGTTAACTATTCATCATGCTAAAATTGATTATTTTTGTAAAGTTGTTAGCTTTCATATTCCTAACCAACCTGTTATACGAATTCAAGCAACCAAACCACTAAAGTCAATCACTGTCATATCAAGCCATAAGTAAAGAGCCCCGAGCCTTTATCTGGTGACTTCCTTGTGTGGAATACACCGAAGCCAGACGTTCCGTAAGGGGACGCTGTGAATAACGGTGGCAAGTTTATAGGTATCAATGTGACGTGTTATCCAAGTCTTGGATGAGATTCACAGTTTTGAATGATATTCTATCGTTAATAAATTTCCTGACGTATTCCCTGAAGACTTCCTAGCCTACCCCCAGAGCGTGAAATGAAATTTTGTATCGACCTTGAACCCGATACAAAAACCTTCAAATATTTCTTCATCCAAAATGAATGTAGCATGCGCCAAAGATGTTGGCTTGAGCTGTTAAAGATTACGACTATACCATTCTATAACATCGTGGAAGAGCGAACATGGTAGCTGGCGCGTTGAATAGAAGATCGTATGCGGTTACGAGTGCGACGTTGTTAACATAAAGACCCATTTGTATGATTTACAAAAGATGAAGATAGAGTTAAAAACTCCAAGAACATACGTGAAGATAGCGAATACACGATTAGAACTGACTTTAATCGATAAAGTTAAGGACACTCAAGCTACAAACTCAGAACTGATGAATGTGAAGATGAAGGTTCAAGAGGGCGTTATTCTAGAAGCAAAAATTGACGAAGAGAGGAAATCTCAACCCTCAATTTAATTTGCCCATTTGAAATCCTCGATCGAGTCAAAACTGTAACCTATAGACTCGCTTTACCGCTAAGTATGTCGCGTGTTCATAATGTTTTCTTCACGAATCGATGTTACATAAATATGTGGACGACCCGAACCACATTATTAAGTTAGAACTGGACGAAATAGAAGAAAATTTAACGTATGAAGAGGTACTATTAAAAATTTTGGATAAGAAGGAACATATTCTACGCTCTAGGGTTATACCTCAAGAGTTAGAATTTGAAATGAAATCAAGGTATTATCATCTCTTCGAACTACCAGGTACATAAATTTCGAGGGCGAAATTTCATAAGGAGGGGAGAGTGTAAGATCTCGAATTTTGTGAATAAAGATTAATTTTCTCAAAATATTTTTGAAGTATTATGGTGTGGATTTGATATAATAGTTGTGGGTAGTATTTATAAATTTTGCAAAGTATGCAAGTTGTCATAAAATATTCGATTGGTCGGGGAATATTCGTTTTAACAGGGAATATTCGTACGACGACACAATCATTGGTGGACCCCACAACGAAATTATTGTCGGAATGAGAAAACGACAGAAATATCTTTTTATAAAAATAACGACGGAAGTTTTACCCTTAACTATTGAAATACCCGATGGTAAAAGTACAGTAATACGTGTGGTTGCATAATAGCACACGGTATTGATTATTAATGCTTATGTGAGAAGTCACACAGTTTTATTCAATTATTGCTACAGTAATTACTGCATAGTATCTCACGTTATTTGATTCAATTATTGTCGATATTTTATATATTATTAAATCAATAATTAAGAAGATACAGTTATTCATATTATTGTTTACAATATTGACGATGTCTAGAAAGTTCTGTCGATGAGAGGTTTAGTCACCTAATTGCGCGCCAATAGGGAGTAATCCTTATTGGAAAGCCCCCTCTTTCCTGGGAATGATCTGGTTGTTACATATTACGAATTATAATAATGATGATAAATGTTGTTAAAAATATTGAGGTGATTTAATGTAAATTTTGCTTATTTTATGGACCCCCATTTACCCATTTTTCAAAATAATCGGTAAAAAATTATTTAATATATTAAAGGTGGGGGCCACATGTGGGGCCCATATGTGTTGAAAAATGAATGTTAGGAAATGGGGGAGGAGTGTAGTAACGTAGGAAGGAGGGAGTTCATTTGTTATTATTATTATTATTATTATTATTATTATTATTATTATTATTATTATTATTATTATTATTATTATTATTATTATTATTATATATATTTTGTATATATATATATATATATATATATTAAGAAAGAAAGGAAGTTCACGGGGAGGGGGAAGTGCCCTGGTAAGGAGGGTGTAATATTATTATTATTATATATTTATATTATAATAAGTTTTATTTTTTATGAAAAAATAGAATATACTATATTTTATATAAAGTTATTTGTTTTACTTGAATATTATAATATTATATTTTTAAAACGGACATCTAAAAAAAATTTCAAAACATTGCCCTTGAATTGTGAATGTTTCGTCCGTGAATTTCCTTACACAGTGCCCCTTCCATTCTCCTATAAATAGGATGCTTAGTTAGAATTGAAAATCACACCAGAATTTGAGAATTCTTCTTCTATAATATTAACTGTATTTCTTTATAGTTTTAGAAAGCTTTGAGCGTTGAAAATAGTGAAAGTTTTCTTCAAGAATATCACCGCCCTACCAGTCGGAATACTCATCTTTTTAAGGTAAGGGGTATTATTTATTTCATATTCGTTTACAATATTATTTTTCGTATTCGTAAAAAATTTTATATCGTTCAATATTTGCAAGAAATATTATATTCGTTTAATATTCGTAAGGAATATTATATTCGTTTAATATTCATAAGGAATATTATATTCGTTTAATATTCGTAAGGAATATTATTTTCGTTCAACAGTTGTAAGGGATGTTATTTTTGTTCAATATTCTTATGAAATAATATTTTCTTCCATACTCTATAGTATGTAAGTAATATTATTTCGTTTCAGATTACGAATTTTATACTAATTTTGTTAGAGTTTTGGCTTCTATACTCCATGAAATTAGTAGAATATCCTTGATATTTGCGCTTCATCCAGTATCTTTTTATGGAAATATTATTCTGAGCATTTTTGATAAGTTTTAACTTTTTCATGTCGGAGTACTATTCACGGGGTATTATTCTCGAATTACTATTCACGGGGTACTATTCACTCAAGTACTATTCACCCGGGGTACTATTCATGATAAAAATTAATTCGTTTTTGGTCCAAATTATTTTTGGTACAATATTATTCTTGAATTTTACTCCACAAAACAGTATCATGTTTACAATTTGGAAATTAATTAATTCTAGATAAATTAAATTATAAATCTTTAAAAATTTATCCTTTGAGTTCTTTTAATTGAATTCTTATATCATTGTCATCATCCTCATGCTTATATTATGTTGAAAGTCATCTGTGGCCGTAGTGCATAGATGGACCTGGTATGATTATGACCAAGGATTATTCGGTATAATCATAACCGTAATGTTACAAATGATGTGGTAAAATTCCTCATTGGCCCGTAGTGCATTGATGGACAGTTGTTGGCGTGATCATGACCATTGATGAATAAATGAATATCCTTGGCCCGTATTGCATGGATAATTCGTGGTCGTGATACTAATGAATATCCTTGGCAGTAATGCAGGGGTGATTCGATGATGTGGATTATTTATTAAGCTGAGTCTCAACGATAAAAGTGATGAAAAACCTTTTAAATCATAGAAGATAGTAGATATCATGCTCTACTTGACTCTTCTAATGGATTGCTTATTCCGTTGTAGTTAAACTTGATGTTTGTTATATTTTATCAGTTTAACATTGTTGAAGGCTAACGATAAATTATTCTAAATTATCTTAGTCATAATATTTGTTACTGGGCTAGTTGAGCTCACCCTTTTACTTTAATTGTCCTCTTCGGGAAATGAGAACGTAACCAGGACTAGTCGGGGAACAGAGTGACGGTCCAGATGTTTGTATTAGTAGTCCTCACTATTCTATGAAATAGTGTGATAATAAATGTATTGAGGACTCCATTTGAGTTTGAATACTATCTAGAAGATAATATTCGTATTAAAACTCTCAGATTATGTTTTGTTATATTTTACACGACAGTTGTATAATTAAGTTGTATTTAAATTTTGTACCATGTTTTTGGCGACTCAAGATGGGTGATGTATACCTATTCTGGGGGCGTCACACCTGCAGCTGGTCAAACAGGTCATCAATGCAAGGTAGTGGGTACCTATTTTTGATGGTGACATGGTTTAACTCGCGATAGTCAATACAAAGTCGCATACTCCCATCTTTCTTCTTTACGAATAAAACAGGAGCAGCCCAAGGAGATGTACTAGGACAAATGAAACGAATATCCAACAATTCTTGTAGTTGGGTTTTTAACTCCTGAAGTTCAATAGGAGCCATTCGATATGGGGTTTTGGATATGGGTTTTGTACCGGGTTCAAGGTCGATACAAAATTCGATATCATGCTCTGGGGTAGGCTAGGAAGCTCTTCAGAAAATATGTCAGGAAATTTAGTAACAACAAAAATATTATTCAAAACTGACGTATTTTTGTTTAAATCCATGACATGGGCTAAGAAAGCTTGACATCCGTTTTTAAATAAACGAATGACTTTATGGCTTGATATGACAGTGATTGACTTTAGTGGTTTGGTTGCTTGAATTTGTATAATAGGTTGGTTAGGAATATGAAAACTAACAACATTATGAAAATAATCAATTTTAGCATGATGAATGGTTAACCAATCAATCCCTAAAATCACATCAAATGCAAGTATCTTTAAATAGATGAGATCAACTGGTAATGTGATGGTCCCAACTTGAATCAAGCAAGATTTATAAACAGTGGATGTAATGAAAGTTTCTCCTAACAGAGTTTCAGTAGATAAGTCAAAGTCTAATTTCTCATGAGTCAAGTTCAAACTTTGAGCACAAACAAAAGAAATAATAGAATGGGCAGAACCGGTATCTAATAAGGTATAGACTTCGTAAGAATTTATGATTAACTACCCCTTATAACTTCGTTCGGGTTCCTTGTATTTTGAGAAGTCACGAAAAATGCTCTTCCTGAAACCACTGACTTTGTTTTGTCCGTATCCGCCTTTGGTGCCACCGTCCCAACTGGACTTAACTTCGTTATAGAGTAAATTCCACCATCAATTGCTTCATCGCATTCCTGATCCATGATTTGAATCATTATTCTCCATCCATATCGAATTGGGGTTGACCGCTCTGCACAGGGTAATTTCGAACTCGATGTTGGATTCTCCCAATTGCTATCCAAAAAGCGAAATCAATTTCATCTATTTTGGCCTTCTTGGATCGAACGTCTTTTTCTACAATATTAACGTGTTGTGCGGCTTTTATCCATGCATCCTCTATTTTCATTCATTCAGTTGTTTCTTCTTTCATCAGAACTTTGATCATAGCATTCTCAGATTCCAGCTCTAATATCTTATACTCTGCCAAAGAGTGCTTCTGTTCAAGCATCGCACATCGGGTAACACAATTTTGAATGATTGCATTCCTTTGCTCCACGACCGCTTGCCGTTCTTCAGCCTACTCTTCTAACTCATGAATACGATTTTGCAATTCTATATTTTGATCATAAAGTTCTTCTAATAAATCCACCTCGGGTTCCTCTTCTTCCTCACTTTCAGCTGTTACCTCTATGACTAGCTCGGATGCAACTATTAATTCTTCACTCACCACATGGATATCTCTAATTTCTTCTTCGCCTAACATCGCATTATTCTGGTTGGTGATTAGAGGTGTCTCAACAGACTCATTCACTCCATTGTTAACATTTTTAGCTGCCATTCTCAAATAATGTCATAAAATAATGGTTAATTGACATGCCACATATTATCCCTATATTCTGACCAACCAATTAAATACCAAATAAGCTTAGGTAGGACACACTAGCGAAGGATTTACTCGTCTCTCCCCTCCTAGTTCTATTACCCAATCTCCGCCAGAGACCATATCCCTAAGCTCTTATACCAACTGTGACACCCCCAAAGAAGGTCCACACAACCCATTCTGAGTCGCCAAATAAATGGTACAGAAAACAACTACAACTTCATTATTACAATTGTCGTACAAAATACGACAACACATATGTTGTGAGTTTTAACACAAATATTATCTTCTAGACAATATCCAAACTCAAATAAGTCCTCATTATAATTATTGATGCACAATTTTACAAAATAGTGAGGACTGCTAAAACAACTGGCTTGACCCATCATTCCACACCCCGGCTAGTTCCCGTTATATTCTCACCTCCTGAGAAGAAAATGGAACAAAAAGGAAAAGGGTGAGCTCAACTAGCCCAGTAAAGAATATTATGACTAAGATAATGAAAAATAAATTATCGTTTGCCTTCAATAAATCAGATAAAATATAATGGATGTCGATGTCTGGATTTTTAGTTGTCCTTTTTCGTTACTTGTTCTTTGGTGTTCTCATGTTAATATGAGATTTGTTTAAAAAAATAAGTGAAAAAGGTCCAACATATATAATGTCGACGATTTGACTTTAAGAGTCGCCAGTTGGTGTTTTTAACTGGTTGCACCGACGCAACCGAAAAAGGTTTGTACATTGACCTAGTGATGTGACACTGTTAAACAAGTCTGTGAAATCGAGATTCATTTGGGTCCGGGGGCTTGATTATGTGGAGGGAAGGTGTTAGGCACCCCCCGACATCTATATTGCCACGGTGACCTCCACTTTTTAAAGAAATTGTTATATGAGTGTGTGTGTGTGTGTGTGTGTGTGGATCAATGTGCAATTATTTGAAAGTAGTGTGAGGCCTCGTTCGCACCTATATACATAAGGTTTGAATTTATAGAAAAATTCAGTTTTAAGCAAGATATAGCAATGAAGTTTTATAAAAAGAGGTTTTTCAAACCCTGTGCTCAATAGGAATTGAGACCTTTTCATACTTCCATTTTATTATTAAATGTTCGGCTTGTTTGCTTTTAGTTTTGAGATGTGAGGCATCTTCAAGAAAATAATATCTGACGATCTTGAACTTCGTCATGGACATGATAGCCATCCAAGGAAATTAAATACATCAGTAAATAATGTACAAGTCACTTACATTTGAAAATGTCCATCATGGGAACCGAATCTAGATTCAATGAGATCTAATCTGTGTTCACATGATTCCTAGGCTCACACATAATCTAGTAGTTTGTATGGAATGCGATGGCGATTATATATATATATATATATATATATATATAATTATAAATATATATATATGAGACACGATCAACCACCACGAAAGCAACTCCATGGGGATCAGAAATATAAATAAAGCAGTAAATGCTATCAACCGCCATGAAGTAAACTCCAAGCAGGACGAAATGTAAATAAAGCTATAAAAGCGATCAACCGCCATGAAGTAAACTCCAGGTGGGACGAAATATAAATAAAGCTGTAAAAGGCCACGAAGTAAACTCCAGGCCTGACAAATATATATATATATATATATATATATATATATATATAAAAAGTAGTAAACGAACCGGATATAAAATTCAGGCTCATCGGATATGTCCGACAATAATTATAAATATAAACATATATATAAAAGCAATAAATGCTTCAGAAGTAAAATTCAGGCTCATCAGATATGTCTGACAACAATTATATATATAAGTATATATATATAAGCAAGTAAACACTCCAGACATAAGTCTAGGCTCAATCGAGGCATAACTCGATAATGTTAGTCCATATATATAAATATATACATATATAAGTATATATATATAGACAGAAATGAAAACCACAGACCGAAGTCCGGGCATACGCACACAACATGACCCTCAATGTGTAGAATAGTGTGTGCAAAGTGAAGAGAAAGGCTTTATAGAGTGTAAGAAGGCTTATAGTGGGCTGCCAATGCAGACTTCTATGACTCTATATGGATAAACACTCAGCTCCCACTGATAAATGTATAGCTATATGTGAGCTAACAGGTGTTTAAAAAGAGCAAGCACTCAATATGGGTGTGTACAAAGCAAACTGGACAGGGCTTCCCTCGCCTTTTATTTTTTTTAAAATGGCTACCCAAGCCCTCTATTTATAGGGGGGAGCCGCAGGTGTACCTGCGGCAGCCGCAGATACACCTGCGGCTACCCGGGGTGCCCCGGGTTCTGCGGGTCCTATCGTCTCAAAGTACGTGCACTTGTGCACTGTAATGTCCACTCAAGCTTGCAGAACTTCAATCCGAGCATCCGAATGAGGTATATAAGACCTTCTTTGGACCGCTTGTGTCGAGAGTTATGCAATGACATGGATTAGAGGTTGTACGAAGTCAGGAAGAGGGGACCATGCCCATGGTCTTCAAGCTTCAAATTCTATCCAGTGTACTGCCACGCGTAATAGTCACTCAGGATTAGAACTCCTTGGTTCTTGTAGGACATTATTGTATGTATGTATGTATGAAGTGTTAAGATGATGCGCAGGTGTTGAGGTAGCAAGATGATGTTTGACTCCTCACCGGGGTTATCGCTAGTTTGAGTTGAAAGCAGACGTTGCTCAGGGTTATATCTGAGATTGGACTGCTGCAAGTGTTGAATGTCGTAAGGTCATCTGTAAGAATGCCTGTCTTCCCGGTGTTAGCTCCGGGTCTAAGGTATGAGTGCCTCGGCGGGAGGTCTGATTGAAGTTGATCGCATGCATTTGAAACAAGCATTTTCGAAGTTATCACCAGAACTGCAACAGCATTCCTTGGGGTTATCCCCAAGGATGAAACTTGGGGTTATCTCTGAGTTTGGAAATGATGTTCCCGGTGTGTGTTCTGGGGTTGAGACTGATACTCCCGGTGTGTGGTCCGGGGTTGAAACTGAACTTCCAGTAGTATTCAGAATGGATGTGAGCTGTCTTCTAGGGTTATATCCAAAAGATGAATCTGCCCTCCTGCAATGTTAGTAACAGGTGTGCAGAAAATTTTGAGTGTCTACAGATGCCCCTCTTTATCATATTCATGCAATGCAAGGCATGGATAGGATAAAAAATCCTAGACACTTGAAATACAATAAGATAAACATGATGCTATGTGCAGCAACCTGATGCAAATGTATGATGCATGAATGAATGATTGTCGTCTAATCTTACTGGGATGACAATCAATGATGCCTTAGACATGCTATCCAAGTCTTCAAGGATGTTGACGTTGGGGCTATCACCAAAGTCGTGAATCCTAGACACAGACTTCATTCTTCATAGAAGTGCCTCTTATGTATAAGAGATCTGTGGGGATAAAGCTTTATCAGTTTGAGGATGTGTATAACATATCCCACCATCCTGTCGGAGTTACTGCCAACATTATGCACTTGCCAGGGTTGCCTGACCTTCATTAATGTGTGTATCAATGGTTGCATCGCGTTGTGACCCTTGCTGGGGAAGGTTGCTTCGATGGGTTTACTTGCCATCGGCTGAGATAACGTCAAGGTTGCTTGACCTTCATTAATGTGTGTATCAATGGTTGAATTGCGTTGTAACCCCCGCCGAGGATACGTGGATGATTTGTAAAATTCGGCGTTGTAACCCCCGCCGGGGATACTTCTAGGGTTGTGACCCTTCACTGACGGCATCGGTCCTTTGTGAGGTATTGTCGAGCATGATTTGTAAAAGCTGAGGCCATTGGTATAGTATACCTTGGACACAGGCGAATACCAATGAGAGAGATGTGGGGCCAGATTGCGGCCCATGAAAACCAGGATTCCAGGCTATTCCGCTCAATCGCATAGCATTTTTATTCCTGATTTGGCCTTTTCAGCTTGCGAGACCTCCTTTACAACTCTAACTGGAGTGAGCTGGAGGTGTGGGACCCACAAAGGGGTGCCGCAGGTATACCTGCAGTAATCACAGGTGGACCTACGGCCAACCATAGCTATATAAAGCCTGCGGGTTGCTTTCATAAGTCATTTTCAAGCTGCGCGATGAAGGAAATCTGAGAGCTCTTCTTTAGACCTGTTGAGTTCAGGCAACTTTTTGCATATTCTGCTACTGTACAAGCGTTCTTCACTGTCCTGGTAACGTATGCATGTATTTTTTCCAATTTCTATCCGTTGGAAAATGACTTATCACATAAAATGCATTTAGACATAGTAGTGAATATGCATGCTGATATGACTTGATAAAAAAAATATTCAACATAGAAAATATTAGTATTAAACTATGTTGAACATAATGATGTGAAAAAATTTTACTTTTGAAGCAGTCAAATTGACACCTTTTACTGTCATTTCTTATCTTATTTAAGGACAAATGAGTAAAGGTAGAAAAGTAAAATAACCCTAGTAATTAAACTACACTTATGGATTTTTTACTGCAATGTATTAAATACATTTAGGATGTATATGATTGTTGGTAGGTGTGCTACTGAATGGCCACCTAGTCATGCATATGTGCATGTGGATAGTCCCATTTACAAAGGGGGCTATGGCAAAAAATTTCCAAAACGTAGGCATTGTGTAGTCATGCATTTTTAACTCTACTGTAGACGTATGTTAAAATAATGCAAGCATGCATGTAATCATAAAATGCATTTTGAAAAGCTCCAGGTAAGAATTTACCACACCCTTTCTGAGGTGATTTGGAGACTTGTTGTCCAGATATTATGGATCCGGATCAGCCGAGTAGTTCTCGCAAGACCACTTCTGGTGTACGGAGGAGGGCTTTTGAAGTACCTCGACCCCGTTCTGTTAGACAGCCTCGTTGTTTGGTGGAGGCGGTGATTCGTCCTATCTAGGTTGAAGTGTCGGATGTCGAAGACGAGGAGGAGGATGTACCGGTTGAGGTTCCTGCTCCTGCTGCATGTGTTCCCGTAGGGAATTGCCAGGTATTCAAGTGGCAAACCCAGATCTTCTGGGTTACTTGAGTCGGCATCCTTCAGTATACCTGCACGCAAACGAGGTATGAAGTTAGATCTTAATCTTCCTTATTCCTATTGATGAGGAGTAAAGGGTTCTGATGTTGATCTACATTTGATGTAGGTTCCTGGCTTCACACAGCCTCGAGGGAACTGGTTCAGCATCCACTCTATGTATCAAGCCTTGCATGATGACTATAGAGAGATTGTACATGGCTGGGGATTCGAGACGTTCTTTTCCATTCTTCCCCGTCGTTGTCCCTGGGGTTACCTCAGGGCATTGTCTCGAGCGGTGGTTTCACCGGACTCGATCCTCCATTCTTTGGACTATGAGGTGATGATGGCGCTTGATGGATTGGCAATTTATCACAGTATGGAGTTTGGAGGGATCCAATGGCGATATATTACCCTACTATCGTCGATCCTTGTTAGGAGTTCCAATGAGGCGTTCAAGGCGGGGTGATTACGTCAGACAGTCCATTAAGCCTAAATGCTATGAGCGGGCTATTCAGTGAGCCTATACCCGATGATGTGAGAGTCAGGGATCGCATTCTTCAGCGATTGTTCCTTATGATCATTAGGGGCTGCTTCATAGCAGATAACTCTTTTAAAGTGTCCTTCGCTTTGATCAGCGCCACTCGACACGTGAACCGTATAAGAGATTATGATTGGGGTTCCTACACCTTTGCCTACTTCCTCAGGGGAATGCGAATGCTATCGCAAGGCTTGACCGAGGATTGGTTAGGATTCTACCCATTTCTGCTGGTGAGTATTTCTCTTGTCTTTTCCCATGTACAGGTTAAGTGTGTTAACTGACAGCAGATGTTTGCCTTTGTGTTGGCAGTTTTGGTCCTATGAGAGGCTTCCATGTTTGCATCCTGTGAGCGTGTAGGTTTACACACCTATCCACGAGGATGGAGATGACATCATTCCATACTAGCGGAGGTCCCTGTTGCTGAGGGTTTCACTCATTGCCGCCTATAGCTGGAGTTGTTGATAGCGGATGTCATCACATGGGTTCCCTATTCTAGGGAGCATTTGAGTGTTAGATTTGAGGATGGGTACCCGACTGGGTTCAAGCACGTTATGTCCACCCGTAAGATTCCTCTCTTCACAGATGGAGGATGAGAGCTCTATTTAGGAGAGCGTGCTATTAGGAGCACTACAGGAGAGATTCGCATGCCGATCTTGCCTCCTGCCAAGCATTATTGGCCTGTTTTGTAGTCACCCATCATTAACATCCCATTGTTGGGGATTGACGGTTATACATTATCAAAGGGCCCTTGCACTCAGGAGATGTTCCAGCATTGGTGGTTCCCTCGTACCATTGGAGCTCAGACCCGCGCCACATAATTTATGGGGGGATATGGTTCTAGGATCCGTGATGATGACAGATTGGCTAGCCTATGTCAAAGATCCAACTCATGTGATACAGATTGACAGTTTGACCCGGCAGTTGGACCGGGCACATTTCTTTATCTGGCATTTGGGTAGAGATCCTTCAGAGGTAGATACTTTTGATCCTTCTAGATCTGGTGCTGGCCCCTTAGGTGACCCATATGGTTTTGTCGGTGCAAATCCTCCCTTGTATAGGCCTGACATCCCTGTAGATAGAGATCCAGTGACTCAGGAGGAGTTATATCTGGTGGACAGGATTGACGATGTAGACATCGATACCATCCACTTCTTCTGATGTATATTTCTCGTTATCTCTTTTGATAGGCCTCTATTAGCTATTGGGTAGCTTTGCCTCATTCTCGCTATATCTTTTGATAGGCCTCTGTTGAGATGTTGGGTAGCTTCGCCCCATTTCCCTGTATTTTAGTTATACATAGATGTATTAGATGATGATATACTTAGGAATGTATATACATTTTTCATTCCCTATATCATATTTCCTTCTATCGTATCATGCATGTTATTATGTTATGCATATGTATGTATGTCTAGAGATATTCAGCATTGACCCCTGGATGGTCTTATGACATGGCCCGTACAGATGTCTTCTTCGACAGTTAGCCGTATTGATCATACCCCACCATTTTTGGTGGCATCTGTATATCTTCCATGGTATGATAGTATGTCACCACCAGACAGGGTGACTGTAGATCATTTGCTGCAATACACTATGACCTTGTTGATGTTTCAGGTTCCCACAGGGTTCATAGATGGTATGCTAGAGCATTGGGTACCGGAGAGACAGGTTTCTAATTCGGGACCTGAGAGTTAACTCCTACTTTGCAGGAGTATGCACGGTTGACAATGCTACCGTTGGACAGACCTTGCGTGCACATGGCGATCGGAGACATGAGTAGACAGTTCATGTCCCTTACCGGATTGAGGTGTAGAGTGGTACAGGATGAGATTACATCCGGCCACGTGATATCCCAGCATTTTCTATTTGACAGATTTGGCTCTGAGGATAGTTATGCACGACATTCCGGGGATTTCACCACACCGGAGGATCAGTGGCGTTTGGCCAGAGTAGATGTACTACTGCTGTGCATATTGTCATACGTCTACATGCCACTATACATGGATGAGTTGGACATCGGCGTCATTATGGCAGTGAGAGCTCTCCGGGAGGGTCACACCATCCTACCGATGATTATAGCAGAGACTCTGAGGTCAGCCACATATTACTACACTTATCCGGTAGGAGTGTTCATAGGCAGCTCGGTCATGTTGTACATGTGGTTTATGTCACATTTGGGACCTATTGGCACATTCAAATGGCATGGATATTGTTTCACCCATGATATAGCGATGTGTCGCACTCCTTCCGACTTGCGAGAGTGTACGATCTTTGCGTCTTGGTCGACTTTCTGGCGGGAGGATTGGAGATCCATTCGCTATATTGCGGGTCTGTAGCTTAGCTCACCCTACTGACTTCATTACTCATGCTCGGGCATGGATTATCTACCTCTAGCTGGTTTGAGAGGGATGATCACTTACCACCCACTGGCCGTGATGTGTCAGTTTGACAAGTTTCAGGATTTCCATCCATATGAGGGGGAAATGATTCAACGTTTCGCTTCTCGCTAATTATCATCAGCGGACAGATACAGGTTGTATGCATGTTGGGATCAACGAGAGCTAGCTGAGTTTTCTGTTAGTCATCCGGGTTATTCTACAGAGTATTCAACATGGATGGAGACAGAGACTGCATTGACTATGGTAGTATCCACAGTGCAGAATATTAATTACGACGATGAGGAGCCTATGGAGGAGGCTGACATTCCCATCGAGGAGGACTTGAGTCTTTGGTGCCGCCAAGATTTGTGATGGATTCTCCACCCCGAAAAGCCCATATTTACTCGATGTCAAAGCCAACATTTGGAGCAGGGCTTACATCTGATGACCTATGAGAGAGATCAGGCTAGGGTCGCGATGTTGACAACTCTTGATGGGAGACACGCCACTCTGTTAGAGAGGGATGAGGCTAGATCAGCCAGGGATGCATTGATTGTGGAGCGGGATGTCGCTCTATCTTCTAGGGATGTGGTCATTGCAGACAGTACCTCAGTGAGATCCCATACGACTGGCATCCTTACTGATATGAGTGCATACATTGATGAGCATCATGTCACCATGCAGTTAGCCTCAGATCTGCTAGCTCGTGTAGATGCCATTGGGCAGGAGCTTGCAGCTTTACCTCCATCTTCAGAGAGATGCTATGTTAGATCTGATAGTCCGCATACACACAGATCTATAGATAGCTTTGTATTTTCTGCCTGATGACTAAACTTAGCCATTTTGTCATATGCGGCCGCGGATGTATATATCAAACAGTAGTATATATGGCAGAGAAATATATTTTGATTTACTTCCCTTTTAGTTAGGCCTTGATACTTGCTTGATATTTGCCTGTTTTTTTAGGGCCATGTGATCTTGAGGCATTTGAACTTATCCTTGATATGTGGACGTTGAGCCATCACAGGATCTCTCAGAACAGATCATTGATCTGTATGTATCCCTACCATCTTTGGTGTCTTGTGTGACGCCCCCAAAATAGGTATACATCACCCATCTTGAGTCTCCAGATACATGGTACATAACTCAACTACAAACTTAATTATACAATTGTCGTGCAAAATACGACAAAACATAACTGAGAGTTTAAACACAAATATTGCCTTCTAGGCAATATCCATACTCAATGGAGTCCTCATTACAATTATTATCACACTATTTTATAAAAATAGTGAGGACTACTATAGCCACCATCTCGGACCGTCAATCCATTCCCCGACCAGTCCCAGTTATATTCTCATTTCCTGAAGAGAACATTGAAAGAAAAGGGTGAGCTCAACTAGCCCAGTAAGAATTATTATGACTATGATAATGCAGAATAAATTATCCTTAGCCTTCAACAGTATAACAACTGATGGAATATAATAGACAACAAGTTTTAGATCAACAACTGCAGCAGAATAAGCAATCCATTAGAAGAGTCAAGTAGAACATAATGTCTACTATCTCTTCTAGATTAAAAGTTCATCGTTAATATTTCATTCCTATAATACTCAACAACATTTCTTTGTTATACCCAAGATAAAAAGAACTATCATCACCTGTCTTCACCTAAACCACCAAAGATTATAGTTAAATCCACAATTCATATTTATAATCATATAACTCAACAGTTTCTCCTTGCCATAAAGGCTTAATAGAACGTTTACTCAATATCCTTACCCCAAAGGCTAAAGATATTCAAATGTAATAACAATGATCATACCAATCATTTGTCTACCTTTGCACTACGGGCCAAAGATATTCAATTATAAAACCAATGGTCATGATCATACCAATCAATTGTCTGCCAGTGCACTACGGCCAAAGAGATTCAACTGTTACCTAATGGTCATGATCCTGCCAATCACATCATCGAATTATCCATGCACTACGGGCCAAGAATATTCGTTATTATCACCAGTGGTTATGATCATGTTATACACATGTCCATCTTTGCACATAAGCCAAAGATATACAACTATAAAACCAATAATCAACAGTCTATCTTTGCACGTAAGCCAAAAAATATACAACTGTAAAACCAATAATCAACAGTCCATCTATGCACGTAAGCCACAGATGACTATCTTCACAATATAAGTATGAGGATGATGACAATTATATAGGCATTAAACAAACGAAATCAAGGATAAATATTAAAGACTTTAAATTTATCTAGAGTTTAAAAATATCCAAATTGTCAACATGATACTGCTTTGTGGAGTAAAATTCAAGAATAATATTCATGTACCAAAAATAATTTGGACGAGAAAAAGAAATATATTTTTTGGGTAAATAGTACCCAAACCGTGAATAGTAACTCGTGAATAAGTACTAACCGTGATTTGTACATAGTACTCAGTATACATAAATAATGTAAATATATACTGTGCAATAGTGTATATATACATGAATAATTATGCGTATACGTGAATGTATCATTATCACGTGAATAGTAATCCCCACACAAAAAGATAAAGGTTCACAATAAAATCCATATCAATATTTATAACACCTTAATCCAAATGTTATAAATCACTTAATAATCTCATAATCTAATATTATTAATATTACCACAATATTTTAATCATTTCTTAAACTTATAAACAATTTATTTTAATTGTTTACACTTTACTAATTAATGCATTTAATCATCCTAAAATGACAAACTCATAAGATTTCATCACCAATAACCAAAACTCTCATCAAAAATCTGCATATACCTTATATAGGATTCTCAAGCCATAAAATCCTATTTTCCAATTTTCTTACTTCACATAACATATTTAATTCATTTACTCATAACTAGTCCATTTTCATGAAAAATACCAAATCAGTACAAACAAATTTTCTTTTCTGGGATTTAGCAGAATATAGTCCCATATTGAACATATATTTTTCTCAGAATTTTTAAAATTCATTTACTATTTTTCATATGGCTAAAACTGCCGAATATTTAGACATTTATCAAAAACTGTACTTTTGTCCAAAAATTCTAAAATTTACAGGATATACTGTTGTTATATAGATGTACTCCCAATAAAAATTTCACCAATTTTGGAGTTAACCACAAGGAGTTATAAGGGTTTACTTTTAAAATAGTCTTTTTCCAAAAAATTCATAACTCCTAATCTATACATCCAAAAATCGCCATTTTTGGAAACAATCTAGAAAACTCATCAAATTATGATTTCAAATTTTTCCAGAATTTTTAAATGTTGGAAAAATTACGAAACTGCCCCTGGCAGAAACCCCTTACTTACAATGGTTGAACGAAAATAATATTCCTTACGAATATTGAACGGGAATAATATTCCTTACAAATACTAAATGAATATAATGAATATTGAACGATAATAATATTCATATGAATACGAAAAATAATATCTCTTCAGAATATAAAAAAAATAACCCTTACTTGGTAAGAAGATGGATCTTGGGAGTAAGAAGCAGCAGACTTTTGCTTCTTCTTTCTCTCTATAGCTTCTATCTCTATAATTGCTCTTGTGAGACTTAGTGAATTAGTGAGAAATGAAGGAAGAATGAGTTTCTATTTATAGGAAAATATAGTTTCAATAATTGCACATTTTGGGGCTCGAAATATTACAGTATAATAGCTTCCTCTTTTTCTTCATTTTTAATTTAGTCCTGCAAGTATTATCAAATTTGCACCACCTCCCCTAATAGTAAATCATGTGAATCAATAGTAAATCATGTGACTCAATAGTTCTAAACATGTGAAAAAATTAATTATAGTATAGTACCTTCATTTATACCTCCATTTTTAATTTAGTCGTGCAAGTATTATCAATCTTGCACCAACTCCCCTAATAGTAAATCATGTGAATCAATAGTACACACATTTGAACATATAGTTATAAGCATGTGAATTAATTGCAATTAATTTCTTATTTATCCAATTAATTACCCGATTGGTCGATATAACCTCCAGACATGAATTATTATCGAAATAAATGTCGATTTCCACTAAAACTAATAATTCCCACACAATGAAACTATCAATTTCATCTTTAATCAACACAAACTTATTCATCATTAATATTATAATTCACAATATTTAACAACCAGGTCGTTCCCAGGAAAGAAGGGGCTTTTTGATAAGGATTTCCCTTATTGGTAGCGCAATTAGGTGACCAAACCTCTCCTCGATGAACTTCTGAACATTGTCGATATTGCAAATAATAATATGAATAACTTTGTCGTCTCAATTATTGATTTAATAATATAAAATATTGTGACAATAATTGAATAAAACTGAGTGACTTCTCACGTAAGCATCAATAATCAATATCGTGTGCTACTATGCAATCACGCATATTACTGTACTTTTATCACCGATTATTTTATGACAACTTGCTTACTTTGAAAAAATTTCAAATATCACCCTTAACTTTAACCTTTTATCAATTTAACCATTTACTAAATAGAATAATTATAAGAAAATTGAATACTTTCATTTCATAAAATTCGGGGTCTCACATCTTGGGACTGGTTTCGTATAGAAATGTGGAGAGGAATGTGGCTTTTCCTCTCTGAGATTGACCACACCACAGATGGTCGCCAGTACTTCTATTTGTGAGAAGCCTAGTTAATTCCATCTCTTATGGATTGGTATTGCTTTTCGAGGCACAACTGCAGCTTAGATGGTAACCGAATCTCCTATTTGTGAGGAGAGGTTGGGTAATTCCATCCCCTTGGTCTGAAGCCAATGAAATGTGGTGGATTGAAGGTTGATCCTAGTACCGTGTGATAAGCATTTTTGTTCTGGTAGGGGTTAGACTGAACCATAAATGGCTGCCTACGTACTCCTATTGAAGAGGAGATCAAGTCTGCGTAGTTCGAACCTGGTGTAAGAGGTTCAACGTTGAATGTGAAAGGCAGATGGGTGTAGAAGCTTTATTAATGAATAAAGGTGTAGAAGTATTTTTGTGGTTTTTTTTTTGTAGAGCGGCAGAAATGTTTTTGTTGTTTTTTATTTATTGCGACTGGGCCATATAGAATATGGTTGCCTACGTACTCCCGTGTATCAGAGAGATTAGGTCGACGTAGTTCACCCCTCAGGACAAATCGCAGCCAAAGATAAGTGTGAATCCCATGTGCAGGCTATACTGCGGGGAGAAGAAAGTTTGATCCCATGATGGGGAAAAACTGCAGGTATGGAAAAAGTTTAATCCCGTCTTCAGGATAAACTGCAAGCATAGAAAAGTTTAATCTCGTCTTCAAGATAAACTGTAGAAGTGAAAGGTTCAATCCCGTATTCAGGATAACCAAAATTGTATAGAAGGTTTGAAATGAGGTGAAACCAGGCTACTGGTTTGAAGTGTATGTTTCCCTGAGGGGCAGAAGAGTTTGTAAAAAGAGAGGGTTCAAAACTGGAATGACTGGTGATTTGATGATCAATACCAAGATGTTTGCTTGATGGTAACTTCAGACATAGTACCGTTTCACGGTGTCCGAGTTGATAAGCTGTGGAAATTCATCGCCATCCATTTCCTATTGTCTGAAAGCACCTCCTGTCAATACTTCCTTGACAACAAACGGGCCTTCCCAGTTATGAGCGAATTTTCCCTTAGATTGATCTTGGTTATCAATGATCTTCTTCAAAACCAAGTCATGTTGTTTGAATTGCCGTAGCTGGACTTTTCTATTGTAGGATCGTGCGATCCTTTGCTGATATAACTGACCATGGAAGATAGTCGTGGTTCGCCTTTCATCTATTAGAGATAGTTGGTGATACATGCCTTGTACCCATTGGTCTTCATCCAACTGAGCATCTATCAATACTCTGAGGGATTCCATTTCCACCTCTATGGGGAGCACTGCTTCCATCCCATAGGCTAATGAGTAGGGGGTTGCCCAAGTGGAAGTACGCATTGAAGTTCAGTAGGCTAATAAAGTCAGAGGCAAGAGGTCAAGCCATCCTTTGTGATTGGCGGACATTTTCTTGCATGATCTTCTTGATATTTTTATTAGCCGCTTTAACAGCACCATTCATCTTTGGACGGTAGATGACGGAGTTAAGGTGTTTAATGTGGAATTTACTGCATAACTCCTCCATCATTTTGTTGTTGAGGTTCTTAGAATTGTCTGACACAATGACGTATGGTTGTCCATATCGACAGACTACATTGTTTCTGATGAAAGCAATGATGACTTCTTTAGTAACCCTAGGGAAGGAAGCTACTTCTACCCATTTGGTGAAGAAGTCAATCATGGTGAATATGAATCGATGTTCATTACTGGCTTTAGGCTCAATGGGCCCGATCACGTCCATTTCCCACATTGAGAAGGGTCATGGCGAACTCATATTGTGGAGTTTCCTTGGAGGGGCGTGGATGGCATTCCCATGAATTTGGCATTGATAGCATCTCTTGACGTGATCATCACAGTCAGCTTTGAGCGTAAGCCAATAATGCCCTGTTCTAAGAATTTTCTTGACAAGTAAGGGGCTGCTCATGTGTGGGCCACATACTCCACCATGGATCTCATCCATGAGCCTCTGAGCTTGGTCTTTGTCCAGACATCTGAGGAGACCTAATCTTGCATCTCTTTTGTAGAGTGCATCTCCGCTCAGGTAGAATTTCATAGCAAGTCGATGGATCCGCCTCTTCTCAGTTAAGCTCGCCTCAGCGGGTGTAGATCTATCTCGCAAATACTCCTTGATATGTTGATACCAAGGGTTGTGGATGGGAGGTAGCTCATCCGATACTTCTCCAACATAGTTCCCATAAACTGGGGCCTTTTGCAGAACAAATGTGATGCTTGGCATGTTTTCCTCGTTAGGTATGTGAATCAAGGAGGCCAACGTAGCTAGTGCATTCGTAAAATCATTCCTATTACGAGGAATGTGTAGAAAGGAGATTTCTTCGAACTTCAAAGCCATCTGTAAAACATGCCGATGGTAAGGCAGCAAATGTAATTCTTTGCTTTGATATATTCCTGTGGATTGTTTGATTACCAATTCGAATCGCCAAAGACAAGTTAACCACTTTGATGCCCATTGAGCGGGCAAGTTTTAGCCCCATGTCTGACCTTACTTCATACTCAATTGTTGTTGGTGCCGACAAACCGCAATTTACAATGACGGATATCTTTCCCGTCTGGGATATTAGAACTGCTCCAGCTCCAGAGCCTTCTATGTTAATAGCTCCATCAAAATACATTTTCCATGTGTGGCATACATCATACTGATGGTGTTGCTGAATTGTCATTACCCCTTCATCGGGGAAGTATGTTTCTAAGGGTTTGTAATCCCCTATAGGTGCGGCAGCCAGTTGATCTGCAATTCCTTTACCTTTGACAAACTTTTGCGTCACGTAGATTTATGTCAATTATCAGTAGGGTCAATCGCCATCCGGAGACGATCGACAATTCAATATAAAGCTTCTTCGAACACATACTTGAGAGGATCCATGCGGGATATGAGATGGGTTATGTGACCGTGGAAGTAATGTTGTAACCTCATGGAAGCCCATGCCAAAGCACAACAAGTCTTCTCAATCAGAGTGTACTTGTGTTCACTAATGCTGAATCTTTTGCTGAGGTAATAGATAGCTCGTTCTTGGCCTCTATCGTCTTTTTGCCCTAGCATGCAGCCCATGGCATTGTCATTAATGGACAGGTACATGAACAGGGGAACATCATCCTTGGGTGGTACCAAAACAGGAGCGTTAACCAGCTGCTCTTTAATGGTAAGGAAGGCTTTTTGACACTCATCATTCCATTTTATGGAGGAGTTCTTCCTTAACAGCTTGAAGATGGGCTCACAGGTTGTCGTGAGTTGAGAGATAAACCTGCTAATAAAGTTGATTCTTCCCAAAAATCCCCGTATTTCCTTCTCTGTCTGAGAAATGGGCATTTCCTTGATGGCCTGGATTTTGGTAGGATCGATTCAATCCTTTGTGGCTGACTAGGAAACCTAGCAACTTGCCTGATTTGACATCAAAGGCGCACTTGGCTGGATTCAACTTCAAGTTGTACTTACGCAACATGTTGAATAACTTCCTGAGATGGTCTAAGTGGTCTTCCTCTTTTCGGGACTTGATAATGATGTCATCCACATAGATCTCTATCTCTTTATGCATTAAATCGTGGAAAAGAGCCATCATAGCTCACTGGTAGGTTGCCCCGGCATTGATGAGGTCGAATGACAACTGTCTGTAGCAAAAGGTTCCCCAAGGTGTGATGAAAGCAGTTTTCTCACGATCTTCCTCAACAACCATAATCTGATGGTACCCTGCGAAGCAATCCACAAAGGAGTACATGTCGTATTGAGCAGTATTTTCAATGAGAATGTGGATAAAGGGCACGGGAAAGCTATCTTTAAGGCAAGCTTTGTTCAGATCCCGGTAATCCATGCAAACTTACACCTTTCCTCCTGGTTTAGGCAAGAGAACAATGTTGGATATCCACTCTGGATATGTAGACACCATGATAATGTCAGCCTGAAATTGTTTCACAATTTCTTCTTTTACTTTTAAACTCCACTCGTGTTTCATCGCTTTGAGTTTACACTTAACTTGGCTTGAATCCTTCTTTAATGGGAAGGCGATGAAGAACAATGTCAGTGGACAAACCCACCATGTCTTCATGAGACCATGAAAACACATCCTGGAATTGGGTTAATAGTGCAACCATGTCATTCTATTGGTTTGGGGTGAGGTCTGAACCAATCTGGATTAACTTAGGGTTTTCTAAGGTTCTAAGATTGAAAGAAGTGGTTTGGTCAAGGTTGGGTTTAGGTTTGTCTGCGACCCATTCCTTAATATCCTGAGGTGTCTCAATGTCCTCTTGTATGTCCATCAAGTCTAAGTCCAACTTTGCATCAAAGTTACATTCCTTGTGGAGAGAAGGCACCTCATCGGCAAGTACAGGCACATCTAAATTCAGAGTCCTGAAATCAAAAGATTCTTTCACTTAATGTATGAAACTGTTTAATCATACAAAGTGTTAGCATGTACTGATAAAATAACTGCTAATACTGTATAGAAAAGTAAGTAATTAAAGTTATCTGCAGGGTAGAGGGATTTTCTACCCGTTTTACCCTTGTCGACCAATGCATGGAGTGCTGCTTCAATTGTCGAGGGAAAAGTTCTGATGGACTGCAGTGATGGAGGGGTTGTCATTGTCCTCCTTCTCCCGAATGATAACCATGACATCTGGGCAATCATCGTCTGGGGTATATATGTTTGTATGTTCATTATGGACAATGATGCGTATGCCTGACATCATCAAGGCGATGTCATGTTTATGTTTAGTTCCTTTCTTCCACTTGGGATCGAGAATCGGCACCTCTTTTTGCTTTACCGATCTTGGTTTGGGAAACAAAGATAGCCTTAACATGGGGCACACCTTCTTTGGGCGAGATCAGACGTGCGCGTGCGAGATGGAAAAAATCACCGTGTGGCAGAAGCTTGAGGAACCTGCTTATGCTTATGAGGATTCCTATGACTAGAACTGGCAGCATAGCCTAGTCTGGCTGTCCCAATTTGACTGCACACTTGAATAAGGTGCTTAATACCCTGCTGATTTTTACCAAGCCCTTGTCCAGGCTGATGACCCAATGACATCATTTCTTGAGTGGTCGACATAACTTCGGCAGAAATATTGGGTATGGGAAGTGGTGCTCCAATAGGATGGTATTGAGTGTTACTCACTTCCAAGGTATGAAAACTGGCCGGCTCAACTTCTGAATTGAAACTGATGATTGGCAAATCTCCTTGTTCAGGACATTCCGGCTCAGCATTGACAGTGACTAGACTGGTGTTGACAATTTATTTGAGTTGGTGATGTAGTGTGGAGGGAACAGCTCCAGCCATGTGTATCCATGGTCTCCCTAATAGCAGGTTGTATCCTGAATCTATCCAGAGGATATGAAAGGATACATTGAATGTATTAAGACCAATCTCAATTGGCAGCTCAATCTTTTCGACAGAATTTCATCGGGATCCATCAAAAGCTTTGATAACCGTATGGCTGCTTTGGATCCGTTTGAGATTGACATTCATCTTCACCAAGGTGGCATAAGGACAAATATTCAGAGACGAACCCCCATCTATCAAAACTCCAGCTAGCATATACCTAGAAGACAAAACTGCAATGTGCAATGGCTTGCAATGACCAGTCCCTTCGGGAGGTATGTCGTCATCAGTGAAGGATATCACATTGTTATTGAAAATGTGATCAACCATATGTTAAAATTTTTCCACATCCACTGATTTTGGTAAGTAGGCTTCTTCCAAAACCTTCAATAAAATCTTTCGATGATCCTCAAAAGAGGAAACCAAGTCCAGTATTGATATCTGATGTAGAGCTTCTCTTAAGCTTAAAACCACCTTGGCTTCATTATGGCCCATAGTGTGGAGGAATTTTTCAATCTTCTCCAAGGGAATCTTCCCCTTTGCTTTGATGGCAGGCTTCATCACCCTCTGAGGAAGATACAGTGGATTTTCCTTCGACACTGTAGTAGTAGTATGAGACGTGGATCCTTCAGCTTCTCCATAATTCCATGAAACTTTGTGTGGTCGACAACAGATTATTGTGGTGCGAAGGTAAAGAAATTGGCTCTGGTGCGGCCACTTTCAAAGGATTGTCAGCTCCTTTGAGTTAAATTATTTGTATGGGAAATGTTTTAACAGTCTCATCATCCTCAGCAGATATAACTGCTACTGATCCCTTCCATTTGGTAGGACATGTATTCCCACTCTCGAGTTGCACATGGTTATCGTTATATGCGCCATTTACGAGACACCGCTATCAATAAGATTTTGAATGAGATGGCGGAGTGCCCAAAGATTCGTCTTTGTGGCCGCAGACCGCGAGAATAGGAATGATACTGACACACTCCATCAGAGTTGAACCGTCTTGAACGGGGATTGATTAGAGGTAGAAGGGAGGTAATTCTTCCTTCATTGATCAACATTTGAAATATCTCCTCCATAGGTTGGCCCAGATAGGTAAACTCCCTATGATTGGCAAAATCCCGACGGGCTTTAGCATTTGCTCTCTTTGCATCCTTATCCTCCATAGCTTCGCTTTCTGAAGGTGATGGTGGAGAATTCATAACAAAAGGAAGGAGATAGGCATGTTCCTGTCTGATTAATTGGTGTGTGACTTGATGTTGGTGGGTCACCAGTTCTGCTAATTGCTCAATTTGTTTGCAAAGAGCTTTCATCTTTTGTTCCATGGTAAACTAGAACTTTGCATAATCCCATCTGTCAACACCGTCTTTAATGGTCTGGGATGATTCACCGTTAAAACTGGAACTCTGTCCAGTGCTCCAACTGATCATGTTGACCTCTTCTTCTTTGTGTTGAGGAAGAGGATTGTCTTGTACATGAGGTTGTTCTGGTTTGGTGACCACGATCTCACCGTTGTCTATTAAATCTTAGATCTTGTGTTTCAAGGCCCAACAATCTTGAATATCATGTCCAGGTGCTCCGGCATGATAAGCACACTTCTGAGAAGCATTAAAACCCCTCCCATTAGGGTTGGCTGCTGGAAGAAGACGTGTAATTTTCTTCTGAGTAGTCAAAAGAGCAAGAATATTCTCGAGCGAGTCCCCTAAGGGTGTGAATGTTCGAGGTCGCTTTACTTCTCTACTTTTAGTCAATGGAGGGTTTGAAGACAATGGAGGGTTTCCTATACTCCTCTGTATAGGCATGTTCTGACTGCCTTTTTGTCCTTGTAGTATCAAGGAAACATCCTCCTCTTTCTTTTTATGGACCCTCTGGGGGTTGTTTCCATAAGATTCAGATTGGATGTGCTTAGCAACTACTTTAAGAGCAGCTTGGTCTTGAATCTTACCAGATTTCAATCCCATCTCAGTCATTTCTCCGTGTTTGATCATTTCAAAGAATGGTTTTCCGATACCGGCTAAAACTCTCTCATAGAAAGGAGCTTCCTGTATATCTATGAAAGTCATGACCATTTCTAATTCTGTTATGGAAGGAATAACTTGAGCAGCAAAGCGCCTCCACCTTTGAGCATACTCTCTGAATGACTCATTAGACTGTTTCTTGACCTTGGTAATTTGATACCGGTCAGAAGCCATCTGAGATTGAAAACTATATTGAGTGAGGAAGGCGTGAGCTAGCTCTTCCCAGCTATGGATCTTTGAGTTGTCTAATCTGGCATACCATGAACGGGCTTCTCCAGTTAGACTCTTCTGGAACAGCTACATTTTGAGCTTTTAATTTTTCGCATAAGATCCAAGTTCTCCAATGAACACTTTCAAATGTGTATAAGGATCCCCTAATCCGTCATACTTTTCAAAATTAGGGGTTTTGAATTTCTCTGGATAATGAACCCCAGGAAATATGCAAAGGTCAGCATATAAAACACTTCCATGTGTTCCAAACCCTTTGAGAACACAGATAGTTTCCTCCATTTGGAGAACCTTCTTCCTGATGTCACCGGTGTCTGGATCTCCTTTGAGATGGGTATTTTCAGGGTCTTTGTTGGTTGTATCCAACTGAGGTTCTAAAATTGTTTTTTCTAAACCTTGAGCTCCTCCTTGTGAAGAGGATCCTGTATGTGTAGGCATCTTCGTACCCTGAGCAGATTGATGCAATTCTTTCAGCAGAACAGCCAAATCCGTAATTTGTTTACTCAATCCGTCAAATTCTTCTCGGGAAATAGTATTAGACTAGTCAGAAGAAGACATGATTGGCTGTAGGCTCGTGGCCTTTTTGGATTTTGAGCGGGTAACTAGCCCAATTGCTTCCCTACAAAAGACTTATATAGGTTATTCTTAGGGATAATGTAAATGTTATCATGATGTGCCCGTTTTAGGAATATGGTCCTGCAAATATGGTTGTTAATTAATAATATGTCATGTATGAACAGATATTCTTCATATTTTCCATTACATATAGATGATCATGGAATAAAATTACAAGTAAATGCTTTTACAAGCAATTGAAAATGGAAAGCATGAAGAGACTTTCCTCCGCGTTTGGTTTATCAGAGGTTGACCTATCTTAGGGTTACTCTCACGGATTTTTGGCATGAAGGTTCCCAGATCATCGCAATCTACTTGACGGGAAGTTAATCCAGTCTTTCAACTGGAGCGAATCTGGGTGGTGCCTTTCCTGAGCCTCATTGGAATTAGTCTTCCTACGAGCATTCACATACAACGTGTCTCACCATTTATGGAAAATGATGACATGTGCGAAGCACTAATACCACAGATAGATATTTAGCAGTGCAGTAAATAAGATGCATTCATACACATTCATTATAAATGTAAATGCAACATTCACACACAAGCATATAACAGTTTTGAAAAGCTTGTAATAGCGGCTTAAGCCCTCTTATTGGAGTCCCCAGCAGAGTCGCCACCTGTCGTTGTCGAGATTTTTAGTTGTCCCTTTTCGTTACTTGTTCTTTGGTGTTCTCATGTTAATGTGAGATTTGTTTGAAAAAACAAGTGAAAAAGGTCCGACATGTATAATGTCGACGATTTGACTTTAAGAGTCACCAGTTGGTGTTTTTAACTGGTTGCACCAACGTAACCGACAAAGGTTTGCACATTGACCCAGTGATGTGACACTGTTAAACGGGTCTGTGAAACCCAGATTAATTTGGGTCCGGGGGCTTAATTATGCGGAGGGAAGGTGTTAGGCACCCCCCGACATCCGTGTTGCCACGGTGACCGCCACTTTTCAAAGAAACTGTTATATGAGTTTGTGTGTGTGTGTGTGTGTGTGAATCAATGTGCAATTATTTGAAAGTAGTGTGAGGCCTCGTTCGCACCTATATACACATGGTTTGAATTTATAGAAAAATTCAGTTTTAAGCAAGGTATAGCAATGAAGTTTTATAAAAAGAGGTTTTTCAAACCCTACGCTCAATAGGAATTGAGACCTTTTCATACTTCCATTTTATTATTAAATGTTTGGCTTGTTTGCTTTTATTTTCGAGATGCGAGGCATCTTCGAGAAAATAATATACAGCAGTGCCGAACTAGCCATCCAAGGAAATTCGTACACTGTAAATAATGTACAAGCTGCTTACAACTAAAAATGTCCATCATGGGAACCGAATCTAGATTCAGTAAACTGAATCTGAGATCACATGATTCCTAGGCTCACATAATACCGCAGTTTGTATGGAAAGCAGTAAGCAGTTATATATATATATATATAAGTTGTAAATATATATATATACAGACATGATCAACCACCACGAAGCAACTCCATGGGGGATCAGAAATGTAAATAAAGTAGTAAATGCTATCAACCGCCACAAAGTAAACTCCAGGCGGGACGAAATGTAAATAAAGTCATAAGCGATCAACCGCCACTTAAGTAAACTCCGGTAAAGTGAATGTAAATGTAAATAAAAGTCAGTAAAAGGCCACGAAGTAAACTACAGTGCTCGACAGAAATGTAATATATATATACATATATATAAAAGCGATGCATTTTAAAATAAAATCCAGGCTCATCGGATATGTCCGACAACAATTATATATATAAACATATATATAAAAGCAATAAATGCTCCGGATGTAAAATTCAGGCTCATCAGATATGTCTGACAACAATTATATATATAAGTATATATATATATAGAAATGAAATAAACGCTCAGGACATAAGTCTAGGCTCAATCGAGGCATAACTTCGATAATGTTAGTCCATATATATAAATATATACATATATAAGTATATATATACTGACATGAAATGAAAACCACAGGCATGCAAGTCTCATGCGCGCACACAACAACTCTCTCAATGTGTAGAATAGTGTGTGCAAAGATGAAGAGAAAGGCTTTATAGAGTGTAAGAAGGCTTACAGTGGGCTGTCAATGCAGACTTCTATGACTCTATATGGATAAACACTCAGATCCTGCCGGTAAATGTATAGCTATATGTGAGCTAACTGATAAGTGTATTTTATATACGCGATTTCATATCTAATTCATGTTTATTCGTTGCTATATTCTTGTAATCATGTGCATTTTTACTTGTTCTATGTTATTTTATGTATAGGTTGGTGGTTGTGGCATTTAACGTATAATAGATGGTATTCGGTGCGTTGGAACTTAAATGGAGCATATTTGGAAGCAACTCAAGATCGCAACTAAGTCGATTATAGAGGTACCCACGGGCGGGCCTTAATTAATAATATATAAACCACGCGGGCTGGGGTCTTTCAAATCGCCATCGAGAACACAAACCCGTCGGGGCGGGCATTATTAAGCTACACACCCCCGCCGGGGCGGGGGTCTTCATTCGAGAAAACAGGAGGCAAGCCCGTTGGGGCGGGCATCTATAGTGTACAAACCCCACCCGGGCTGGGTGAAAGAAATCCCAGTGTCCTGCTTTGATTATAATTCCTTTAGAGTACGAATTTTAGCTTTTTGCATGTCAGTATAACTCTAATGGATAGAGATTGCGGCTGGAATTGGAGGATAGATATCTAGGACTCTATCAAACACAAAAAAGGAGATTATAGAAGACAGTTTACGAAGAAAAAAGCCGAGTTTCAGAGAACAAGTGTGGAGGGGTATTTCGAGGAGTTTTTCAAGACAATTGCAACTTTAGTCTACGTGAAGGGTGTTTTCTAATATTCTTTGTGTTAGATTATTATTTTTAATTGAGAGAATGATTTCTATGATTTATTCAGCGTTTATTTCATTTATTATGAACTAATTCACTTTTTAGGCTTGTGATGGATCCTTGAGTGAATCGATGATTTTGTAAACTTTGATTTCCAATTTAATAAGCTATCTCCAGTTTATCTATATTAATTTGTGCTTGAATCTATGAATTGCCTGATCAACAATTCTTTGTGGAGTTGGGTGGAATCGAGAGAGGATATTCAATTCTAGACCTAGTTAATATAGCATGTGTTCAGGATTTTGTTAGTAGCTTAAACTTGATGTGTGTTAAGGTAGAGATATGCTTGACGCCGCATGTAATCGGATAGAGAACTTATTCTTCAACCTTCTTCAATTGTAATTCACATAGAGATATAGTGGGTTAGTTGATTAAGGTGTTTAACGGATTTCTATCTTAATTGTGGATTGAAGTTAATATGGTATTAGTGCATCGAGAGGTGGTTAATACTACGTTCGTGTTCTTGATTAATAAACTGGGATAGTGCGTTGAATTGGAATAAAGGTGTTAAAATCAAAGTGAAGCTTAGGGTGAAATTAAAAGTCTAATTCTCCATTAATTGTTTAAAATTCAGATTTTGATATTCGTGGTTGTTTTGTGCTAATTTAATTATTCTTAATTCTAGTTTTGATAATTTAAATTATTGATTTGGTTTGTTTAAAAAAATTAGGGTTAATAAAAGATTGGTAATTGTAAGTTAAGGTATTTGCTAATTTATCTCTATGGGAACGATACTTAACTTATTACTGTATTACTTGTTGACCACGTATACTTGCGTGTTGTGCGTAATTAGATTTTACCCAACAAGTTTTTGGCGCCGTTGCCGGGGATATTTTTAGTATAATTCTTAATATTTTTACAATATCAGTTTAATTAATCCAGTTTTACTTAGACATTTTTATTTTTGAATTGTGCTTTTATTTCGTGTGTTGGACGTAGTTTATATGCGAACTCCTGGTCCCAAAATCCGCATCTTCCGCTTTTGAGGACGACATTGAGAAAAGGTTTCAGAGGTTGAGTAAGTGAATCAAGGAAACGAGGCAAGAATTCGAATTACCTAAAAAGGAAGAGGAAATAGTAATGGCGGCCGAAGATCAGAAAGCGTTGAGGGACTTCGCAACACCCAAGGTGATTTTGAATCGCACTCAAGCATCACCAAGCCAAAGAATAGCAAAGAAATACATTTGAGATTAAGCCTGGGATGATACAAATGATTCAGAATTCAGTTTAGTTTGGGGGATTTGCTAACGATGATCCCAACGAGCATTTAGTCAGCTTTCTAGAATTGTGCAACACTTTTAGGTTTAATGGAGTTTCGGATGAGGTGGTGAGACTTTGATTGTTCCCATTCTCTCTATGGGACAAGGCGAAGAGTTGGCTGCATTCTCTACCATCCGGTTCGATAACAACTTGGAAGGATTTAGCTCAGAAATTCCTTGCAAAATTCTTCCCACCGACAAAAACTGCAAAGATGAGGAATGAGATTACAATGTTTGAACAGCAACATGGGGAGTCGTTATATGAGGCATGGGAGAGATACAAAGAACTGCTCAGAAAATGCCCTCATCATGGATTGCCCAAAGGCTACAAAATGAACACCTTTTACAATCGATGGACTACATGGGAATCTTAGACAAGTATCGATGCAAAGATCGGTGGAGAGTGTTCATGGCTAAGTTACGAGGAAGCATACGAAGCCGATTAAAACCATGGTCGCTAATAACTATTAAGGGCCCACAAAGAGGATGACACAAAGCGAAGGCACCGGGGTATTAGAAGTAGATAATATGACAGCAATGCAAGCACATATAGCTGCAATGTCAAAGAAGTTAGAGAAAGTGGCAGCAGCATAGACACAACAAACACAGCAAGCACCACAAGTGGCAATAGTATGTGAGTTGTGTGCTGGAGAACACCCAACGGAGCAATGTGCAATTAATCCAAAGAATGGCAGTAATTCATCGGTAATTACAACAGAATTCCTAAAAACACATATCAGAACACATACAATCAAGGAAATAGGAATCATCGAATTTCTCATGGAGCAACAACCAAAGAAATCAAGCTTCACGTCAAACATACCCTCCGTGTTTCCGTAATCAAGAACAACCAGCCTCAATATCAAGAAAGGAAACCCGATCTAGAGGAAAAGTTGATAAATTCATAGCTACCACCGAAGTTGGCTATAAAAAAAATCACACCTTGATGTTTAAAGCACAAGAGATGGCGATCAAGAATCTAGAAAATCGATGGGTCGATAAGCGTTGGCAAATGAATAAAGCAGACCACAAGGAACACTACCAAGTGACACCGAGAAAATCCTAAGGGTAATCATGAAAGCAAAGTTAAGCCATTATGTTATGAAGTGGAAAAACACTTTGTTGGTCAAGAGCCGTAAATTTTGATTAAAAGGAGAATGAACCGTAAATAGAAAATACAAAGCTGGTGAGGTAAAGCAAGGAACGAAAAAAATAGATGGAAAAGAATAGACCACCAATCTAACCAAATTGTTTATCCTCCCCACCATTCCAAAGAAAGAGTTCAAAAACAAAAGTTAGACAAGCAATTTTCAAAATTTTGGAAGTTTTCAAGAAACTTCAAATTAACATACCATTTGCAGAGGCCCTAGAACAAATGCCTAGTTACGCAAAAAATTTATGAAAGGATTCTATCAAGGAAAAAGAAATGGGAAGATTTTGAGACTGTGGCATTAACAGAGGAGTGTAGTGCGGTATTACAGCAGAAATTACCACCAAAACTCAAGGACCCGGGGAGCTTTACTATTCCATGTACGATCGGGGAGAGGCATTTCAGCAAGTGTTTATGTGATTTGGGGGCGAGTGTAAACCTTATGCCATTGTCAATGTACTTAGAATTAGGTTTGCCCGAGTTAAGGCCAACTAACATCTCCCTACAGTTGGCGGATAGGTCAGTTATGTATCCGAGAAGTATAGTAGAGGACATCTTAGTGAAAGTGGATAAGTTTATATTCCCCGTGGACTTTATTATTCTGGATTTTGAGGAGGACAAGAACATCCCAATTATCCTAGGGAGACCATTTTTGGTTACAGGGAGAACACTCATTGATGTACAAAAGGGAGAACTCACTATGAGGGTCCAAGATCAAGAAGTGAAATTCAGTGTGTTTAAGGCCATGTAATTTCCTACGGATGAGGACGAACATTTTCGAATGGATCTAATTGAGAAAATCATTAGTGATGACATGAGCAAAAGTTTGGTGAACGATCCATTAGAAACAACAATATTGGGAGATGAAGAGAACGATGATCCAGAATTGGTGGATTACCTTAAATTGCAAGACTCATTGCCACGAGTACCAAGATTTAGAACCCCATTTGAACCACTACACGCGGAGGAGGTAAATGCAGAAAAATTGAAACCATCATTGGAAGAGCCACCAAAGTTGGAACTTAAGCCACTTCTTAAGCACCTCAGGTATGCGTATTTAGGCAATTTAAATTCTTTACTATTATTTTCAAATTTGCACTTAACGAATTGCAGGAAGAAAAGTTGCTAAGGGTGCTTCGGGAATACAAATCAGCTATTGGATGGACAATTGTGGACATAAAGGGAATCAGCCCTTCATTTTGTATGCACAAAATTCTGATGGAAGATGATGCAAAACCAACGGTGGAACAACAGCGGCGACTCAATCCAATTATGAAGGAAGTGGTAAAGAAGGAAATTTTAAAATGGTTAGATGTTGGCATCATCTATCCGATTTTCGATAGTAAATGGGTTAGTCCAGTCCAGTGTGTACCAAAAAAAAGGAGGAATAACGGTGGTGCAGAATGACGACAACGAGTTAATCCCAACTAGAACAATGACGGGTTGGCGGGTTTGCATGGATTATAGAAAATTGAACAAGGCAACTCATAAAGACCATTTCCCAATACCCTTTATTGACCAAATGTTAGATAGATCAAGGACATCAAGATTACTATTTTTATCGATGGGTATTCTGCCACAACCAAATAGTCATCGCCCCACGAGATCAAGAAAAGACCACATTTACGCGCCTTTACGGTACATTTGCATTCGTGAGGATGTCATTCTGCCATGCAACGCACCCCAAGAACTTTCCAAAGGTGTATGATGGCAATTTTTTCTTGACACGGTAGAGAAAAAACGTTGAGGTCTTCATAGGATGACTTTTCAGCTTTATGGGGACAAATTTTGATAATTGTTTGAAGAATCGTCATGGTGTCGCAAAAAGATGCAAGGAAACGAATCTCGTTCTAATTGGGGAAAAATGCCACTTCATGGTTGAAGAGGGCATAATTTTGGGCCATAAGGTCTCGGCCAAGGGTCGAAGTCGATAAAGCAAAGTCGAAAACAATTGAAAAATTGCCTCCACCAACCTCAAAGGAAGGGTATTAGGAGTTTCTTGGAACACGCCGGGTTCTACAGAGAGTTTTATAAAGGATTTCTCTAAAATTGCGAAACCCTATATGCGCCTTTTTAGAGAAAGATGCGACATTCATTTTTTGATGAAGATTGCAAGATAACGCTTGATTTATTAAAAAGAAATTGACTACATACCTCAAGTATAGTTGCAACCGATTGGAGCATGCCATTCGAGCTTATGTGTGATGCAAGCGACTTCGCTATTAATGTGGTTGGTCAATGGAGAGACAAGGTGTTTCACGCTATATACTACGCAAGAAAAACACTTATAGAAACTCAATTGAACTACACAACCACAGAAAAGGAGTTGCTTGCCTTGGTATATGCATTTAACAAATTTCGTGCTTACTTGATCGGGACTAAGGTGATAGTCTATACGCACTATGCAAATGATTCTAAGTACTTGATAGCGAAAAAGGATGCTAAGCCACGCCTTATCCGGTGGATTCTCCTACTACAAGAATTCGATTTAGAAATAAAGGATAGGAAGGGGATGGAGAACCAAGTAGCCGACCACTTGTCGAGGTTGGAAAACCACGGTAAAGAAAAAGACGACAAATGTGAAATCAATGAATCGTTCCCGGATGAGCAATTGTTTGAGATTTCAGCGGAGATTCCGTGGTATGGCGATTATGCAAATTTTGTTGTGAGCAACATTCTACCACCTGACCTCACAAGGCAACAGAAAAAGAAATTTCTGCACGACGTGAAGTGGTACATGTGGGATGATCCATATTTGTTTAAGCAATGCACCGACAAGGTGATTCGACTGGTGCGTCCCATACAGCGAAGTGAAGAATATCCTGAATGAGTGTCATTCATCTAAGATATAAGCGCATTATGGGAGTGAGAGAATAAAGAGCGAAGGTGCTACAATGTGGTTTTTATTGGCCCACATTATTCAAAGATGCCCACCAGTTTGTCAAACAATGTGATAGGTGTCAAAGGGTGGGCAACATTTCGAAGCGTAATGAGATGCCCTTACAAACGATTCTGGAAGTGGAAATTTTTGATGTATGGGGTATCAATTTCATGGAACCATTTCCATCGTCCTTGAACAATCAATACATTCTCCTCGCAGTGGACTACGTGTCAAAGTGGGTCGAAGCTGCAGCTCTACCAATAAATGATGCCAAAGTGGTCCTCAAATTCCTGAAAAAGAACATCTTCACTAGGTTTGGAACACCAAGAGCAATTATAAGTGACGAAGGTAGTCACTTTTGCAATAAACAATTTACTGCTCTTTTGGCCAAGTATGGGGTGAACCACAAAATAGCTACAGCATATCACCCTCAAACCAGTGGACAAGCTGAGGTATCAAACAGAGAAGTCAAAAAGATATTGGAGAAAGTGGTGAATCCGAGTCGGAAAGATTGGTCACTTAGATTGGATGATGCTTTATGGGCTTACCGGATATAAAGATACAAGACGCCAATCGGGATGTCACCATATCAACTCATTGTAGACGAGAAGGTATGTCATTTAATGGGTGAACTACAAAGATAAGGCATATCAAGCAAATGCAAAAACTCAATTTTGATCAAAAAGCTATAGGAGAGAAGAGACTACTTCAGTTGAATGAACTAGACGAGTTTCGCCTTCATGCCTATGAGAATGCCAAGATATACAAAGAAAAAGTCAAAAGATGGCACGACTAGTAAAATTTTATGTCCGAACATTCGAGCCAAAGCCAATCAAGATCAAGTATTCAACTCAAGGTCGCGCGTTTGTTCCTGGAAAGCTTAAATCAAGATGGTCGGACCATTCACAAATAAGCAAGTATTCCCTCACGGGGCAGCTGAAATTTACAAATGTAATCCACTCAAACATTCAAAGTCAATGGACACCGCCTAAAGCATTATCGGGAGGAGAAGCCAACACCGACGTGATCGCTATCACGTCACGATATACAACTTAAGCAGAAGTAGTCAAATAACGACTTAAAATCAAGCGCTCATTGGGAGGCAACCCAATTTTTATTTCTTTATCGTATTTTCCATTCATATTTGCTTAATCATAGTTTTTATTACATTATTAGGTAGAAGAATAAAATAAAATCTCGTTAATCTCTCCACAACATAACATGACATCCACGACTCACTAATTTTCATGTTTCATGCCATGCAGTCGGAAAAGGATCGCAAGCTTTAGTATTTTTGCGAAGCAGAATAAGCTAAAATAAAGCAAAAACACGATCGCCAGACACAAGATTATGCTTCACGGGGCGGGCCCTAAAAGCAGTATAACCTCACGTAGGTGGGGTCCTCAAAATCGAAATCGGGGACAAGCCCATCGTATGGGCCTTTTTTTTTTTTTTACCACGTCACGGGCTGGGTCCTGAATTTTGATAGACGTGGCGGCTTGTCGGTCTTCTCTCTTCCCAATAACTCCCACTTTTACACTTCCCCACTACTCCATAACCACCACCCACTTTCCCCACATTCCCAATATTCAATTACTCTTCTCCACCTTCCCACCTCCCTCACTCCACCAATGCTAGCCTTCCTCTCCATCTATAAATACCACAAACAACTCTTCCAAACTCCTACACCACACTTCATATAAGGCAACAAGAGAGCATAATTGTGAGCTAGAGAAATACAATTGAAAAGTTTGGGGGAAAGTTAGGGCAAAACCAGCAATAGGGAGAAATGGCTTAACAATCATCATCTAAACGCCAACGGGGGGAGAGTTCACGCCCATCCCAACCTATCCGCACTTTCGATCGTCAAAAATTTGCAAGTGCCACCGCCGCCGACCGGTATGACTATATACTTACCAAAGCCCTTACACCAGAGCGAGGGTTGGCATCGGATCCTAATGATGGGGAGCTCATGCCGCAAATTTACCAAAAGGGATGGATAAAATTCACTGAGGAGCCGAAACCAGCAGTTGTCAACATTGTCAAGGAGTTTTACGCAAATGCGGTGGACAAGGAACCATTTCAAGCATTTGTGCGAGGACGGTTGGTTCCGTTTAGTGCCGATGCCATCAACACATACTACCAACTGCGGGTGCCTCGTCATTGCCAGTATGCGCACCTTCGTGATTCCGATCCTGACTGGGATGCCATAATCATGGAGATGACAAAGCCGGGAACGTCATGGACGAAAGGGCGGAAGGGCGGCACCGTGTTCCCTAGCAAGACCCTTAGCAGTTATGGAAAATTTTGGTATGCCTTCCTCTGCACAAAATTACTCCATCCCAACATACCTCGGACGTCACCAAAGAGAAGGCGTTGTTGTGTTAGACGCCATCGCAAAGATTTTATAATTAATGCTCTGAGCTATCATTTGCTTCTCCATCCGCCGCAGCCTTCACGTGGAATTTTTTCGAGGCTTGCCACACCCATCACTCATATGTGGGTTGTGCCGTCAAGCAGGAGTTAGATGGTCTGATGACGAGCCCACTCAAATGCCGCTCGCGCTGCTGGATTCCAAAATGATAGCGCATTATTTTGTATGGGCAGGAGGTAAATCACACCCGCGTGGAGTGGGGTTCATTTTTTCGTCATCATCGAAAGACGATGTGGATGCTATAGAGGCCTCGGGGGATGATGATGACGCAATGGGTGATCAAGGAGACGAAGAGATACCGCAGGCCGAGGCTATATCCCGAACTCAATTCCTTGATTTTCAAAATCAACTGAATGCACACACCAAGGCAACTCATCGGGAAATGCATCGATTGGCAATGAGGCAAGAGCACTTATTTGACGCTATGCATACATCTTTTGCCTCGTTGAACATAACACTTCAAAGTTTCAACCCGATGGCACAATTTCCATATCAACAGCCCGGTCCAATGCCAAGGTTCCCACCGAGTGATTCCGATGAAGAAGGACAACAACCACCTCCTCAAGCTTAAGCATTGACAGGGAAGTCCTCACGTACTTATTTTGATCAATTATCCAATGAGGACATTGTATTGTTTAAGTTTGGGGGATTTAAATTCATGTTTGCATGCATTGTAGCTTTTAGGATTCATTTTTAATTTTGGTCACTTAAATTTCTGTATTGCATTTTATTTTCAGTATTGCATGATAGCTTAGGGCATTCATGGTAGTTTAGGTTTTTTATAGTAGATAATAGTGTAATGCATTTTGTTATTCACATCTATATAAAAAAATATATGTTAATTAGTAATTATTGTGTTATTTAAGTCTATCAATGTTGAGTTTCATGTTATTGGGGGCCTATGATGTGATTGTCAAATAAGTAGCAAATACAGTATTGAGTATGAGAACTATAACACAATGATCATTTATGAATCGAATCTTGAGTTTTTTTGAAACTGGTATAAAAGGATAGTACGTTTAACAAACATCTGTGTTAATTGGTTAAGTTCAAACCGGTACCTAAATGGTCTCTAAAGGATAATGCTAGAGTGAATGATAAAATGACAAGGATGGCTGGTAAAGGCTAAAGTTAGGCAAGAACTTAAGTTCGGGGGAGATTATGTGGGGTATATAAGCTTATCTAAAAAAACAAAAAAAATATGAATATACACCATAGCGTGCTTGTCTAGTTTTATGGCCTTTGTTACTTAAGCAAGTAAGCCCGAGGGGATTGTCTTTACACCTAGCGGCCTAAGGTCTCAATGGTCTAGGAGTCGTTGGTCGAAAGCTCATTAAGGTAGCATTGAAAAGCCTAAGGGAATAAGACATTGCATAACTATGTGATAAAAAAAATATATATATATATATGAAAAAGACAGGAAATAAGAGCAAAAAGCCCACGTAGATGAAAATAAAGCATAAGTACCCCGCGTGAACCCTTGAGGTTTGTGATTGCTTGATTTTTAGTTGGAATTAGCTATTCTTGAAATTTTTAAGTTAGTGTTGCATGATTCCTTCTAAGAGACTGGTTATGTATTGAATTTGAGTCGGTATCAGTTATCATAGATGTAACACACACACACTATACCAGTGATAATGGCTTGAGATTCGAGGATTAAAGCGTATTTGTATATTGGTTTTAGATGGTTGATATTGTATAGTTGCTTATTTTCGCTGAGGCCGTTAAGATAATTTTGATTCTGCGGTATTGTTGGATTTGATAGTATTTAAGTGAATTCAGTATTCATATCATTGCATCAATGTAGTTGTTTTGTGCTCGAGGACTAGCACGGTTTAAGTTTGGGGGATTTTGATAAGTGTATTTTATATACGCGATTTCATATCTAATTCATACTTATTCGTTGCTATATTCTTGTACTCATTTGCATTTTTACTTGTTTTATGTTATTTTATGTGTAGGTTGGTGGTTGTGGCATTTAACGTATAATTGATGGTATTCGGTGCATTGGAACTTAAATGGAGCATATTTGGAAGCAACTCAAGATCGCAAACTAAGTCGATTCTGAGAGGTACCACGGGGGCTGGCCTTAATAAAGATATAAAACCACCGGCAAGGGGTGGGTCTTTCAAATCGCCATCAGAATACAAGGCCTGCCACAGGCAAGGCATTATTATTATTTACACTTCACGGGGTGGGTCTTCATTCGAGAAAACAGAGGCAAGCCACTTGGGTGGCGGGCATCTATAGTGGTACAAAACTTCACGGGTGGGGGTGAAAGAAATCCTAAGTGTCCTGTTTCAGTTATAATTCCTTTAGAGTACGAATTTTAGCTTTTTGCATGTCAGTATAACTCTAATGGATAGAGATTGCGGCTGGAATTGGAGGCTAGATATCTAGGACTATCAAACACAAAAAGGGAGATTACAGAAGACAGTTTATGAAGAAAAAAGCTGAGTTTTAGAGAACAAGTGTGGAGGGGTATTTTGAGGAGTTTTTCAAGACAATTGCAATTCTAGTCTACGTGAAGGGTGTTTTCTAATATTCTTTGTGTTAGATTATTATTTGTAGTTGAGAGAATGATTTTTATGATTTATTCAGTGTTTATTTCATTTATTATGAACTAATTCACTTTTTAGGCTTGTGATGGATCCTTGAGTGAATCGATGATTTTGTAAACTTTGATTTCCAATTTAATAAGCTATCTCCAGTTTATCTATATTAATTTGTGCTTGAATCTATGAATTGCCTGATCAACAATTCTTTGTGGAGTTGGATGGAATCGAGAGAGGATATTCAATTCTAGACCTAGTTAATATAGCATGTGTTCAGGATTTTGTTAGTAGCTTAAACTTGATGTGTGTTAAGGTAGAGATATGCTTGACGCCGCATGTAATCGGATAGAGAACTTATTCTTCAACCTTCTTCAATTGTAATTCACATAGAGATATAGTGGGTTAGTTGATTAAGGTGTTTAACGGATTTCTATCTTAATTGTGGATTGAAGTTAATATGGTATTAGTGCATCGAGAGGTGGTTAATACTACGTTCGTGTTCTTGATTAATAAACTGGGATAGTGCGTTGAATTGGAATAAAGGTGTTAAAATCAAAGTGAAGCTTAGGGTGAAATCATAAGTCTAATTCTCCATTAATTGTTTAAAATTCAGATTTTGATATTCGTGGTTGTTTTGTGCTAATTTAATTATTCTTAATTTTAGTTTTGATAATTTAAATTATTGATTTGGTTTGTTTAATAAAATTAGGGTTAATAAAATATTGGTAATTGTAAGTTAAGGTATTTGCTAATTTATCTCTATGAGAACGATACTTGACTTATTACTTTATTACCTGTTGACCACGTATACTTGCGTGTTGTGCGTAATTAGATTTTACCCAACACTAACAGGTGTTTAAAAAGAGCAAGCACTTAATATGGGTGTGTACAAAGCAAATTGGACAGGGCTTCCTCGCCTTTTCTTTTTTTTTAAATGGCTACCCCAAGCCCTCTATTTATAGAGGGGGAGCCGAGTGTACTACATGTAGTTACCGCATGAAATGCACTTCTTTTTTTGAGGTACCTCGAGTTCGTGGTCCCCGTCGTCTCAAGTCGTGCACTTCAGTGCCTCCTTTCGTCTTTATCCACGAACAGTAACTTCAATCCGAGCATCTGAATGAGGTATATAAGATCTTCTTCGGACCGCTTATGTCGAGAGTTACGCAATGACATGGATTAGAGGTTGTACGAAGTCAGGAAGAGGGTACCATGCCCATGGTCTTCAAGCTTCAAATTCTATCCGGTGTACTGCCATGCGTAATAGTCACTCGGGATTGGAACTCCTTGGTTCTTGTAGGACATTGTTGTATGTATGTATGTATGTATGAAGTGTTGAGACGACGCACAGGTGTTGAGGTAGCAAGATGACGTTTGACTCCTCACCGGGGTTATCGCCGGTTTGAGTTGAAAGCAGACGTTGCTCAGGGTTACATCTGAGATTGGACTGCTGCAAGTGTTGAATGCCGCAAGGTCATCTGTGAGAATGCCTGTCTTCCCGGTGTTAGCTCCGGGTCTGAGGTATGAGTGCCTCGGCGGGAGGTCTGATTGAAGATGATCGCATACATTTGAAACAAGCATTTCTGGAGTTATCGCCGGAACTGCAACAGCATTCCTTGGGGTTATCGCCAAGGATGAAACTCAGGGTTATCTCCTAGGTTGGAAATGATGTTCCCAGTGTGTGTTTCGGGGTTGAGAATGATACTCCCGGAGTGTCTACAATGGACAGCAATTTTAGATCAATATTTGCAGCGAAAATAACAATTCATTAGAAGAGTTAAGTAGAGAATGAAGTCTACTATCTTTTATGATTTAAAAGTCCATCATCAATATTTTATCCCTGCAACATCAATCAATATACATCTTGAATCAAATATTCATCTTTGCACTACAGGCCAAAAATATTCATTCGTATCACCAGTTGGTCATGTTCATCTCAACACCTGTCCATCTTTGCACTACGGGCCAAAGATATTCATCAGGTAATCATTCATCTTTGCACTACAGACCAAAGATATTCAGTTATATCACCATTTAAGACTGAGGATGATAAAAATACTTTCAAAAAAATGAATAAAGAGAGATAAAAGGACAAAGATTAGGGATTCGTATTTTAGTTTATTCAAGTTCTAAAAATACTCCATAATAATCAATTGTGGAGCAAAATCCAAGAATGAAGATCAAAACATTGATACAATCAAAGATAGTCACCATAATAGACAACTTGGACAAAGAAAAGAAATTTTAATTTTTCTGTGAATAGTGTCGTATATGTGAATAGTGCAGTATACGTGAATAGTAACTCCGACACGAAAAGGCAAAAAATTCACGATAAAATTCATACCAATTTTTGGTATAATGATATTGAAAGAAATAATATCATTTACGAAAAAAATAGCATCCCTTACCTCAAAAGAATAGTACTTCTAGCTAGAATATCGGATATAATGCTGAAGGAAACTTGCACTGTATAGCAACACTCAAGATATCTAAATACTCGTAAGAATATACTCGATATTATAGAGAGAGAAAACTTCAGATTTTGGTGTGATTTCCAATTATAACTTAAGCACCCTATTTATAGGAAAATACTTAGAACGCTAAAGCAAAAAAATTAATAAAATATTATTATTTTTAAAAAAAATTCCTTCGCACACCACATCACTCTCATCAGCACACACAAGTGGGGCCCACCTCACAAAAAAAATGTTTTTTGTAAAAAAAATATTTATAATCCCAAAAATCAATTATTCCAAAACTTCAATAATTCATAATAAATAGCCATTTATCAGAAAATTTTGAATCTTATGTCCATTTCATAGGAAATTTAATTCTCTACAACTTTGTAGAAGAAAGTTTTTCCAAATTCCAAACGAAAAATGACCGAAATCCACATACGGATGATTTTCAACACCTCCATTTCAACAAAATACTGATAAAATACCTCAGCATTAATTCCTTCATTTATATCCACATAAAATAAATATTTTTTTATCATATAAATCAATAATTATTTATTCACAAATAATATTCACTACTACAAAACAGTAAATAGATAACGCGAAAAAAACGTTGTGGTTTCAATCAGAAAAATGTCATGGTTAAGGGTGTCATCTATTTGACACTCTTACACAACATTTTTAAAACGTTGTAGTTGGACACATTATACAACGTTTTTTAAGAAAAAAATGTTGTAGATTTATTTTCCATAAATTAGTAGATGCTTGAAAACGTTGTAGAAGATAAGATTCCACAACGTTTTCTAGCTAAAAATGTTGTAGTTTAAACCAATTTATACAACATTTAGAAGGTGTCATTTATTTATACAAATATACAACATTTTTAAAATGTTGTAGATAAAAAAAAAGAAAAAAAAAGGTTGTGGTTCACCTACATTACCAATGCACCTGCAATATGCTAATGCCATGATATATAGCTAAAAGGTCTAAATTCTCATTTAAATCTAAGCCAAAATGTATCAACCATTCAAAATACATCCCAATAATACCATTCGTTTACAGTTTCAAATTACTACATCCACAAAATATATACCAAACTATCCATATATACAACACATATCTATTCAACCATCACCGCAATGTATGCCAACTCTATATGTACACAAAATGCAGAAGAAAAAAAAATCACCGCCATTTCACCAGAAATCCCCTAAAGAATATGAACATACACTACTAGAAATTCGACATATAGCGACGAGCAATAGCGACGGTCGGCATAGAACCGTCGCTATAGTATATCTATAAGACGGATTAGGCATGGAACCTCGCTATAGAATTGTATCTATAGCGACGATGCGTCGTCGACCATCGGTATATAGTTTTTTTTTTAGAAAAAACCCTCTCATTTTCCCCGGTATCATTTCAGTATTTCACTCCCATTTTTCCCCCAAATTATCTTCGTCCTCTCAAGTCATCTCCCTCATTTCTAACACTTTCATCCGTCTCCAACTTCATTTTTTCACTTATCATGTAAGTTTCTATCTCTAATTCTCTATAATATCTATATATCACACACACATATATATGTTTATGTGTTTTATATTAATTAAATTTCACTTACATTTCTAGGGTTCTTCACATCGTCTATAACTTCAATGGGTTGCACTGTGAGAGAAAAACACATTCGTACCAATCGAAGGCCTCGATAATGGTTGGGGATACTGTACTAAAGAGCAAGTGGCCAAGTGGACCGTGCAAATGCAGCTATGAGGCGGCTTGAGACAGAGAATGCAGAAATCAGAGCAAAGATTTAGCATAGTTAATCAATCTGCTTAAAATCTTGGAACAACATAGTTAATCAATCTGCTTCCCCTTTGGATTTCGTAGTAATTTTCTCTCTCTCTTTTCTATTTGAATTGTTAGATAATTGAGAAGCACATAGAGCCCTTGAATATAATCCAGTCAAGTTTCTCTAATAATTCTCTGTTTTAAGTTTTCACCATTTTATTTTTCTATCTCAGTTAGCTTTATCAGCTGAATCAATGTATTTGGTTTATAGAGTCAATATCTATCTTTATTAATTCGTTTGTGGTTAAAATCTCTTAATTAATTAAGTGGGTTTTTCCTCTAATTTTCTAGGCTTACTGATCTTATATCTGGAGTGAGATCAATTGATTTTGGTCCTCATTGACACAGTGTGGAAGAATTATTAATGTAACTTTAATTCAAAAGCATAGTTATTGATGGACAGGGAGGTAAACTCAGTAAGTTCTTATTGGCATGTTCATTTCTTTGTTCCCATTTTATGTATTGATTGATTTTTACTTTTTGGTTCTGCAGACTATAATTTCATACAGCAGGAAGAAATCCCCATGGACTCTTTGGTGGGTTTTTTCAGTTGTTCTGGTATTTGGATTCTTTACTTGTTTTTAAGCTTCAATCGAATCAAATTGCCACCAAAAACAAAAGAAAAACCGCTTTCTTCTATTTTGTCCTTGTTCGAGAAGTATTTCCACATCTGTACATTTTCCTCAACTAGGACATATAACAGTCATTCATTATTATCCTTACCATTATTACTTGATCCACATTTATTTATTTCTTCCATATTGAAACTCTCACCAATTTGTTTTTAATCTTTTCATGCCTCTTTCATATATTGTTTCTCTTGATAATAAAGTTAAGGCATGCATGCTATACTAAACTATCAAACAAACATATGTATATATGGCATTTCTTATCTGAGCTTCATTTTGTTATTGAGATATGAATTTTGATTCTCTATAATGTCAATTCATTTTTATCATGAAATAATGTTTTGATAATTTTCATGGTCTCTATGTTATTATATATGGCATTGTTTACTGCAAAATGAAGTCTACTCAAACTTCCTTCACAACAAATACAAAACTATTTGAAACTTACGCTTTCGATTGAATCTTAGACCTCCACCAACTTGATCGTCACAAATCATTTGATGAAGATGATGTTTCAATGAAACCTATTGTTACCAAGAAAGTAAACACAACTCCAATTAATTCCATTTCATATTCAATAGCAGACTTGCAATTGGCTACAAATAGCTTTAGTGTTGAGGACCTTATTGGTGAGGGATCCATTGGACGCGCGTTTATCGTGCTCAATTTGATGATGACGAGGTATACTACTCATGATGTTTCCTATTTAACGATATTAAAAAAAGATCATTCGTTTCATTCATGATATTTTCATCAGTATTCCAAGCTCAATCCATTCATTGATCTCATGATTTTCCATCTCACCTGATATTTAGGTTCTTGTTGTTAAGAAAATAAAATCATCTGCTCTTCCCACTTCCCAGTCACTTGTCCGAAGATTTTATGAACATGGTCTCGATATATCACTGTTAAGACATCGTAATGTGACAGAGCCGGTAGGGTATTGTTACGAGCATGGACAAAGACTCTGCTTGGTTTATGAGTTCCATAAAATGGTTCTCTGCATGATTTCTTGCACCTTTCGGATGAATACAACAAGCCATTAACATGGAACACCCGTGATGAGATTGCTTTGGGGGATCGCACGTGCACTTGAGTAAGTTGTACATTTCCCTTGCATTGTATGGAGTCATTTCTTTGATGAAACTCATTAGTATGCTTTGGTGCTCATTTATTTGGTTTCGGTATCTACGTGAAGTTTTCTCACCATCTGTTGTCCATAAAAACTTTAAATCACCAACATACTATTAGATATGGAGCTCAATCCTCATCTTTCAATCAACATACTATTAAATATACAAAATTAACTTGCGATTGAAGTTGTTTCTCAATCAAAAGTTTTTCCTCCCACATTACTTGTCCTTAATACATTGTGTATACCAAAGGGCTTATAAAAAGAGTGACTCTCATGTAGGGCTAAGAGTAAAACACGAAAATGACAATGTTTGAGGAGTTATCATGTGTGCTTGATTTTAGCACAAGGAGTTCAAGCTCTTGTACTTTCAAATATTTGAGATTTATTTGATGATTTTCATAGTTGTGTTTGGTTTTGAATTTTTGGTTTTGATTTTAGAGTTTTACGTGTATCGTATATCGACCAATCTATAGGCTACGATGCAATTTGGATGGCCAAATCAAAATTGCTTATTCAAGTGTTGGATAATTCGGATGATCCAACTACACATTTGTTGATCAAAGATGAGGTACAAAATGGCGTGAAGAGGGTGCCAACATTTTGTATCGACAGATCGGGTAATTAGAGAAGGATATAAAGTCGAATCTCAAATCAAGCAATGAATTACGACTATGTTAAAAACTACGAATTTGTTCTTTGATTTTCACCCACTTCGATTTTCTTAAAAAGACTGCTTTCTCATTTCAAGGTATTAAGCACTTCACCTTCCTTTTTTGTTACAACCGATTGCTACTATAATAATTACATTCCTTTTATAAAATTAACATTTTATAAGCCACCTTGTGTCATTGGGCATGTATTTTTATGTGTCGGTCCTATAATTGTAGTTCTTCTATTTTCTAGTAAAACCATAGTTTCTTTCGTTGTAGGATAATGAAGAATTAGCCTTGGTTCGATAAGGTGGTCCTTTGTGAACAAGGATGAAAACACATTAACAAGGTCAGAACATTAATTTGGCATTTTATTTTGGGACTACCTATACTTTTATATAATATTCAATTACCATTGCATGTGTTATCTTCAAGTGTTTGAGGATTTCTTCTTGTTTTAGGATATGGAGCATTCCAAGAAGTTCTTAGGTACAAGATGCATAAATGAAGGTTATCCCTTGAATGAAATTAGTTGACAGTTAATACTATACTAAAACATGATGGATTGTAGGTTCCTTTTGCTTATCCATTCTGTTTTCTAGTTTAAATTTTTTTTTTAATTGCAGGGAGATCTGTCAAATGTGTTCTTCTATTGCCATGAAGTCATCTTTTGATAGAAGAAAGAGATGGTCTTCTTCAAACTGTTTCCAGTTCATCTCAGAGACTTGCATTAGTTACTGACCAAAAAGAAAAGGTGTTGCAGGATTTGAGGAAACATCTCAAAGAAGAGATCAAAGAGTTTAGTGCTGCTTTTTCATGTCGACACAGATTACTCGTGTCTTTTCACATTGAATTCAAATTGAAAATTGAGAATTTGAAGGCACATAGTTCTGTACTGTAGTAAACATTTGTCTAATTTATACTTTACATTCTTATGTTGTTTAAATTTAGGAGATACAAATGTTTTAGATGCCTAATACATACTAATTTTAAATGATGTATATAATAACAGTTATAATAAATACTAATTTTAAATGATGTATATAATATTTTTTATATTTTATTTTATATTGTATTTGTGTTTGTTGAATAAATTTGCATTATTAATTAAATTTTTTTAAATATAAAAAGGCTATAGCGACGGTCATCGAACGTAGCTATAGTGTTCTATAAAAATGATGCCTATAGCGACAGTCGCTGAGCGTCGCTATAGACATCTATACACTATTTTGCCATGACCTATAGCTAGGGTCGGCGACCGGCGCTATAGGTCAAAAGACCGTCGCTATAGGCTTTACCGACGGGTTCTATGGCGACGGTCGGCGACCGTCACTAAAACTTTTAGCGACGGTCTTTTGGCCTATAGCGACGGTCGACGACCGTCGCTATAGGCTGATTTTCTAGTAGTGATAGAGATGATTTGATAGAATAAGAATCTCCATCTGAACCATCCTCTTGTTGCTCGACTCTGACTTCGTCAATGTCCATCGGTATGAGAATACTTTCAGTAGCTTCTGTTGCACTTCTCCTCATTTCTTTCAAGTGGTTGATAAATTGAGCAAGTAAGAGGCTTTATCCATCTATATATCCAAACAACTCAACTACGTTGGAAAATATTTAAAATAAGCAAGAGATTTGTACGACCATAAAAGCGTAGTAGATCCCTTGAAAGTGTCAATCAAGTAAATTAACAAAGAAAACTATTCTAGCAACATATAAAATAAGGTAATCATGACAACATTTTCTTAGTGTATAAACATTACTAAGACAAGGTTTTCAATAAGTGAGTACATTTTTAAAGTTCAATACTGTAATGTGGTTAATCTTGGAAGTGTCGTATGTGTTTATAGTAAATGAACGACTATACAAACAAACAAACATATTTCTCTTCAATTTTGTTCACACTGCATAAGTACGATATTTATTAAGCAGTAGCCATAAGTACAATACTCAGGTCTCTCAAATGTGTATCTATACAAACAACACAATGAATGAGCAACCAAAAGTAGGAAAAAAGGAAAAGTAGTTTAGCAAAGTTAATGTGTAATTATATATAAGTGGGCAAGAGCTGCACTTTCAACTCATCAAATAGATTAATGAGCAAACCTTAACAGGTGCCATGCTAAAACTCGACACATTTTTCTAAAGTAATCGTTTTGCTATATCACTCTTCAGTCCTGATACCATATCCTAAGAAAAGAGCCCAATAAAGGCTATTAATCAACAGGTAGAAAACTAATATCGATATACAGACAGAATTAGGAAAATTACATGCAACTTGGTGCGGAAAGTTGTAGGAGAAATTTTAGACTCTTCAACATCTCTCTCAAGCTTTATAACTGTGTCATTTTGAAACATACAACCATTTGGGATTGCATATATACATCTCTGCATATTCTTTACAACCACACAGCAACTCTAATAAGTATGATAAACATGTTCTTAGTAAACACAAACAAAAGTATCAGGATTATGAACTCAAACTCCGTATATTTTAGCCAATGATGCATATATAAACTTACAGTTAGCATCCATGTTACATTTTCAACTTTGTGTGGGTTTGCCTTGACATAACGATGATTGAATGTACATCCATCATGCATGTCAACGTTGTGATCATCTTTGAGATGCGTAACAAGCGTTGGAATGTCACATGTGATGGAACATTCAGACCCAGCATATGGACAATTGTAAGGACAGAATTGGCAGTGTTGTTCATGCTTGAGCTTGCTGCAGTATCGAAAAATATCATGACAGCCAAGACTCTGGTATCTGCAGGGAAGCTCCAAAGACTCGGCTACTTTCTCCAAAGCCAAACACCTAATATTTCCAAGCTCAAGGCAGCAAGTTGGACAGCAATTGTGCACTCTAATTTTGCAGTCTGAGCATAAAGTGTGGCCATTTGGGCACTGAAGAATATAAATTAATCAAAAAAGGATAGTAAGTTCAGAACTTTTGAAAAAAATAATTAAATCATTAATACATAGCCATAATAAGCATGCTAAATAAAATGCCAAAAGGGGAGAAGGAATAGAGATGCAAATGAGGAAAACTTTGTATCAACTCTCCCAAACACATGCCCAAATTAATTAACTTGATATAACCTTATTATGATGAAAAGATTTATTTGCCTGCATTAGCACCATAAAACTCCTCATTAGCACCATAAAACTCCTCATGGGAATCAAGTATGTAGAAAGGCAATGACCCATCAGCGTCCACTTCAAATTTTGGCTTTTCATCAAAGCTTAAACTAGGTTTTGCCTCTACTGCATTCCCATTTCCTCCAGACCTTACCGCCTGCCATCGAGCAGTTGCACTAAATTATGGAATTAGTGCAAATTCAGCAATAACATCATCAACAATACTATCAGAAAATTATGGAATCAGTTCAAAATTATTACAAGTCCATCAAATACACCCTTAATGTTCTAAACCAGCTGCATACCTGTTAGTTAACCGTTGATGAAAACATACAAAGCTTGACCAGCAGAAAGGACTATTAAAACAGGCCACAAGTTCCTGGAGGCTGGAGGTAACAATGCATCTACTAGCATTGGCCATTTCTTTGTGTAAAATCATGGCTCCTGTTTTTTCTTTGCCAACCAAGACAGTTACTTGGATTTCATAGTCTGATGAATCAAGCACTCTCCATCTCACTAGTTTGCTACTGAGCCCCTACATCCAAATATACCAACATCAGGTAATTAATGCCACTTACTTGCTGGAGCCTGGCTATTGGGTTCAGCACATCCATTGTAAGGAACACGAACAAGACAAAGATCATGAAGCAGAATGCAGTACGCAACCTGGTTGCGTCCATTATGTACTGCATGCATGCTTGAACTAGAAACTAGCCTCCTCATAAACTTGGACAACTAAGCTATGCAGTTTTTACATATATATGTTTCATCAGAAAAACTTCTATATGCATCACATTATTGCTATATATTGGTATTGTTTTAAGTGTTCACTATATTTTACATTTGGATATAAGTATGAAAAAGTAAAGCAAGTGTATCCGCAAGTTTGACTGCTTCGTGGTTCTTCTTATTAAATGGTATTTTAACTGCACGTAGCAATATACTGTTATCAGTTTGAATTAAGTTCCTAACTATACAGAGTGAAGATAAACATAAAATATAGCAGAACCAAGCTAAACACTAGACATCTCCTGAGTGTGGGTGATCAGAAGATTCAATAAGCAGCTCCTTGCTTACCACATCAAGATTAAGAGGCTTCACAGTACATAATGCTTAAGGATCTTCTTCTCACATCTTTTTGGACACATATAGGAAACATGTAATGTAAATACTATAGAACAAAGAGGAACCAAGAAAAAACACAAAACATAATAGAACAGCTTTAAATGCCTACCCCTGATGTATATGGCTTGGTTTCTGAAGGGCCCATCCATCTGGAACTTTCATGAACTTCTCTATTCCATCAAACATATTCACAGAAAATACGTGTGCCCTATCTAACTTGTATCCATTTGTCTTCTCCTTTATGAGCTCTGCTTCCTATAACAGCAACCAACTAAATCAAATAGAAACAAAAGCACTGCACAAGAAACAATTTGATAACCAAAAGATACCCAGAATTTTCTAACAACATAAATGAAAAGAGAAATCTGGAACAACTATCTGGTCAAAAAAATGTATTACAGACATCTAGTCATCAGTGCCTAGTAGATCACGTGCCTCCAGTTTCAACACTGAGATAAATTTGCAACTCAACTGTATCACGATAGTTCAATTCCAATACATGGACAATAGGAATCGAAATAATATGGCTATAAGTTCATATATGCCACCATATCTAATAGAACCTAACTAGAAGTTACTGAGATTAACAGATGCTAGTCATTTGCCAGAATCAATGAATGAATACAACTATACAAGTTTACCAAGTGAACCCAGTTGTAGAAGGTAATTGTTCAATTAAGTTTCACTAGCATCTAACCCTTATATGCAGAAAGTATAAAATAAATTTTGCTGTGAATTTTACATTAAGTACACTCTTAAAATGCCATCCAGACCATCTTAGTCAAGACATTGTTTAGAACTTATACCTCTTCCTCTAATTTACACTGATTATGGGGAGCTAAAACTCAATCACGAATTTACATACTTTTGCCCAAACATTTTTTGTCATATCATTAATAGATGCAGCAAGTTCTGCGGCAGAAGTAGTATTACTTGCATAAAAATAAACATTGAAAGTCAAAAAGTGACAGGACTACAGGAAAGGATACTGAATACAGATATATGCACTGACAATCCCTCAAATCAGACAATAAATCTGAATCAAAGGCCAGAACCTGTTTCGGAATGCTAATTACAGCCCCGTTTTCTTGAGATATTTTCAAATCCGTCACTAATTCGAGCATTGATATTCGGCTGCGAAGCCTTTCGATCGCAACGGGTGAATCGATTATGACGATGCTAGGGTTTTGGGAGGAGAATTCATTCAAGTGCTATTTCCATTTTTTGCCGTACAATTTGTGAATGATGGCATCGAACGGACCTTGTTCGATTAGTGGCTTAGCAGCATTGATCTGAAAGAGGTCGGTACCTTGATTTTGGGTATGACTTACAAGAGATTGAGTTATGAAGCTATGGACTTTCTTCTGCTTGAGACCGTATGTGACGCCCCAAAATAGGTATACATCATCTATTCGAAATACATCGATACGTAGATGTAAACAACTACAACTTTTATTATTACAACAAAAAAATGCGAGTTTGAATATAAATATTATCTTCTAAACAATATCTATATTTCAAATAAATCCTCATCACATTTATTGATATATTATTTTACAAAATGGTGAGGACTACTAAACAACTCTCTCTGTAACTTTCATTCCAAATTCAAACTACGTCTTCGCTATATTCTCGCCTCCCGAGAAAGAAAAAAATTAACAAAAGGAAAAGGGTGAGCTTTCACTACCAAGAAAAGAATATTATACTAAGATAATATACAACAAATTATCGTTAATCTTCAACGAGGAAAAATCTAATAGAATCTGATAGACAATAAATTTTAAATCAATATTCGCAATGAAATAATAATTCATTAGAAGAGTTAAGATAGAATGCAAATTACTATCTTCTATATATGAATTTAAAAGTTCATCGTCGATATTTATCCTCATAACATCAATCAATATATATCCTAATCAAATATTCATCTTCGCACTACAAAGTAAAAGATATTCATCATTAGTCATGCTCATCTAAACACTGCTCATCTTTGCACTACTGGTAAAGATATTAATCGATCGGTCGTATTCATCTCAACACACGCTCATTTTACACTACTGTTTCTGGTAAAGATATTCATCAAGAAATCATTCATCTTTCGACTACTGGCCAAAGATATTCAAGAATATCATCATTTAGGATGAGGATGATGAAAATATTTTTAAAAGCGAATCCAAATGAAACAAAATGACAAGGATTAAGGATTAAGGATTCGTCTTCGTTTTATCCACGTCCAAAAATACCTCAAAATAATCACGATTGGTGTAAAATTCAAGAATGATCAAAACACGTGGATCTGATCAAAGTTAGTATCCAAAATAGATATTTTGACGAAAAGAAAATTTTTCATTTTTCATGAATAGTCTTAGATTTGTGAATAATTATCAGATATCGTGAATAGTCTTAGTATCGTGAATAAGAATCTCACAATTAAAAAGTTCCAAATTTGATAAAAACTTCGGATCAATATTTCAACATAATGATATTGAAGAAATAATATCATTCTGAAAAAAATAATATCCCTTACCTCGAAAAGATTAAGTCTTACAAATTTAATATCTAGATATAGTCTTTGAAGGAACTTCAGACCGTCTAACAATACTCAAAAAGTATACTTCAAATACTCACAAGAATATACGCTCGATAATATAGAGAGAAAACTTCAGTTTACATGTGATTTTCAATTCTAACCCAAGACCCTATTTATAGAAATTCGCTAGAACACAAAAGAAAAAAAAATTTAATTAATAATATATTATATATAAATTTCTTACGCATGCCTAGAATCGATTTGACCATCAAACACATGTTAAAGATGCCCCCAAACATTCCAAAAACGTTTTTCTAACTAAAAATATTTTAAACTTCCAAAATCAATTATTTGAACTTTCGAACTTCAATAATTCACAATAAATAGCCTTTTATCGTAAAATTTGAATCCGCGATTTTTTATAGGAAATTCAATTCTCTACAACTTTGCGTAAGAAAGTTGTTCCAAATTCCAAACAAAAATTGGCCCGAAATTCACAAGCAGACGATTTTACAGTTATAATCAAATTTCACCAAATAATAAATGGGGTCCAATGACATGTTTAACATGTTTTAAAGATTTATTGCAACAAAAATACTCTTCCTCCTCAGATATACTCATATATCCCACATTCGTTGTAACATATCACCATTATTATATTATTAAAATATAATAATATATTTAAATAATTATTTTATCGTAAAAAGATAAAATTTTAATTTTCAACAATTGTCACATTAAAAATTTTCTCCATCTATATCCACATAAAATCAATATTTTTCTCATCATATGAATCAATAATTAATTATTCACAAATAATATTACGAATCACAATATTGACAACCGCGCGCCTCAGTGAAAGAGGGGCTTTTCAATAAGAATTTCTCTTTACTTGGCGCCTTGATTAGGTGACCAAACCTCTCCTGTATGTAACTTTCTAGACATTGCCAATAATGTTATCTAATAATATTATTCAGATAATATGAATTATTGCTTCGATAATGAAAAATACCGTGTAATGACAATTATTGAAACAATGATGAATATAAAATATCAACGCAAAGAATTATTGAATCAATAAAATAAAATATCGAATAATAATTACATGTAACCATTATTGAGTAGTGTCTTTCACGTAAGAATCAATAATTGGTGCAATCTGCCGTGTCTTCTTCGTGTTTTAACCAATTTAGTATTTTAACAAAGATTAATGGTAACAACTACGCTAGTTATTTTTAAACAACTTATATTTATTTTTTTTTTATCCAATCGATTTAGTTATGGGGCCCACACATGGTCATTTTGCAGTCGCATTTAATATTCTCCGATAGTATTTAATATTCCACGACCAAACGAATATTCCCCGACAACAATGAATATTTTATAACCACTTGCTTATTTTGAAATATTTAAATGATCTTACCCTAACTATCCACATTAATCAAATCAACCCTTACTATTTCAAAATAATAAATAGAAAATTAAATTTCATTAATAATAAAATTTGGGATCTTACAAACGTAACCTATACTATGAACCTTCTTGTTTCGACATTGTTTCAGCTCTGCACATAACAGGTTTTGGCCACCTTGGGAGCCACTATCAACCCTTCTTCCCTTTGAACTGGTTGACGACCGATTCTACCCCCTCTGGTTTTGGCCATTTGAACAGGAGAGAGAAATTTAATCGGGTTAATAAACCCTAGTTTTCGTGTAGCATGTTCAGGAGTAGAGACAGAAAGAAGTCTGAGAGATGGAATATGTTTTTAGAGAGAAAAAACTGTTTAGGCTTTTTAATTTCAAGTTATCATTCCCCGAGATTTTTTTTGACCTCCGTGTTTTTGACATAGATAACTTTTTTTAAAAAAAAAACGTTATCTATTTAAAACCAAAAATTGCCCTTATAAATAGATAACATTTTTTCATATATATATACAACGTTTTGTTAAAAAACGTTGTGGAAAAAAATACCACAATGTTTTTTATAAAAAACGTTGTGGTTTAAGTGTTGTCTATTTACTACTTTGTACTAGTGATTACAGAATCACAATAATGACAACCAAGTCGTTCCTAGGAAAGATGAGGCTTTTCGATAAAGATTTCTCCTTACTGGAGCGTAATTAGGTGACCAAACTCTTTTCCTAGACAGAACTTCCTTAGACAATGTCAATAATGCTATCTAATAGTATTATTCAAATAATATGAATTATTGATCTGATAATGGAAAATATTGTGCTGTGACAATTATTGAATCAATAATATAATATATCAACGTAGCAATTATTGAAACAATAAAATAAAATATTAAACAGTAATTACTGTAACAATTATTGAGTAGTGACTTCTTACGTAAGAATCAATAATTTGTGCAATATCGTGTGCTATCTTTATGCAATATTAAAGACATTCTTTATTTTAACCACCAAGTATTCCAACAGTTTTAACGGTAACAACTACGCCGTTATTTATAAAAAACTCATACTTGTCGTTTTCTTCATCCGACAGTTTTCCGTTAGGGGACCCACAAATGGTTGCGCCATCGTACGAATATTCCCCGATAGCAAGAATATTCCACGACCACAATGAATATTTTATAACCACTTGCTTAAAAATATTTACGCATTTTACCCATAACTAACCACATTAATCGAATCAACCACTTATTATTTCAAAATAATAAATAGAGAAAATTTTATTTTATTCATAAAAGTTGGACTCTTACACTGGATATTTTGTATAATGGGTTGTTTGATGGGCCTTATTCCAGTCTATTATATCTTATGCGCATATGATAGATTCCTAGCTAGGCCTAACAGACTTGAGTCACTATCTTGCCAACAAAGGCATATTGCAGTTATCATATCCAATACTAACTCATGTGTAGTACTTACATTTTCTAATATAATCTCTCTATATAATTCTAATTAGGAGTTGTAACTCTATTGAGATGGTGTAGTTGAACTATAAATACAGGTGAAAAACAGAGGTACATGACACACATTCTAGCCTATTAAATACTTGCTTCTCCATTGTTAACCTTTCTTGGAACTTGTTCTTATTTTTACACTGAAAGTATATCTAATTCTTTCTATGCAAGTTCACGTCCAAGTCGATAGTTAAATATGCAGACAAATTCGATCGTTATGCATATTTCGCAGAACTTCTTTTTAATTGGATCGATGTCTTCTTCCGACTGTTTTCGTAATTACTTATGGTCTGAAAGGTATGTATGTATAAGTAAAGTATAAAAGTAAACAAATAAGCCACTAAAACAAAAGAAAACATTAGCATATACAGATCAATTGTTCAACTAAAAGTTTCAGACAGTTTTAAAATAATCTTTCAATTATTAAAGCGAACATTTACTTACGTTGATTTTTTAAAATTTTGTATCACACTAGTCTTGGGCTTGTTTTAACTAGAGCATTTTTGTCATTTGACTAGACAAAATGCACAGCTCACACGTTAGTTATGATCAGTGTTAGTACTTATGACTAATAATTTAAAAGTTATTGAAAAAAGTTAGTGCGGAGCAAGAGAGCAAGGCTCTCGAACGGAGCATAGCAAAGCGACGCACTAGTCCATCAGGGTTGAACCAAAAGTTGGGGTTGCGGGAGTTTCATTTCAGTGCGATCTGAAAGTTTCAAAAGAAGATGGCGTGGGCGCTCGGAGAAGCGCGATGCGTCTTTGATAGTGGCGATAGTGGCGGGCCAAATCACGAACTGAATTTTAATGAGTCGTTTCTTGGAAGGACATTATGAGTATTTGAGTTATAATGTGAAGTAAGGTTGAAATAGAATTAATAGTTATAAATACTCTCTATTGTAATGTAACTGAAATCATCAATAAAACAACAACCGCATGTGGAGTACCCAAATTGAAAAATCACGTAAATCTCTATGTTAATTCTCTATTGTTGTGTGTGATTCTAATTCTAAAAATCAGAATTGGGTATCTTATATTGTCAAACGACAAAAATATTATCATTACACGTAACACGTCACACCTGACACGAAATTTTGAAGAAGAAAAAGCCGACAAAAAATATAATTGACACTAGCTAGACAATATTTTTCAGAAGAAAGTTATTTGTTGGAGGCAATCGATCGAATTGGTGAAGCAAGGAGTTTTTTTACTGGGGTTTAGCTTATGAAAGGCATTTTGGGATTAATAAGCACAAGTGGTTTAATGAGCCTTGTCTCTAGATATCAAGAAATTACTGAATATTTTTCTCTATTCTTACTGGGGTAGTTGCTTCTGGTGTTGGTACGTTTTGATGTTTGATTGTAATTATGTTTTCAGGTTTATCCAAACCTTTTGTATACAACCATATGTACTGAAAAGTTTTTAGTAAAATAATTTTATTTTGTCGAATAAAAAAATAAGCAAGCCAGGTGTCTATAGTAACATTCCCACAATGCATCCAGTTGACCTACACAAGATAATTAAGACAGACGTGCAAGTACCAATTAGTGTAACTGTTAACAATAGGTAAATCACTAATCATCGTGGCATAGGTCTGATTAAGTGTATAATTAATTGTTAATCAGCCCATGGTTTCCAAAAAACAGCATTAGAAAAACCAAAACGATTCCAACAGAAAACTATATATTTAATCAAACAAGATTAATAATTCCTAATATGGATCGTCCTCATTATTTAAAGTGATTAGTTTATAGTTAAGGTGCTTTAATCATGTTTCAAGTGTTTGTTTGTTTTTTTTTATCAAACGGCAAAAGAATTTTATTTATAAAAACATTTATAATCCAAAAGATTTAGATTACAGATAAAAATTACATAAACTCTGAACTATCCAACTAATTGTTAACTACAATATGAAAAACATGACTCCACTTTTTAGAGAGAAACAAAAAACCTCCCTCCTGCATAGCCTCCCCATTGCTCATACCTGATATTATTCCACCAAGCCAAGCTTTCCAAAAAAGACTGCATCTTTTTGACTAAATCATGTTACTGAAAAAATATAGTTAATCATGTTACAAACAAAAGATGCTAAGCATGTGTATGTGACAGTTTCTCAGCCACACATGTGGTTGCGAAGAATTAAATATGGTAGGAGTATATTATATGAGAGAGAAGACTAAAAAGTTCATGTAATGTTTTCTTTTTGAGTTTAACTAATTAATAAACCCATCTCTCAAGGTACCATTATTAATATAAAATGGTTTCATATATATAATAATCATTTGAGTAGTTCTGTGTACACAAATTATGCACAATAAAAAAGAAAAAATAATATTTGAATATTTAACAATTTAACTTACTAATACGATCATATTCAATACATGAGTTTTTTAGTATTCAATATATTAGATAATATTGTGCGCATAATTTGTACACAGAGAATTATTCATAGCGATTTTGATTTTGATTTTGATGATACAATTAAGTATGTTTATCCAAACCCTAGTATTTTTAGCGCTGCTAATGTTTTTTTGACCAAATATTAAGAATTAAAAATGGCCAAGTGTAATAAAATCTCTGTGGCATATAAATTAAACAGAAGTCATAAAGCATCTAATCTTCATAGGAGATAAAGGGAATAAGAGAGACAGAGTAGGCAGCCAAATATATGGGAGATACATAAAATGGTACCAGGTTGTTGGCCATGAATATATAGGGCATGAATCCCCACTCCCACAAGAAAAATATAACAATTAAAAGTGATAACATAGTGGTACAAGGTTGTTTGCCATCAAATGGCTTAATTTTTGTTATTCTTTATCGGATATGATATATAATAAATCAACACGCTTTGACGACTTTGAACATAAACCACCTGCATGATACTATGATGAACGGTCGACCTCCCATTGGTTCGTTAATTGAGACATAATTAAGTTTGGACACCGAATATATATATATATATATATATATATATATATATATATATATTACTACTATTCTTCCAGTAAATTATGAGGATGTTTGATAATTCTTAATAGTTACTTAATAGAGTGATACTTCATCCCCTCTAAAATTAGAGATATATTTTAATTTTGATGTGAAACGATATTAAATCTTAAAATTGGTATGACTCATAAATATTTAGAATAAAATAAATTTTGATTAATAATTTTAGTTATATACTATACAATTATAATTATTGTATCAACATAAATAAATTAACATCAATTTAAAGTTTAATATATCGTCATTTAATCTAAAAAATCAAATTATATTTCTAATTTTAGAACAGAAAAAATATATTTTTATGTAAAAGTCATAAGTTTAAGCAAGTCGTTTGGTAATTAAACTCTTAATGGGAACAAAGCTGTTCGGTCAGTTCATCTTCTCGTTCTTCTTTGGTCAGTTTACTAGCTTTTTTACATATATATTATTGGTATCTCTTTTTAATCTTTTTAATAGTTTAAACTTTTAAATAATTAAATTAATTATTTAACATTGTCTTTGAGTAGGGGTGTAAGCCGAAACCAAGTAGTTCGGTACTCGACTCGAGATTGACTCAAAAATATGATCCAAAGCTCGAATTCGAAGTTGATCCGAGTCGAATCTGATCCATACTCATTTTCTGTTTAATGATACACGAGTCGAATTCGAACATATCAGTGTTCGCTCATATTAGGGTTCGAGTATTTTATTTTTTCTCGAACCATACTCGATACCTGCTCGATGGATATATTTAAATATAGGTCTGATCCATGCTAGTAAGCTAAATATATGATATTTGTATCAATCTTTATAATTTATAAAGTGAAGTATGAAATTGTGTAAAACTGTATTTGAATAAATCAATTAATTGAATGTCAATTTATATTACATTCCTTATAATTTCAAGACATAAATAAAAGTGAAAAAGTTTTATATATAAATATTAGTTAAGTAACCAATTTAGTATGTAGTGGTTTTAGTTTTTAAGTGAAATGGTTCATATTCAAAACTCAATTTGAAAGCTCATGAGTAACTCGCTTTTGTAAACTAAGTCGAAAGACTTCTACGAGTCGAGTAGGTCCGAAATCGAATCTGGTAAGAAAATATAAATCCTTTATTGAATCTGAAATGAATTCGAAATCAATTTTTTCGAATCAATAGAATCTGGCGATTAAGATGTTCGCTGAAATTTGACTCGTTTACACCGCTATCTTTGAGCTTTGAGCATGATATACATTGTTGATAACAACTTAAGTTTTTACATGTATTTTTGTGACCCAATGGCTAATGAAGTGTTTGGGGGTCATATAATTTCAACAAAAAAAATCAACAAGTATAAATAAATAAAATATAATAAAATAATTAAAATAAGAATGCCCAAATACATTTAGAACTTATTCTAATTGAATAATTTAAAACAATAAATTGTACATAATTAAATATATTTACGAAATTTTTTTTTCATTTAAAACATGGATATATTTTAAATTATCCTTTAGATATTTCAAACAGAAATTATTAAACACTTTGTTTTATTCGTTGTTATTGTTTTTCATTCAATTTTATTAAACCCCATAGCTTTGAATTAATTGGATGCTTTAATCATGATCTTTTAAAAAATTCAATTCAACAATTATTTTTTTATCACAAATGAATTGAAGTAGGTTGAACATTAAGCTCATATAATAATTAAAAGATAAAAAGGGGGTGAAACAGAACTAAATATAAATGCATACTATATTGAGGGATTACTTTCAAGAAACTTAGAGGGATGGATATGTAATTCAGTCTACTTTTCTGTCTGATTCCCTCTTACGTTTCTCTCTCATGGACCAAGAAGTCCTTCACCAGATGGTTTTTCCCCAGATGGTTTTTCCCCTCTTACCCCTCTCTCTCTCTCTCTCTCTCTCTCTCATTCATGGACCAAGAAGTCCTTCACCAGATGGTTTTTCCCCTTTATAAACTTCAACTGGCACAATCTATTCTCAGTACAAGACATCAAGTTCTTTTTGCTAGTGGTCTCATCAATTTTTCCTTCTACAGATCTAGTCCAAAATCTTAAATCCGTAACTGCTAAAAACCCACAATTCTCTCTTGGGGTTTTTTGATTAGACAAACTTTTTTCTTTTTCTTCTTTCATGTTCTCTAAATAGATTTGAAAGAGAGAGAGAGATTATGAATGAGAGGGGAAGAGATCTAGCTCTTATTTTGTGTCGGCCCGTCGGCAATCAAGTTGTTGTTTTCTGCTGTGGCACCATCAAGATTCACATGGTAACAAGTGGACCATGGAGTTAGAGATCTAACTTATATCTGTCCAATTAAGCTAGCTTTAAAATGAGAATCTTGATGATGCTGCATCGGCAGCCAATGACTATATCAAGAAGCAAGAAACATGCATCTAACAAGGTTTCTATTGCTTGAAATTCATAGAAGGTAAAATCCTAAAATTTATTCCTCCTTTAATTTCTTTAATTACTTTGCTTATTTTATAGTAGTATGTGTGATTATTATGTGTCTCAATAAATTTTATTCCCATGGCTTGTTTCCTTTAGTCGATTGAGGGAACAATAAACTTATGAGAGCACCTTGTCCGATTTGTCATTTGGTTTATGAATCCCAAAACACAACAAACAAACAATAAAATTTATTTAGAAAGAGAAGAACATGAAGATATAATATATATATATGTGTGTGTGTGTGTGTGTGTGTGTAAGTTTTATGTGGGCTGCAAATTAAGAAAAAGATCCGAATCTATGACAGGAGTTGTTGCAAAACAGATTTTAGATCAGGATATGGTTCAAGGCACATAGTGATAGTAATGCATGCATATGACTGATCAGGCCATATATACTTTACAAAGATTGGTTTCTTAAATGACATATACAAGGAAAAATGAAAATATATCCAATTTGTACAAGGAAATACAAGGAAATGAAAATATATGCTAATTTGGTACTTCCTTCATAACATTTGTGAAATACTTAAGGTTGACCAAACCATTTACACAAGCACAGATATGTATATAGGTGGATTTCAATAGCATCGATCATTTGAAGCTAGCTTCTATTGAAATTTTGATTTATTTCTTCACTCTCTTGGTATATTACTTTTTTGTAAAAGAGTGAAAATATATTTGGTTATCTTCTGCGTAGACATATTCAAAGAGTCAAAAATTCTTGCATTTCAATAGTTGGCTTGTATTAGGGGTATTTACAATATTTGTTACCTCTTGTGCTTAGTGTTTATATATACATAATACATAGCATAAGATATATAATTAGGTTTAAGGCTTCACAACATCTTCTTCTTCAAATTGGTGGAAAAGGAAAGAATCTTCTATGAAACCATGAAGGTCCAAAAGGAAAATAAAGTGTGTACCTGCATAATCCAATATTGCTAATTAATTTTGGTTTGAGAATATATATCAAGCAAATTAAACACGAATTAATTGAAGAGGATGAAAAATACATATTGCTTAGTGCAGTATGCGTAGCAGGAATGGCAATCCTTTTAATTGCATCAGTATAATCTTTATTCAATAAGTTTTTCGAGGCCTGCTTAATAATTGCCTAACACTAGCTTTAACATTATTTTTAATCTCATATATACATATCTATATATACATCTACAATCGACATAAATTTATCCATCCTCATATTTAGCAATATTCATTAATTCGACTTTGCCCTTTCATGGTAGCAATATCCTTGCATATACAACACAGTCATATTTAGCAATATTCATTAATTCGACTTTGCCCTTTCATGGTAGCAAGATCCTTGCATATACAACACTATCAAATCTATTCTATTATTACTATATATAAGAAGCCAAATGCCAAATGGAGAACTTATCTTTGAGTCAATTAGTAAATTGATCTGAGTCGAGTTAATCCTGATTTCATCACATATGTTAATATAATGCATGCATATTTCTAATTATATTAAATTTTTTTGTATTATGTGTTATATTATTTCAATAGTATACATGCATGTATTAGAAAATATATACAATAATTTTGATATACATGCAACTCTTCAATTTGGTGATTAATGTACTATAACCATCAGTATATACTATATTATTAATACTTAAATTATAACATCAAATGACACACCACAATTTTAGTTATAGTATGGGCAATAGCCGTTTTCTTGCACGAATAATCAATTTAGTATATAGTAAATGAACTTAAATTTAAATTGTTGTAGGCCATTGAAGTTGAAAATAATACATCTATTGCACGTGTTGTGGAAAATAAAACTAGCTAATTGTGGAATTTTCGCAATTGCCGTAGGTATAGGTGCTAATTATTAAAAGTCCCATTAGAAAAGCTTTAAATTTTGTTTGTTTACTTGTATCAAAAGTCATTCATGGGGGTTCCACCAGGTAATTTTATAATGGCAATCGAAATTAAGTTTACTAGAAAAACAGCGTAAACATTTGGAGGCGGAGCCCATAATTAATAACTTCAAAAACCACCCTTCCCAAATATAAATTTTTTTATAAAATTATTATTTTTCACAAGTAAAAATTGATATTTTTTATAAATTTTTTTTAATTTAAGTGTAGAACCCAATTACTATTCATGTGAGAAGAATCTTCTGAAACTGTCACTTTTGTTTGTGAAAATATCAATTGTTTTTTAGCTAGTTTATAAAATACAAATTGGAATTGTTTGTACTAAAACTTAGGTTTTTGAATTGATTTTGAATTTTAGAATTCAAAATTTTGAGATATTTCACATAAATTTAATATCGGTTAAATTTAAGAGTGTAAATAGGTTAATAAGTATGATGGAGTCTAATAGGTTAACCTTTTAGGTAACATCCTTGTTGGACCTATCAATAAATTAAAAGGGAAAAAAGGTCAAAATGTATCAATAATTTTGGAATATGGAGCTAGTAATAATTAACCAATAAGTAATAAATTATCATGTGATATGAGGAGTTCCTGGTCTTGCGGCTAGTCAGTCTCCCCACTCCGAATAAGGCTTCCAAAACAGGTTTACGCCTGCAGTCCGTGGCCTTTATGCTTGATGTCAGTGAGAGTCGAACTCAAGACTCTGAGTTTACGGTTGATGCCAAGTTCTCCTCACGTGACAGATCAGACTCATGTGAAACTATCATTTTAACATGTGAAAATATCAGTTTCCTTTCTTTTCTCTCTTTTTTTTCTGACCAAGAACCCTAACCTTCATCTTATTAGATTTGGGGGAGGGCTCTCCATTTGAAAATACCCTCTCATATCTCTTATTTTGATCTAATAAATTATTATCCATTTTGCGGAGTTTATTTTCCCCTTTTGCAGGGCTTGTTTTCTGTATGAGATTCTCTTTTACGAAAAGATTTCGTTGTCATCTCTTGAGAGATTTTATTTTCTTTGTTTATGAGATTTTATTTTCTCCATCTAGGAGACTTTTTTTTGCTCCTGAGACTTTTTCCAGTATATCACGAATGGTTGAAGATAGATTGTTCACTTTTTGATATGATGCTTGTGACGCTCCCAAAATAGGTATACACAACTCATTTTGAGTCGTCAAATGTATGATACAAAATTTAAATACAATCTTCGTTTATACAATACGACAAAACATAGCTGAGAGTTTTAACACGAATATTGTCTCGTAGAAAATATCCAAACTCAAATGGAGTCCTCATTACATTTATTATCACACTATTTTATAAAATAGTGAGGACTACTTTAGCCACCATCTTGGATCATCACTCCATTCCCCGACTAGTCCCAGCTATATTCTCATTTCCTGAAGAGAACAATGAAAGCAAAGGGTGAGATCAATTAGCCCAGTAAAGAATATTATGACTAAGATAATGTAGAATAAATTATCGTTAGCCTTCAACAGTGTTAAACTGATAGAATGCAATAGACAATAAGTTTAACTGTAGCGGAATAAATAATCCATTAAAAGAGTCAAGTAAAGCATGATATCTTCTATCTTCTATGATTTAAGAGTTCATCATTAATATTTTATCATTATAACACAGCTCAATAAATAATCCACGTCATCGAATTATCAATGCACTACGAGCCAAAGATATTCGTTAGTATCACATCCATGAATTATCCATTAACTACGGGCCAATGATATTCATTATTATCACCAATGATCATGATCATGCCAACAACTGTCCATCAATGCACTACGGGCCAGTGATGACTTTTACCACATCATTTGTAACATTACAGGTCATAATTATACCGATACATAGTCATAATCATACCAATCAACAGTCCATCTATGCACTACGGGCCAAAGATGACTTTCATCACAATATAAGCATGAGGATGATGACAATGATATAAAAATTCAATTAAGTAAGAGCAAGGATAAATTTTAAAGATTTATAAATTAATTTATCCAGAGTTCAAAAATGTCCAAATTGTCAACATGATAACTGCTTTGTGGAGTAAAATTCAAGAATAATATTGTATCAAAAATAATTTGGACGGAAAGAAATCCATTTTTGTCATGAATAATATCCTGGGTGAATAGTACCCCGAGAATAGTACCCTGACATGAAAAAATTAAAAATTAACAAGAATGTTCAGAATAATATTTCCGTGAAAAGATACTAGATGAAGCACAAATTTTAAAGATATTCTACTAATTTCAATGAGTATAGAAGAAAAACTTATCAACGTAAGTGTAGAATTAGGAATACGAAACGAAATAATATTACTTACATACTACAGAGTATGGAAGAAAATATTATTTCATATGAATATTGAACAAAAATAATATCCCTTACCTTAGTAGGAGAGTAATTCCGACTGGTATAGCGGAGATATTCTTGAAGAAAACTTATACTGTTTTCTACACTCAAATCTTCCTTAAACTCTAAAGAAATATGCTCAATATTATAGAAGAAGAATTCTCTAATTCTGCTGTGATTTTAAATTCTAAACTAAGCATCTTATTTATAGGAGAATGGTTGGATAATATTTCGAAAATAAAATCACGGACTGTACAGTGGAAAAAAATCACTGACGACGTTCGACGCGAATTCATTAAAATTTATGATTTTTACTATACAGTACTATGCAACATTATGCAGTATTATGCAAATAATAAAATATAATATGTTCTATTTTACATAAAAAAAACTTTATATATATATAAATCTTATATATATATAAGTAAAAAGAAAAACTGAGATAACTTTCTACCGAAAATTTTGAAAAATGAGTAAGTGGGGGTCCATGTAATAAGCAAAATTTACAAGAAATACTTTATGAAATATCCATCTATTTATCTCAATTCACTTGGCTTCACTAAACCCATTTTTAATAATATTTATTCATCATTAATATTATAACTCGCAATATTAACAACCAGATCATTTTCAGGAAAGAGGGGGATTTTCGATAAGGATTTGTCCTTATTGGTGCGCAATTAGGTGACCAAACCCCTTTCCTCTACAGAACTTTCTAGATATGGTCAATAATGCAAATAATAATATGAATAACTTTTTCGTCTCAATTATTGATTTAATAATATAAAATATTGTGGAGATGATACTGTGACAATAATTGAATCAATAATATGAGATACTATGCAGCAATTATTGTGGCAATAATTGAATAAAACTGAGTGACTTCTCACATAAGCATCAATAATCAAAGATACTGTACATTACCGTATGCTATTATGCAACCACGCGTATTATTGTACTGTTATCACCGGGTATTTCATAACGGTAAAAGTTTTGCCGTTATTTTTGTCGTTTTCTAACTTTGACAGTAATTCCGTTGTGGGGTCCACCAATGATTGCGCCGTCATATGAATATTTCCTGATAAAACGAATATTCCCCGACCAAATGAATATTTTATGATAACTTGCTTACTTTGCAAACTTTATAAATATTACCCACAACTATAACATTATAACAAATTCACACCTTATTATTCAAAATAATATTTAGAGAAAATTAATCTTTATTCATAAAAGTTGGGGTCTTATAACCTCCCCTTCTTATGAAATTTCGTTCTCAAAATTGGTGTACGTACCTGGCATGTCGAAGAGTTGAGGATACCATGATTTTATTTAAGATTATAACTCTCAGGTCATTTCCTCAATAACGTGGTTGAAAGTAGTATGCACACAAGCCAATCATGTTTGATGATAAAGCATATACTTTGTAACAATCTTATTCATTTATTAATAAAAAGTATTAATTTATTAAAGGCTTTTAATTATCTACATGATCTTTGTTTTTATAATATGTGATAAACCCATAGTTTTAAGCAATGCTTTTAGAATAATGATGATGATCATTCTAATGAGATCTAAATTCTTTGAAAGCTTAAAACTAAAATAGTTCCCAATCGTTGGATTACTAAATTGGGGATTAGTGAATCCGGATAGATTGGTACATCGTTGCTTGCTCATTGGATGAGGATGATTGATCTCATGATCATTTGTGTGGAGACACTAAAGCAAGTATGTAGGTGCTTATTAGAGAATAAGTTCATTTGAGCGTTGGCTCATTAAGGAATACCTAATGGAGTTTTATTTGCTGTCGATAGGAATTCTGTAGTGATAGTAGTCAAGTAATCCTTGGACTTGAGATCATCATAGTATCTTGTGTATGATGAGTTATACTTTGACTTATTCCTTAAGACCCTTAGGGTATATCAAAGGGTATGCTTGGGTATAATAAGTTATACATGGAGATAATGTATGATCGATAAAGAATCTACCACTTTTAATAAAAGAAGAGAAATGTCCTATGTGATTCGATAAATGACAACCCAAGTAGTCCTTGGCGGCGAATGAAATTAGAAAGGAGTTTCTAATTTGCATTATTTGGAGTTGTGCATTTAAGGATCGAAATACAAATAATTAAATAAAATAAGACTTGACAGTAATTCCATGTCTTATATTTAATTGGGACATTGTATGGTGGAAGGATTGAATTGTACGGTAACTATTTACTCAAAGGTTCTTTAATGATTAATGTTGAAATCTATATTATCTGGAAAGTCGTTGATCACTAGGGAGGCTTATCCCTATTGTAGAATAAATATTATTTAAATAAATTAATTGTTTAATTTATTTATTTAAATAAGATTAGAATTGTTCTAATTGATTTATTCACAACCGGTTTAATATGGAGAACCTAAAGGGTCACACCATAAAAGGAAGAATAATTATTTAAGAAGTTAATGGCATAATCGTAATAATATGTTATGTATATTTAATTTAATCTATGGTGATAGAATAAATTAAATGCTTAATATTTATTATTCAATATTTTAGAAATATTAAATATAAATTAATAAGAGGAGTCTTATTAATATTATTACAATTATTATTATTTTAATTTCTAAAGAGTTTAGAAATTAATTTAATATAAGTACTCTCATTTATTCCTAATAAGATTAGGAGGTTAAATTAATTAAAAGAGTTTAATTAATTATCCCTAATAAGATTAGGGAGCTTAATTAATTAAAAGAATTAATTAATTAAAACCCAATTCCTTAATTGTTAAGGTGGGTTGCCCATTCTATAAATAAGAGGAGTCTTATTATGGGTGGTATGGGTTGTTGACTTTAACAAAGTGCGTAATAATTCTAAATTGTTGGGAGTATGCCTTTTCTATAGAGATAGAAAACTAGGGTTAGCCATAACACCCATCTTCTTGAATTTTATTCTTCCTTGGTGGATCACCTCTAGAAGGCCAAACATTTGGGTGGCTAACGTTGATCAAAGGAAGGAACCAAACCCATGGATTCAAGATTGAACGCGAAAGGATTTGGAGGTGAACTTGTACGAGGAAGCTTCGATCTTCAAGGGTATGATTTATTCTTTATCTTTTCGTTTAATTAATAATTATGCATAAAGGGTGATCCGGGTATATGGTTTGTAAATTTTTTAAACTCTGATTTACCACGCTTCCGCTAATTTTATGCAATTTGATTGCGTCCATGAATATTACAAACCTAACAGTGGTTTCTCCATAAAACTTTGACTTGAGGTATAACCTTTGAGCGTAGAATATGTTCCTTCTTATCCAAGATTTTAACAGGTACCTCTTTATATGTTAAATCTTCAGCTATCTCATCTGGTTCTAATTCAATAATGTGGTTTTGGTCTTCAACATATTTACATGACATAGATATGTGAAAAAAGTTATGAACATGAGACATACATGGTGGTAAGGCGAGTCTATAAGCCACAGTTCTTACTCGATCGAAGATTTCAAATGGGCCAATGAATAGAGGATTGTGATTTTCTCTCTTTCCAAATATTGTAACTCCTTTCCATGGAGAAACACGTAACAACACATGCTCTCCAACATTGAATTCCACGTCTCTTCGATGAAGATCAACATAACTCTTTTGTCGATCTTGTGAGATTTTTATACGTTGCCGGATTATTTGAATCTTTTTCGTAGTCATGCGTACCAATTTTGGTCCCAACAACGTTGCTTCACCCACCTTGTCCCAGCATACTGGAGAACGACACTTGCGTCCATACTGTTAGGTTTGTAATATTCATGAACGCAATCAAATTGCATAAAATAAGCGAAAGCATGGAAAATTAGAGTTTTAAAATTTTACAAACCATATACCCGGATCATCCTTTATGCACAATTATTAATTAAACGAAAAGATAAAGAATAAGAATCATACCATTGAAGATTCGAGCTTCCTCAGGTACAAGTTCACCTCCAATCCTTTTGTGTTCAACTTGAATCCACTGGGTTTGGTTCCTTCCTTTGATCAACGTTAGCCACCCAAGTGTTTGGCCTCTAGAGGTGATCCACCAAGAAAGAATAAAGATTACTGCGTATGCTGTTAAAAAGTTAACAACCACACCACTCTTAATAAGACTCATCTTATTTATAGATGTGGGCAACCCTCCTCAAAAATTAAGGAATTGGGTTTTATTTTAATTAATTAAAATCCTTTAATTAATTAGCCTCCTAATCTTATTAGGAATAAATGAGAGTACTAATATTAAATTAATTTCCAACTTTTTAGAAATTAAAATAATAATAATTGTAATAATATTAATAAGACTCCTCTTATTAATTTATATATTTAATATTTTCAAAATATTAAATAATAAATATTAAGCTATTTAATTTATTCTATCACTATAGATTAAATTAAATACACTTAACATATTATTACGATTATGCCATTAACTTCTTAAATAATTATTCTTCTTTTTATTGTGTGACCCTTTAGGTTCTCCATATTAAACCGGTTGTGAATAAATCAATTAGAATAGTTCTAATCTTATTTAAATAAATAAATTAAATAATTTATTTATTTAAATAAATAATATTTGTTCTACAATAGGGATAAGCCTCCCTAGCGATTAATGAATTTCCAGATAATATAGATTTCAACATTAATCATAAAAGAACCTTTGAGTAAATAGTTACAGTACAATTCAATCATTCCACCATACAATGTCCCAATTAAATATAAGACATGAGATTACTGTCAAGTCTTATTTTATTTAATTATATGTATATTCGACTCTTAAATGCACAACTCCAAATAATGCAAATTAAAAACTCATTTCTAATTCATTCTGCCTTGGCCAAGGACTACTGAGTTGTCATTTATCGAATCACATAGGACATTTCTCTTATTTTACTAGAAGTGGTAGATTCTTTATTGATCATATATTATCTCCATGTACAACTTATTATACCCAAGCATACACTTTGATATACCCTAAGGGTCTTAATTAAAGGATAACTCATCATACACAAGATACTATGATGATCTCAAGTCCGTGGATCACTTGTACTACTATCACTACAGGAATTCCTATTGATAGATAAGTAAAACCCCATTAGGTATTCCTTAGCGAGCCACGTTCAGTGAACTTATTCTCTAATAAGCACCTACATACTTGCTTTAGTGTCTCCACACAAATGATCATGAGATTAATCATCCTAATCCAATGAGCAAGCAACGTATGTACCAATCTATCCGGATTCACTAATCACCAATTTAGTAATCCAACGATTGGGAACTATTTTAGTTTTAAGCTTTCTAAGAATTTAGATTTCATTAGAATGATCATCATCATTATTCTAAAAGCATTGCTTAAAACTATGGGTTTATCACATATTATAAAATAACATCATGTAAATAATTAAAAGTCTTTAATAAATTAATACTTTTTATTAATAAATGGATAAGATTGTTATAAAGTATATGCTTTATCATCAAACATGATTGGCTTGTGTGCATACTACTTTCAATCTCCCACTTGCACTTAAGCCAATCGCCATGGTATCTCATACCCTTCTTCTCTAAGTGACGATTATCCTGTTGTTGGATAAGCTTTAGTTAATGGATATGTAATGTTGTTCTTGAGAGTCCACTATCTCTATAGTGATTTCCCATCTTTCAATGATTTCTATAATCAAATAAAAGTGCCACAACACATGTTTAGATCCAAGATGAGACTTAGGAACTATTCCTAGTTCTGTAATGAACTTTTCATCCAAACAATCAACTTGTAGCTTTATTTATAGTTTTATACTTTGTCTTTATCACAAAACTAGAAACTCTTTCCTGTTTAAAACCTTTCTAATTTCACTGCACCAGCGTTTAAAGTAACGCTTTACCTTAAAGTGTATTTTCTATCGTCTTGGTCTGTCTAAAAAAAAATCGAGTCTGTTAAGCCCTCTAGTTTTAATTCAGACCCACCATGTATATGATCACATCCTTAGTTCTGGTTAAGTACTTTAAGATGTTTTTCACTCACTCATAGTGAACTTCTCCATAATATGACTGATCAACATCAGGTCTCGTACATTTCATTGCATACATGATAGTTACTCATGCGATCTCTCTTTTATGAGTCTGTGAGGACTATTAAAAGAGATACACTCCAGGGCTCATCAACATGAGACATCCCATGGAGTTTGCCATGCTAAATGACTTTAGGATCAAATGAATATACGTTCCTTGGGTTAATCCGAGCATTCTTTTAAATCTATCTATATAGATTTGTATCCCCAATTACGATACTCTTCCCAAATCATTCATAGAGGAATGTTTAGACAACTTTATCTTTACTAATTGTAGCATTGGTATGTCATTCCTTATCCGTAGTATATCAACATATAATACTAGGAATGTCACGACGCTCCCACTGACCCTTTTGTACACACTAGGTTCATTTTTGTTTTTGATAAAATCAAACTCTTTTGATTATCTCATCAAAACGAATGTTCCATATTTGAGAAGTTTGCTTCAATCCATTTCTCCGAGTGTCTACAACTCTTACCTCATCGTATGTAACTGGATCATCATCTTCTATGATGTGTACCTCATTATCATCATCTATGATGAATCCATACCTCCTGTGTATCTTCTTGATCTTGTTCATTTACGATTCAACCAGGGTACAATAGATCTATCTACAGGTTCCTCTTATTTGACTTATAGTATTTTGTGGTTCTTGAACTCTTCAAGATCTATTATCCTCCCACTAGCCCCTTCAATGATAAACACCTTTATCTTAGAAGGTAGCATATTTCGCAACAAACACCTTTTGCTATTTAGAATTATAGAACATATACCTTAAACTTACTTTAGGATATCCCACAAATCTTTACTTGTCAAATCTTGTCCCAAGCTTATCCTTTGAAACCTTTTCACATAAGTTGGACAACCCTTTATCTTAACATACTTAAGATTAGAAATCCTCCCTGTCCATAACTTTTATGGAGTCTTGGGGCTGGATTTTGAGGTTACCTTTTTCGTAGATATGCAGCCATTTCTAGGAAATGGCCCTTAGAGGGATACTGGAATGTCGGTAAAATAATTATGGACCGCACCATGTCCAATAAAGTACGATTTTTCCTTTCAGATACATCAATCAATTATTTCGTATCAGGAGGCGTCCATTGTGAGAAAACCATTTTGAGATGATCTATAAACTTATTGAACAAGTATTTATTCGTTGATCTAATCAAAGAATCTTAATACTTTTCAAATTAGTTTCATTTCTGAATTGTTTGAACCTTTCAAATAATTCATACTTGTATTTCATCAAATACAAACATTCAACTCTTTGAATGATCATCTCCTTTTCTTATACTAGTTTGTTCAATTTGCAAAATTATTTTCACGTAAGTCAAGTATACAAAATCCATTAAGTAATATTCCAATTCTATACAAAATATTATTATTATAAATAGAACAACAATTGTTCTTAAATATAATACCAAAGATTTCATTGTCCAACAATAAAATAGAAATAATGTTTCCAACGAGAACTAGAATACAATAACAACTTATTGACTTAATAGATTTGCCCGCATTTGCGAGCTTAAACTATAAGTTTTTATTGTTAATGCAAAGAACCTTTGCTTCATTTCCCACACATAGGATTACTTATCTTTGTTTAGCTTTCTACTTCTGCTTGGTTCCTTCATAAATCTATATTTATGATAACCAAAGTCGGTATCCAATACCCAAGTAGAACCTTGACTTAAAGAAAAATTTATTTTAAATCATGAACAAAAATGTGTTTGTAACCGAAGCTTCACTAAGCTTCTTCTGGTTAGCTCTGCAAGATGCTTCTCACAGTTTCTTTTCCAGTGTTCTGGCTTATTGCAGTGGAAGCAAACTCATTTGCTATCCGTATAAGTTTTGTTATTATTATCCTTTGTTTTTGCCTTTCTAATTACCTTCTTAGAATTGTTCTTCTTTTTAGAAGATTCTTTGACCCCTACCTGTAAGACTTGGTCTTTCTTGGTTGGAAAGTTACTCTCAACATTTTTCAACATGTTAAGCAAATCAGCGAGGCGGATATCTAGTTTGTTCATATGAAAAAATCACAACAATTATGAAAGGAGTCCGAGAGTGAGTGCAAGATCAAATCTTGGCTCAACGCTCCATCCATGACAAAACCTGTTGTCCTAATTGATCAATCAAATTAATAATGTTAAGGACTTTTATCTGTACTGTAGTGTCATCGGTCATTCTAGATCGGAAGAGCTCCTTAGATATCTGATATCTATCAATCCTACTTTCCTCGCCATTAACTACTTGATGTGCAAGAATATAGTAGGAGCATCCATAGTTTCATGCTGATGGTGAAGCTCGTTACTCATGGATGCGAGCATGATGCATAGAGCCAACTATGCATCATCTTACCACTTTCTAAAAGAAATCTCTTCCTCAGAGGCATTGTCTGCAACCATTGTAGGAAAGACGTATTAAGGACATAAGATAGCTTTTCAGCCATGAGAATTATTCTCAAATTCTTTAACCAATCCGAATAATTCGGTCTTGTTAATTAACATTTAATATATTTCGCAGTGATAATAATTTAGACATTGTAAAATTCTGTAAATGAATTTGTTTTTAACAACATTTTAACATACATTCTTTTATTAATTACAAAAATAATTTAGGTCTTGTTTTAAATTGGTATCTCCCACTATTTTCTTCAAACTATATTACCCTTACTTATATAGTTCGACAAAATCTAATTAAAGATTTGTTAGTGAGAATAAGGATCACATTTCAAATATATATAGCCTTGTGATGACACAACAAACTATATATAAATAAATAGGTAGACAACTCTTGTCAATTACATCAACTATGCAACTCCTTGTATTTTGCCTCTTAGATTATTTTGATCAAGTGGTGGCACATCCGAATTAAAATTATCCAAGTTAAGTCCAACCTAGCACTCCATATATTCAAAAAAGAAAAATATTGTCCTTGTGGTGACACAACAAAACAACATTGTTCAATTTTCTTTATAAGCATCAAATGTGATAAAATTAACATCTCAAAGAATTAAGATAAGCCTTGTGGCGACACAACAAACTTATAATAATTAATTGATACTCTATTCTTTTTATCATGCTAGAAGGCGATGTTCGATATTCCAAATATTTTTGAACGCTTAGGACTTAATATAAAAAATTTAAGGGGTTTGTTATTAATTTATTTCATCTTGTTTAGCGCGCGCGCGCGCGCGCACACACACACACACACACATATATATATATATATATATAAAATACGCTTTATATTAATGAACATGTGAAGCATGTTTGCATAATATATAGTATATATATAGTATAAGCATGCATATATATAATACTATATTCTACTCGGATTGATTATGAACTTTTATTCTAGTTTAGTTCACTAGAGCCACCAAGTGAACCAAAAGGTCAAACCCTAGGGGTGTAAGAATTAATATTTAAATATAACTATTACATTTAAACCCGGGCTCTATTACAAATGGGTCTTCAAGCGCTCCTTGTTCCTTGATCTCCAATTCTTCAAAATTAATTCTAACTATTTCTATTACAAAACTATTTAAAATAAATAGAAACATTGATCAGCAGTCAAAGGGAAGTACATAGGAGGGAGTTAGAATTTACATTAAAAAAAATTAGAGAAGCCGAGGTACGCAGACCACATTTAATAAAACACATACATTCATGCATCCAACTAAAATAAAATCCAATCACATTGATCAGTAGTCCATAATCAATCCCATTAATTATCATACACATCACCATGTGCATCAATAAATAACATTTATCTCATGAATAATAAACATTCAATATATATATTGATATCATTTAATGGGCAAATTTAGTTAGTATAAAATCTAATTTTGAATCAAAATAAACTCCTTTATTTTAATCCAAATTTAAATCAAAATAAACCTCTTTTATTTTAATTTATCCTATTTTGAATAAAATAAACTACTTTATTTTAATCAAAATCTTTAATTAAAATAAACTCATTTATTTTAATTAATTATGAAATCCAATTCTAAGTAAAAAAACTCATTTATTAAAGGAAACATGATTTTCTTTCCTATTCACAAATAAACTCTTTTATTTTGAATAATATGAAATCTTATTCCATATCTAAATAAACTCCTTTATTTAAGGAAACATGGATTCACTTTTCTATTCACAAATAAACTCTTTTATCTTAGAAAATATAGAATCTAATTTCAACTCTAATTAGTTATCATGGAATCCAATCCAACTCTAATTTTGAAAATTTTAAAATTAAAATAAACTTTTATTTTAAAATTAAAATAAACTTTTTATTTTAAGATTAAAATAAACTTTTATTTTAATTATAAAATAATTAAGAATATATATTATATATACATAATATATATATTACGATTTTCCCATATTCATTCATTAAATATATATATATATATATATATATATATATATATATATATATATATATATAATCGCATGCATGTTATCATATATTTCATGTTCTGATTCTTTTGATTTCCGTATACATGACACACACACACACACATATATATATATATATATATATATATATATATATATATAATTTGAACATGCACATGACTTAAGTAACTAAAGTAATCTATAATCATCCGATTCATAGTTGTTATATATATGTTACGTCATTATGATGACTCCAAGTAAATATATAATCCTTTACGATCCAGAATCACCAGGCACGGAAAATCACGCTAATCACGGAAAATCTATTTCGTGATTTTTTAATTTTTTAAATAAATTTATATAACAAATTTAGCCCAATTAAATTATTCTAAACACATATCAATATACATATCAAATTAAAATAATTAATAATTTGCATAAAGGTTTGGCTCTGATGCTATTGTTAGGTTTGTAATATTCATGAATGCAATCAAATTGCATAAAATAAGCGGAAGCATGGAAAATGAGAGTTTTAAAATTTTACAAACCATATACCCGGATCATCTTTTATGCACAATTATTAATTAAACGAAAAGATAAAGAATAAGAATCATACCCTTGAAGATTCGAGCTTCCTCAGGTACAAGTTCACCCCCAATCCTTTTCGCGTTCAACTTGAATCCGCCGGGATTGATTCCTTCCTTTGATCAACGTTAGCCACCCTAGTGTTTGGCCTCTAGAGGTGATCCACCAAGAAAGAATAAAGATTCAATAAGATGGGTGTTTGGCAAAACCCTAGTTTTCTATCTCTCATAGAAAAGGAACGTACTCTCCAACTATTGGAATTGCGTATGTTGTTAAAAAGTCAACAACCACACCACTCATAATAAGACTCCTCTTATTTATAGATGTAAGCAACTCTCCTTAACAATTAAGGAATTGAGTTTTATTTTATTTAATTAAAATCCTTTAATTAATTAGCCTCCTAATCTTATTAGGAATAAATGAGAGTACTAATATTAAATTAATTTCCAACTTTTTAGAAATTAAAATAATAATAATTGTAATAATATTAATAAGACTCCTCTTATTAATTTATATATTTAATATTTTCAAAATATTAAATAATAAATATTAAGCTATTTAATTTATTCTATCACCATAGATTAAATTAAATACACTTAACATATATTATTACGATTATACCATTAACTTCTTAAAATAATTATTCTTCCTTTTTATGGTGTGACCCTTTAGGTTCTCCATATTAAACCGGTTGTGAATAAATTAATTAGAACAGTTCTAATCTTATTTAAATAAATAAATTAAATAATTAATTAATTTAAATAAATAATATTTATTCTACAATAGGGATAAGCCTCCCTAGCGATTAATGACTTTCTAGATAATATAGATTTTAACATTAATCATAAAAGAACCTTTGAGTAAATAGTTACCGTACAATTCAATCCTTCCACCATACAATGTCCCAATTAAATATAAGACATGAAATTACTGTCAAGTCTTATTTTATTTAATTATATGTATATTCGACTCTGAAATGCACAACTCCAAATAATATAAATTAGAAACTCCTTTCTAATTTCATTCTGCCTTGGCCAAGGACTACTGGGTTGTCATTTATCGAATCACATAGGACATTTCTCTTCTTTTACTAGAAGTGGTAGATTCTTTATTGATCATACATTATCTCCAGGTACAACTTATTATACCTAAGCATCCCCTTTGATATACCCTAAGGGTCTTAAAGAATAAGTCAAAGTATAACTCATCATACACAAGATACTATGATGATCTCAAGTCCAAGGATCACTTGTACTACTATCATTACAAGAATTTCTATTGACAGACAAGTAAAACTCCATTAGGTATTCCTTAGCAAGCCACGTTCAGTGAACTTATTCTCTAATAAGTACCTACATACTTGCTTTAGTGTCTCCACACAAATGGTCATGAGATCAATCATCCTCATCCAATGAGCAAGCAACGTATGTACCAATCTATCCGGATTCACTAATCCCCAATTTAGTAATCCAACGATTGGGAACTATTTTAGTTTTAAGCTTTCTAAGAATTTAGATTTCATTAGAATGATCATCATCATTATTCTAAAAGCATTGCTTAAAACTATGGGTTTATCACATATTATAAAACAACATCATGTAGATAATTAAAAGCCTTTAATAAATTAATACTTTTTTTAATAAATGAATAAGATTGTTACAAAGTATATGCTTTATCACCAAACATGATTGGCTTATGTGCATATTACTTTCATATACAACGCCTCGAATGGATCCATGCCGATACTTGCTTGATAACTGTTGTTGTAGGGGAATTCCACTAATGGCAAGAACTTGTCCCAACTTCCTTTGAAGTCAAGGAAATAGAGTCTTAATTGATCTTCAAGAGCTTGAATAGTCTTCTCCGTCTGTTCGTCCTTCTAAGGATGATATGGTGAACTGAATTATAAATCTGTTCCCATAGCTTTCTGCAAATTGACCCAAAAATATGAAGTGAATCTTGGGTCTCGATCAGAAACTATGGATACTGACATACCATGCAGTCTTACAATCTTGTTTATGTATAAACGAGCAAGACGTTCAAGTGAATAAGTTTATCGTATTGGTAAGAAATGAGAAGACTTGGTTAATCTATCAACAATGACACAAATTGCATCTATGCCTTGAGAAAGCTTGGGAAGACCAGTAACGAAATCCATGGTACTGAGCTCCCACTTCTATTCTGGAATTTCAAGTGGTTGCAATGGACCTTTTGGCACTTGATGCTCCGCCTTGACACGTTGACAAGTTACACATCTTGAGATAAACTTCGCTATCTCTCTCCTCATATTGCTCCACCAAAATGTATGTCAAAGATCACGATATATTTTGGTACTCCTAGGATGAATTGTAAACGTTGTGTTGTGAGCCTCCATCATGATTTTATACTTCAAATTAGAGTCGTTAGGAACATAAAGTCTGGAGTTGACTCGAAGTAATCCTTCTTCATCAATTTTTACTTCTGAAATAACACCTTCTTGTACTTTCTTCCTCATACGCATCAGCACCAGGTCCGTAAGTTGGGCAACTTTAACTTTATCGATTAAAGTCGATTCTACTCGTATATTTGCCATCATCACGTGGGTCCCTGGAGTATTTAACTCTATCTCCATCCTTTGTAAGTCATACAAAATGGACCTTTGCGTTGACAATATCACACTTTCATTACGCATCGATGATCTTCTACTCAATGATAAATGACTCTTACGTTAAACTTTTCAAGATGGTATGATCGTAATCTTTTAACAGCTCGAGCCAACGTCGTTACCGCATGTTGAGATCCTTTTGGGTGAAGAAATATTTTAGGTTTTTATGATTTGTATAGATCTCTACTTTCTCCCCATACAGGTAATGCCTCTAGATTTTAAGTGCGAAAACGACAGTTGCCAACTCTAGATCATGTGTAGGATAATTCTTCTCCTATTCTTTTAGTTGTTGTGAGGCATAGGCTATGAATTTCCCATGTTGCATGAGAACACATCCTAAACCTCTGCCTGAAGCATCATTGTAGATGACAAATCCATCCGAACCTGATGGTATTGTCAGAACAGGTGCTGAAATAAGTCTCCTCTTGAGTTCTTGAAAACTCTTCTCACATTCCTCGCTCAAACTGAATTTTGTATCTTTTCGAGTCAGCTAAGTTAACGGAGTGACGATTCGAGAAAACCCTTCCACGAATCTCCGATAATAACCAACTAAGCCCAGAAAGCTACGTACTTTGGTCACTGACTTTGGTTTCTCCTAGCTATGAATTGCTTCAATCTTCATCGGGTCAACAGATATTCCGTGATTTGATATCACGTTCCCAAGGAATGCTACTTCCTCAAGCCATAACTCGAATTTCTTTAACTTGGCATATATCCTGTTTTCACGAAGCTTTTGGGGTATCAGCCTCAAGTGTTGCTCATGATCTTCATAGCTTTTGGAGTATATGAGGATGTCATCAATAAAGACAACCACAAAATGATCCAAATATTCCTTGAATACTCAGTTCATCATATCCATGAAGGCATCAGGAGCATTAGTCAATCCAAAAGACATGATTAGGAATTCTTAATGCCCGTACTGAGTTCTGAAAGCAGTATTTGGAATGTCATCAGTTTTAATCTTTAACTGATGATATTCGGAACGAAGATTGATCCTTGAAAAGAATTTAGCGCCTTATAACGGGTCAAACAGGTCATCAATGCGAGGCAACGAGTATCTATTTTTGACGGTGACAATATTGAACTCCTGATAATTAATACAAAGTCGCATACTCCCATCTTTATTCTTTACGAATAAAATAGGAGCACCCCAAGGAGACATACTAGGACGAATGAAACCGATGTCTAACAATTCCTGCAGTTGGGTTTTTAACTCCTGAAGTTCAATAGTAGCCATTCGATATGGGGCTTTGGAAATGGGTTTTATACCAGGTTCAAGGTCAATACAAAATTCAATTTCATGCTCTGGGGGTAGGCCAAGAAGTTCTTCAGGGAATACATCAGGAAATTTATTAACAATAGAAATATCATTCAAATCTGACGTATTTTTGTTTAAATCCGTGACATGGGCTAAGAAAGCTTGACATCCGTTTTTTAATAAACGAATAACTTTATGGCTTGATATGACAATGATTGACTTTAGTGGTTTGGTTGCTTGAATTCGTATAATAGGTTGGTTAGGAATATGGAAGCTAACAACTTTATGAAAACAATCAATTTTAGCATGATGAGTAGTTAACCAATCAATCCCTAAAATCACATCAAATACAATTATTTTCAAAGAGATACGACCGACAGGTAACGTCAGTGTGCCGATTTGAATCAAAAAAGATTTATAAACTGTAAGACCCCAAATTTTATGAATAAAGATTATTTTTTTCTTGAAATATATTTTTGAATATTATGGTGTGGATTTGATATAATGTTATAGTTATGAGTAATATTTACAAATTTTGCAAAGTAAGCAAGTTGTTATAAAATATTAGATTGGTCGGGGAATATTCGTACGATGGCAAAATCATTGGTCGACCCCACAACGAAAGTATTATCGGAGTTAGAAAATGACATAAATGTCTTTTTATAAAAATAACGACAAAAGTTTTACCGTTAAACTATTTAAATACCCGGTGGTAAAAGTACAGTAAAACGCGTGGTTTCATAGTAGCACACGGTATTAATTATTGATGCTTACGTGAGAAGTTACTCAGTTATAATCAATTATTGCTACAGTAATTGCTGCATAAGATCTCTCATATTATTGATTCAATTATTGTCACAGGATTATCTGCATAATATTTTATATTTTTTAATCAATAATTGAGACGACAAAGTTATTCATATTATTATTTGTAATATTGACGAGGTCTAGAAAGTTCTGTCGAGAAAAGGGGTTTGGTCACCTAATTGCGCGTCAATAGGGAGAAATCCTTATCGGAAAGCCCCCTCTTTCCTGGGAATGATCTGGTTGTTAAATAATGTGAGTTATAATATTAATGATGAATAGATTCGTGTTGATTAAAGATGAAATTGATATTTCCATTGTGTTGGGATTATTAGTGTTAGTGGAAATTGACATTTATTTCGATAATAATTGATTTTTGGAGGTTAAATTGACCAATCGGGTAATTAATCGGATAAATGAGCAATTAATTGCTATTAGTTCACACGCATATAACTATTTGTTCACATGAATGGAACTATTGATTCACATACATCTACTATTAGGGAGGTGGTGCAAGTTTGATAATACTTGTAGGACTAAATTAAAAATGGAGGAAAAGATGAAGGTACTATACTGTAATAATTTGAGCCCCAAAACGTGAAATTATCAAAACTATGTTTTCCTATAAATAAAAGCTCATTCTTCTTTCATTCTCACCAATTCACTAAGACTCACAAGAGCAATTACAGAGAGAAAAGCTATTGAGAGAGAAACTATAGAGAGAAAGAAGAAGATTATTCTGCTATTTCACTATTCTAGTATCCAGTCTTCTTCTGAAGTAATGGATATTATTTTTGTTCAGTATTCATAAGAAATAAAATTTTCTTCCATACTCTGTAGTATGTGAGTAATATTATTTCATTTTATTTTCCTAATTCTACACTCATTCTGTTAAAGTATTGCTTCTATACTCTGTGAAATTAGTAAAATATCATTGATATTTGCGCTTCATCCAGTATCTTTTCATGGAAATATTATTATGAGCATTCTTGATAATTATTGATCTTTTCATGCTGGAATACTATTCACAAGGTACTATTCACAAAGTACTATTCATAAAGCACTAGTCATGGGTACTATTCACAAAGTACTATTCTCAGGTACTATTCACAAAGTACTATTCATGGGTACTATTCACAAAGTACTATTCATGGGATACTATTCACTCGGGTACTATTCATCTGGGGTACTATTCATAACAAAAATTGATTTCTTTTCTGTTCAAATCATTTTGTTACAATATTATTCTTGAATTTTACTCCACAAAGTAGTATTATGTTGACAATTTTGACATTATTGAATTCTAGATAAATTGAATTATAAATCTTTAAAAATTTATCCTTTGATTTCTTTTAATTAAATTCTCATATCATTGTCATCATCCTCATGTTTATATTGTGATGAAAGTCATTTTTGGCTTACATGCATAGATGGATTGTTGATTGGTATGATTATGATTAGGGATTATTCGGTATAATCATGACCGTAATGTTAAAAATGATGTGATAAAAGTCCTCATTGGCCCATAGTGCATTGATGGACAATTGTTGGCATGATTATGAACATTGATGATTACACGAATATCCTTGGTCTCTAGTGCATGGATAATTCGTGGACGTGATACTAATGAATATCCTTGGGCCATAGTGTAGGGATGATTCGATGATGTGGTTTATTTATTAAGCTGAGTCTCAACGATAAAATTGATGATAAACTTTTTAAATCATAGAAGATAGTAGATATCATGCTCTACTTGACTCTTCTAATGGATTGCTTGTTCCGCTGTAGTTAAACTTGATGTTTATTGTATTTTGTCAATTTAACACTGTTGAAGGCTAACGATAATTTATTCTGCATTATCTTAGTCATAATATTTCTTTACTGGGCTAGTTGAGCTCACCCTTTTGCTTTCATTGTTCTCTTCAGGAAATGAGAACATAGCCGGGGCTAGTCGGGGAACGGAGTGATGGTCCGAGATGGTTGTTTTTGTAGTCCTCACTATTTAGTGTGTTAATAAATATAATGAGGATTGAATTTGAGTTTGGATATTGTCTATGAGACAATATTCGTGTAAAAACTCACAGCTCATGTTGTATAATTAAGTTTGTATTTATATTTAGTACCATGTATTTGGCGACCCAAGATGGGTGATGTATACCTATTTTGGGGCGTCACATTTGGTATCAAAGCTTAGGGATATGATCCTTGGCTGAGATGTGAGATTAGAACTAGGAGGGGAGAGTCGGGTAATTCCTTCGCTAGTATGACCTACCTAAGTTTTTTTGGTATTTAATTGGTCGGTCATAATATAAGGATAATATGTGACATGTCAATTAACCCTTGTTTTTTGGCAGTGTTTGAAAATGACATTCGAGAATGTTGAGATAAGAAATGGAGAACATGAGACCGTTGAGTCACCGATGATCAATACCCAGGATAATGTGCATCAGGAAGGTAATAATCCTCAGGTAAACAACAACACCGACCAGATGATGAACGATGGGATGTTTAGAGGCTTTATGCAATTTGTACAACATCAGGTGAGAGAGACTCCTGTTCAAAATGCAGGTGGAAACACTAGCAACTCTCGGATGGTCACTGCTAAGCAGTTTAAGGACTTGGGACCACCGGAGTTTTTAGGAAAGCCAGAACCACTTAAGGCAGAGACGTGGATAAAGTAGATCACCAAGATATTTGATGTCTTGGGATGATCCGAGGAGCAAAAGGTTCCCTTTGCCACCTTCATGTTGAGAGGAGAGGCAGATTACTGGTGGGAATCAGTAAAGCGTACTCAACTTGCCACACTGAAGATGTCTTGGAAGATGTTCTAAGAACTGTTCAACGACAAGTACTTTCGCAAAAGTATTCGTCACATGTAGGAAGTGGAATTCATCAAGTTAGAGCAAAATAACATGATCGTGTCGCAGTAACGAGGCTAAGTTTGCCGAGTTTTCCCGATTTGCATCCCATTTGGTTGATAATGAGGAGCGTATTACGCGGATGTTTCTAAGAGGTTTGAAACCCAAAATACGTCAATACCTCATTTCTCACAAACTGTGTTTGTATTCAGATGTTGTAAATAGGGCTCAGTTATTGGAGCGCGATAATGAGTCAACCTAACCAAGAGAGAGCAGCTGACAAAATGATAATACTAGTGGTAGCAGTCATCAAAGCGGTGACAACAAACATGGAGGTAATCAACATGCCAAAAATGGTAACCACTTCGGTGGTAATCATGGCCAAGACAATAGGAGTGGAAATTTTAAGAAGAGGAGATTCAACAATGATGGAAAGACATCAGCACCAGCACCCGTTGATAAAGAAGGAGAACGACCACCGATCGTATGTTTCAAATGCGGGAGGGAGGGACACATCAGTCCAAACTGCACGATGCAGTCCAAAGAAGGTCACCTAGCTCGATTTTATCGTGCAGTGAAGCCAAGTCCAGTTGGGATGGTGACACCAAATGCGGTCCCAGAGAAGTCAATGTCGGTAGTTCAAGGGAGAGTGTTTGTCGTGACCTCCCAAAAAGCGAGGAACCCGAACGAAGTAATCACGGGTAAGCTAATCATAAACTCTAGCAAAGTTTATACCTTATTTGATACCGGTTCTACCCATTCTTTTATTTCTCCTACTTGCGCTCAACGTTTAAATTTAACTGTGGAGAAATTAGACTTTGACTTCTCCATTGAAACTCCGTTGGGAGAAACCTTCATTACATCAACTATTTATAAGTCTTGTTTGATTCAAATCGGTAACCACACATTACCTGTTGATCTCATCTCTTTGAAAATACTTGCATTTGATGTGATTTTAGGGATTGGTTGGTTAACTACTCATCAAGCTAAAATTGATTATTTTCATAAGGTTGTTAGTTTTCATATTCCTTGTGACAACCTGAGAATTTAGAAAATTTTTAAAATCATAATTGATTGATTTAAGGTTCAATATTAGAACCTAGACAAAAAATAAGTGAATGGATTTGACATTTCTGGAAAGAAATTTTATGGATTTAAATTTTTTTGTGGTGAATTATTTAGAATTAAGTATATAAGTGAATATATTCTGTGAATATGGCCATTTATGTGTTTAGAATGTGGTTAAGGGTAAAGGGTTGACAAGATAACCTATATTAGTGTCAAACCCTAATATTATATTAAGAACTTCAACGTTCAGTTAGAAAATCCCAGCTATGGATAAGAAACCCTAAAATCAGACCGGAAACCCTAATTTTAGTTCCAGAAATTTAAAACCCTAATTCGGTATATTAAAATCCTAATATGGGAATTTAAATGCTATGAATAAAATTATTATGTATTAATTACAAATATAATTAGGGATAGCCCTAATGATTTACTTGAAACCCTAATAATTAGAAAACTTAATTATTAGAAACCCTAATTGTTCTGTTTGAAACCCTAAGGTACAATTATGGACTTAATTGCTAAATTAGCAATTTTAATTAGGAAATGTTAATCCTAATTTGCAAGATTGAACTTATGATTAGGAAATCGTAATATAAATATAGAATCCTAATTATAATTTAGAAATATTAATTTTTCTATTTTGAAAACCAAAATTTAAAAATCTTAGAAATTAAATTGCAAACATTTAAGGGTTAAACCCTAAACCCTAAGGGTTAAACCCTAAGGGTTTGGACAATTGACAAGTATGCCATTAAAATTAAAAGCTAAAAGTCCAAAATACCCTTATTACATTATTGTGACATAAGTTGTAAATCTTGCTATATCTTTGGTTGCTCAACTACCCTAGCTATCCCATGTGACTGAAATCAGCAAATATCAGCTCCTCATGCCAGCCATTACATTGCATACAACATTTATATAGATTAAAGAGAGAGAAATGGCTACTTTATTTCTCATTCTAGCCAAAGCACTTCTCTCTCTAAAATTCGAAAATGGGGTGTGAGGGAGAGTAAGATACAAAGCCAAGATCATGTGTTAGAATAACAAGATCAAGAATCATGAACTCAGAATCAAGGGTGAAGGCTAGAAATGGTATAAAACCCTAATCTTCAAAAATCATATGAGCTCATGTTAATTTTTATTGTTTATTGTTTAAAGTTGGGTAATAAGATGTCATTTAGTGATCTGGGTTGTTAGATCCCAGATCCATAACATCAAAGTGCTCAAAATTGAAGATTTCTTAAATCTGGAAAAATTTTATAACATCGTCTGACAAGCAAATGTCAGACTTCATAGATCAGTGTGTGTTAAAGGTTTTAGTGTTTTAAATATTTGAACTTATAATATGTTATGTGGTCTTTGTTCTTCAACTTGAATCAAGGTTGGATCATGTCTAGATTTCATGTAATAAGCAGTCATACTGCGTTGACCGATCACGAAAATGGGTTTCTGGGCAACCCAGAAACCCAGATCTTGTCTGACAGTGTTTTTGCAGGCCTTGATCTTGCTTGTGGTTTATGTTTTAGGTCATGTTGTTGGTTTGATGTTATATACTGGAGTATGAACTATAAGTACATGCTATTCGATCACCTATATAAACTGTAGAATCAAAGTTATTTGTGGTCAAACATAGGTTGACCAAACTACTCAAGAACATTTCTGGAAAACCCAGAAATGTTCAAGAACACGTTTCTGACAAGCTTTTGACCGGCCTAGATCTTACTGTGATGATGTTGTTATGATTATCTGATGATATAGAGTTGTTCTCTGACATCTCTACTACATGTATGAACCTTTATAGCACATTAATCAAGCCTGGACATCCAGGATTCAACGGTTCAAATAACGTACCTCGACTGTTCTTCAATTTCCGAAAAACCCAGAAATTGAAGAATAGTTGTAAGACCCCAAATTTTATGAATAAAGATTTAATTTTCTCGAAATATTTTTTTCAAAATTATGGTGTGGATTTGAGATAATGTTATAGTTTTGGGGTAATATTTAGAAATTTTGAAAAGTATGCAAGTGGTTATATAATATTCGATTGGTCGAGGAATATTCTTTTTATCGGGGAATATCCGTATGACGAAACAATCGTTGGTGGACCCCACAACGGAATTATTGTCGGAATGAGAAAACGACAGAAATATTTTTATGAAAATAACGGCGAAAGTTTTACCGTTAAAACTGTTGAACTACTCGATAGTAAAAGTACAGTAATGCGATGATGTCTGGCGTGGTTCGCATAGTAGCACACGATATTGATTATTGATGCTTACATGAAAGACACTCGGTTATACTCAATTATTACTCGATAATTCTTTGCGATCATATCTCTCATATTATTGATTCGATTATTGTCACAGTATCATCATCATAATATGATATATTATTAAATCAATAATTGAGACAACAAAGTTATTCATATTATTAAATTACAATATTTACAATGTCTAGAAGTTCTATCAAGGAGAGGTTTGGTCATCTAATTGCGCGCCAATAAGGAGAAATCCTTATCAGAAAGCCCCATCTTTCCTGGGAACGACCTGGTTGTTAAATATTGTGAGTTATAATATTAATGATGAATAAGTTCGTGTTTGATTAAAGATGAAATTGATAGTTCCATTGTGTTGGGATTATTAGTGTTAGTGGAAATCGACATCTATTCCGGTGATAATTGATGTATGGGGGTTATATTGATAAATCGGGTAATTAATCAGATAAATAAGCAATTAATTGCTACTAATTCACATGCTTATATAACTATTTGTTCAAATATGTGTACTATTGAGTCACATTCATTTACTATTAGGGTAGTTGGTGCAAGATTGATAATACTTGCATGACTAAGTTAAAAATGGAGGTATAGATGAAGGTACTATACTGTAATTCGTATTTTTACATGTCTAGAACTATTGATTCACATGATTTACTATTAGGGGAGGTGGTGCAAGTTTGATAATACTTGCAGGACTAAATTAAAAATGAAAGAAAAGTTGAAGGTATTGTACTCTAATATTTCGACCCCCAAAATGTGCAATTATTGAAACTATATTTTCTTATAAATAGAAGCTCATTCTTCCTTCATTTCTCACCAATTCACTAAAGCTATAGATTAATTATTATAGAGAGAAATATTAGAGAGAAAGAAGAAGAGAAGTCTGCTACCTCTCTATTCCAGTATCCAGCTTTATTCTAAGGTAAGGGGTATTATTTCTTTCGTATTCATGAAGAGTGCTTATGTTATTCCATTTCTTATTATTATGTTGGAATAACCTGTCTATGCGAAGTACCGCATACATGGTGAAATTCTTCTGTTATTCCATTCTTTATTATTTTGTTGGAATATCACATGCATGCGGATTACGCTTATACACGATTCCATTCCATTCTTTATTATTACATTGGAATAACTCATTATGCAAGTATTGATCTATCATCACATGCATGATGAATTCTTTGTTATTCCATTCTTTATTATTACATTGTAATATCCTGTTTGTCTTTGTTTACACATGACTGGTTCCATTCTTTATTATTACATTTGAATATCACATGCATGCGGTTTCTGCATGACTTCGTTCCATTCTTTATTATTACATTGAGAATAACTTTTCTGCATGCGGTCTATCGCATACATGTCGAATTCTTCTGTTATTCCATTCGTTATTATTCTGTTGGAATAACCTGTCTATGTGGATTACCGCATGCATGGTGAATGATCCTTTGTATTCATATGAATAGTATTTTCATTCAAAGGGGTTTCTGCTAGGGGCTGTTTCGTAATTTTTCTGACCCTAAAAAATTCTGGAAAAATTTAAAATGATAATTTGATGAGTTTTCTAGATTGTGTCCAAAAATGGCGAAGTTTGGATGTATAGAATAAGAGTTATGGATTTTATGGGAAAATACTATTTTAAAAGTAAACCCTTATAACTCCTTGTGGTTAACTCCAAAATTGGTGAAATTTTTATTGGGAGTACATGTTTATAACAGGAGTATACACTGTAAATTTTGGAATTTTTGGACAAAAGTACAATTTATGATAAATGTCTAAATATTAATGATTTTGACCATATGAAAATAGTAAATGAATTTTAAAAATTAGAAAAATATATGTTCAATATGGGACTATATTACGCTAAATCCCGAAAAAGAAATATTTTTGGGATTGATTTGGTATTTTTCATGAAAATGAACTAGTTATGAGTAAATGAATTAAATATGTTATGTGAAGTAACAAAATTGAAAAATAGGATTTTATGGTTTGAGAATCCTATATAGGGTATATGCAGATTTTTGATGAGGGATTTGATCATTGGTGATGAAATCTTATGAGTATGGCATTTTGAATGATTAAATGCATTATGTGGTAAAGTGTAAATAATTGAAATAAAGTATTTATAAGTTTAAGAGGTGATTAAAATATTGTTATAATATTATATTATGAGTTTATTAAGTGGTTGATAATATTTGGATAAATTTAAAGTTTTTAATATTTATCCTTGTTTTCGTTTGATTAATGCTTATATCATTGTCATCATCCTCATGCTTATATGGTGATGAAAGTTATCTTTGGCTTACGTGCAAAGATGGACTGTTGATTATTGAATTGTATATATTTGGCTTACGTGCAAAGATGGACTGTTAACTATTGGTTTTATAGTTGTATATCTTTGGCTTACGTGCAGAGATGGACTTGGTATGATTATGACCACGGATTATTCGGTATAATCATGACCTGTAATGTTATAAACGATGTGGTAAAAGTCCTTAGTGGCCTGTAGTGCATTGATTGACAGTTTTCAGTATGATTATGACCAGGGATTATTCGGTATAGTCATGACCATTGTTGATTTAATGAATATCCTTGGCCCATAGTGCAGGGATGATTCGATGATGTGGTTTATTTATTTAGCTGAGTCTCAGCGATAAAAATTGATGAAAACATTTTAAATTATAGAAGATAGTAGATATCATACTCTACTTGACTCTTCTAATGGATTGCTTATTCTGCTGTAGTTAAACTTGATGTCTATTGTATTTTATCATTTTAACATTGTTGAAGACTAATGATAATTTATTCTGCATTATCTTAGTCATAATATTTCTTACTAGGCTAGTTGAGTTCACCCTTTTGCTTTCATTGTTCTCTTCAGGAAATGAGAACGTAGCCGGGACTAGTCGGAGAACGGAGTGATGGTCCGAGATGGTGTCATAGTAGGCCTCACTATTCTATAAAATAGTATGATAATAAATGTAATGAGGACTCCATTGAGTGTGTATATTGTCTAGATGACAATATTTGTATTAAAACTCACATCATATGTTTTATCGTATTTTACACGACAGTTGTATAATTAAGTTTTTATTTGTATTTTGTACCATGTATTTGGCGACTCAAGATGGGTGATGTATACCTATTTTGGGGGCGTCACAATAGTGTCTGACAAGTTTTGTGTGGCTTGAATCTCACTGTTGTGATGCGTTTTAGCCTTGAACTAAGTTGGAATATGTTGTATTACATGAGTACTACATGTTTAACACCATTACAAGCCCAGAAAGCAACAAGAACAAAAAATTAAAACCAGTCAAACCTCCTACGTTAGCCTCTGACATGAGTTTCTGGGTTTTGGCCAAGAACACCAATAGCCATGGTTTTGTCACTAAAGCCACCTTTAGCGACACTTAATTTCAGAAAATGAATTAATTTATTAAATAAATAGAAAAAAATAGTTTTTAATTATGAAAAATACAAAATAAATTTCTATAAATTATTTTAAAGTCCAAAAATAGGTTTTTAATTATTCTGAATATATTTTATAAATATTTAATATTTTTGGAATAATAATGGTATTTAATTTATTTAATTATAATATTAAATAAATTATTTAAAAATGATTTTAATACATGAAAAATCATGAAAAATTATATTATGGTATAAGAAGATATTTTAAGTTATTTTTAATGACTTTTAATATTTTATGATGAATTTCATTAATAAACTAATATTAATGGTGATTAATTTATTTAAATAATATATTAAAAAATTATGGAAAAATAGAATAAATGTTTTAAAAATCATATAAAAATAATTTAAGGTTAGAAAAATATTTGAAGTTATAAAATATAACTTTTGATATTTTGTCATGAAAATATTAATATTTTAATATTAATGTCAATTTTTGGATAATGGATTTAAAGGTTTAAAAATCATATAAATATGATTTTAAGGTATTAAAACTACTTTGTAATATTATAAATATATTATAATATTATGTTATGATTTTCATTAATATTTAATATTAAATAAATATTAATGATAAGAGAATAATGTTGTATTTATATTATATAAATACGATATAAGTGATTGAAAAATTATGATAAATGGTAATAATTATCTGAAAATTATTACGAGCTTATGAAAAATATTTTTGACTGATAATAAATTATATAAAATATATGTGAACCAGTTTAAACCAAGTCTTAGTGATTTTAGACTCGAGATTTATCCGACTAGACCGTCAGGATCTCATATTTGTTTTGGTTTCGACTCATAATGAAATAGTTTGACTTGATACCGAGTCTTAGGTAGTTTGTGGATTGATAGGATTATGTATTATGTATTTAGGTTATTCTATGATTATATATAATAACATTATAATGTGATGATAGTATTTTAATTTGTATATCGATATTATTTATATATTAGGTCTTCAGTCAAAGCTTAATAAATTATAATGTAATGATAATCGTAGAAACGAATGCAAGTTTCTTATGCTTATTTTTTGTGCAAGTTTTTCTTAACTCGATCTCGAGTTGTTTCATTCAAATATACTTGTGGTTAATCATTGCTGATTGCCATGTCTATGAATTGTTTAATTGCACTCTGTGTGTATTGCATGTATTCATCAGGTATGAAAGGCTGATCACCTTCATTACCATTCGATCCAGATATATTTGCTCATGTTCAATGTTCGTTCAGTTATAAAAATTTGTTCATGCTAATTCACAACTATATTGTTGAATTATAGCCAACTTATTATTTAAATTCTTTCAATCATGATATATCCTTAAATAAACTTATACTTGCTGGGCAAACTTATGCTCACCCTTACTATATCATGATAAACATTGCAGATTAAGACGAATACGTCGGATACAGGAAAGGACAAAGCCAAGTTCAGCTTAAGACTATGTGTGCAGCTAGTTTTGTAACATTAATGTATAATGATAACATTGTATGATAGATATGATTTTGATTCAGGTATTATGTGAAGGTTTTCGACCTTGGGGAAAATGTGTAAGTTTAATGTATAAACAATTTATGTTTATATCTTCCGCAATAGTTATAGAAATAGTATACCAGATCCGTGGTGATTTGGGACCCGGATTTGGGGCTATCACAGTTGGTATTAAAGCTGTTGGTTATGAACCTTAGGTAGGAATACCTGAGACTAATAACCGCAGTAATTAGGATAAGATCTAACTCACATACAGTTAGTTGGTCGGTAAGATTCAAAGACGAATCTCGGCGAGTTGTAAAGATACGGAGTTCCCAAACTCTGATAATAAAATTGAACAGTGAATAGATAAAGTCTAAAAGACTAAAAGTACAAGGATAGGAAATCGTAAAACAAAACGATCATAATATAGAAATGAATCTTAATATATACGATGAGATCTCTCCGTGATCGGATAAGGTTATGGCAGTTAGAAGAATGAATCAAATGATTGAAAAGTTTACAGCAAGATTGCTGTGTGTTATTTGTACTATGAATTGGTACAGATTCAGGAAAGGATTATGAATACGAGTTGAATGAAATTCGTATTGAGAAGGGAATTACGATTAAGTGGGGATTATGAAATATTTATGTCGTGCTATTTGCTATATGCATGTTAAGAGGATGATTCCTTTCTCATGTGTATAACAGATAGATAGGTTATAGGTAGAGGATACAAGGTTAAGTACAAGTTCTTAAAACTCATACTTATGTTACGTTTGTGACTCATAGTTATATGAAATGTTTATGAACCCCTTAGCGAATGGACGCTAAAGGTCTGACTAGGACAAGTTCTTAAACTCATATGATTGTGGAAAGTTCCTGAACTCATGAGTTTGATTTGACGAACTGGGAATTGTCATGTGTGATTGAAGAATTGAGGATAATAGGAATAGATAGACTGTTTAAGCAAATGATTATTAGTGGAGACATAGGTTTTCCAAAACTCCTAGCTATTCTAGACTTCGAAATTTTGACATCAAGCTAAATATGCATTATGTACTTTTGAATATATATATATATATATATATATATATATATTTAATGATTTTTAAACGGTTTAAAGCATAGTTTATGCTACTTATTTCGGCTAGACGATAATGATTTGAAATATAAAAATATATTTTTATTTATCACTTATGTACCATATAACCTGGTGCAGAGATGATAAAAAGTTGATAGAGTTATAAATACAGGAATACTTAGTGTGAATTCGATCTAAAAATCATTGTTCCACTATTGTATGAAGTGTTATGACAAAGTCATACAATGACGGCATCCTCAAACGGACTGTTAATACAGTACGACATCATGACATCATTCTCAAAAATATTTTCAAAAATTTAATTTGCCAACGACGTTTGGCTATACACATTCGTATATCGATTGAAATTGATTATTGATATGAGTCTACGCTATTCGATTCAGCTAGACTAATGTTTATGAAAACTCTAATTGTTCATTGAAAAAAAAATTTCCCGAACCAAATTATTTTGGTGCGGAATCCAATAAGACTGAGGTAAAAATTTTGTGCCTATGGCAGTGACGAGAAACAGATAAAACCAATATTACTGGGCCAGTACTGGGTATACCGGGCTAATCACCCTCTATGTCTTTAGGGTAAGACGGTTTGCGGAAGAATTTCCATAAAACCTTTGGAAAAATGAAAAATCATAGTCTATATGACTCCTCAGCACAATTTGAAAATTTTTACTCTTGTGAGTGGTGTATTGGGTAACATGTGATGATGTGTATGAATGGTGTAAGCAGTATGGTGTAAGGTGTAAGGTGAATTTCGGGGACGAAATTCTTAGAAGAAGGGGTGAATGTGACAACCCGAGAATTTAGAAATTTTTTAAAATCATATTTGATTGATTTAAGGTTCAATATTATAACCTAGACAGAAAATAAGTGAATGGATTTGACATTTCTGGAAAGAAATTTTATGAATTTAAAATTTTTTGTGGTGAATTATTCAGGATTAAGTATGTAAGTGAATATGTTCTGTGAGTATGGTAATTTACGTGTTCAGAATGTGGTTAAGGGTCAAGGGTTGACCAGATAACCTATATCAGTGTCAAAACCGTAATATTATATTAAGAACGTCAACGTTCAGTTAGAAAACCCTAGCTATGGATAAAAAACCCTAAAATCGGACCGGAAACCCTAATTTTAGTTTTGGGAATTTAAAACCCTAATTCGGTATATTAAAATCCTAATCTGGGAATTTAAATGCTATGAATAAGGTTTTTGTGTATTAATTATATATCTAATTAGGGATAACCCTAATTATTTACTTGAAACCCTAATAATTAGAAAACCTAATTATTAGAAACCCTAATTGTTCCGTTTGAAACCCTAAGGTACAGTTATGGACTTAATTGCTAAATTAGCAATTTTAATTAGGAAATGTTAATCCTAATTAGCAAGATTGAACTTATGATTAGGAAATCTTAAATATAGAATCCTAATTATAATTTAGAAATATTAAATTTTCTATTTTGAATACCGAAATTCAGAAATCTTAGAAATTAAATTTCAAAAATTTAAGGGTTAAACCCTAAACCCTAAGGGTTAAGCCTTAAACCACAAGGGTTTGGAAAATTGACAAGTATGCCATTACAATTAAAAGCCAAAAGTCTAAAATACCCTTATTGCATTATTGTGATATAACTTTTAAATCTTGCTATATCTTTGGTTTCTCAACTACCCTAGCTATCCCATGTGACTGAAATAAGCAAATATCAGCTCCTCATGCCAGCCATTACATTACATATAACATTTATATAGATTAAAGAAAGAGAAATGGCTACTTTATTTCTCATTCTAGCTAAAGCACTTCTCTCTCTAAAATTTGAAAATGGGTAGTGAGAGAGAGTAAGATACAAAGCCAAGATCATGTGTTAGAATAACAAGATCAAGAATCATGAAGTCAAAATCAAGGGTCAAGGCTAGAAATGGTATAAAACCCTAATCTTCAAAAATCATATGAGCTCATGTTAAATGTTATTGTTTATTGTTTAAAGTTGGATAATAAGATGCCATTTAGTGATTTGGGTTGTTAGATCCCAGATCCATAACATCAAAGTGCTCAAAATTGAAGATTTCTTAAATCTGGAAAAATTTTATAACATCGTCCGACAAGCAAATGTCAGACTTCATAGATCTGTGTGTGTTAAATGTTTTAGTGTTTTAAATGTTTGAACTTGTAGTATGTTATGTGGTCTTTGTTCTGCAACTTGAATCAGGGTTGGAACATGTCTAGATTTCATGTTATAAGCAGTCAAACTGCGTTGACCGATCACGAAAATGGGTTTCTGGGCAACCCAGAAACCCAGATCTTATCTGATAGCATTTTTGCAAGCCTTGATATTGCTTGTGGTTTATGTTTTAGGTAATGTTGTTGGTTTGATGTTGTATACTGGAGTATGAACTACAAGTACATGCTATTAGATCACCTATATAAACTGTAGAATTAAAGTTATTTGTGGTCAAACATAGGTTGACCAAACTGCTCAAGAACATTTCTGGAAAACCCAGAAATGTTCAAGAACACGTTTCTGACAAGCTTTTGACCGGCCTAGATCTTACTGTGATGATGTTGTTATGATTATCTGATGATATAAAGTTGTTCTCTGACATCTCTACTACATGTATGAACCTTTATAACACATTAATCAAGCCTGGACATCCAGGATTCAAGGGTTAAAATAAGGTACCTCGACTATTCTTCAATTTCTGAAAAACCTAGAAATTGAAGAAAAGTGTCTGACAAGTTTTGTGTGGCTTAAATCTCACTGTTGTGATGTGTTTTAGCCCTGAACTAAATTAGAATATGTAGTATTACATGAGTACTACATGTTTAACACCATTACAAGCCCAGAAAGTAACAAGAACATAAAATTAAAATCGGTCAAACCTCCTACCTTAGCCTCTGATATGAGTTTCTGGGTTTTGGCCAAGAACACCAATAACCACAGTTTTGTCACTAAAGCCACCTTTAACGACACTTAATTTTAGAAAATGAATTAATTTATTAAATAAATAGAAAAATAGTTTTTAATTATGAAAAATACAAAATAAATTTCTAAAAATTATTTTAAAGTCCAAAAATAGGTTTTTAATTATTCTGAATATATTTCATAAATATTTAATATTTTTGGAATAATAATGGTATTTAATTTATTTAATTATAATATTAAATAAATTATTTAAAAATGATTTTAATACATGAAAATCCATGAAAAATTATATTATGGTATAAGAAGATATTTTAAGTTATTTTTAATGAGTTTTAATATTTTATGATTAATTTAGTTAATAAACTAATATTAATGGTGATTAATTTATTTAATTAATATATTAAATAAATTATGGAAAAATAGAATAAATGTTTTAAAAATTATATAAAAATAATTTAAGGGTTAGAAAAATATTTGAAGTTATAAAATATAACTTTTGATATTTTGTCATGAAAATATTAATATTTTAATATTAATGTCAATTTTTGGATAATGAATTTAAAGGTTTAAAAATCATATTAAGGTATTAAAAATACTTTGTAATATTATAAATATATTATAATATTATGTCATGATTTTTATTAATATTTAATATTAAATAAATATTAATGATAAGAGAATAATGTGGTATTTATATTATATAAAAACGATATAAGTGATTGAAAAATTATGATAAATGGTAATAATTATCTGAAAATTATTACGAGCTTATGAAAAATATTTTTGACTGATAATAAATTATCTGAAATATCTGTGAACCAGTTTAGACCGAGTCTTAGTGATTTTTGACTCGAGATATATCCGACTAGATCATCGGGATGTCAGATTTGTGTTGGTTTCGACTCAGACTGAAATAGTTTGACTTGATACCGTGTCTTAGGTAGTTTGTGGATTGATAGGGTTATGTGTTATGTGTTTAGGTTATTCTATGATTATACATAATAGTATTATACTGTGATGATATTATTCTAATTTGTATATAGATATTATTTATATATTAGGTTTTCAGTTAAAGCTTAATAAATTGCGTAACAATAATCGACCGAACATGCAAGTCTCTTATGCTTATTTATTGTGCAAGTTTTTCTTAACTCGACCTTGAGTTGTTTCATTCAAATATACTTGTGGTTAATCATTGATGATTGCCATGTCTATGAATTGTTTAATTGCACTCTATGCGTATTGAATATATTCATCAGGTATGAAAGGTTGATCACCTTCATTACCATTCGGTCCAGATATATTTGTTTATATTCAATGTTCTTTCAGTTATAAAAATTTGTTCATGCTAATTCACAACTATATTATTGAATTATAGTCAGCTTATTATTCAAATTCTTTCAATTATGATATATCCTTAAATAAAACTATACTTGATGGGCAAACTTATACTCATCCTTGCTATATCATGATAAACATTGCAGATTAAGACGAATACGTCAGATACAGGAAAGGACAAAGCCAAGTTCAACTTGGGACTATGCGTGCAGCTAGTTTTGTAACATTAATGTATAATGATAACATTGTATGATAGATAGGATTTTGATTCAGGTATTATGTGAAGGTTTTCGACCTTGTGGAAAAGTGTGTAAGTTTAATGTATAAACAATTTACGTTTATATCTTCCGCAATAGTTATAGAAATAGTATACCAGATCCGTGGTGATTTAGGACCCGGATTTAGGGCTATCACATTCCTAACCAACCTATTATGCAGATTCAAGCAACCAAACCACTAAAGTCAATCACTATCATATCAAGCCATAAAGCTATTCGTTTATTGAAAAACGAATGTCATGATTTCTTAGCCCATGTCACGGATTTAAACAAAAATACGTCAGATTTGAATGATATTTCTATTGTTAATAAATTTCCTGACGTATTCCCCGAAGAACTTCCTGGCCTACCCCCGAAGCATGAAATCGAGTTTGGTATTGACCTTGAACCTGATACAAAACCCATTTCCAAAGCCCCATATCGAATGGATCCTATTGAAATTCAGGAGTTAAAAACCCAACTACAGGTTCGTCCTAGTACGTCTCCTTGGGATGCTCTTGTTCTATTTGTGAAAAAGAAAGATGGAAGTATGCGACTTTATATTGACTATTGGGAGTTAAAACATGTCACCATCAAAAATAGGTACCCGTTGCCTCGTATTTATGACCTTTTTGACCAGTTGCAAGGTGTCAAATTCTTTTCAAAGATCGATCTTCATTCCGGATATCATCAATTAAATATTAAAATCGATGACATTCCAATGACTGCTTTCAGAACTCGGTATGGGCATTACGAATTCCTAGTTATGTCTTTTGGATTAACTAATGCTCCTGCTGCCTTCATGGATATGATGAACCGATTATTCAAGGAATATTTAGATCATTTTGTGGTTGTCTTTATTGATGACATCCTCATATACTCCAAAAGCCGTGAAGATCATGAACAACAATTGAGGCTGATACTCCAAAAGCTTCGTGAAAACAAGCTATATGCCAAGTTAAAGAAATGCGAGTTTTGGCTTGAGGAAGTAGCATTCCTTGGGAATATAATATCAAATCACGGAATATCTGTTGACTCGGCAAAAATTGAAGCAATTCAAAGCTGGGAGCAACCTAAGTCAGTGACCGAAGTACGTAGCTTTTTGGGCTTAGCTATTTATTATTGGAGATTCGTGGAAGGATTTTCTCGAATCACTACTCTTTTAACGCAACTGACTTGAAAAGATACAAAATTTGGTTGGAGCGAGGAATGTGAGAAGAGTTTTCAAGAACTCAAGAGGAGGCTCATTTCAGCACCTGTTCTGACAATACCATCTGGTTCGGAGGGATTTTTCATCTTCAGTGATGCTTCAGGTAGAGGGTTAGGATGTGTTATCATGCAATATGGGAAAGTCATAGCCTATGCCTCACGACAACTTAAAAAATACGAGAGGAATTATCCTACTCATGATCTAGAGTTGACAGCTATCATTTTCGCACTTAAAATCTGGAGGCATTACCTGTATGGGGAGAAAGTGGAGATCTATACGAATCATAAAAGCCTCAAATATTTCTTCACCTAAAAGTAACTCAACATGCAACAATGATGTTGGCTCGAGCTGTTGAAAGATTACGATTATACTATTCAATACCATCCTGGAAAAGCGAACGTAGTAGCTGACACATTGAGTAGAAGATCATAAGCGGGTATGAGTGCGATATTGTCAATGCAAAGGCCCATTTTGTATGACTTACAAATGATGGAGATAGAGTTAAAGACTCTAGGGACCCACGTGATGATTTCAAATAAACGAGTAGAACCGACTTTAATCAATAAAGTTAAAGCTGCTCAAGCTACAGACCCGAAGCTGATGCGAATGAGGAAGAAAGTACAAGAAGGTGCTATCCCGGAGCAGAATCGATGAAGAAGGAATACTTCGAGTCAACTTCAGACTTTGTGTTCCTAACGACCCTGATTTAAAGTATAAGATCACAATGGAAGCGCACAACACACCATTTTTAATCCATCTTGTGAGTACCAAAATGAATCGTGATCTTTGACATACATTTTGGTGGAGCAATATGAAAAGAGAGATCACGGAGTTTATCTCAAGGTGTTTCACATGTCAACAAGTCAAGGCGGAGCATCAAGTGCCAAAAGATCCATTGCAACCACTTAAAATTCCAGAATGGAAGTGGGAGCACATTACCATGGACTTTGTTACTGGTCTTCCCAAGGTTTCTCAAGGTGTAGATGCGATTTGGGTCATTGTTGATAGATTGACCAAGTTTGCTCATTTCTTACCTATACGAGAAACTTATTCACTTGAACGTCTTGCTCGTATTTACATAAATGAGATTTTAAGACTGCATGGTATGCCAGTATCCATTGTTTCAAATCGAGACCCAAGATTCACTTCACGATTTTGGGTTAGTTTGCAAAAAGCTATGTGCACAGATTTACGATTTAGTTCGGCATATCATCCTCAAACGGATGGGCAGTCGGAGAGGACTATTAAAACTTTTGAAGATCTATTAAGACTCCATGTCCTTGACTTCAAAGGAAGTTGGGATAAGTTCTTGCCATTGGTGGAGTTTTCCTACCACAACAGTTATCAAGCAAGTATTGGCATGGCTCCATTCGAGGTGTTGTATGGATGCAGGTGTCGTTCTCCAGTATACTGGGATGAGGTGGGTGAAGCAACGTTGTTGGGACCGAAATTGGTACACATGACAACGAAAAAGATATAAATGATCTGATAATGTATAAAAACCTCACAAGATTGACAAAAGAGTTATTCTGATCTTCCTCGAAAAGATGTAGAATTCAATGTTGGAGAGCATGTGTTATTACGTGTTGCTCCATGGAAAGGAGTTATAAGATTTGGAAAGAGAGGAAAGCTCAATCCTCGACGGAGTAGAAACTTTGGCCCATAGACTCGCCTTACCGCTAAGTATGTCTCGTGTTCATAACGTTTTTCACATATCTATGTTACGTAAATATATGAAATATCTTAACCACATTATTGAATTAGAACCGGACGAGATAGCGAAAGATTTAACGTATGAAGAGGTACCTATTAAAATCTTGGATAAGAAGGATCATATTCTATGCTCTAAGGTTACTCCTCAAGTTAAAGTTTTGTGGAGAAACCACAATGTTGAGGAAATGACATGGGAGTTAGAATCTGAAATGAAGTCAAGGTATCCTCACCTCTTCGACATACCAGGTACGTACCCTAATTTCGAGGATGAGATTTTATAAGAAGGGGAGGTTGTAAGACCCCAACTTTTATGAATAAAGATTATTTTTTTCTCGAAATATATTTTTGAATATTATGGTGTGGATTTGATATAATGTTATAGTTGTGGGTAATATTTCAAATTTAACAAAGTAAGCAAGTTGTTATAAAATATTCGATTGGTCGGGGAATATTCGTTTTAACAGGGAATATTCATACGATTGAAAAATCATTGGTGGACCCCACAACGGAAGTATTGTCGAAGTTAGAAAACGACAAAAATGTCTTTTTATAAAAATAAAGGCAAAAGTTTTACCGTTAAACTGTTTAAATACCCGGTGGAAAAAGTACAGTAATACGCGTGGTTGCATAATAGCACACGGTATCGATTATTGATGCTTACGTGAGAAGTCACTCAGTTTTACTCAATTATTGCTACAGTAATTGCTGCATAATATCTCTCATATTATTGATTCAATTATTGTCATAATATCATCTGCATAATATTTTATATTTTTAAATCAATAATTGAGACGAGAAAGTTATTCATATTATTATTTGCAATATTGACGATGTCTAGAAAGTTCTATCGAGGAAAGGGGTTTGGTCACCTAATTGCGCGCCAATAGGGAGAAATCCTTATCGGAAAGCCCCTCTTTCACAGGAATGATCTGGTTTGTTAAATCATGAGTTATAATATTAATGATGAATAAGTTCGTGTTGATTAAAGATGAAATTGATATTTCCATTGTGTTGAGATTATTAGCGTTAGTGGAAATTGACATTTATTTTGATAATAATTAATTTCTGGAGGTTAAATTTACCAATTGGGTAATTAATCGGATAAATGAGAAACTAATTGCTATTAGTTCACATTCATATTACTATTTGTTCACATGAATGGAACTATTGATTCACATGCATGTCTAAATTAAAAATGGAGGGAAAGATGAAGGTATTATACTGTAATAATTCGAGCCCCAAAATGTGCAATTATCGAAACTATGTTTTCCTATAAATAAGAGCTCATTCTTCTACATTCTCACCAATTCACTAAGACTCACAAGAGCAATTATAGAGAGAGAATCTATAGAGAGAGAAAATATAGAGAGAAAGAAGAAGAGTATTTTGTTACTTCACTATTCCAGTATTCAGTCTTCTTCTAAGGTTAGGGATGTTATTTTTGTTCAGTATTCATAAGAAATAATATTTTCTTCCATACTTTGTCGTATTGAGTAATATTATTTCGTTTCAATTCCTAATTCTACACTCATTCAGTTAAAGTATTGCTTCTATACTCCGTGAAATTAGTAGAATATCCTTGATATTTGCGCTTCATCCAGTATCTTTTCATAGAAATATAATTCTGAGTATTCTTGATAATTATTAATCTTTTCATGCTGGAATACTATTCACAGGGTACTATTCACAAAGTACTATTCACGGATACTATTCACAAAGTACTATTCTTGAGTACTATTCATAAAGTACTATTCACGAAGTACTATTTATGGGGTACTATTCACTCGGGTACTATTCACCCAGGGTACTATTTATAACAAAAATTGATTTCTTTTCTGTTCAAATCATTTTTGTTACAATATTATTCTTGAATTTTGCTCCACAAAGCAGTATCATGTTGACAATCTGGACATTATTGAATTTTGAATAAATTGAATTATAAATCTTTAAAAATTTATCTTTTGCTTTCTTTTAATTGAATTCTTATATCATTGTCATCATCCTCATGCTTATATTGTGATGAAAGTCATCATTGGCTTACGTGCATAGATGGATTATTGATTGGTATGATTATGACCAGGGATTATTCGGTAAAATCATGATCGTAATGTTAAAAAATGATGTGATAAAAGTCCTCATTGGCCCGTAGTGCATTGATGGACAGTTGTTGGCATGATCATGTCCATTGATGATTACACAAATATCCTTGGCCCCTAGTGCATGGATAATTCGTGGACATGATACTAATGAATATTCTTGGCCCATAGTACAGGGATGATTCAATGATGTAGTTTATTTATTAAGCTGAGTCTCAGCGATAAAATTGATGATATACTTTTTAAATCATAGAAGATAGTAGATATCATGCTCTACTTGACTCTTCTAATGAATTGCTTGTTCTGCTGTAGTTAAACTTTATGTTTATTGTATTTTATCAGTTTAACACTGTTGAAGACTAACGATAATTTATTCTGCATTATCTGAGTCATAATATTTCTTTACTGGGCTAGTTGAGCTCACCCTTTTTCTTTCATTGTTCTCTTTAGGAAATGAGAACGTAGTCGGGACTAGTCTGGGAACGGAGTGATGGTCCGAGATGGTTATTTTAGTAGTCCTCACTATTCAGTGTGATAATAAATATAATGAGGATTGAATTTGAGTTTGGATATTGTCTATGATACAATATTCGTGTAAAAACTCTCAGCTCATGTTGTATAGTTAAGTTTGTATTTGTATTTAGTACCATGTATTTGGCGACCCAAGATGGGTGATGTATTCCTATTTTGGGGGCGTCACATTAACAGTGGATGTAATGAAGGTTTTTCCCAACGAAGTTTCAACAGATAAGTTAAAGTCTAATTTCTCTGGAGTAAATCTGAACATTGAGCGTAAGTAGGAGAAATAAAAGAATGGGTAGAACCGGTATCAAATAAGGTATAAACTTCGCAGGAGTTTATGATTAGCTTACCCATGATAACTTCTTTCGGGTTCCTCACTTTTTGAGAGGTCATGACAAACGCTCTCTGTTGAACTACCGACTTTGACTTTTCTGGGACGATATTTGGTGTCACCATCCCAGGTGGACTTTTCTTCACTACATAAAAAAATCGAGCTAGGTGACCTTCTATTCCATAATTGTAACACGCTTTGGGTTGCTGCGTACAGTTTGGACAGATGTGTCTCTCCCCTTCGCATTTGTAGCATACGACCAGTGGTCGTTCTCCTTCCTTGAAAATGAGTGCTGGTGCTGCTGTCTTTCCATCATTGTTGAATCTCCTCTTCTTGAAATTTCCACTTTTATTATCTTGGCCAGGATTACTACTGAAGTGGTTACCATTTCTGGCATGTTGATTTCCTCTACGTTTGTTGTCACCACTTCGATGACTGCTACCACTGGTATTATCGCTTTGTCGGCTGCTATCTCTTGGTTGGGTTGACTCATTATCACGCTCCAATAACTAAGTCCTATTTACAACATCTGAATACAAGAAAAGTTTATGAGAAATGAGGTATTTATGTATTTCGGGTTTCAAACCTCTTAGAAACCTTCGTGTCATATGCTCCTCATTATCTACCAAATGGGATGCAAACCGAGATACCTCCATAAACTTAGCCTCGTATTGAGAAATGGTCATATTGTTTTGCTCCAACTTGATGAATTCTACCTCCTTCATGTGACGAATACTTTCGGGAAAGTATTTGTCGTTGATTAATTCTTTGAACTTCTCCCAAGAAATCTTTAGTGCGGTAGGTTGAGTACGTTTTATAGATTTCCACAAATGATCTGCCTCTCCTCGCAACATGAAGGTGGCAAAGGGAACCTTTTGCTCTTCGGAGCATCCCAAGACATCAAATAACTTGGTGATTTGCTTAATCCACGTCTCTGCCTTAAGTGGTTCTCGCTTTCACAAAAACTCCAGTGGTCCCAACTCCTTGAATTGCTTAACGGTGACCATCCGTGAGTTGCTAATGTTTCCACCTGCACTTTGAACACGAGTCTCTCTCGCCTGATGTTGCATGAATTGCAAAAAGCATATGAAAATCACATCGTTCATCATTTAGTTGGTGTTGTTGTGTACATGAGGATTATTACCTACCTGATGCACATTATCTTGGTTATTGATCATCGGTGACTCAACAGTCTCATGTGCTCCGTTGCTTATCTCAACATTTTTAGATGCATTTTTAAACACTGCCACAAAACAAGGGTTAATTGATATTCCATATATTATCCCTATATTCTGACCGACCAATTAAATAACAAATAAACTTAGGTAGGTCATACTAGCGAAGGATTTACCCGTCTCTCCCCTCCTAGTTCTAGCTTCAAATCTCAACTAGGGATCATATCCCTAAGCTCTGATACCAACTATGACGCCCCTAAAATAGGTATACATGATAAGTGGATTTTATATCCACGAATCGATATCCATTTCAAGCTTAATAGTTGTTAAATTCTTGCTTTCATGTTCATTTTTACTTGTTTATCGTTATTTTATGTGTAGGATGGTTGGTGTGGCAAGTAGCGAAGAGAGGGAGTCATTTGAAGCAATATTGGAGCAAGTGTAAAGATTTAGAAAAGTCAGGAAGCAGAAGGTACCCCTGCCAGGGTGGGCCTATTTAGTTCTTACACCCCCGCCGGGGCGGGGTTCCAACATTTAGGAGACAGAAGCCTAGCCCGCCGGGGTGGGCCTTTTATGAGCTTATACCCCCGCCGGGGCGGGGGGTCCCGAAGTTTGGCAATCCTGGCTTGTTTGAAACTCTGATGAAACTTGGACTTTGAACATTTGGATAGTGCTTGGACTCTATTTAACATGGGAAGTCGACTAAAAACTGGTGTGTTGGATTTATAGTGACCAACTAACAACAAATTGGAGAAGACACAGAGCAATTATCAGAGATTAAGCACAGAAATTCATATTGAGCATTGGAGTGAAGATTTTAAAGAACTTTCATATCGATTGCGGATTAAGGCTAACGTGAAGGGTGTTCTGCATTATTCTTCTTCTTAGTCTTATATTTATAATTGAAAAGATGTTCTCTTTAATTTATTCAGTATTTAATTCATTGATGATGAACTAATTTACTTTTTAGGCTTATGATGGATCCTTAAGTGAAACGATGATTATGTAACTTTGATTTCCAGTTAGTTAAGCTATTATCCAGTTTATCTATATTAATTAGAGCTTGAATTTATGAATTGCCTGATCAACAGTTCTTTGTGGATTTGTATGAATTCGAGAGAGGAAGTACGGATCTAGACTTAGTTAATATAACATTTGTTCTTGAATTTTGTGAATGAACATAATCTTGATGAATGTTAAGGTAGAGATACGCTTGACATCGCATGTAATCGGATAGAGAACTTAATTTTAAAACTTCTTTAATTATAATTCACATAGAGATATAGTGAGTTAGTTGATTAAGGTGTTTAACTTATTTCTATCTAATTTTTGGATTTAAGTTAATACAGTATTAGTGCATCGAGAGGTGACTAGTGCTACATTCGTGTTCTTGATTAATAAATTGAGATAGTGAATTGAACTGGAATAAAAGTGTAAAAATCAGAGTGAAGCGTAGGGTGAAATCGTAAGCCTAATTCTCCAATAATTGTTTGAAATTTCAGTTTTTAATATTTGTGATTGGTTTGTGATCTTATATTTAATAATAATTTAGTTTTTATAATTTTACTCATTGATTTGGATATTTTAATAAAATTAGGATTAATAAGAAATTGATAATTGTGAGGTTAAAAATTCTTACTAAATTGTCTCTGTGGGAACGATACTCTACTTACTATTATATTACTTGTTGACCACGTATACTTGCGTGTTGTGCGTAATTAGATTTTACCCAACAAGTTTTTGGCACCGTTGCTGTGGATAATCTAAGTATAGATTTTAATATTCTACGATATCAGTTTAATTAGTCCAGTTTTACTTAAATATTTTTTATTTTTGTTTTGTTCGTCTTATTTTAGGTTTTTGAAGTGGTTTATGCAAATGCGTTCCAAAAATCCAGACTTGCTTTCTTTTGAGGACGACATAGAGAAACGATTTTAGAGGTTAAGTAAGTGGATCAAGGAAACAAGGGAAGAATTCAAAAATTCTGAAAAAGAAGTGGCAATGGCTGCTGAAGATCAGAAAGCGTTGAGAGATTTTGCTACACCCAAGGTGACTGAGATGCAGTCAAGTATCACCAGGCCCGCGATAGCTGCAAATACATTTGAAATCAAGCCTAGGACAATTCAAAAGATTCAAAATTCAGTTCAGTTTGGGGAATTAGCAAATGATGATCCGAATGAACATTTAGTCAGCTTTCTGGAAATTTGTGACACCTTCAGGTACAATGGGGTGTCGGATGACGCGGTGAGACTTTGCTTGTTCCCATTTACTCTATGGGATAAGGCGAAGAGTTGGGTACATTCTCTACCGTTTGGATCGATAACTACTTGGGAAGACCTCGCTCAGAAATTTCTTGCAAAATTCTTTCCACCAATGAAAATTGTAAAAATGAGGAATGAGATAACGATGTTTGAACAACAACACGGGGAGTCATTATATGAGGCATGGGAAGGATACAAAGAGTTGCTCAGAAAATGCCCACATAATGGATTGCCTAAGTGGTTGCAGATGAACACATTTTACAATGGATTGAACGGAAATCTCAGAACTAGTATTGATGCAGCTTCGGGTGGAGCTTTTATGGCTAAAAGTTATGAGGAGGCTTATGAATTGATAGAGACTATGGCAGCTAAAAATTACCAGTGGCCCATAGTAAGAATGACACAAGCAAAGGCATCTGGAGTGTTAGAAGTAGATGGTATGACGGCTATACAAGCGCAAATTTCAGCACTTTCAAAGAAGTTAGATGCCATGACAGGGGCACAGGTACAACAGGTTGCAATTATTTATGAATTATGCGCGGGTGAGCATCCTACAGATCAATGCACAATCAACCCAGCGTCAGTGCAATTTATGGGTAGCTACAATAGAATTCCACAGAATTCCTATCAGAATGCTTACAATCAGGGGAATAGGAATCATCCTAACTTTTCGTGGAGTAACAATCAGCATCAATAAGCTCCACGACCATCGTTTCCCCCAGGATTCCAGAATCATCAACAACCAACTCAACATCAATAGAGGAAGTCAGATTTAGAGGAATTATTGACAAAGTACATAACAAGCAATGAGGCGGCTATGAAAAATTAAGCAATGGAAATGAAATCGCAAGAGATGGCCATCAAGAATCTAGAGAATCAGATGGGACAAATTGCTTTAGCATTGAACAACAGATAATAAGGGACTCTACCGAGTGACACCGAAAGAAATTTGAAGGGTAATCACGAGCAATGTCAAGCAATTATGTTGAGAAGTAGAAGACATCTTGAGGGTAAGGAAACAGAAAATTTGGCTACAAAGGAGGTTGAGACTGATAGTGAAAATATAGTGGTAGAGGTTAAGCAGGGGGAAGAAAAACAAGTGGAAAAGAGCAAAACAGTTAACAAACCAATTGTCTATCCTCCCCCACCTTTTCAGCAAAGAGTTCAAAAACAGAAACTAGATAAGCAGTTTGCAAATTTTTTGGAGGTTTTTAAGAAACTTCAGATTAACATCCCGTTCGCAGAAGCCCTAGAGCAGATGCTGAGTTATGCAAAATTCTTGAAAGGGATTCTGTCCAGGAAAAAGAAGTTGGAAGATTTTGAGACAGTGGCATTAACAGAGGAGTGTAGTGCGATGTTACACCGAAAGTTGCCACCAAAGTTGAAAGATCTAGGAAGTTTCACTACTCCATGCACGATTGGGAATATGGCGTTCAACAAATGTTTGTGTGATTTGGGGGCAAGTGTGAACCTTATGCTGTTATCAGTTTATATAGAATTATGTTTGCCCGCTCCAAAGCCTACGAACATCTAATTGCAGTTGGCGGATAGGTCAGTTACGTACCCGAGAGGAATTGTAGAGGACATATTGGTCAAGGTTGACAAGTTTATATTTCCCGCGGATTTCATCATTTTGGATTTTGAGGAGGATAAGAACATCTCGATTATCCTAGGGAGACCTTTCTTGGCTACAGGTAGGACGCTCATCGACGTACAAAAAGGTGAATTAACTATGAGGGTCCAAGATCAAGAAGTAAAATTTAATGTTTTCAAGGCCATAAAATTCCTTACGGATGAAGAAGAATGTTTCTGGATGGATATTATTAAGCAGATAATCAGCGAAGACATAGGCAAGAGTTTGGTTAACGATCTATTGGAAACGACACTATTGGGGGATGAAGAGTTAGATGATCCAGAATTTGTAGACTACTTGCAGATGCTAGACTCCTTACCACGAGTTAGCGGATTTAAAACACCCTTTGAACCATTGCACACGGAGGAGAAAGCCACAACAAGGATGAAACCGTCATTAGAGGAGCCACCGACTCTTGAACTTAAGCCACTCCCTAAACACCTCAGGTATGTGTATTTAGGAAATTCTAATTCTTTAACTATTATTATTTCTGCTGCACTTAACGAATTGCATGAAGAAAAGTTGCTGAGAGTGCCGAGGGACCACAAATTGGCTATAGGATGGACAATCGCGGATATCAAGGGAATCAGCCCATCTTTTTGCATGCATATAATTCTAATGGTAGACGATGCGAAACCGACAATAGAGCAACAGAGACGGCTCAACCCTATCATGAAAGAAGTAGTCAAGAAAAAAATACTGAAATGGTTGGATGCGGGTATCATCTACCCGATTTCAGACAGTAAGTGGGTCAGTCCAGTTCAGTGTGTTCCAAAAAAAGGGAGGATTGACCATGGTTTAGAATGAAGACAACGAGCTAATTCTGACAAGGACAGTGACTGGTTGGAGGGTTTGCACGGACTACAGGAATTTGAATAAGGCGACCCGCAAAGATCACTTCCCTTTGCCCTTTATCGATCAAATGTTGGACAGATTAGCGGGACATGAGTACTACTACTTATTAGATGGATATTCGGGTTATAATTAGATCTTCATCGCTCTTGAGGATCAAGAGAAGACTATGTTTGCGTGCCCATATGTCACATTCACATTCAGGACAATGTCATTCAGTTTGTGTAATGCAACCGCTGGAGCGCTACCTTCTAGCGGTGTTTGATGGCTATCTTCTCAGACATGGTAGAGAAAAATGTGGAAGTCTTCATGGATGACTTCTCTGTCTATGGGGATAATTTTGATGCGTGTTTGGAAAATTTGGTAATGGTCCTACAAAGATGCATAGACACGAATTTGGTCCTGAACTGGGAAAAGTGCCACTTTATGGTGGAAGAAGGTATAATTTTGGGGCACAAAGTCTCGACTCGAGGATTAGAGGTTGATATATCTAAGCTGGAAAAAATTGAAAAGCTAACTCCACCGAGTTCAGTTAAGGGAATTAGAAGTTTTTTGGGACATGCTGGGTTCTACAGGAGATTCATAAAGGACTTCTCTAAAATTGCAAAACCTCTGTGTAGTCTTTTAGAGAAGGATTCGGTTTTCAAGTTTGATAAGTAGTGTAAAGTCGCATTCAAGCTATTGAAGAAGAAGTTGACTACAGCTCCCATGATCGTCGCACCAGATTGGAATATGCCTTTCGAGCTAATGTATGATGCAAGCGACTATATAGTTGGGGCCGTTTTGGGTTAACGCCGAGAGAAGGTATTTCATGCCATATATTATGCAATTAAGACACTCACAGAGACTCAATTGAACTACACAACTACGGAAAAAGAATTACTTGCAGTGGTGTATGCGTTCGATAAATTTCGGGCATACTTGATCGGGACTAAGGTAGTAGTTTATATAGATCACTCAGCCATTCGGTACTTACTTTCAAAAAAAGATGCTAAGCCACGCCTTATTAGATGGATTCTCCTTTTACAAGAGTTTGATTTAGAAATAAAGGATAGAAAGGGGACGGAGAACCAAGTCGCCGATCATTAGTCTAGGCTGAAAAATCAGAGTACAAAGGAAGAGGACAAGTGTGAAATCAACGAGTCATTCCCGGATGAACAATTATTTGGGATAAATACTGAATTCCCATGGTACGCGAACTTCGCGAATTATCTAGTGAGCACCATTCTTCCTCCTAATCTAACACAACAACAAAAAAAGAAGTTTCTTTATGACGTCAAATGGTACATATGGGATGAGCCTTACCTATTCAAACAGTGCGCCGACAAGATGATTAGAAGGTGTGTGCCCCACAGTGAAGTAAAGAACATATTGCATGAGTGTCATTCATCTGCATATGGGGGACATTATGGTAGTGAGCGAACAACGGCAAAAGTGCTTCAAGCCGTGTTTTATTGGCCTACATTGTTCAAGGACGCCCACCAGTTTGTTAAAAGTTGTGATAGATGTCAACGGGTGGGCAACATATCAAAAAGGAATGAGATGTCGCTACAAAAAATTTTGGAAGTTGAAATTTTTGACGTTTGGGGCATAGATTTTATGGGGCCATTTCCATCATCATTCGGTAATCAGTACATTTTTCTTGTGGTGGACTATGTCTCGAAGTGGGTTAAAGCAGTAGCACTCCCGACTAACGATGCCAAAGTGGTTCTCAAATTCTTGCAGAAGAACATTTTTACGAGGTTTGGCATGCCGAGAGCAATTATAAGTGATGAAGGTAGTCACTTCTGCAACAAATAGTTTACAGCTCTATTGGCAAAGTATGGGGTCAACCATAAGGTGGCAACAGCTTATCATCCCCAAACAAGTGGGCAAGCTAAGATTTTGAATAGGGAAGTAAAGAGAATCTTAAAAAAGGTGGTAAACCCAAATCGAAAGGATTGGTCGCTCAGGTTGGATGATGCACTATGGGCCTACCGAACTGCGTACAAAACACCAATTGGTATGTCACCATATCAATTGGTCTATGGTAAAGCATGCCACCTACCAGTTGAGCTGCAGCACAAGGGCTATTGGGCGATTCAGAAACTTAACTTCGATCAAGCAGCTGTGGGGGAAAAGTGACTACTACAATTAAATGAGCTCAAAGAATTTCGATTTCAAGCCTACGAGAACTCTAAGATTTACAAGGAAAAGGTCAAGAGATGGCACGACCAAAAAATCATGCAAAGAACGTTTGAGCCAGGGCAATCAGTTCTATTGTTCAAATCACGGTTGAGGTTGTTCCCAGGCAAGCTTAAGTCAAGATGGTCGGGGCCATTCACCATCAAAAGTGTTTTCTTATATGGCGTCGTTGAATTCTACAGTAGAAACCCATTGGAGACTTTTAAAGTCAACGGTCAACGATTGAAGCATTATTGGGGTGGCAAATCCAACATGGATGTCATCGCGATCACATTATCCGATATACCATAAATAGGGAGTAGTCAGGCTGAACGACTTAAAATCAAGCGCTAATTGGGAGGCAACCCAATCGTACTTTTATTTTTCATATTTTTAATCATAACTATTAGATTATAGTTTAGCATAATTAATAATTTGTAATAGGTGCATTAAGTAGTTATTCTATTGTATGAGTCTTGTTAATCTCTCAACCATGCTCAAAATGATCAACAATCTACTCACATATATGTTTCATGACTTTCAGGATGTGAAACTATTCATTAAGTGGAATAACATGAAGGAAAGAAGAGCAGAGAATACCAACTAATAGTGAGCATGCCCGTCGGGGATGGTATCTTATGCCTTGCACCCCCCGCCGGTGCGGGGTTCCTAAGCTTGTTACCCCCCGCCGGGGCGGGGGTCTTGGATGTGACAAACATGCTCGGTAGTTACTTCTGCTTTAATTCCACTTCCCACTTCCCCCACTTCTTCATTACACTTCTACTTCTTCCTCACATACTAATCCAAGTCCCATCAATTCTCTCCCACATTCTAGCAACTTCAATTCTATCTTCCTACTTCTTTAACACATCCAATCCACTACCCCATTACTTCACACCACCAACTTACACCACACCACAATCCCTATATATTCACACCCTCACAACCTAATTTCCTCACAACCTTTCAACTACATCTCACAAGGCTACGAATTAGGGCTTTCATTGCAGCAAGTGTATAACAACTGCAGCTAAGTGCTTTGTGTTATATTCCTAGTACCATAATAGAGAAAATCTTTAAGTTTTGTGGAGGATAAACTTCTGCGCACACCAAGTGTTTGATAATTCATGTGAACCAAGTTTGGGGGGAAATATTTGGGTTATAGACCACTCAATTCCATGGCTTTTCAATGCACATCCAAACGAAAATGGGGAGAAAGTTCAAGGCTCGCACAACCGACACAGACCTTTGATCGTCGTAAATTCGTAAGTGCCGCCGCCACTGATCGATACGACTATATGATGACAAAAGCTCTTACACCAGAGCGGGGGTTGGCACCGGATCATGTCGATGGTGAAATGATGCAACCAATTTATCAGAAAGGGTGGAACAAGTTCACTGAGGAACCTGAGCCAGCTGTTGTCAACGCAGTCAAAGAGTTTTATGCCAACGCCGAAGATAAAGCCCCCTTCAATGCTTATGTGCGGGGTCGATTAGTCTCATTCAGTACCGATGCCATCAACACCTATTATAAGTTATGAGTGCCTCGATAGTGCCAATATGCCCACCTACATGATTTTGATCCGGACTATGAGGCTATACTCAAAGAAATGACTAAGTCGAGAACAACATGGATCAAGGGTCGGAAAGGAGGCACGGTTTTTCATACCAAGGATCTTAGTCGGTATGGTAAAATATGGTATGCCTTCATATGTGCAAGATTTCATCATTGATGTCAGAGCCATAATCTATTTTTCCATTCGCCGATGCTTATGAGGATACATTTCAGGCGGCTTGCCACACCCATCACTCATATGTGTGTTATGTCGCCAAACGAGTGTTAGATGGTCCGATGATGAACCCTTTCAGATGTTGCTTCAACTACTAGATTCCAGAATGATAACATGGTATTTGGTGTGGGCCGGAGGTGATTCCCATCCTCGAGGTCTGGGTTTTATTTTTCCATCGACTTCGGAGGATGAAGTTGACACTGCAGACACCTCGGAGGATGAGGATGCGACTATGGGAGATCAAGGAACAGAGCAAGTACCACAGTCTGAGGCAATATCTAGTCCTCAGTTCCTAAATTTTCAACGCCAAGTGGATGAGCACAACAAGCAAGCACGACGAGAGATGAGGCGGCTCGCTGCTAGGTAAGACCATATGTTCGAAGTAATGAACCGCTCATTTACATCATTGAACATGACGCTACAAAAGTTTCAATCCTAATGCTCAATTTCCATATCAGCAACCGGTGCCATTGCCACAGTTTCCACCGAGTGATTCCAAGGAAGAAGATCAACCACCACCACCCTAGGCTTAACGTGCTTACAGGGAAGTGCTCATAATTTTTATTGAGTATCCACACAATGAGGGCATTGTAATTCTTAAGTTTGGGGGATTTAATTACATGTTTGCATGCATAATGTCATTAGTTAGGCTTGCATTTGTCATTGCACTTTAGTTTTGCATATTAGTTTAGGATTTGTGATATTGCATTTTGCATATTAGTTTAGGATTTGTGATATTGCATTCATGTAATCATAAAATTGCATAATAGCTTAGGTGCATTCATAGTTTAATTATTGTTGTTATTTCTGCATTTTGTTATGTTAAGCATATATACATAAAAAAGAGAGTTAGATAAATATTGTGTTTGTATATCCCAGCAGTGTTGTAGTACATTTTATTTTGGGCCAATGCCGAGTGTTCATCCACTTAAAGTCATAAAAGTCTTCTTTGGCAGCCCACTGTAAGCCTTCTTACACGTTATAAAGCCTTTCTCTTCATCTTTGCACACACTCTTCTTCACATTGAGAGTTGTGTTATGTGTGTATGCCCGGACTTCGGTCCGTGGTTTTCATTTCTGTCTGTATATTAATACTTATATATATATATATTTACATATATCGACTAACATTATCGAGTTATGCCTCGATTGAGTCTGGACTCACGTCCGGAGCGTTTACTTGCTTATATATATATATAACTTACATATATGAACTGTTGTCGAACTTTGTTCGATGAGCCTGGATTTTACATCCGGAACATTTACTGCTTATATATATATATACAAATCGCTGAAATGATAAACTGAGCCAGGATCGATATATATCCTGTGAATTTACCGCTTATATATATATATATTTACATCGAACTTTGAGTTTACTTATTGGCCTTTTCTTTTATTTTATATTACATCCCTTTGAGTTTACTTACATGGCGGTTGATCGCTTTTTATCTTGCTTTATTCACATTTAAATCACTTTGGAGTTTATATCGTGACGGTTGATCGCATTTATTACTTTATTTACATTTCTGATCCCCCATGGAGGTGCTTCGTGGTGGTTGATCATGTGTGTGTGTATATATATATATATATATATATATATATATATATATATTTACCGCTTTTATATATTTACATTTAGATCCCCATGGAGGTGCTTCGTGGTGGTTGATCATGTACGTATATATATATTTATAGCTTTTATATATATAACTACTTACTTTTTCATATAAATTATGCGGCATCATGAGCTTAGGAATCATGTGTTCACAGATTGATCCTTTGAATCTATATTCTATTCCGTGATGGACATTTCAGCTGTAAGCAACTTGTAAATTATTCACGGTGTTTGAATTTCCTTAGATGGCTTTCATGCCCATGAGGAGTTCGGCACTGCTGTATATTATTTTCTCGAAGATGCTTCGCATCTCGAAAATAAAAGCAATCAAGCCTAACATTTAATAATAAAATGGAAGTATGAAAAGGTCTCAATTACTATTGAGCACAGGGTTTGAAAAACCTCTTTTACAAACCCTCACTGCTATATCATGTTTAAAACAGAATTTTTCATACAAATTCAAACCCTTTGTATATAGGTGCGAATGAGGCCTCGCACTACTTCCAAATAATTGAACATTGACCCACACACACACACATTCATATAACAGTTTCTTGAAAAGTGGCGGTCACCGTGGTAACACGGATGTCGGGGGTGCCTAACACCTTCCCTCCGCATAATCAAGCCCTTGAACCCAAATGAATCTCGGTTTCACAGTCCTGTTTAGTAGTGTCACATCACCGGGTCAATGTGCAAACCTTTTCTCCGTTGCGTTGGTGCAACCAGTTAAAAACACCAACTGGCGACTCTTACAGTCAAATCATCGACATATACATATCGGACCTTTTTCACTTATTTTTTCAAAGAAATCTCACATAACATGAGAACACCAAAGAACAAGAACAGAAAAGGGACAAATAAAAATCTCGACGTCGACAGGTGGCGACTCTGCTAGGGATGCCAGTAAGAGGGCCTAAGCCGCTATTACAAGCTTTTCAAAACTGTTATATGCTCGTATGTGAATGTTGCATTTACATTATTGATGAATGTGTACGAATGCATTTTATTTACTGCACTGCAATATATCTATCTATGATATTAATGCTTCAGACATGTCATCATTTTCATAAACGGTGAGACACGTTGTATGTGAATGTATGTTGTGTGGTTCCTCCACTAGGAGGCAATCCTGTCGGTGTTTGATTACTGGACTCGTAGGAAGACTAATTCCAACGAGGCTTAGGAAAGGCACCACCCAGATTCGCTCCAGTTGAAAGACCGGATTAACTTCCCGTCAAGTAAATTGCGATAATTTGGGAACCTTCATGCCAAAAAGCCACGAGAGTAACCTAAGATAGGTCAGCCTCTAATAAACCAAACGCAGAGGAAAGTCTCTTCATGCTTTCCATTTTCAATTACTTGTAAAGACAATTACTTGTAATTTTATTCCATGTTCATTCTATGTAATGTAAAATATGAAGAATATTTGCATATGTATATTAATACATAACATGTTATCAAATGACACCCGTTTTATAGGATAATATTCCTAAAATGGACACATTATGATAGCATGTAAACATTTATACATTCCCTAAGACTAAACTACATAAGTTTTTGTAGGGAAACAATTGGGCCTGTTACCCGCTCAAAATCCAAAAAGGCCACGAGCCTACAGCCAACTATGTCTTCATCTAACCAGTCTAATCCTGATCCTGTCTCTCGAGAAGAGTTTGACGGATTAAGAAAGCAAATTATAGATTTGGCTATTTTGCTTAAGGAATTACACCAATCTAATCAGGGTTCGCGAATACCCATACATACAGAATCCTCTGTACAAGGAGGAGCACAAGGTTCAGATAAAATAATTCCCGAACTTCAGTTGGATACGACCAACAAAATTCCTAAAAACACCCATCTTAAAGAAGATCCAGACACCGGTGATATCAATAAGAAAGTTCTTCAAATGGAGGAAACCCTCCGTTCTATCAAAGGAATTGGAACACACGGGAGTAATTCATATGCTGACCTTTGTATATTCCCTAGTGTGCATTATCCAGAGAAGTTCAAAACTCTTGACTTTGAAATGTATGATGGGTTAGGGGATCCTTACACCCATTTAAAGATATTTATAGGAGAACTTGCATCTTATGTAGAGAACGAGAAGCTCAGAATGCAGCTGTTCCAGAAAAATCTAACTGGAGAAGCCCGATTGTGGTATACCAGATTAGACAACTCAAAGATCCATAGCTGGAAGGAACTAGCTCATGCCTTCCTCACTCAGTACAACTTTCAATCTCAGATGGCTCCTGACCGGTACCAGATTACTAAGTTCAAGAAATAATCTACTGAGTCTTTCAGAGAGTATGCTCAAAGGTGGAGGCGCCTTGCTGCTCAAGTTATTCCTTCCATGACGGAATCAGAAATGGTCATGACCTTTATAGATATACAAGAAGCTCCTTTCTATAAAAGAGTTTTAGCTGTCATTGGAAAGCCATTTTCTGAAATGATCAAGCACGGAGAGATGGCTGAGATAGGATTGAAGTCAGGAAAGATTCAAGACCTAGCCGCTTTTAAAGCAGTTGCTGAGCACATCCAGTCTGGAACTTATGGAAACAACCCCCAGAGGGTCCATAAAAAGAAAGAGGAAGATGTTTCCTTGATACTACAAGGTCAAAAGGCAGTCAGAACATGTCTATTCAGAGGAGAAACTACTCCTCTTTGCAAGTACAGTCTTCAAACCCTACATTGCCTAAAGGTGGAGAAGTCAAATGCCCCCGAGTGTTCAGACCCTTAGGGGACTCACTCGAGAATATCCTTGCTCTTCTGACTACTCAAAAGAAAATTACACATTTTCTTCCACCAGCCAACCCGAATGGAAAGGGTTTCAATGCTACTCGGAAGTGTGCTTATCATGTCGGGGCACCGGGATATGACACTCAGGATTTCTAGGCCTTGAAACACAAGATCTAGGACTTAATCGACAATGGGGAGATTGTCGTGACTAAACTCGACCAACCTCATGTTCAAGACAATCCTCTTCCTCAACACAAAGAAGGAGAGGTCAATGTGATTAATTGGAGCAGTGGACAGAGTTCCAATTACGTTGTTGACTCTTCCCAGACCAGCAAAGACGGTACTGATAGATGGGATTATGCGCAGTTCCAGTTTATGATGGAGCGAAAGATTAAGGCTCTTTGCAAATAAGTAGATCAGTTGGCAGAATTGGTGATTCATCAACACCAAGTCACACGCTAATTAATCAGTCAGGAGCATGCTAGTCTCCTTCTATTTGTCATGAATATTCCATCCTTGCCTTCAGAAAGTGAAACACTGGAGGATAAAGTTGCAAAAAGTGCAAGTGCCAAAGCCCGTCGGGATTTTTCCAACAAAAGGGAATTTACATACCTTGGCCAACCTATGGAGGAGATATTTCAAATGTTGATCAATGAAGGAAGAATTACATCCCTTCTACCTCCAATAAATCCTCATTCAAGACGGTTTAATTCTGAGGGAGCATGCCAATATCACTCCCACTCTCGCCGTCATACCACATAAGAATGCTGGGCACTCCGCCACCTCATTCAAAATTTAATTGACAGCGGTGTCCTGTAAATGGCAGACGATGACACTTTGTTACTTGAGAGTGGGAACCCATGTCCTACAAAATGGAAGGACGACGTAGCAGTTATCTCCACTGAGGATGATTTGGTACCGACTCCTTTCTGAATACAAGAAATTCAACTCAAAGGAGCTGACAATCCTTTGAAAGTGGCTGCACCAGAACCAATTAACTTACAATTCAGACCACAGTATCCTGTTGTCAGCCTACACAAAGTCCCATAGAATTATGGGTAGGCTGAAGGATCTACATCACATACTACTGCTGTAGTGTCGAAGGAGAATCTACTGTATCTTCCCCATCGGGTGATGAAGACCGCCATCAAATCAAATGGGAAAGTTCCCATGGAGAAGATTGAAGAATTCCTTCGTACCATGGGCCATAACGAAGCCAAAGTGGTTTTAAGCTTGAAAGAAGCTCCACAAAAAATTTCCATATTAGACTTGGTTTTCGCTTACGAAGATCACATGAAGGTATTGCTAAGGGTCTTGGAAGAAGCCCATTTATCGAAATCAGGGGATGTGGAAAAATTCCAGCATCTGGTTGATCACATTTTTAACAACAATGTGATATCTTTCACTGATGATGACATACCCGCTGAAGGGACCAGTCATTGCAAACCGTTGCATATAACAGTTTTGTCCTCCGGATACATGGTTGGAGGAGTTTTGATATATGGAGGCTCATCTCTTAACATCTGTCCTTATGCTACCTTATAGAAGATGAATATCAACCCCAAGAGGATCAAAAGCAGCCATACGATTATCAAAGCTTTTGATGGATCCCGACGAAACGCCGTTGGAGTAATTGAATTACTAGTGGAGATTGGTCCACATACATTCAGTGTATCCTTTCATGTGCTCAAAATAGGCACAGGATACAACCTGCTGTTGGGAAGACCATGGATTCATATGGCTGGAGTCGTCCCTTCCACCCTTCATCAGCAAATCAAGTACATTATCAACAATAGCCTAGTCACTGTTAATGCTGAGCCGGAATGTCCTGAACAAAGTGACATGCCACTAATTAGCTTTAATTCAAAAGTTGAGCCGGTCAGTTTCCACTGCCTGGAGGTGACCAACACTCCTTACCATCCCATTGGGGAACACCCCTCATACCCAAGATTTCTGTCGAAGTTATGTCGGCCACTCAAGAGATGATGTCATTGGGTCATCAACTTGGACAAGGGTTGGGCAAAGAGCATCAGGATATTAAGCACCCAATTCAAGTGCCCAGTCAAACTGGGACAGTTGGATTAGGCTATTCTGCTAGCTCCAGTCATAGGAATCCTCATAAGCAGAAACAAATTCCTTCAACTTTAGCCACACGGCGATTTTCTCCACTTGTAACTCTTGAGCTGATACAGTCTCCAGTAAAGGTGCCAACACATATTATAGCTATGCTATTTCCCAAACTAGTACCAGTTAAAGCAAAAGAGGTCCTGATTCCTGATCCCAAAGTGGAAGAGAGGGAACAAAAACGTAAACAAGACATCACCCTGATGATGTCAGGCATACACATCATTGTCCATGATGAGCATACAAACAGATACACCCTAGACGATGATTGCCCAGATATCATGGTCATCATTAGGGAAAAGGAGGACGATGATAGCCCCTCCATCACTGCAGTCCATCAGAACTTTACCCTCGACAATTGGAGCAGCACTCCATGCATTGGTCGACGAGGGTAAAACGGGCAAAAATTCCATCTGCCCTGTAGATAACTTTAATTGCTTACTTTTCTGTACAATATTAGCAGTTGTTTTATCAGTACATGCTAACACTTTGTATGATTAAATATTTTTATATATTAAGTAAAAGCATATTTTGTTTCAGGACTCTGAATTTAGATGTGCCTGTACTTGCTGATGAGGTGCCTTTTCTCCACAAGGACTGTAACTTTAATGAAAAGTTGGACTTAGACTTGATGGAAATACAAGAGGACATTGAGATACCTCAGGAAATTAAGAAATGGATCGAAGAAAAACCTAAACCTAATCTTGATCAAACCACTTTTTTCAATCTCAGAACCTTAGAAAACCCTAAGCTAATCCAGATTGGTTCAGACCTCACTCCAAACCAACGGAATGATATGGTTGCGCTACTAACCCAATTCCAGGATCTATTTGCATGGTCTCATGAAGACATCGTGGGTTTATCCACTGACATTGTCCTTCATCGCCTTCCCATTAAAGAGGGATTCAAGTCAGTCAGACAGAAGCTCAGGTGATTAAAACCTGAGTGGAGTTTAAAGGTTAAAGAAGAAATTGTGAAACAATTTCAAGTAGGCATCATCATGATGTCTACATACTCTGAGTGGTTATCAAACATAGTCCCCGTGCCTAAGCCAGGATCTTAACAAATCTTGCCTTAAAGATAGCTTTGTCGTGCCATTTATCCACATTCTCATTGACAATACTGCTCAATACGACATGTACTCCTTTGCGGATTGCTTCGCGGGGTATCATCAGATTATGTTTACTGAGGAGGATCGTGAGAAAACTACTTTCATCACGCCTTGGAGAACCTTTTGCTATAGACGATTATCATTTGGCCTCATCAATGCCGGAGCAACCTATCAGCGAGATATGATGGCTCTTTTCCATGACTTAATGCACAAAGAGATAGAGATCTACGTGGACGACATCATTGTCAAATCCCGAAGGGAGGAAGACCATAGACCATCTCGAAAAGCTTTTCAACGGGTTAGTAAAAATACAACTTGAAGTTGAATCCAGCCAAGTCGCGCCTTTGGTGTTAAATCGAGACAGTTGCTAGGTTTCTGAGTCGACCACAAAGGGATTGAATTTGGATCCCACCAAAATCTAGGCCATCAAGGAAATGCCCGTTCCCCAGGAAGAGAAGGAAATACAAGGATTTTTTGGAAGAATCAACTTCATTAGCAGGTTTATTTCTCAACTCACAGCAACATGTGATCCCATCTTCAAGCTGTTAGGGAAGAACTCCTTCATGAAATGGAATGATGAGTGTCAGAAAGCCTTCCTTACAATCAAAGAGCAGTTGGTTAGTGCTCCTATTTTGGTAACTCCTAGGGATGATGTTCCCCTGTTCATGTACACATCCATTAATGATAATGCCATGGGTGCATCTTTGGGACAGAAAAAGGCGATAGAGGCGAGAGCGAGCTATCTATTACCTCAGCAAAAGATTCAGCATCAGTGAACACAAGTACACTCTGATTGAGAAGACTTGTTGTGCTTTAGCATGGGCTTCCATGAGGTTACATCATTACCTCCATGGTCACACAACCCATCTCATATCCCGCATGGATCCTCTCAAATACGTGTTCAGTAAGCCCATACTGAATTGTCGGCTATCTAGATAGCAATTGATTCTGTAACAATTTGACATCGTTTATGTGATGCAAAAGTCCATTAAAGGACAAGAAATTGCGGATCAACTGACCGTCGCACCTGCAGAGGATTACAAACCCTTAGAAACATACTTCCCTGATGAAGGGGTCATGACAATTCAAAAACACCATCAGTACGATGCATGCCATACATGGAAAATGTATTTTGATGGAGCTGTTAACATAGAAGGTTCTAGAGTTGGGCGATTCTAGTATCCGATGCGGGGGCGATATCCGTCATTGTAGTCAATTTGCGTTTTTCGGCACCCAACAATACGGTAGTATGAAGGTTGTATCATGGGACTCAAACTTGCCCAATCAATGGGTATCAGACGGTTAACTGTCTTTGGGATTCGGAGTTGGAAATCAAACAAACCACGAGAATCTATAAAACCAAAGAGCTACATTTGCTGCCTTACCATCGGCAAGTTTTATAGATGGCTTCGGAGTTCGGAGAAGTACACTTCCTCCATATTCCTCGGAGTATGAATGATTTTACGGATGCGCTAGCAACTTTGGACTCCTTTATCAACATATATGGCAAGGAAAACATGCCAAGCATCCCATTTGCCCTACAAAAGGCTCCAACCTATGGGAATTATGTTGGAGAAGTATCGGATGAGCTACCTCCCATCTAACACCCTTGGTATCAAAATATCAAGGAGTATTTAAGAGATGGATCTACACCCACGGAGGCGAGCGCGACTGAAAAAAAGGCGGATCCATCGAATGACTATGAAATTTTACCTGAGCGGAGATGCACTCTACAAAAGAGATGCAGGATTAGAACTCCTTAGATGTCTAGACAAAGACTAAGCTCAGAGGCTCATGGATGAAATCCATGGTGGAGTATGTGGCCCACACATGAGGGGACCCCTACTTGTTAAGAAAATCCTCAGAACAAGGCATTACTGGCTTACTTTCAAGGCTGACTGTGATGATCACGTCAAGAGGTGCTATCAATGCCAAATGCATGGGAATGCTATCCACGCCCCTCCAAGGGAACTCCATAATATGAGTTCACCCTAGCCCTTCTCAATGTGGGAAATGGACGTGATCGGGTCCATCGAGCCCAGAGCCAGTAATGGGCATCGGTTTATTTTCACCATGATCGACTACTTCACCAAGTGGGTAGAAGCAGCCTCCTTCCCCAGGGTTACCAAAGAAGTCATCATTGCTTTCATCAGAAACAATGTCATTTGTTGATATGGACAACCAGAGTGAATTGTGTCAGACAATGATATAAACCTCAACAACAAAATGATGGAGGAGTTATGCAATAAATTCTATATCAAACACCTTAACTCTGTCATCTACCTTCCAAAGATGAATGGTGTTGTTGAAGCTGCTAATAAAAACATCAAAAAGATCACGCAGAAGATGTCCGCCAATCACAAAGGATGGCTTGACCTCTTACCTCTGACTTTATTAGCCTACAGAACTTTAATGCGTACTTCCACTAGGGCAACCCCCCTACTCATTAGCCTATGGGATGGAAGCAGTACTCCCCATAGAGGTGGAAATGGCATCCCTCAGAGTGTTGATAGACGCTCAGCTGGATGAAGACCAATGTGTACAAGACATATATCACAAATTGTCTCTAATAGACGAAAGGCAAATCGCGGTTATCTTCCATGGTCAGTTATATCAACAAAGGTTCGCCAGATCCTATAATAGAAAAGTCCAGCTACGACAGTTTAAACAACATGAATTGGTTTTGAAGAAGATCATTGACAACCAAGATCAATCTAAGGGAAAATTCACTCCAAACTGGGAAGGCCCATTTGTTGTCAAGGAGGTATTGACAGGAGGTTCTCTCAGACTACAAGAAATGGACGGTGATGAATTTCCACAACTCATCAACTCGGACACCGTGAAACGGTATTATATATGAGGTTACCATCAAGAAAACATCCTAGTTTTGGATCATCAGATCACCAGTCATTCCGGTTTTCTAACCCTTTTTACATACTCTTCTGCCCCTCAGGGAAACATACTCTTCAAGCCGGTGACTTCTGGTTTCACCTCATTTCAAACCTTTCATACAAATTGGTTATCCCACGAGTTGAACCTTTCACCTTTCATTTGTCAACTTAGGATCAAACTTTTCACACTGCGTTTGTCACGAACTTAGGATCAAACTTTTTCACACATGCGATTTGTCCCAAACATGGGATCAAACTTTCTTTCCCCATGATTTAGCTTTGCATGGGATTCAAACTTCTCTTGGTACAAAATTGTCACGAGGGGCGAACTACGTTGACTGATCTCCCCGATACACAGAGTGCGTAGGCAACCATATTACATATATTCTATATGGCAAAAACATTTCTACGCTTTCTCAAAAAAAAACCAAAAACATTTCTGCCCTTTCTCTACATAAACAAAAATAACAAAAACATTCCTACACCCTTTTACATTCAGCGTTGAACCTCTTACACCAGGTTCGAACTAGGCAGACCTGATCTCCTCTTCAATAGGAGTGCGTAGGCAGCCATTTATGGTTTGGTCTATCCCCCTACCAGAACACAAATACTTATCACATGGTACTGGGATCAAACTTCAATCCACCACATTTCATCGGCTTCAAAGCAAAGGGATGGAACTACCTGACTCCTCCTCACAAATAAAAGATTCGATGACCATCTAAGCTGCAGTTGTGCCTCAAAGAGAAACACTAATCTATAAGAGATGGAATTAACTAGGCTCCTCTTAAATAGGAGTACTGGAGACCATCTGTGGTGCGGTCAATCTTAGAGAGGAAAAGCCACACTCCTCTCCACATCTACATACAGAAACCAGTCCCAAGACACCAAAGATGGTAGGGATACACATAGATCAATGATCCATTCTAAAATATCCTACGATGTCTCAATGTCCACACATCAAGGATGAGTTTAGAATGCATCAAGATCACAAGCCATGAAGAAATAGGCAAATATCAAGCAAGTATCAAGGCACAACTGAAAGGGAAGTGAATCAAAATATATTTCCCTACCATATATAATACTGTTTGATATATACAATATGTGTTGTACATGACAAAATGGCTAAACTAGTTTGTGCAGGAAAATACAAGTCTATCTACGGATCTGTATGTATACAGACTATCAGATCTAACATATCATCCCTCTCTGAAGAAGGAGGCAACGCTGCAAGCTCTTGCCCAATGATATCTACATGAGCTAGCAAATCCGAGGCTAACTGCATGGTGGCATGATGCTCATCAATGTATGCACTCATATCGGCAAGGATGCCAGTCATAAGGGATCTCACTAAAGTACTATCTGTGACAGCTAAATCCCAAGTAGATAGGGAAGCATCCCGCTCTACAATCAATGCATCTCTGGCTGATCTGGCCTCGTCTCTCTCTAATAGAGTTACGTCTCTCCCATCAAGAGTTGTCAACATCAAGGCCCTAGCCTGATCTCTCTCAAAGGTCATCAGATGTAAACTCTGCTCCAGATACTGTGCTGAATGCTGAATTATAGTAGCACTAGTAGTGGGAGAATCCATCACAACTGCTGGCAACCCAGCAGACAAATCCTCCTCGATGAGAATATAAGTGTCCTCCATAAGCTCCCCATCATCGGAATCAATCCCCTGCACTATGGATACTGCCATAGTCAACGCCGTCTCTGTCTCCATCTATGCGGAATACTCTATAGAACAACCCAGATGGCTAACAGAAAATGCAGCTAGCTCACGCTAATCCCAACAGGCATACAACCTGGATCTATCCTCTACTGATAAGTGGCGAGAAGCTAAGCGCTGACTCAATGCCCCCTCAAAAGGATGGAAGTCCTAGAACTGGTCAAACTGACACATCACGGCCAGTGGGTGGTAAGTAATCATGCCCCTCAAACCAGCTAGAGGGAGATAATCCATGCCCGGAGCATGAGTGATGAAGCTGTAGGGTGAGCTAAGCCCTATACACGGAAATATATCACACGAATCTCCAATCCTTGCCAGGAAAACGGACCAAGATTCAGGATCTATACACTCCGCAGGCTGAAAGGAGTATGACATAGCTATGTCATGGGTGAAACAATACCCGTGCCATCTGAAAGTACCAATCGGTCTCAAGTGAGATATAAAATACACATAATAGCAGTACATCTACTCTGGCTGAGTGCCAATGATCCTCCGACATGGTGAACTCCCCAGAGTGCCGTGCATAACTATCCTCGAGAGCTCAAATCATCCATCGAAAATACACATCTTGATACAACATGGCGGGATGTGATCTCATCTGGTGAATCAACTCTAGCTATCCTCGGCCCGGTGAGAGTCATAAACATATGGATGTGATCTCATGTCACTCAATAGCCATATGTGCAAGGTCTGGCATCCCAAAGCGCAAAGTGGTCAACCGTGCATACTCCTCCAGAGTAGGAGTCAACTCGTGGATGCCAAACCAGAAGACCTGTCTCTCTGGTATCCAATGCTCCAACATACCCTCTATAAAGCCTACGGGAACCTAAAACATCAGGAGAGTCATAGTATGTTGTAACAACTGATCTATAGTCACCCTGTCTGAAGGTGACATACTATCATACCTCGATCTCAGGCGGGATGCCACCAACAATGGTGGGGTATGATCAATACGGCTAATTGTCGAAGAAGACATCTGTACGGGCCGTGTCATAAGACCATCCAGGGGTCAATGCTGAATTTCTCTAGACATACATACATATGCATAACATAATACATTCATGATGAACAATAGATGGCAATATGATATAGGGAATGGAAAACTGTACTTACATTCCTAAGTATATCATCATCTAATATATATATATATATATATATCTATACATTTAGAAATACATGGAAATGGGGCACATACGCCCTACATCAAACAGAGGCTTATCAAAAGATATAACGAGAATGGGGGAAAGCAACCCAATGTCTAATAGAGGCCTATCAAAAGAGATAACGAGAATATACATCAGAAGAAGACAATGGTGTCAATGTCTACATCATAAATCCTGTCCACCTAATGTAACTCCTCTTGAGTCACTGGATCTCTATCCACAAGGATGTCAGGCCTATACAAGGGAGGATCTGCATCGACAAAGCCATATGGGTCACCTGAGGGGCCAGCGCCAGAGCTGGAAGGATCAAAAGTATCTGCCTCTGAAGGATCTCTGCCAAAGTGCCGGATAAAGAAATGTGTCTGGTCCAACTGCCGGGTTAAACTGTCAATCTCTGTCAAATGAGTCGGATCTCAGACACAGGCTAGCCAATTCGTCTTCATCACGGATTCAGGAACCATATCCCCCATGAACTGAGTGGCACAGTTCTGGGCTCCAATGGTACGAGGGAACCACCAATGCTAGAATATCTCCTGAGTGCAGGGACCCTCTGATAATGTAAAACTGTCAATACCCATCAATGGGATATCAATTATGGGTGACTGCAAAATAGGCCAATAACGCCTAGTAGGAGGCAAGATCGGTATACGAATCTCTCATGTGATGCTCCTAATAGCACGCTCTCCTAAATAGAGCTCCCATCCTCCATCTGTGAAGAGAGGAATCCTATGGGTGGAAATCACGTGCTCAACACCAGTCGGGTATCCATCCTCAAATCCAATGCTCAAGTGCTCCCCTAAATAGGGAATCCATGTGATGGCATCAGATGTCAACAACTACAGTTGTAGGCAGCAATGAGTGAAACCCTCAGCTACTGTACTGGGACCTCCGCCAGTATGGAATGATGCCATCGTCGTCCTTGTGGGTAGGTATCTAATCCTAATACACTCACCAGACGTAAGCATGAGAGCCTCTCGTAGGCCCAAAACTACCAACACAAAGGCAAACATCTTCCGTCAGTCAACACTCTTAACCTGTACATGGGAAATTACAAGAGAAATACTCACCAGCAGAAATGGGTAAAATCCTAACCAAGCCTCTATCAAGCCCTACGAACGCATACGTATTCCCCTAAGGAAGTAGGTAAAGGTATAGGAACCCCAATCATACTCTCCAATACGATCCACATGTCGAGTGGCGCTAATCAAAGTGAAGGACACCGTAGAAGAGTTATCAGCTATGAAAAAGCCCCTAATGATCATCAGGAACAATCTCCGAAGAATGTGAACCCTGACTCTCACATCATCGGGTATGGACTCACTTAATAGCCCGCTCACAGCGTCTACGCTCAAAGGACCTGTACGAACAGTCCTGCCCTTGAGCGCCTCCATCGGAACTCCTAGAAAGGATCTAACAACAGTTGAGGTAATATCCATCGTAGAAGGCACTGGTACCCCTCTAAATTTCATACCTGTGATGAACCGCCAATCCATCAGCATAATCATCACCTCACAGTCCAACAAATGGAGTGACTGAGTCTGGTGAAACCAGCGCTCAGACAATGCCCTGAGGTAATCCCAGGGACAACGACGGGAAAGGATGGAAAAGAATGCCCCAAATCCCCAGTCATGAATGATCGCTCTATAGTTAGGATGCAGAGCCTGGTACATGGCGTAAATGCTGAACCAGTTCTCTCTAGGCTGTGTAAAGCTGGGAACCTACATCACAAAGTAGATCAACATCAGAACCCTTTACTCCTCATCAATAGGAAAGAAGGAAGATTAAAATCTAGCTTTGTACCTCATTTGCATGCAAGTAAACTGAGGGATGTCTACTCAAATCGTCCAACAACTCTAGGTTTACCACTTGAATACTCGGTAGGTCCCTATGGGGAACATGTGCAGCAGGAGCGGGAGCCTCGACCGGTACATCCTCCTCCTTGTCCTCCACATCTGGTACATTAACCTGAATAGGATGTATCACCGCCTCCACCAGATGATGAGGCTGTCTAACGAAACAGGGTCGAGGCACTTCAGAAGCCCTCCTCCGCACACCAGAAGTGGTTCTGCGGGAACTACTCGGCTGATCCGGATCCATATATCTGGACAGCAAGTCTCCAAATCACCTCAGAAAGGGTGTGGTAAATTCTTATCTGGAGCTTTTTCAAAATGCAGTTTTATGACTACATGCATGCATACATTATTTTAACATACATCTACAGTAGAGTTAAAAATGCATGACTACCCAATACCTACATTTGGAAATTTTTTTCCATAGTCCCCTTTATAAATAGGACTATCCACATGCACATAGGCATGACTAGGTGGCCATTCAGTAGCACACCTACTCACAGTCATATACATCCTACATGCATTAATACATCACAGTAAAAATCCATAAGGGTAGCCTAATTACCAGGATTAGTTTAGTTTTTTCACCTTTGCTCATTTGTCCTCAAATAGGATAAGAAATAGCAGAAAAAGGGTGCCAATTTGACTGTTTTAAAAGTCAAATATTTTTACATCATTATGTTCAGCATGGTTTAATACTAATATTTACTATGTTGAATCTTTTTATCAAGTCATTTAAATATGCATAATCACTACTATGTATTTAGATGCATTTCATGTGATATTTCATTTTTCAACGGATGAAAACTGGAAAAGAATACATGCATACGTTATTAGGATAGTGTAGAACACTTGTACGGTGATAGAATTTGCAGAAAGTCATCTGAACTCAATAGATCTGAAGAAGAGCTCTTAGATTTCCTTCGCGACGCAGCTTGAAAGTGACTTGGGACATAAACCATCCCATTTAAGGGAAGTCACGGTTGGTCGCAGTCCCACTCACTGGCTCTTTGCAGTGTTCTACAAATGCTATGGTGTACCTACAATTCTTGTAGAAAATTACACATAGCTACTACAAGTGTACTTGTGGCACCCCTATGTGGGTCCCACCCCTTCAGCTCAGTCCAGTTCGAGTTGCAAAGGAGTTCTTACAAGCTGAAAAGGAAAAATCAGGAATAAAAATGGTCTTCACCCAAACTCTGGCCAAACTCTGGCTTTACATAACACTCATTGGTCTTCACCCAAACACAGGGTACACTATAATGATGATCTTAGCTGTCGCAAACTACATTCGGCAATATCTCACAAAGGTCTGATGCCGTCAGTGTAGGGTCGTAGACCTAAAACATGATCCCCAGCAGGGGAGTCACACATTTTCAACCATTAATGTACACGTAAATGAAGGTCAAGCAGCCTTGATATGTTCCCCTACGGGGGTTAAAAGACAACTCAACCGATGATGCACAGGTCAATAAAGGTCAAGCAGCCTTCACATGATCCCCGACGGGGGTGTCACACATTTTCAACCATTGATGTACACATCAATGAAGGTCAAGCAGCCTTGACATGTTCCCCGGCGGGGGTTACAACACAACTCAACTTTTGATGCACACATCAATGAAGGTCAAGCAGCCTTGACATTATCCTCGGCAGGGATCTCATCCGTTGATATACATGTCAATGAAGGTCAGGCAACCCTGACAACACCGACTATTGGCAGTAACTCCAACAGAGTAGCGAAATGACCTGACGATACAAACCAGGGAAAACATCCTCATCAGGGAGGATCGATGATGGAATATGTTATACACATCCTCAACAGATAAAACACATCCCCATAGAGTCTCTTGTACGTGAGAGATACATCTTCAGGATAGAAGTCTGTATAAAGGATTCAAGACTTTGGTGATAGCCCCAACGTCAACAAATCCTAGAGATTCTTGGTAGCTATGGATCACGCGTCTGAGATAGTTCATCAGGCTGGTTATTTATTGTCGTCCCCTGTAGAAGTAACAGGGAGCCGGCAGTCATCCCATCATGTTGGAGTACAATCCAACAAACCACATACATTTGCATCATGTTGTTATGTATTACATCATAATCATCTTATTGCATTTCAAGTGTCTAGTATTCTTTATCCTATCCATGCCATTGCATTGCATGAATATGATAAAGAGGGGCTTCTGTAGACACTCGAAATTTTTCTGCCTACCTGTTACTAACATTGCAGGAAGTGCGGAATCTTCTTTTAGAGATAACCCTGGAAGACGGCTCAGCTTAATCCCAGAAATACCCTTGGAAGTTCAATGTCAACCCCAGAAAACACACCGTGAGTATCCTTTCCCCATCTCGGAGATAACCTCCGAGGATTGCTATGAAAATACCAGAAATTCCACCGGAGAAGGCTGTTTTGTAAGACCCAAAATTTTATGAAATAAAAGTATTCAATTTTTCTTATAATTACTATTCATGAGTTACTATTCACGAGTTACTATTCACGAGTTATTATTCACGAGTACTATTCACGAAGCATTATAATTTTTTTTTACGTAAGAAGGCACTACTCAATAATTGTTATATTAATTACAGTTCAATATTTTATATTATTGATTCAATAATTGCTATGTTGATATTTTATATTATTGTTGTTTCAATAATTGTCACGACATAATATTTTCCATTATCAGATCAATAATTCATATTATTTGAATAATATTATTAGATAGCATTATTGGCAATGTCTAGAAAGTTCTCATCGAGGAGAGGTTTGGTCACCTAATTGCAAGCGCCAAATGAGGAGAAATCCTTATTGAAAGCCCCTCTTTCCTCGAACCGCCTGGTTTGTCATTATTGTGATTCGTAATATTATTTGTGAATAAATAATTATTGATTTATATGATAAGGAAAATATTTATTTTATGTGGATATAGATGGAGAAAAATTTTAATGTGACAATTGTTGAAAATTGATATTTTATCTTTTCTGATAAAATATTTCATTTAAATATATTATTATATTATAGTAATATAATAATGGTGATATTTTACAATGAATATTTGATATATGAAAAAATGAGGAAGAATATTTTTGTTGAAAAAAATGTTTAACACATGTTTTGTGTGTTGGTGGGCCCCAATTCTTGACTGAAATTTGATTATAGCATATAAAATCGTCCGTATGTGGATTTCGGTCATTTTCCGTTTGGAATTTGGAAAATTTTCTTCTACAAAGTTGTAGAGAATTAAACTTCCTATGGAACAGACATAAGATTTGATTTTTTTTGATAAAAGGACTATTTATTATGAATTATTGAAGTTCCGGAATATTGGGTCTGAATTAATTTTGTTGTATTAAATGATAAAAACATGTTTTTCATTTTGGTGAGCCCCATTGCATGTGTTAGTTGCTGAAATCAGATGGGAAGGTGTGCGTAGGAAAATAAAATAAATATTAATATTTTATTAAATTTTCTGCTTTGGTATTCTAAGCAATTTCCTATAAATAGGGTGTTTAGGTTAGAATTGAAAATCACACCAGAAACTGAAGTTTTCTCTCATAATATTATCGATCGTATTTTTGTGAGTATTTAGATATCTTGAGTGTTGCTATACGGCGCAAGTTCATTCAGCGTTATATCCGACATTCCAATACTGCTCTTTTGAGGTAAGGGATTTTAAGAGTTATTATGTTTTTCAGTTTTGTAATTTTTTTGACCTTCAAAAATTCTGAAAATATTTGAAATGATAATTTGATGAGTGTTCTTGATTGTGTCCAAAAATGGCGATTTTTGGATGTATAGATTAGGAGTTATGAATTTTATGAGAAAAGACTATTTTAAAAGTAAACCCTTATAACTCCTTGTGGTTAACTCCAAAATTGATGAAATTTTTATTGGGAGTACATCTATATATTATCAGTATACCCTGTAGATTTCGGAAATTTTGGACAAAAGTACAATTTATGATAAATGTCTAAATATTCGGCAGTTTTGGCCATATGAAAAATAGTAAATGAATTTTAAAAATTCCGAGAAAAATATATGTTCAATATGGGACTATATTCTACTAAATCGCAGAAAAGAAATATTTTTGGGACTGATTTGGTATCTTTCATAAAAATAGACTAGTTATGAATAAATGAATTAAATATGTTATGTGAAGTAACAAAATTGAAAAATAGGATTTTATGGCTTGGAAATCCTATATAAGGTATATGCAGATTTTTGATGAGGGTTTTGGATATTGGTAATGAAATTTTATGAGTTTGGCATTTTAGAATGATTAAATGCGTTAATTAGTAAAGTGTAAACAATTAAAATAAATTGTTTATAAATTTAAGAAATGATAAAAATGTTGTGGTAGTATTAATAATATTAGATTATGAGATCATTAAGTAATTTCTAACATTTGGATTAAGATGTTATGAAATCATTGATTTATGAATCTTATTCTTTAGATTAAATCTATATGTTGATTATATTATTTTTATTATCATATATAACATTCTTATAACCCTAATGATGATATTTCTCTTTGACTTAAGTGTAAAGATGGGTAATGATCGTGACTATGGGATATCTTTGGCTAGTAGTGCAAAGATGAATTGTTAACTAGTATGATCATGACCATTGAATTTACAATTGAATATTTTTAGCTTAAGTGCAAAGGTGAATTGATCAACATGGTTATAATTACGGTTTATATAAATTTTGAAATGATTATGTATTTTTTTGAGATATTAATATCTTTGGCCTGTAGTGCAAAGATGAATTGTTGATGAATATCTTTGGCCCGTAGTGCAAAGATGACCTGTTGTTGAATATCTTTGGCATGTAGTGCAAAGATGTCCCGTTGTTGAATATCTTTGGCTTATAGTACAAAGATATCCTGTTGATGAATATCTTTGGCCCATAGTGCAAAGATGAATTTATTAGTATGATTATGAACATGAACTGTAATTTGGTATAACCATGATTGTTGATGTTTCAGGTAAAGACAGGTGATGAAAATTATCTTCGTCCTGGATGAGAAAAGGAATTTGGAACCACAATTATAATTATGAGTTATTCATATGATTGTGGACAGGAACTGTTGATTGATATTACACAGATAAAATATTGTTGGTGGACTTTTAACATAGAGAAGATAATATACATTATGGTCTATTTGACTCTTCTAATGGATTTCTCGTTCCGCTGCAACTATGGTTGAAAAAGTTTTATCATCTACCATATGTTCCAAATCTCTGATTTATTACTGATGAAGGCTATTGATAATTTAATTATCTTTAGTCATGATATTCTTTACTGAGCTAATTGTGCTCACCCTTTTGCCTCATAATTCATTTCAGGTAATAAGAGTGTAGCTGGGTCGAGCGGGGATAACAAGGGAATAGAACGGTGGTCTATAGCTGTTGAGGTTCTCCCTAAATAGTATGGAAATAATTTTATTGAGAACTTTAGATAAGTGTGTCGTATTGTATACATCATTTGATATTTAATTTTGGTGAACCGAATAGGGTGAGGTGAACCCAACTTTGAAAGGGTGTTTTGCCACTAACATACAAGAAGTCTAATGACATACAACTTCGTGTTATCATAAGACAAGGTTGTGCACATCCACTTGCTGAGTATATCTATGAGCACTAGCTATATGATGTTGGAGTTTGGTTGAAACATAATGTTCAATCGCAGACGGTGGAGATAGTTATATGTCAAGAGAAGACTCACCATTGGAAGGAACATGATAGTAATCTTCTTGTTTTTCTTTGGGGTCTATTGGATCAACAAGGATAATTCTCTGGACGTATGATATCTATGATAACTTAGATTATTGGCCTCCTATGTACGAAGGTTTCCTTGAGCACTTCCCAAAGATTTTAATTTCTAAAACAGTTATTAACTGTACCTTTATGTAATGTATCAATGTGAGGTGCTGTCCATAGTTGGGGCATGAGTCACAGTTGGTATTAAAACTCACAGTATATGTGTTGTTGTATTTTGCACGACAATTGTAGTAATAAAGTTGTAGGTGTTTTCTGTACCATGTATTTGGGGACTCAGAATAGGTTGAGTGGAATGAACCTATTTTGGGGGCGTCACAGTAGGTATCAGAGCTTAGGGATATGATCTCTGGTGGAGATCCGGGATTAGAACTAGGAAGGAAGAGACGAGTAATATCCTTCGCTAATGTGTGTCCTACCTAAGCTGAATTTTCTTACTTAAGTTGGCAAATTGTGTTATGTCAATTAACCTTTGTTTTGAAGCTGTATTCTAGAATGATATATGAAATACAGGAGATGAGTAATGGAGAAATCATGAGGACAGGGAAGATGGAATCTGAAATGAAAACAAGGTATTCTCAACTCTTTGAAATACCAGGTACGTAAATTTCGGGAACGAAATTTCATAAGGAGGGGAGATTGTAAGACCCCGAATTTTGTGAAATAAAAGTATTCAATTTTTCTTATAATTACTATTCATGAGTTACTATTCACGAGTTACTATTCATGAGTTACTATTCACGAGTTACTATTCACGAGTACTATTCACGAAGCATGATAATTTTTTTTACGTAAGAAGGCACTACTCAATAATTGTTATAGTAATTACAGTTCAATATTTTATTTTATTGATTCAATAATTGCTATGTTGATATTTTATATTATTGTTGTTTCAATAATTGTCACGGCACAATATTTTCCATTATCAGATCAATAATTCGTATTATTTGAATAATATTATTAGATTGCATTATTGGCAATGTCTAGAAAGTTCTGTCAAGGAGAGGTTTGGTCACCTAATTGCGCGCCAGTAAGGAGAAATCCTTATTGGAAAGCCCCTCTTTCCAGGAACCGCTGGTTTGTCATTATTGTGATTCTGTAATATTATTTGTGAATAATTAATTATTGATTTATATGATAAGGAAAATATTTATTTTATGTGGATATAGATGGAGAAAAATTTTAATGTGACAATTGTTGAAAATTGATATTTAATCTTTTCTGATAAAATATTTCATTTAAATATATTATTATATTATAGTAATATAATAATGGTGATATTTTTACAATGAATATGTGATATAAGAATAAATGAGGAGGAAGAATATTTTTGTTGAAAAAAATGTTTAACACATGTTTTGTGTGTTGGTGGGCCCCAATTCTTGACTGAAATTTGATTATAGCCTATAAAATCGTCCGTATGTGGATTTCGGTCATTTTTCGTTTGGAATTTGGAAAAACTTTCTTCTACAAAGTTGTAGAGAATTAAACTTCCTATGGAACGGACATAAGATTTGAATTTTTCTGATAAAAGGACTATTTATTATGAATTATTGAAGTTCCGGAATATTGGGTCTGAATTAATTTTGTTGCATTAAATGATAAAAACATGTTTTTCATTTTGGTAGGCCCCACTTGCATGTGTTAGTTGCTGAAATCAGATGGCAAGGTGTGCGTAGGAAAATAAAATAAATATTAATATTTTATTAAATTTTCTGCTTTGGTGTTCTAAGCAATTTCCTATAAATAGGGTGCTTAGGTTAGAATTGAAAATCACACCAGAAACTGAAGTTTTCTCTCTCTATATTATCGATCGTATTTTTATGAGTATTTAAATATCTTGAGTGTTTCTATACGGCGCAAGTTCATTCAGCGTTATATCCGACATTCCAGTACTGCTCTTTTGAGGTAAGGGATTTTAAGAGTTATTATGTTTTTCAGTTTCGTAATTTTTTCGTCCTTCAAAAATTCTGAAAAAATTTAAAATGATAATTTGATGAGTGTTCTTGATTGTGTCCAAAAATGGCGATTTTTGGATGTATAGATTAGGAGTTATGAATTTTATGAGAAAAGACTATTTTAAAAGTAAACCCTTATAACTCCTTGTGGTTAACTCTAAAATTGATGAAATTTTTATTGGGAGTATATCTATATATTATCAGTATACCTTGTAGATTTCAGAAATTTTGGACAAAAGTACAATTTATGATAAATGTCTAAATATTCGACAGTTTTGTCCATATAAAAAATAGTAAATGAATTTTAAAATTCCGAGAAAAATATATGTTCAATATGGGACTATATTCTACTAAATCCCAGAAAAAAAAATATTTTTGGGACTGATTTGGTATTTTTCATGAAAATAGACTTGTTATGAATAAATGAATTAAATATGTTATATGAAGTAACAAAATTAAAAAATAGGATTTTATGGCTTGGGAATCCTATATAAGGTATATGCAGATTTTTGATGAGGGTTTTGGTTATTGGTAATGAAATTTTATGAGTTTGGCATTTTAGGATGATTAAATGCATTAATTAGTAAAGTGTAAACAATTAAATTAAATTGTTTATAAATTTAAGAAATGATTAAAATGTTGTGGTAGTATTAATAATATTAGATTATGAGATTATTAAGTGATTTATAACATTTGGATTAAGATGTTATGAAATCATTGATTTATGAATCTTATTCTTGAGATTAAATCTATATGTTTGATTATATTATTTTTATTATCATATATAACTTTCTTATAACCCTAATGATGATATTTCTCTTTGACTTAAGTGTAAAGATAGGTAGATTATTGGTATGATCGTGACTATGGGATATCTTTGGCTAGTAGTGCAAAGATGAATTGTTGACTAGTATGATCATGACCATTGAATTTACAATTGAATATTTTTAGCTTAAGTGCAAAGGTGACTTGATCAACATGGTTAAAATTATGGTTTATATAAATTTTGAAATGATTATGTATTTCTTTGAGTATTAATATCTTTGGCCTGTAGTGCAAAGATGAATTGTTGATGAATATCTTCGGCCCGTAGTGCAAAGATGACTTGTTGTTGAATATCTTTGGCCTGTAGTGCAAAGATGTCCTGTTGTTGAATATCTTTGGCTTGTAGTACAAAGATGTCCTATTGATGAATATCTTTGGCCCATAGTGAAAAGATGAATTTATTAGTATGATTATGAATAGGAACTGTGATTTGGTATAACCATGATTTTTGATGTTTCAGGTAAAGACAGGTGATGAAAATTATCTTCGTCTTGGATGAGAAAAGGAATTTGGAACCACAATTATGATTATGAGTTATTCATATGATTGTGGACAGGAACTGTTGATTGATATTACAGGGATAAAACATTGTTGGTGGACTTTTAATATAGAGAAGATAATATACATTATGGTCTATTTGACTCTTCTAATGGATTGCTCATTCCGCTGCAACTATGGTTGAAAAAGTTTTATCATCTACCATATGTTCTAAATCTCTTATTTATTACTGATGAAGGCTATTGATAATTTAATTATCTTTAGTCATGATATTCTTTACTAAGCTAGTTGTGTTCACCCTTTTGCTTCACAATTACTTTCAGGTAATGAGAGTGTAGCTGTGTCGAGCGGGGATAACAGGGGAATAGAACGGTGGTCTATAGCTATTGAGGTTCTCCCTAAATAGTATGGAAATAATTTTATTAAGAACTTTAGATAAGTGTGTCGTATTGTATACGTCATTTGATATTTAATTTTGGTGAACCGAATAGGGTGAGGTGAACACAACTTTAGAAGGGTGTTTTGCCACTATCATACAAGAAGTCTAATGATATAAAACCTCGTGTTATCATAAGACAGAGTTGTGCACATCCACTTGCTGAGTATATCTATGAGCACTACCTATATGATGTTGGAGTTTGGTTGAAACATAATGTTCAATCGCAGACGGTGGAGATAGTTATATGTCAAGAGAAGACTCACCATTGGAAGGAACATGATAGTAATCTTCTTGTTTTTCTTTAGGGTCTATTGAATCAACCAAGGATAATTCTCTAGACATATGATATCTATCATAACTTAGATTCTTGGCCTCCTATGTACGAAGGTTTCCTTGAGCACTTCCCAAAGATTTTAATTTCTAAAATAGTTATTGAATGTACCTTTATGTAATGTATCAATGTGAGGTGCTGTCCATAGTTGGGACATGAGTCACAGTTGGTATTAAAACTCACAGTATATGTGTTGTTATATTTTGCACGACAATTGTAGTAATAAAGTTGTAGTTATTTTCTGTACCATGTATTTGGCGACTCGGAATAGGTTGGGTGGAATGGACCTATTTTGGGGGCGTCACACATTTCATCTTGGAGATAACCCCGAGATGTTCAGTCTCAGTCCCGGAATCAACACCGAGAAAGACAATGTCAACCTTAGAAATAACCCCAAGGAGTGCAGTTGCAGTTCCGGAGATAACCTTGAAAATGCTTGTTTCAAATGCACGCAGTCAGCTTCAACCTCGGGACTCACATTGAGGCACTCAATTCACAAACACAGAGATAACCCCGAGAGGACAGGCAAACCTCAGAGACAACCCTGAGGGCATTCAATACTTACAGCGGCCCAATCTTAGAGATAACCCTGAGCAACGTCTGCTTTATCAGCCAAAACCGGAGATAACCCCGGTGAAGGGCAAAGTCATCAAATTGACACCTCAACCCTACATGGCGCCATCTCAACAAACAACAATCAACATACATTCTAAACAACAATGTCCCATAAGAACCAAGGAGTTGCAATCCCAAGTGACTACTACGCAAGGTAGCACAACGGATAGAATTTGAAGCTTGAAGAGATAGGACATGGTTCTATCTTCCTGACTTTGTACAACCTCTTATCCCATGTCATTGCGTAGCTCTCGACAACAGGAGTCCAAAATAGGTCTTATACACCTCAATCGGATGCTCGGATTGAAGTTCTGCAAGTTCAAGCGGACATCACATTGTACGTGTACACATACTTCAAGATGACGGGACCTGCGAAGCCCGGGGCACCTCGAATAGCTGCAGGTACACCTGAGGCTCCTAGTTATATAAATATAGAGCTTGGGGTGGCCATATTCAAGAAAAAAATGCAAGGAAGCCCTGTCAAATTTGCTCTGTACACACCCCATATTGAGTGCTTTCTCATTTAAACACTTGTTAGCTCACATATAGCTATATTTTTACCGGCGGGAGTCGAGTGTTCATCCACTTAAAGTCATAGAAGTCTTCTTTGGCAGCCCACTGTAAGCCTTCTTACACATTATAAAGCCTTTCTCTTCATCTTTGCACACACTCTTCTTCACATTGAGAGTCGTGTTGTGTGTGTATTCCTGGACCTCGGTCCGTGGTTCTCATTTCTGTCTGTATATATATATATATTTACATTTTTGTCAGGCCTGGAGTTTATTTTGTGGCCTTTTACTGCTTTATTTATATTTCATCCCGCCTGGAGATTACTTCATGGCGGTTGATCATTTTTTACTGCTTTATTTACAATTCGTCCCGCCTAGAGTTTACTTCGTCGCGGTTGATAGCATTTACTAATTTATTTACATTTCTGATCCCCCATGGAGGTGCTTCGTGGTGGTTGATCATGTCTATATATATATATATATATATATATATATATATATATATATATATATATATATATATATATATTATATATTTACCGATCATTTTCCCCCCATGGAGGTGCTTCGTGGTGATTGATCATGTATATATATATATATATATATATATATATATATATATATATATATATATTTACAGCTTATATATATATAACTGCTTGCTGCTTTTCATATAAACTGCGGCATTATGTGAGCCTAGGAATCATGTGATCACAGATTCAGTCCATTGAATCTAGATTTGGTTCTCGTGATTAACATTTCAGTTATAAGCAGCTTGTAAATTATTCACGGTGTTTGAATTTCCTTAGATGGCTTTCATGCCCATGAGGAGTTCGACACTGCTGTATATTATTTTCTCGAAGATGCTTCGCATCTCGAAAATAAAAGCAATCAAGCCGAATATTTAATAATAAAATGGAAGTATGAAAAGGTCTCAATTGCTATTGAGCACAGGGTTTGAGAAACCTCTTTTACAAAACCTCACTGTTATATCATGTTTAAAACTGAATTTTTCATACAAATTCAAACCCTTTGTATATAGGTGCGAACGAGGCCTCACACTACTTCTAAATAATAGCACATTGACCCACACACACACACACACACACACACACACATATTCATATAACAGTTTCTTGAAAAGTGGCGGTCACCGTGGTAACACAGATGTTGGGGGGTGCCTAACACCTTCCCTCTGCATAATCAAGCCCCCGAACCCAAATGAATCTTGGTTTCACAATCTCGTTTAGCAGTGTCACATCACTGGGTTAATGTGTAAACCTTTTCTCAGTTGCGTTGGTGCAACTAGTTAAAAACACCAACTGGCGACTCTTATAGTCAAATCGTCGACATATACATGTCGGACATTTTTCACTTGTTTTTTCAAACAAATCTCACATAACATGAGAACACCAAAGAACAAGAACAAAAAAGGGACAAATAAAAATCCCGACGTCGACAAACATGGTTCATTGTGAAATGTTTTAAAGGAAAAGAAGTGTTATTTTGATTTATCTATAGTACTTCATAACTATTACTTCTGTTATAGAAGATATACAATTCGTATGATTCAAGCATGTTGTTTAATGAAATTGTCATAATTGCTTAGCTAGTTATGCTCACTCTTGCTTGAACCATATGAATGCAGCTAAGATTGAACGACTTGAAGGATCGAATAAAGATAAAGGAAAGGCTAAGGTAGACCAATGAGCTATCTATGTAATAGTATAGGATTATTGGTATAAGTATTTGATATTATGACAAGAAACATATGTAATGGTTATAAAGAACCTGAAAAAGGGAATATTATTTTGGAATATAAATAAGACATACTCACTCTTTTGAGTTATTTCAATTGAATGTATGTGTGAATGGTAGTACCGTGTAGCACTATCTGTCGGGTTGGAAGATACCCAAATTTGGGGGCGTCACAGTACCGGCGTAGATGTGCCGTACACAAATAGAAACTGTAGTTTGTAGCTCAATTTCACAGCACACTCCAATTACTCCCAATTACCATAGAAATTCTCAAAGACTAACAACTAAAACCTTGTAATAACATCAATAAGCACACAATTCATCATTCTAACAACATAAACATGATATATAATTAACTTATAAAGATCAAAACCCCATTTTTTTTCCAATTTCTTCACTTTTAACACTTTTAGCGAATTTGATTGCCACAACTTCATTTCTTAACCAATTGACACGATTAAAATTATGTTGTTTTCGTTTCTTGACATACTATCACAATCTAACTCCAATTTATAGATTATATCACATATTGGACATCAAATTTTGTACTTAAACAAGCCATATTATATAAACATATCATTGTTATTCTAACTTCCTTCTTGCAAAGCTAATTTCATGTTTTTAATCATCAAATAGCACTCATATATGATGATTAATAGATTATAACACCAAACACACACACACACACACACGCACACACACACACACACACACACACACACACACACACACACACATATATATATATATATATATATATATATATATATATATATATATCAATTCAACGTGACTTAGTAGATTACAAAAAATAATCATTAGAAACTTAAAACATGAACATTAGGAGTAGAGTATACCTTTAGTTCTTGATGTAAACAAAGTTATAGAAACCTTCTTCTTGGCCAATTCACAGCAAAACCCTCAATTCTCTCTGTGATTCTCTCTTCCTCACCAAGCTCTCTCTCTATTCTCTGTTATCTAGCCTTAGGCAAAATAGAACGCGTAGAAATAAACTGAAGGCTTCCCACGTTCATCAGTTAAAAAAAACAATACGTCTATCAGTTATGTTAGGCCAAAAGCCATAAGGCTATGTTTGGCTACACAGAATTCCCCTCTTCCCATTTATTTTAATAATATTTATATTATATAGTTTTATTTGTCACACATGTAACTAATTTAAATAGCTTACAATTATAATTACAATAATTATAATTTTTATTATAATTATACTTATGATAAATAAATAATTATATATCTAATTTAATTATTAAATTTGACTTAAACATCATTGTATTTAATTTACTTATTTTCTTAAATATTAAAAAATTTATTTAATTTAATTATTTCATTAAATTAAATCTTCAAATTATAAAATTACATTGCTTTAATTTAGTTATCATACACACGTAACTAAATTATTATACCACAATTTCATAAATTATTTATTTTTCTCAATAAATAAATTATTCAAAAAATTTATTTAATTCAATAAATATTTAAATTAATTACAGAATTTCTCGATCGTTATATCCTTCCCTCCTTAAAAGAATTCTGTCCCCAGAATCACAACTTGATAAAATTATTCGTTACATTCTTTCCTCCTTAATAGGATTCTGTCCCCAGAATCACTATACAAGATTAAGCAAATAACTGAGGATAATTTTTCATCATAACATCTTCAAGTTCCCACGTAGCTTCTTCAGCATTATAGCTTGTCCAGACTACCTTAACAGAAGGTATCACTTTATTCCTTAGTACTTGCTCTTTTTTGTCGATAATTTGAACATGGACTTCTTCATAGGACAAGTCTTTTTCAAACTGTAATGGCTCATATTCTATAACATGCTTATAATCAGGCTAATATGGCCTCAATACCGAGACATGGAAAATGTTATGAATATGTTCTAATTTCGGAGGTAAAGCTACCTCGTACGCCACTTCACTAGCTCGTCGAAGCACCTCAAAAGGTCCTATAAACCTAGGGCTTAATTTTCCCTTTTTGCCAAATCAAATTTTCCCCTTCTAGGGAGACACTTTCAGGAAAACAAAACTACCAATATCGAATTCACGATTTTGTTGGTGTTGATCGGCATATTTCTCCTGTCTATCTTGTGCAGCTATTAATCTTGCTCGAATCACCTTGATGATCTCGATAGTTTGTTGTACCAATTCTAGACCCAATAGCTGACGTTCACCTACCTCATCCCAGCATAACAGAGTTCTGCATTTCTTGTCGTATAATGCATCGTAAGGCGGCATGCCAATACTCATGTGATAACTATTATTATAGGTAAATTCAACCAATGGTAGATGGTCATCCCAATTTCCCTTAAAATCCATAATACATACTCTGAGCATATCTTTGAATGTCTGGATGGTTCTCTCACTCTGTCCGTCAGTTTAAGGATGGTACATTGTGCTCATTCTCAACTGCGTTCCCAAGCATTCTTGTAGTTGTTTCCAAAAATTAGATGTGAAACGTGGATCTCTGTTTGATACAATGGACACCAGAGCACCATGTCTTGAAACAATTTCCTTCACGTACAGTTTTGCCAACCGATCTAAGTTAAATCTAATCTTGATTGGCAAAAAGTGTGCCGACTTCGTCAATCGATCGACAATAACCCATATGGCATTGTAACCTTATTGAGTCATATGAAGACCTACCACAAAATCCATTGTGATATGCTCCCATTTCCATTCTGGTATCTCCAACGGTTGCAATAATTCGCTTGGCCTTTGATGTTCAGCTTTAACTTTTGACATGTTAAACATTTCGCCACGCACTTAGCCACATCCTTCTTCATATTCGGCCACAAAAAATGATGTCTAAGATCTTGATACATTTTTGTACTCCCAGGGTGAATCGAATATCTTGAATTGTGAGCTTCACTCAGAATTTCCTCCTTAACTTTTGGTACTGGCGGAACCCAAATTCTCCCTTTGAATCGAATTAACCATTCCGAATCAATTTTAAATTTATTTTCCTCACCCTTAGATACTTTTCATCTTATCTCTTCACAGTTCTCATCCTGAAGTTGTGCATTGTTCACCTTATCTACCAACGTTGAATTGTCTCCTATCTGGAACAATTTTTTGTCTGATTCTGTCGGATATTTAATTTCCAACTCCATCTTTTCCATTTCCAACACTAGTTTCTCCTGAACAGTCAACATCATTAACTTCTCTCACCCCTTCCTACTTAAAGCATCAGCAACAACATTCGCCTTTCTGGGATGGTAGAAAATCTCGCAGTCATAGTCTTTAATCAACTCCAACCATCTTCTGTCTCATATTCAAATCTTTCTGTGTAAAGATATACTTCAGACTTTTATGGTTGGTATATATTTCACACCTTTCTCCATAAATATAATGTCTCCAAATCTTTAGAGCAAACACCACCGCAGCCAACTCTAAGTAATGAGTCGGATACCCTTTGTAACAACCCCAAAATAGGTCCATTCCATCCAACCCATTCTGAGTCGCCAAATATATGGTACAGAAAATAACTACAACTTTATTACAACAATTGTCGTGCAAAATACAACAACACATATGCTGTGAGTTTGGATGCAAATATATACCAACTGTAGCACGTCACAATGACACCTTACATAAAGGTATAGTCAAAAACTGTTTTAGAAATTAGAATCTTTGGGAAGTGCTCAAGGAAACCTTCGTACATGGGAGGCCATGCTTTTCGGTTATGGTAGATATCATATGGCCACAAAATTATCCTTGGTTGACCCAATAGACCCCAAAGAAAAACGAGAAGATTACTATCATATTCTTCCCAATGGTGAGTCTTTTCTTGACATATCATTATCTCCACTGTCTCTAATTGGGTATTATACTCCAAACAAACACCAAGATTATATAGGTAGTGCTTGTAAATATACTCAACAAGTGGATGTGCACAACCATGTCTTATGATAACACGAGGTTGTATGTCATTAGACATCTTGTATGATAGTGACAAAACACCCTTCCAAGTTAAATTCACCTCACCCTCAACATCTATAGACCACCACTCTATTCCTCGCTATCCCCCGCTCGACCCAAATACACCTTTATTACCCGAAAGGAATTGTGAAGCAAAAGGGTGAGCACAACTAGCTTCGATAAAGAATATTATGACTAAAGATAAATAAATTATCAATAGTCTTCATCAAGAATAAATCGTAGATTTAGAACATATGGTAGATGATAAAACTTTTCAACCATAGTTGCAAATGAATGAGCAATCCATTAGAAGAGTCAAATAGACCATAAAATCTATTATCTTCTCCATGTTAAAAGTCCACCAACAATGTTTTATCCTCGTAATATAAATCAACAGCCCTTTCCACAATCACATGAATAACTCATAATCGTAATTGTAGTTCTAAATTCCTTTCCTCATCCAAGACAAAGATAATTTTCATCACTTGTCTTTACCTAAAAACATCAAAGATCATGGTTATACCAAATCACGCCTCGCTCATAATCATACTAATAAATTCATCTTTGCACCACGGCCAAAGATATTCATCAACAGCTTCATCTTTACACTACAAAGCTAAAGATATTCAACAACGGGTCATCTTTGCATTACAAGCCAAAGATATTCATCAATAATTCATCTTTTTTTGCTACAAAGCTAAAGATATTCAACAACAGTCAATCTTTGCATTACGAGCAAAAGATATTCATAATAATTCATCTTTGCACTACAAGCTAAGATATTCATCAACAAGTCATCTTTGCACTACGAGCCAAAGATATTCATATATCAAAGAAATACATAATCATCTCAGAAGTTATATAACAATAATTATAACCATGTTGATCAATTCACCTTTGCACTTAAGCTAAAAATATTCAATTGTAAATTCAATGGTCATGATCATACCAGTCAACAATTCAACTTTTGCACTACTGGCCAAAGAGAACCTATGGTCACGATCATACCAATAATCTACCCATATTTACACTCAAGTCAAAGAGAAATATCATCATTAGAGTTATAAGAATGTTATATAAAAACAATATAATCAAAACATGGTTTTAATTTCAAGAGTAAGATTCATAAATCAACGATAATTTGGTCAGAAAAAGAAACCAATTTTATTGTGAATAGTACCCGTGAATAGTAACTCGTGAATAGTAACTCATGAATAAGACTCAGTATTTGTACATAAGATCGTATATCGTAAATAATGTCATATACATAAATCATCATCACATACATAAATAAGTGTTGTATACGTGAATAGTACCATATCGTGAATAGTAACTCGTACACAAAAAGGTAGAAATTCCACAATAAAATCCATACCAATATTTCAAAGATAATGATATTGAAAGAATAACATTTCTTAAACTTATAAACAATTTATTTTAATTGTTTACACTTTACTAAATAATGCATTTAATCATCATAAAATGCCAAACTTATAAGATTTCATCACCAATAACTAAAACCCTCATCAAAAATCAGATATACCACATATATGATTCTCAAGCCATAAAATCATATTTTTCAATTTTCTTCCTTCACATAACATATTTAACTCATTTATTCATAACTAGTCCATTTTCATGAAAAATACCAAATCAGTTCCAAAATATTTTTTTCTCGGGATTTATCAAAATATAGTCTCATATTGAACATATATTTTTCTCGAATTTTAAAAATCATTTACTATTTTTCATATGGCCAAAACCGCCGAATATTTAGACATTTATCATAAATTGTACTTTTATCCAAAACTTCCAAAATTCACAGAGTACACTGATATTATATAGATGTACTCCCAATAAAAATTTCATCAATTTTAGAGTTAACCACAAGGAGTTATAAGCGCTACTTTTAAAATAGTCTTTTCCCGTAAAATTCATAACTCTTAATCTATACATCCAAAAATCACCATTTTTGGACACAATCAATAAAACTCATCAAAATATCATTTCAAATTTTTCCAGAATTTTTGAAGGTTCAGAAAAATTTCGAAACTAAAAACATAATAACCCTTAAAATCCCTTACTATCCCTTACCTCAAAAGAGCAGCACTTCTGACTGGATATCGGATATGACGCTGAAGAAAACTTGCACTGATGAATATCAACTCACCAAGTATCTAAATACTCACAAAATACACTCAATAATCTAGAGAGAAAAAGAGAAAATTTATGTTTCGTGTGATTTTTAATTCTAACTTAGCCTCTATTTATAGGAAAATTTTAGCAGACTTGACTCAGAACCCGATGGCTTTACTCGCTACTATTCCCACCCACCACATTTGAAATAAAATTCAGCACATTTCTTCACCAACCACAAGTGGGGCCCACTCAATTCTAGAATTTTCTACCAAAATCAATTATAAACCTAATTTCCTAATCACCACCTCTTAAAATTCATAACAAATCATTCGTTCATTTTTAACGGTTCAAAATTTGTGGACATATACTCAACTTATGTATGTATAACATATCCAAAAATTACAACGATCCAACGGTCGGATTAAAAATTATAACTCACGCAATATATCGTAAAAATACTGATTTGATTTTTAATACCTCCATTCCGACAAAATTACTGATAAAATACCTCAACATTAATTCCTTCATTTATAACCACATAAATAAATCCATCATTTATATCCACATCAAATAAATATTTCATTGTCATATAAATCAATAATTAATTATTCATAAATAATATTATAGAATCACAATAATGACAACCAGGCAGTTCCCAGGAAAGAGGGGGCTTTCCGATAAGGATTTCTCCTCATCAAGCGCCGCAATTAGGTGACCAAACCTCTCCTCGATGTAACTTTCTAGACATTGCCAATAATGCTATCTAATAATATTATTTAAATAATATGAATTATTGATCCGATAATGGAGATAATGTGCAAAAGACAATTATCGAACAACAATAATATAAAATATCAACGCAGCAATTATCAATCAATAAAATAAAATATTGAATAAGAATTCACCGTAACAATTATTGAGTAGTGCCTTCTTACGTAAGGGTCAATAATTTAACAATCATCGCAATACCGCAAAGTTAATGCGCAACCAACCACGCAGTATTGTTGTATTTTATCCACCGGGTATTCCAACAAGTGTTAATTCGTGAACGATTACGCCGTTATTTATAAAAACTTAATTTTGTCGCTTTTCTTCATCCGATAGTTTGTTATGGGGCCCACAAATGGTCGCTACTGGCAGCATTTAAATATTCCCACGTAAAAGAATATTCCACGACCAAACGAATATTCCACGACAACAATGAATATTTTATAACCACTTGTGTATTTTGAAAAAAAATTCATATATCACCCTTAACTTTAACTTTTATCAATTTAACCATTTACTGAATAGTAATTATAAGAAAAATTGAATACTTTTATTTCATAAATTTCGGGGTCTTACACCCTTTCTCGTAATCTTTCAATTGATGTGATGCATATGCAATGACTCTTCCATTTTGCATAAGCACACAACCTACACTACAAGAAAATCAGATAATTCCGACAGAATATTCTATCGTATTTAATGCTATTCAGTCGAAACTATTTTATTTTCGACGGAAATATGTGTCAGAGATTCTTTCGTAACTACTCGCGTCAAAAATAAGTTCCGTCAGAAATTTCGTCAGATGATTATTATCTGCGACGAATGTATCTCCGATGGATGTTCGTCGAACCTAAACTATCTTCGACAGATTATATAGGATGAAATTTTTCGTCGAATATATCAGTACCTATGTCCGACTTACTAATTCCCTCAAACATAAGATATTTCCGACGAAAAACTAAAATAAATTAATATTTACTAAAATTGTTTATTTATTAACTTCGACGGACTTTTACGTCAGAGATAAAATTGGTACGACGGATATATTCCGTCGAAGTTATCTTATGTTCGATTGAAAACTAGGACATCTCGGTATTTATTAAAAATTGGTTATTTATTATCTCCGAGGGAAGTGCCGTCGAAAATACCCCATTCCATCGGAAGTAACTGATTAAATTATGTATTTTATTTTATTTTTAATTTAAATTATGGTACTTAAATTAAATTAATTTTATTTTATTACATTTTTAAAATTTTTAAAATAATTTTTATTAAATTTAATTAATTTATTAAATTAAATCAAATTTGTTTTGTTTTATTCAATTTAATTTAATTAAGTATTTTATTTTATTTTGTATTATATTATATTATCTAATTTTTAAAATTTATTTAAGTTTATTATTATATTTTCTTTTATTTGTTTAATTTTTAATTAACAAATATTATATTTTCTAATTTTTAAAATTATATTATAGTATATTATATTATCTTATTTTTAAACTTCACTTGTAAATTTTTATAATTTTATAATTTTATTTTATTTAATTAAATTAAATTTAATATACATTAATTTATTTTATATAATATTATATTATATTTTTAAAAAAAAATTATTAAATTAATTATTATTATTTTTATTTTATATTATAATATATTAAATAATTTTTAACATTTATTTTGTCTAATAAACTAAATTAAATTAAATTTATTTCATTTTATATTAAATTAATTAAATAATACATAAATATATTTGTAGGGCCCATAAATTTTCAATTACACATTTCTGACAGATATTCCGTTGGGAATTTCGTGGGAACTATCAAATATCACATTCTTAATTATACACTAACATACATATATTATGATCCAAACACTGTAATTGTTATGACCCAAACACTATAATTGCACAAATAAATCACAATTTCAGCAACATGCATTCACTTGCAGAATTGAAGTCAAATAATCCCAATTTGCAAAACAGTTTACAGCATGAACAACTTTCGCAAAATCAACAACTCTAACAAAATAAATTTCATAACAGAAATGAACCCAATTTCAGCAAATTAAAATATCAAACCCAATTTCTGATACAATAAGAACTCCAAAATTATTCTCAGTAACACATGAATTAAAGGAGAAGTATTTAGGATTTCTTACCTTGAATTAAAGGAGGAGAAACAAGGAAGAGAAAGGAGGAGCTAGGAGCTACCGTACGTGGTCGTTCGCTGGTGGCAGAGGCCGAACTGTAGCGAAGATGGTAGAAAATTGGCGATGGCCACTAAATAGGCACCTTGACCGGGGAGATGAGATGGAGTGGGGGGTAGCTGGGGGTGGGTGGGGTATCGGGATAGGGCTGTGGTGGGGGGACCGGGGGAGAGGGGCCGGTGGGGGTACCAGGGCAGTGTGGGGGGACCAGGGGGAGGGAGTGGGGGTACCGGAGCAGAGTGGGGCCGGAGACCTGGGGCGCAGCAGGGGGAACTATGGGGGGGGGGGGGGGGGGGGGGGAGGGGAGGGTGGAATGGATCGATGGTTGTGGGTGGGGGGGGTAGGGATGAGAGAGGCTAGGGAATAAGGAGAGAGAGAATGAGTGAGAGAGAGATCAGAGAAATCAAACGTCTGAAATGAAAAGGCTGAAGGTGAAAAGTTTATATTGTTATTTCCGACGGAATGTCTGTTGGTAATAAGTCCCTCGGAGATAACCTAAATTCGACGAAATATCCCTCAGAAATAACATTTATTCGTCGAAATTACTTTTTGCGGTGGCGTGAAATTTGGCGCCAACTAGAGAGTTCTAGGGTCGACAGAATTCCGTCAGAATTATGGTATTTTTGAGGGACTTATATCCGACGTATTATTCCCTTGGACATAATCCTATTTCGACCGAATATAATCCGTCGAGTATACATTCGTCGGAATTAGCCGGCTTTCTTGTAGTGCTAGTCATTTATGCGATGCGTCACTATATACAACGAAATTCCTTGTATCATCTGGCAATGACAACACAGTTGCTGAACTCAACCTCTTCTTTAATTCTCAAAAACATTTCTCACACTTCTCCGTCCAAACAAACTTAACCACCTTCCTAGTTAAATTCGTCAACAGAGTTGCGATTTTGGAAAAGTCTTGAATAAAATGCCTGTAATAACCTGCCAATCCCAAGAAACTCCTTACTTCTAACGATGTCTTTGGTTGGTCCCAGTTTATTATAGCTTCCACTTATGATGGATCATTCTAAATTTTGTCCTTATCAATAATGTGCCCGAGAAACTGTACACGTCCAACCAAAACTCATATTTTGAAAATTTAGCGTATAACTTCTCTTTTCTCAATGTCTCCAACGTCACTCTTTAGTTTTCAACATGTTCCACCTTTGTCTTGGAATACACCAATATATCATCGATAAGCACCACCACAAATTTTACTAAGAATGGTTTAAACACCATGTTCATCAAATCCATGAACGATGCAGGTGCATTGGTTAAACCAAAAGAGATAACCAAAAACTCTTAATGACCATACCGAGTTCTAAACGCTATTTTTCGTACATCCTCCGGCCTCACCTTCAGCTGATGATAACCACTCCTTAAATCTATCTTTGAGAAATATCTCGCCCCCTTCAGTTGATCAAATAAGTCATCGATTCTTGGTAATGGATACTTATTTTTAATCGTGACCTTATTCAATTCTCGGTAATTAATGCAGAGCCGCATTAATCCATCTTTTTTCTTAACAAACAACACTGGTGCTCCCCATGGCGATACACTCGACTGGATATACTTCTTGTCGAGTAATTCTTGCAACTGTACCATTAACTCTTTCATCTCTACTGGGGCCATTCTGTATGGTGCTTTAGATATCGAGGCCGTTCCTGGTAGTAAGTTAATCACGAACTCAATTTCTCGATCCAGAGGAAGTCCAGGCAAATCATCTGGAAATACGTTTGCAAAATCTCTTATGACTGGTATCTCTTCCAACTTCACACTCTTCTTCTGTGTATCAACTATGTAGACTAAGTATCCTATACAACCTTGTCTCAATAACTTCTTGGCTTGCATCACCATCAGACAACTTGCTTTTTGAGGTGACTTACTGCCATAAAACACTACCTTTGACGAAGTCAGAAGGTTTACACATTTCTTTTGGCAATCAATCACTGCCCCATAATTGAATAACCAATCAATTCCCAGTATGACATCAAATTCCCCAAGTTTAATTGGTATCAAATCTACCATCATCTCGTGACCCTTTATAACCACTCTACAATTCCTATATATGAATCTAATAGGAATCATTTCCCTATTCTCAATCTCTATGCTCAAAGGATAATATAATTCTTCCTGAGGCAAATCTAAGTTCTGAGCAAATTCATCAGATATAAATGAACAAGTAGCACCCGAATCAAATATCACATAAGCGTTAATACCATTAATCAGAATGATACTTGACACCACATCCTTAGACTGCACAACATCTTGCATGGTCATATTAAAAGTCCTCGTAGTAGCACGACTTGATTGTGCTGGTCCGGTGATCGTCAATATACCACCACTATTATTTCTCTTTCCTCCACTTACACTTCACACTGGCTTTTTAGGGCAATCATGATCCATGTGATCCTTTAAACCACAGGTGAAACACGCTCCCTTCTTTGGGATAAAATGGTTCGGTGCAATGTGTCCCTCCTGACCACAATTGAAACACACCCTCTTACCCTTTAAACATACCCCAGTATGGTTATTCCTGCAAGTAGCACAAGCTTCAAACTTATTCTTTTGCTAACTTCCTTGTTGTCCTCCCGTAGTCAAATTCTCGCACCACTTCCTCTTCTAATTGTTATTTCCATTATTACTTCCACCAGCCTTATTTTCATTCTCATTCTTTCTCTTCTTCTGTTCTTGGTTGTACTTGGTTAAGGCATCGCTTCCACCCTCTGCGATAATTGCCTTTTCCAGTACAACTGCAAATGAGTTTAACTGAAACATTGAAACCTTGCTATGAAGTTAGGGCTTCAATCCTTGTTCAAACCTTCTTGCCTTACACTCATCGGTATTAACTTGATAAGTGGAAAATCTTGCCAACTCATTAAACTTTGCAGCATATTCTGTCACAGTCATGGTTCCTTGTTTTAGCTCCAAAAATTGAACCTCCAACTGATTTCGAGAACTCGCTGGAAAGTACATCTCGAAAAACATCTCTTTAAATCTATCCCACGCTATTACTCCTTGTCCCCCATGAACCTTATTTATCTGCCACCAGTAGCTAGCTTCAGACTTCAGCATGAACGTTGTGAACGCAATCTTCTGATCCTCGTTGACTCTAGCAATGTCGAACACCTTCTCCATTTCCATGATCCAGGTTTGGGCTTCAACTGGATTCATAGACCCTTAAAACTCTAGCGGTCCAATCGCTTTGAATTTCTTGAAGGTCGTGACTTGAGCTTGCGGTTGATTCACAAGTGCTCCCATTAACAAGGTCACCAACTGCTGAATCGGGTTAGCGTTGGCCTCATTATCATTGTTAGTAGACCCCTCAGGAGGTGGTTGTTGGCATGGTTGTCTTCTTCTAGGAGGCATCTTCTGTTAAAATATACGCTTATTAGTTCATTACTCTACTTCTTGAGTATTTGAAGTTCAACTTAAACATTCTAAGATTAAAGCTATAACACATAACATTTCAAATAAACTTTGAGATTTTATTCATCCATAACGTTTTAAAACATAATAAGGATAACATAACCGCTATTAACATCCACTTTCCTGAGCTAGACAAGTTTCAGGATTACATTCTCATACTAGCCCTTTATTCATCTCAAAATAAGGGATTTACAGTTTATTCACTCATATACTTAGTCACGTATTATTATTATTATTATTATTATTATTATTATTATTATTATTATTATTATTATTATTATTCTTTCTATCTGGGCATATTAAGACATTGAGAGGCTTCTCTATGCTCTTCCTCCATGATACGATACACCATCTTACGATCCATCACGAAGCACGATAAGTCTTCAAACTGAGGTGGGTAATAAAAGACTCGATCATGGGCCCTATTAATCGCAGAATGAAAGGCATAATCCATTTCATTCATCTTGGCCTTCTTCGCTTGAACCTTCGCCTCAGCACGGTCTGCACGTTGAGTCGCCTTCATTCAAGCATCCTCTGCCCTTGCACGCTTAGCTGACTCCTCTTTCAAGTAATCTTTTAACTTCTCCACATCAGTCTTCATCTTCTCATTCACTGCCAACAGATCTTCATGCTGACCCTTTATATGAACTAGGTCCCACTCTGTGTTTCCAAGGCGTGAGTCGAGTTCCTGAATCTCCGCATCCTTCTGTTCTATAATGGTTTGACGTATCTCAGCTAACTCCTTCAGCTCCTCAACCTTATCCTGTAATTTTATGTTACGGTCGTACAGTGCATCATACATCTCAACTGATATGGAGTTTGGTGGAAATTCCACAGGATCTTCTTCGTCATCCTCCTCCTCTATCTTTTCAGAGCTCTCCTCCTCGGGATCGAACACAGGCTCGTCCTCCTGTTATTCCTCAGCAATCAACTGAGAAGGCTCCCTCTGAATCAACTGTTCCCTTACAACATGGACATCTCGGGGTTCCTCATCTCTAGGTATCTGAGGTATCATTTCCCTAGCTGGACTGGCTCCTCCATTATTTGACATCCTGAAAACAAAATATTTTTAAGTTTTACTTAACATTCTTCGATACTCGCGAGCACATAAGTTATAACACATAACACATAATGTCTTTTATTGTTTATCTTCAATGGATGCCTTAATCCATTCCTTAAAACTCGATAAGAGTTTGACACCCCTATGTTTTCTATCTCCCTAAAGGTTACTTCCTAAGGTTTTCTCACCTAAGGTTCATAACCTAAAGCTTTGATACCAACCTGTGACACCCCCAAATCCAAGTACTTCATTCCCATAGGATTTGGTGCTCACTATCCAAAACTATTACATCTAACTACCCATAATAAAGGATAAAGACATAATTTAAATAACTTAAACAATAATAGTCCCCATTAAAGGGTTACATCAACTTAAAACAATCCCGAGTAATCTAACCTAAACTTATTACATAAGTTTGCAGAATACATCATATAATTAAATTAAGTCTTATAACATAATTCATTCAAATAAATTCCCATAAATCTTCAACACTTAGACATCTTGCCCTTTCCTTTGCTGGAAGATGGCTCATTGACTTTCTCAACTTTAGCAGCAATGTTAATTGCAAGAGTGAGCAAACAATTGTTCACTGATATAGAGAGTAATAATAATAACAATATGAGAATGAACAACGAATGCGGAATAATGGTGAACTTGTTCTACGAATCAAAAATAGAAAACAAGCTCAAATTTAATATCTGAGGGTCTTATGACCACGAACTATGTCCCTGGTATTAAGGTATTATTACCCCAACCTTAATATTCATTTAGACTGTACAGACCCTTCTTTACGTAATTAGGGGGATCAACCCTTTGTACCATGTATTGTGCACACACATCTAAACGTTACACGTACATAATCCCCTATGTTAGGGTTGTTCGTCTCAGTTTAAATTTAGAATTTCTTCACTAAAGAAAGTTTAGTTTGGAACTAGCTTATCACTGGTTCTAGAATTTTAGAACACTATTCAATTATAGATTAGTTCAATCAATAAGAGTTTGCTTGCTACTTGAAGGTTCAATACAATAATATAGAATTGAACTAAGTTATTTAAATCAAATATTAAATAACAACAATATACAATATATTATGTAGACATGGTATACATGCAAAGTACTATATTCAAAAGAGCTAGAACAATCTCATTTGAATCAATGTACTAGAACAATATACACTTTAAATAACAATAACAAGACTTATGAAAGTGAAACTTGTTCGATGTAACGAATTAGATTACAAGAGCTTGTACAATCATACACAAGATAGATTAGGCTTTCTTAACATAGAATTTAGGAACTTGTACAATGATAATTTAGGAATAGAAATCTTGCTTGACATAAAAGATAACATAGCTATGAAACTTGCATTCATTATAAAGAGAATGAAGTTAGGGAACTTGCCTCGTATGTAAGCTACACAAGTATAATAATGTTCGTCAATTACCCTACACATACCATTGAAATCGCAATAACAATTAGTTGTATTAATATTAGCTTTATGGGTTTAGCCCACCATTTAAGTCATAACCTTAACTTAATGTCTAATCATGTTCGTTAACCACCCCTATGAATCTAAAATCTCACTATAGTCTAACATAAACTTTATCATTCATCTCTAACTTTTGTAAACATCACCTTTGTTCACTATATAACTTATTCAAGTGATAATTTAAAATCTCCATATTTTGGTATTACATTATATTACAATCTTTTATTGTATGCCATGTTATGATTTAACATCTTTATCATGCATGCCAACTAGATTAGGTCCTTGAATTATAAGGTAATCAGAACTCACTGCCTAGGCTCAAGGCACAACGCAATGCTTCCTTTCTTCAAGCCTTAACACTTGGCAGTATTCTTACCGGTGCTCGACTTCGAAATCTGGTAGTTATTAATGTTTACTTCATCGTGGTATGGTAATTACAAGCATACGCTGTAAGACACGTATTTAAACTCAGCTTCATTTGCTTCACAACACACTCCTATTACTCCCAATTACCACAGAAATTCTCAAAGCCTAACAACTAAAACCTTGAAATAACATTGATAAGCACACAATTCATCATTCTAACAACATAAACATGATATATAATTAACTTATAAAGATCAAAACCCCATTTTTTTTCTTCTAATTTCTTCACTTTTAACACTTTTAGCGAATTTGATTGCCACAACTTCGTTTCTTAACCAATTAACACGATTTAAATTACGTTGTTTTCGTTTCTTGACATCATATCATGATCTAACACCAATTTATAGATTACACCACATATCGGACATCAAATTTTGTACTTAAACAAGCCATATTATATAAACATATCACTGTTATTCTAACTTCCTTCTTGCAAAGCCAATTTCATGTTTTTAATCATCAAATAGCACTCATATATGATGATTAACATATTATAACACCACACACACATACACACACACACACACACACATATATATATAGAAAATAATCATTGGAAACTTAAAACATGAACATTAGGAGTAGAGTATACCTTTAGTTCTTGATGTAAACTATGTTCTAGAAACCTTCTTCTTGGCCAATTCATAGCAAAACCCTCAATTCTCTATGTGATTCTCTCTTTTTCACCAAGCTCTCTCTCTTTATTCTCTGTTATCTAGCCTTAGGAAAAATAGAACGTATAGAAATAAACTGAAGGCTTCCCACGTTCATCAGTTAAAAAATCAATACGTCTATCAGTTATGTTAGGCCAAAAGCCATAAGGCTGTATTTGGCTACACAGAATTCCCCTCTTCCCATTTATTTTAATTATATTTATATTATATAGTTTTATTTGTCACACATGTAAATAATTTAAATAGCTTACAATTATAATTATAATAATTTTAATTCTTATTATAATTATACTTATAATAAATAAATAATTATATATCTAATTTAATTATTAAATTAGACTTAAACATCACTTTATTTAATTTACTTATCTTCTTAAATATTAAACAGTTCATTTAATTTGATTATTTCATTAAAGTATATCTTCAAATAATAAAATTACCACTGCTTTAATTTAGTTATCATACACACGTAACTAAATTATTATACCACAATTTCATAAATTATTTATTTTTCTCAATAAATAAATTATTCAAAATATTTATTTAATTTAATAAACATTTAAATTAATTACAGAATTTCTCGATCGTTACAGGTGATATCCGAAACGAAGATCTATCTTTGAAAAGAATTTGGCACCTTGCAACTAGTCAAACAGGTCATCAATGCGAGGCAACATGTACTTATTTTTTATGATGACATGATTCAACTCCCGATAATCAATACAAAGTCACATACTTTCATCTTTCTTCTTTACGAATAGAACAAGAGCACCCCAAAGAGACGTACTAGGACGAATGAAACTGATGTCTAACAGTTCCTGTAGTTGGGTTTTGAACTCCTGAAGTTTAATAGGAGTCATTTGATATGGGTTTTGGAAATAGGTTTTGTACCTGGTTCAAGGTCAATACAAAACTCGATTTCACACTCTAGGGGTAGGCCAGGAAGTTCTTCAGGGAATACGCCAAGAAATTTATTAACAATATAAATATCATTTAAATATGACGTATTTTTGTTTAAATCCGTAACATGGGCTAAGAAAGCTTGACATCCGTTTTTCAATAAACGAATAGCTTTATGGCTTGATATGACAGTGATTGACATTAGTGGTTTGGTTGTTTGAATTCACATAATAGGTTGTTTAGGAATATGAAAGCTAACAACCTTACGAAAATAATCAATTTTAGCATGATGATTAGTTAACCAATTAATCCCTAAAATCACATCAAATGCAAGTATTTTCAAAGAGATAAGATCGACAGGTAATGTGCGGGTGCCGATTTGAATCAAAAAAGATATATAAACTATGGATGTAATGAAGGTTTCTCCCTAACGAAGTTTCAACAGATAAGTCAATGTCTAATTTCTCCGGAGTTAAATTTAAACATTGAGCTTAAGTAGGAGAAATAAAAGAATGGGTAGAACTGGTATCAAATAAGGTATAGACTTCACAACAGTTTATGATTAGCTTACCCGTGATAACCTCATTCGGGTTCCTCACTTTTTGGGAGGTCACAACAAACGCTCTCCCTTGAACTACTAGCTTTAAATTGTCTGGGATGACATTTAGTGTCACCATCCCAGCTGGACTTGTCTTCACTACACGACAAAATTGAGCTAGGTGACCTTCTCTTCTATAATTATAACACGCTTTGGGTTGCTGCATACAGTTTAGACTGATGTGTCCCTCCCCTCCACATTTGTAGAATACGACCGGTGGTCGTTCTCCTTCCTTGAAAATGGGTGCTGGTACTGCTGTCTTTCCACCATTATTGAACCTTTTCTTCTTAAAATTTCAACTTCTATTATCTTGGCCATGATTACCACCGAAGTGGTTACCATTTCAGGTATGTTGATTTCCTCCACGTTTGTTGTGACCGCTTTGATGACTGCTACCACTCGTATTATCGTTTTGCCGAATGCTATCTCTTGGTTGGGTTGACTCATTATCGCATTCCAATAACTAAGTTCTATTCACAACATCTGAATACAAGAAAAGTTTGTGAGAAATGAGGTATTGACGTATTTCTGGTTTCAAACCTTGCAGAAACATTCGCGTCATTCTCTCCTCATTATCAACCAAATGGGATGCAAACCGGGATAACTTTACAAACTTAGCCTCATATTGCGACACGGTCATATTTTTTTGCTCCAACTTGATGAATTCTACCTCCTTCATGTGACGAATACTTTCAGGAAAGTACATGTCATTGAACAATTCTTGGAACTTTTCTCAAGACATCTTCAGTGCGGCAGGCTGAGTATGTTTTACAGATTCCCTCCAATAATCCGTCTCTCCTCGCAACATGAAGGTGGCAAAGGGAACCTTTTGCTCCTCAGAGCATCCCAAGACATCAAATATCTTGGTGATCTGCTTAATCCTATTTAAAATTTTAAACATCAAAAGTTCATCAACATAAGTATGCAATATAGATAAATATGCAAAAAATTAAAACAATTATAAAACATGAAAACTTTACTTACATCAAACTCATCATCACTATGTTCACTTGTGTTATTGATAGCAATAGTTGAAGTCCCTACACCATTTTGAGGTTGTTGTGAACCATCTTTTGACAACTCCGTTGCATATTCCATGAACAAAGATTTCATAGCATCCACAATTTTCTCCATTTTTCTATTTATAACATTCTCATCCGTCTCAAATTTTTTCAATTTAAATTTGACAAATTGCACCTTATACCTTGGGTCAAGAATAGTAGCTATGGACAAGATAACAACATAGTCGTTCCAATATTTGTCAAACTTTGGCAACATCTCATTTGCCATGTTTCTAATTACCTCAATCTCACAAGACTTACTAAACATCAAAAGTTCTTTTATCCTCAACACGTGTAAGAAATATAGATTTGTTGTTGGATAACTCGTTCCTGAAAAAAGTTCTGTAATTTTCCAAAATGGTTTCAAAAATGTAGTGATAGCTTGTGTTATTTCCCACTCATCATTTGATGGACAAGTTGTGTAAGATGATTCAACCATGGCATATTTATAAAATACATCTTTATATTTCAGAACATTATCAAGCATCTCCTATGTAGAATTCCATCTAGTCACACAATCCAAACGCAAACTCGATTCTACGGACACAGGCAATTGTTCACAACATGTAACAAACTTTAATAATCTACCTTCATATCCCTTAATATATTTGACACTCTCTCTAATTTTGCGTAAAGGTTCACTTGCAATTTTCAAACCATCTTGAACAATGAGATTTAATATGTGAGCAGAACACTGAACATGGAAAAAACTACCATTGCAAAGCAAGTTTCCTCTCAAATTAGCCTTCAAGAAATTTTGCATGTTGTATTTGTTTGTTGCATTATCTAAAGTGATATAAAATATCTTTTTTTCAATTCCCAAATCCTTTAAAAACTCAAAGATTTTTTCTGATAAAAGAGTACCAGTATATGGTGGGGGGGGGGGGAAATGACAGAAATTTATAATCCTACTGTGCAACACACAATCATGATCAATAAAGTGAGCGGTTAAACAAATATAACCCTCACTAGTACCGGACGACCACAAATCAGAAGTGAGAAAAATTCTACCGCGGATGTTCTCAAATTCACGTTTCAATTTTGCTTTGTCAAGCTTATAAATTTTAATACAATCCGCTTTAGCAGTGTTTCTAGTATACGATTTCACATCCAGATTCAAATAGTTATGCACTCTTCGTAATCCTTCATGTTCAATAATCAAGAATGGATAGTTATGCATCATGATTGCTTCAGCCATTTTATTCCTATAAATGAGCTGACTAAATTTTCTATTAAGCATTTTTCCTTCATGATCTAGATGCATTTGAGTCACATTTTGGTTAAGTAAACCGGGACATGACTTTTCATGTGCATGCAAATTTCTAGTCACATGAGAACTACCACCATCTCCAATAGCATAATTTTTTGTGCATGTTTTACAATATGCTCTTAACTTTTTGGTTGAAGGATCTACCTTTTTTTCATATTGATTCCAAATTGAACTTTCTTCCCTTCGTTTTCTCTTTGAACTGTCAATTGGTTGTGTCAAATTGTCCGAGCTTTCAACTCCCCCATCAATCAAATCAATTGTTACACGATCCCGTCGATCCATAAGAACTCTAAAAAGAAAAAATATTTTTAAACAATTAACACATACTCAATTATAAAGACTTGCACATACTTATTAGTATTAGAAGGTCTGAGAAAACTAAAACCAAATCAATGACATCCAAAAATTAATTATATTAGAAATCAATGACATCCATATTTTTAAACAATTAACACATACTTTAATGACCATATTAGAAATCAATAATGAGTAACATTTGCATGTCAACAGCTGTAAGGGAAATTAATTTGTATTGTTGAAAATGTATCTACCTCTTACACTTCGTGAACTTTTTAGTGAAAAATGATTAAACAAGCTACTCATGAATGCGTACTAAAAGAAATATGCAAGCTTAACAATGATGCAAGTAAAAATGAAAGAAACTGAATCCAAAAAGTACATATATCGAAATTATTTAATGTTAAACTAGATCAGATTAGTTGAATTTCACATCCTCAGTCATAGAATGAAGCAAACATAGTTTTTGCAATCTTATCAATTTCTCCAATCACAATTTCCAATAAAAAGGATAATAATATTAAACACTAATGATGAACCTTTTATTTCATCAATAGATGTAATGCCAATCAAGTTGCGCATCAGAATTATGATGTGAAACTGACATAATAATCTATACTGATCAGATTTAATCATCTAAAATTAAACTTCCACTAAAAATAAAAGCAGTAATAAAATTTTCAAGATAGAGGCCACGATCATCAATGTCAAAGAAAAGAGACTACAAATTCAGTTGAATTGGAGTCATCATGCATAAGTGAACAAGGAAACCTAAAAATTCATCAATAAACTCGAAACTCTATCCAATTTGGCCTGGAACAATTGCTGAAGTACTGATCAAACTTATCGGCAGAGAGAAATTTATGCCTTAAAGTCGATAAGAACAAATCATTAACTACATAAGATAAAATATGAGGTAGGTGCACAGTGCACACCCACTGAAGCCTATCTTGATTACTAGATGAACCAGTATAGTGACTTCCATTAACACCCAAAAGAAATGATAGGTAAGTTGATTTCAAATTACAAGAAGAATCAAGTCTTTCTCTACCTTGAGGATGGTTTAACGAAAAATAACAAAAAATTACATAGATTCCATAGAGAAATTAGTCTCACAGAATGAGGATTTGGATTTGGAACAAAGAGAAAAACCTACCCAGTCGGCGTCGTCGATCGATCGAACTTCGAAGTGTGGATTTGTGGAAGACTAGAGTGAAGAGTCTGGAGGTGGGGGTCGTGCGACTGTATCTTTCAAAATCAGACTCTTAGATCCAGATCGAGTCCCTTTAGCCCTTAGCCAGTTAGCCCTTAGGGAGAGATAAGAGATTAGAGATAGAATCGACAGTCAGCCAGATAGGGTTTTTTTAAGGATCGGTGTTGTTACCTACCTGGTCAGTCATCATTGTCTTAGGAGCTAAAATTAGGCGAGTAATAAAACGGCCCAGATTTTAATGGGCCGAAAAAGTAAAGCCCACAACCCCGTTTTTGGCGGGCTGGCTAGACCGGCCCGCGGGCCTAGGTCGATTTTGTCGGGTCTAATGATAATGCTTTGTGGAGTAAAATTCAAGAATAATATTGTATCAAAAATGATTTGGACCGAAAAGATATCAATTTTTGTCATGAATAGTACCCCGGATGAATAGTACCTGAGTGAATAGTACCCCATGAATAGTATTTCGGGAATAGTACCCCATGAATAGTATCTTGGTATGAAAAGATTAAAAATTATCAAGAATGTTCAGAATAATATTTCCGTGAAAAGATACTAGATGAAGCGCAAATTTTAAGGATATTCTACTAATTTCAAGGAGTATAGAAGCAATACTTTAACAAAATGAGTGTAGAATTCGAATCTAAAACAAAATAATATTACTTACATACTACATAGTATAGAAGAAAATATTATTTCATACGAATATTGAACAAAAATAATATCCCTTACCTTAAAAGGAGAGTATTTCTGACTGGTATAGCGGGGATATTCTTAAAGAAAACTTATACTATTTTCTACGCTCGAAGCTTCCTTAAACTCAAAAGAAATACGCTCAATATTATAGAAGAAGAATCCTCTGATTCTTATGTGATTTTCAATTCTAAACTAAGCATCCTATTTATAGGAGAATGGCAGGATACTAGTTAAGAAAATAATCATGGACTGTACAGGAAAAAAATTCACGGCCGCAATTCATCAACACACATTTGAGTCAACCAATGAGAGAGTGCCCTCTCATGAAGGTAACTAGAAAAGTCAAAAATGTAGAACAATGAGGGGGTGCCCTATTTTAAAGGTAATTGAGTTTGGGAGATATGGACCAATAAGGGGGCACCCTCATTCATAAGGCAGTGAATAGTAGCTGCATTATTTGAAAAGTTGGCCAATAATATCCTAACATACGGAAGAATGAACAAATACCAATTTAAAAGGATATTTGAACAAACATCTTCCACTCATCAATTATTATTCTTATCTTTAATTAACACAGTCTTTATTCATTATTAATATTATAAGTCATAATATTAACAACCAAATTATTCCCAAGAAAGAGGGGGCTTTCCGACAAGGACTTCTCCTTATTGGCGCGTGTTGATCGATTTCACAATCAAAACACACGTGCAAGTATACACGGTCAACAAGTAATAAAGTGAAAGTAGAGTATCGTTCCCACGAGGAATTATTTAATAAAAACCACCAAATACTAGTTCTTAACCAAACTAATTTTATTTAAACAATTGATTTAATGTTGTGAATTAAAATATATAATTAAACTACTACCACTAGTTGAAATACAACTTCACTTATTACTTCACTTATATTAAAACACTTCTTATTAATTATGCTCATTATTCTGGATTGTTAATCAGGAACTTATTATATTTATAACCACCTTCCAATGCATCACAAACATATTAATCCAAATCCACATTTGATAGAATTGAATCAAACACCCTAATTAACTAATTTACTATATTCCTATGTGAATTACAATTACAAAGGATTTAAAGCACGGGTTCCCTATCAGATTACATGCGACGTAAAGGCATATCCCTATCCTAAACACGAATCATGAATTTCAACACCATGCAGAAAACATAATCACATGCTATTATGATCAGATCTAAATCTATATTTCATCTCCCGAATTCATATAAATTATCATGGTTATTGTTTGCTAAACAATTAAATAATTATACGCAATCATAATAGACAATCCATAGAATATATCATAGTAATTAACAGAGAAGCATATTAAATAAGCTATGCAATAAGATCCGTTGCAATCTTAAACAAGAATTTAGTTCATTATTATTGAATTAAAATATAGAATCCATAATTGAATAAACATTAAAAGATAAAAATAGAAGTAGAGGAAAGAATGAAATCTGTTGTCTGCAAATCTGATGCTCCCCTCTTGCTCCTACTCTTGATCTTCAATGATCCCCCAATTGCTTCAATCTTAAACAATCCAATATAAACTAGGGTTTATGTTCTAATCTAATGGAGTGTTTTTTTCTAATCTAATCTATCTAATCCCTCTTATTCTATGCCTCACATCATGTATTTAGGGAAGCTAGAAAGCTGCCTCCTAGCGCCCCGGCGCTGCAAATGAACTAGAAATGGGCCCCCCGGCGCTGGCCCCTTTTTTAGAAATTTTCTGCTCTGACGTCCTTTGAGAAAATGGCCATAACTGCTTCGTCCGAACTCCACTTTTGATGATTCAAGATGTTTCGGAAAGAGGAGACGTAGCTCTACAACTTTCATTCTTCGAGATTTTCGAAATAAGGGTTGAAAAAAATGCTAAAATTGGCTCTAAAGTGGCTACTATGTAAATGGCAAGCCGAAAATGCGAATCTAGCAACCCCAAACGTCGATCCAGTTAAATTTTTTCCCAATTCCTACAAAACAACGTAAAACATGCATGAATAGACACAAACACTTAAAAAATTCCAAAAGATTAAGCTCAAACGCACTCGATTCATGTGTATAAAACTCACTCATCAAATACCCCCAAACTTAAACCTTTGTTTGTCCTCAAGTAAAAACACAAAAGAACTAAAAATAAATAAACTCACTCAACTATATGAATGCATATGCATGATCTACTTCCTAATATACCTACGAACCTAGTAATAAATCAGTATGATATATAACAATAGGCCTCAAAGATACCAATGATACTCAAACAATATATCCAATCAAGTCAAAGTCCATAACTCTAACCAGTTAGTCAATTTAAACCTGTCATCACCCATGTTGTGCATGTGTGCTTGTTAACCATTCAAACCAACCATAGTTCAAGATACTCACATAACAAACTCCTTAGAAGGAAAATTTCAGTTCGAATTCAATTACTTTTGCGAACATGACAACTCCGGTAAAAACTAAGTAATTACCAACTCTAAGGGTAAATACATGATTTATTTATACTTTTATTCAACCATGAGGGCATTTTTTTCTCTTTCTCGTGTTTTTTATTTACATTTGACTGTGTAATGTCTAGTTCTCTTAGGCTTTTCAGTGCTACCCATTAGCGAGCTTTCGACCAACGACTCCCAAACCGTCAGGCTATAGGGCACTAGGTGTAGAGACATCCCCTCGGGTGTACTTACTCAAGTAACAAAGGCCACAGAACCAAACTAGTAAATATATTTATTTATATATTCCTTTTTTTTCTTTTTATGGAATTTTTTGACTTATTTTTTTTATTTTGTCAATATATATACCCCATAGATCCCCCAAATTCAAGCTTTTACGTCATTCCAACCTTTACTGCCAGTTCACTAATTTTCTTAAATTTTAACCAAGATTTTCCCCCAGAAACAAATTATAAAACCCTTGAACCAAGTGGATTAAAATAGTTAAACTTTAAGTGCTAACCGGTTACATAAGTTTCAGACAGGCTTATATTATCATCATGATTAAAATTAGAACTCATCATCAATTATCAACACTATTCAAGTTAACATACAAAACCAATCTTATCATAGGTCGAGTTAAGACCACACCAACCAATCACACTGATTCATGTAAAAAAATGCAATTATACTACATGAACACATACTAATGCAACACATATATGCATATGCAATTAACTACTATGTATTATATGCATCCTAAAAAAAATAAACAATGCTAACACATAAAAATAACTAACTAAAATGCAAATAACTAACTATATGCAATATGACACTAAAATGCCCCTAAACTTAAACTAGACATTGTCCTCAATGGCTGAAATAGATAAAAGTAAAGCAGAAGACTTTCCTGAAAATATAGCAATCTTCCTCCTTGTCTGCTAAGTTTGGAGAATAGGCTAGGCACATGGAACAAATTGGGCACCACACTTGAATTTGACTTGAATAACATGTAAAACAATAATAGAAGCAATTTTATTAAATCCTAAATAAATTCAAATTCAAAGCTACTAATATAAAACCTAATAAAAAACTAAAAATTAAACTTGGGTTACCTCCCAACAAGCGCTTGTTTTATAGTCTCAGCCTGACTTTTTCAATTCTCTATCCAATTCCCCTTCAAAAATTGAGGAATCCTCCATCCATCAGTAGTAATGTCTCTTTTGGGAGGTTTCCATTAGCAAAGGCCCTTGAATTAAATTCACCTAGCATGCTCTTTGTAGATAGGTTCCCCATTAAAAACGTCTAATGACTAGGTGTTTTCTCCATTATGTCTATGATCAGATTAAAGCTTAATAAACACAATGGGATCTTCCTCTATCTTCTCCTTTTCATCCCACCATGACTCCACAGTTGTATTAATTCTTACGTCACAAAGAGCTTTGTTAACGACATGACTGCCAATTGGGCATGGCTTTGCAAAACTGTCCGGATTCTTGAACTTTGGTGGAGGAGGCATATGGGATACTAATGAAATCGGCTCATCTTCGTTGAAGCTTATAGTTAAATCTTCGTCAATCTCATTTTCTTGCCTCCCAATTGTTTCCTCTCTTTCAACATCTTGTGGCTCATCCAGTTGCAGATTTTGTTCGGCCTCTCCATCAATCTCGAAATCCATGTCATAGAGCCAAGTGTATTGAGGACAAATGTTCGAGGCATTGACTAGTTGTTTAGCAAAATTTTGACTCGATATCTCTTGACTAATACTCATCTCCTCACTTGAAGCTATGAACTTTAACAGAATTTCCTTCAAATTTAGATTTTCTTCCTGTTGTAGTGGAGGCGGACATGAGAACTCCGGTGGGTATGTTGGACTTGGAGCATAAAATTTATCTTGATGAGTATGGCTCCATGAAAAATCCAGGTGATACCCCCAATCTTGATAATAGTTGTTGGGATAAACATAATTGTTGGGGTAATCACCACCATATGGTACCGACTTGAAACTGGTGGTGCATTGATAACTCAGATGATTTTCAGTACAATAATCACAAGTAACCGCCACACTTTGACGAAGTTGTGCTGTAAAAGCATCTAACCTCCTCAAAAGTGTCTCAATCTGTGTTGACAATGCAAAAAGTGTCGCGAGTCCATCAATCTCCGCTCCCCTTGGCTGAGTAACTCTCGTATACGACCATTGATAATTAAATTCCGCCATGGTACCTGAAAAGAAAGAAAAATAGAAAGAGAATTAAATTAGATAAAAATAAATAAATAAATGTTTAAATTAAAACTAATTTGATAAAAATTAATATTGGCAAATATTATTAAATTAATTCCCTGGCAACGGCGCCAAAAACTTATTGATCGATTTCACAATCAAAACATACGTGCAAGTATACACGGTCAACAAGTTATAAAGTGAAAGTAGAGTATCGTTCCCACAAGAAATTATTTAATAAAAATCACCAAGTACTAATTCTTAACCAAACTAATTTTATTTAAACAATTGATTTAATGTTGTGAATTAAAATATATAATTGAACTACTACCACTACCACCACTAGTAGAAAATCAGGTTATGGAGATTTAAGATCACAACTTCACTTATTACTTCACTTATATTAAAACACTTCTTATTAATTATGCTCACTATTCTGGATTGTTAATCATGAACTTATTAGTATTTATAACCACCTTCCGATGCATCACAAATATATTAATCTAAATCCATATTTGATAGAATTGAATCAAACACTCTAATTAACTAATTTGCTATATTCCTATGTGAATTACACTTAAAAAGGATTTAAAGCACAGGTTCTCTATCTGATTACATGCGGCGTAAAGGCATATCCCTATCCTAAACACGAATCATGAATTCCAACACCATGCAAAAAACATAATCACATGCTATTATTATCATATCTAAATCTATATTTCATCTCCCGAATTCATATAGATTATCGTGATAATTGTTAGCTAGACAATTAAACAATTATACACAATCATAATAGACAATCCATAGAATAGATCATAGTAATTAACAGAGAAGCATACTAAAATAAGCTATGTAATAAGATTCGTTGCAATCTTTAACAAGAATTTAGTTTATTATTATTGAATTAAAATCTAGAATCCATAATTGAATAAACATTAAAAGATAAAAAATAGAAGTAGAGGAAAAAATGAAATCGGTTGTCTACAAATCCGATGCTCCCCTCTTGCTCCTACTCTTGATCTTCAATGATCCCCTAGTTGCTTCAATCTCAAACAATCTAATATAAATTAGGGTTTATGTTCTAATCTAATGGAGTGTTTTTTCTAATCTAATCTATCTAATCCTCCTTATTTTATACCTCACATCATGTATTTATAGGTTACAAGTCCAATTTCTAGCTTAGGAGGAAACTCAATCCAATTTGGAGTCAAAAAAGTATCAAAATTCGACCCCAAACGCGTCCAAGCTTGACCAGGCCCGACCCCAGCGTCCCAACGCTGGTCACGGCACTGGAAAGATGCCTCCTAGTGCCCCGGCTCTGCAAATGAACTAGAAATGGGCGCCCTGGCGTTGGGCTCTTTTTGAAAATTTTCTACTCTGACATCCTTTGGTAAAATGGCCATAACTTCTTCGTTCGAACTCCGATTTCAATGATTCAAGATGTTTCGGAAATAGGAGACGTAGCTCTACAACTTTCATTCTTTCAGTTTTTCGAAATAAGGGCTGGAGAAATGCTGAAATTGGCTCTGAAGTGGCTGCTATGTAAAGGACAAGTCAAAAATGTGAATCTAGCAACCCAAACGTCGATCCAAGTAACTTTTGTCCCAATTCCTACAAAACAACGTAAAACATGCATGAATAAACACAAAAACTTAAAAAAATCCAAAAGCTTAAGCTTAAACGCACTCGATTCATGGATATAAAACTCACTCATCAGCGCGCAATTAGGTGACCAAACCCTTTTCCTCGATAGAACTTTCTAGACATTGTCAATAATGAAAATAATAATATAAATAACTTTATCGTCTCAATTTTTGATTTAATAATATAAAATAGTGTGTAGATAATACTGTGATAATAATTGAATCAATAATATGAGAGATACTATGTAGCAATTACTGTGGCAATAATTGAATAAAACTGAGTGACTTCTCATGTAAGCATCAATAATCAAAGATATTGTACAATATCGTGTGCTACTATGCAACCACTCGTATTACTATACTTTTATCACCGAGTATTTTAATAGTTAACGATAAATTTTTTGCTATTATTTTTATAAAAAGGTATTTATGTCATTTTCTAACTCTGACAATAATTCTGTTGTGGGGTCCACCAATGATTGTGCCATCGTACGAATATTCTCTAATAAAATGAATATTCCCCGACCAATCGAATATTTTATGACAACTTGCTTACTTTGTAAAATTTAAAAATATTACCCACAACTATAACATTATATCAAATCCACACCTTATTATTCAAAAAGATATTTCTAAAAAATTAAATTTTTATTCACAAAAGTTGGGGTCTTACACCCAACGTGTTCGTAAGTCATGACGGTTTGCAGATGAATTTATGTACAAGCCTTTTCAAAATTGAAAATGAAAGTTCATGGTCTATTGACCGCTCAACATTCATAGTCAGTACGTAGTTTCAAAAATGTAATTAGTTTGATATGTTGTTCAACATTGTTTCAGTTTACTTCACAACTATTGATTCAATGTAGAAGTATAGTTCAAATAAAATATTTATTTCTTTCAGCTAATGTTTATTAATTCCTATTACTTGCTGGGCAATTAAATGCTCATTCTTGCTTTAAATTTAAATGTTTTTAGTTAAGCTAGATCGACCAGAAGGTTCCGACAAGGACAAATTGAAGGGAAAGCTGAAGGTCTAGGTTATAAATTATTATTTGTAATAACTGTAGCTATGATATTTTACTATTTATCATATAATGAATGACTTAAAGGTTATCGTAACTGGCGAGTAGACAACTTTGATATAATATTTATACTTAATTAATATATTAAGTAGTTTGAATGAATGTTATCGTTGAACACCAAGTACGGGTTTCAAGTACCTGGATTTGTGGGTGTCACAAGAGCAAAGCTCAGAAATGAGCTTTTAACTGCTTAGTTCTTGGGGAATATGGATGAGAAGATAATGAACATATAGTTCACATAATGTAACACTTAAAACAAGTGATTTAAACCTTTAGTAAAGGTTGAACAGAAAGATTAAACGAGATTAAAAGATAATTAGTGCAAATGCAAAATACGTAACCGATATCCGAGGACTGTATTAGTGTTAAATGAACGTTCGGGGTTACAATGGTTGTAATTCCTTAAACGTTGAATGAAAATGGTGACTTATAATATTTTGATGTTATAATATCGTAATAAGAATTAAGTGTAAAGCTCATAAATGCTATGAACGCAACGTAGTTGCGATGAACGATCGATCTTAGCATATATTGAACAGTATGGCTTAGACATCATGAGATGACGATGAACGTGATGTTCATGTAATGGATCACGAAGGATGGTGATTAAAACCTTAAGTAAAAGTTGAATGGAGGTTTAAAAGACGAACAGCGTGAACGTCGAATACGTAAACGATCCTCGTGAATCGTATTCACGTCGGGCGAATGTTCTAAGCATAAATTGGTTGTATGACTTAGACGTTGACGAAGGTAATAAGTAAGATATGAAATTATCAAAAAAGTCGTAACGAACAGTAATAATATTAATGAAAGTTTGAGTGTGAGTCGGATAAAGAATGTTAGAATGAAGCGTAAACATTAAACACTTTAACTGATATAAGGGTCTTGAGTGTACATGAATATTAAATGGGCATAACCTACACACCGTGTATGGTTTGCACATAAAAGAATGGAGAGTAATGAATAACGTAAACATTAAACAAGCCGAGTTAGCGATAATAACTGAACAATGTTTCGAGCCAAATGGACCAAACATTGAAAGATATGAAGATAAGGTAACATAAAATGTGTAAAAACTATGAACGCATAGTCTTAACATTAAATTTGTTCTCGAAATACAATTAACTATATGACCTAGACATTAGTGAATAAATCCTGAGGTATGACATTTAGTTGCAAGAAAGTCATAAGGAATGGGAAATTAACTTAACGAACATTATAGTTTTAATGGTTCGGATAAGTTAAGTTTAAGTTGTGGTACACTCATACTCTTAAATGGTTGACGTACGGTATCTGGGCTAAACAACTCTTTTAGAGAGCAAAGGTTAACGAATTAGCAAGCGATCTACTCAGCATACTACATGGAACATTGTTAGAGACTCGATGTGTGCTAAGGATAGAGTTATAAATATGTATGATGAAAAGCTGATTCTTTTCACATATGTAGATGTATATGATAAGTTAAATCCTAGAAATGTTATAAGAAGAAAATGAGAATGTAAATGTAAGACCCAACTTTTATGAATAAAGATTTAATTTTCTCGAAATATCTTTTTGAATAATAAGGTGTGGATTTGATATAATATTATAGTTGTGGGTAATATTTATAAATAAGTTGTCATAAAATATTCATTTGGTCGGGGAATATTCGTTTTATCAGGGAATATTCGTATGACAACACAATCATTGGTGGACCTCACAACGGAATTACTATCGGAGTTAGGAAATGACAAAAATAACTTTTTATAAAAATAACAACAATGGTTTTACCGTTAACTGTTGAAATATCTAGTGGTAAAGTACAGTAATACGCGTGGTTGCACAGTAGCACACGATATTGTACAGTATCTTTGATTATTGATGCTTACGTGAGAAGTCACTCAGTTTTATTCAATTATTGCCACAGTAATTGCTGCATAGTATCTCACATTATTGATTCAGTTATTATCACAATATTTTATATTATTAAATCAATAATTGAGATGATAAAGTTATTCATATTATTATTTGCATTATTAGCGATGTCTAGAAAGTTCTGTCGAGAAAAGGGGTTTGGTCACCTAATTGCGCGCCAATAAGGAGAAATCCTTATCAGAAAGCCCCCTCTTTCATGGGAATGAACTGGTTGTTAATATTGCGAGTTATAATATTAATGATGAATAAATGTTATTAAAAATGTGTTTTGTGAAGCCAAGTGAAATTAAGATAAATAGAGGCCCGTGGCTGGTTTGGCCGGCCAGAAGCTTATCATGGGCTTTTTCATTTTTTTTAAAAAAATCTATAAATCAATCAGCTCAGTATTGATAAACATATAAAGAATAATTGGTTGAACTTAATACATTCCTCACTACAAATGTTGAAAAAGAAAGATTAAAGATAACACAGCTAAAGAAAATGACATTATTGCTATCTCTAAATGACATTCCTCACTGCATGACATTCCTCACTGCATCTGCTCTGTAATCCATAGCATTGCTTGTTCTACTCTCACTAGAAGTTCTTACAATTACTATAATCTCATTGCAACATAAAAAAGAAAGGAAAGTAGAATGAAAATACATAGTGGTGACAAGATTCAAACCAAGACTATTCTGTTCATTTTATTTGTATGTCAGTTGTCACCATCAATAGAAATAAGCTCCAAATACATGCTTGCAATCCCATCTTCTCCGTCCAAGAATGGCATGACATCCTGTTGGATAAAATCTATATACGCACAACACGCAAGTATACGTGGTCAACAAGTAATAGAGTGATAAGTAGAGTATCATTTCCACAGAGACTAACTAGCAATAATCTTAACTTACAATTACCAATTTCCAATTAACTATAATTTTATTAAACAAATCAACTCAATAGTTATAAATAATGATTCTAAATTAAATAGTAATTAAACTATCACAAAACAATCACAAATATCAAAATCTAGAATTTCAAACAATTAATGGAAAATTAGACTTATGATTTCACCCTAAGCTTCACTTTGATTTTAACACCTTTATTCCAATTCAATGCACTACCCCAGTTTATTAATCAAGAACACGAACGTAGTATTAACCACATCTCGATGTACTAATACAGTATTAACGTCAATCCACAATTAAGATAGAAATCTGTTAAACATCTTAATCAACTAACCCACTATATCTCTATGTGAATTACAATTGAAGAAGGTTTAAGAATAAGTTCTCTATCCGATTACATGCGATGTCAAGCATATCTCTACCTTAACATTCATCAAGATTAAGCTATTCACAAAATCATGAACACATGCTATACTAATTAGGTCTAGATTTGAATATCCTCTCTCGATTCCATCCAATTCCACAAAGAATTGTTGATCAGGCAATTCATAAATTCAGCTCAAATTAATATAGATAAACTGGAGATAGATTATTAAATTGGAGATTAAAGTTTACAAAATCATTGATTCAGTTAAGGATCCACCATAAGCCTAAAAAGTGAATTAGTTCATGACAAATGAAATAAACACTGAATAAATCATAGAAATCAATTTTTCAATTACAAAAAATAGCCTAACACGAAGAATATTGAAAAACACCCTTCACGTAGTCTAAAATCGCAATTGTCTCGAAAATCCCTTCGAAATACTCCTCCACGCTTGCTATGAAAAACAGAGCTTCGATCTTCGTAATATGTCTTGTGTGTTGTTAAAGTTGTTGTTCATTCAGTATATCATGTCCAACACACAAGTCCCAGCCAAAATTTCCTTCAATTAGAGTTACATTACCAGCAAATACTAGAAACATGCCCAAAAAAAATTACAAACATAACAGGACACTTCAGATTGACACCCCCCGCCCCGGCGGGGGTTCATGTACTATCAATGCCTGCCCTAGCGGGCACCCTTTTTGTCTAGCATAATTGAAGACCCCCCGCCCCGGCAGGGGTACATAGTATAAATATGCCCGCCCCGACGAGCTTCCTTTCTGTTAACTGAGTATCAAGACTACCCGCCCCGGTGGGGGTGTATAGTGTAAATGAGTCCGCCCCGGCGGGCTTGTCTTCTGCCAGATGACTTTGCTGAATTTCATGTTGTACTCCAATTTTGCTCTAATTGACTTCAAATCATACTGAATAGTTCCAAATGCACGCTAAATACTACAACTACCCTCCTGCACATGCAATAACACAAAACGAGTAAAAAGGAACATGATCACAAGAAATTAGCAACAAATAAGCATGAAATGGACATTGAATCGCGTATATAAAATCCACTGATCACATCCTGTGCAGAAAGATTCATAAATGTGTCATTATATATGGTAGAACTGAAACTATAAAAGTGTATGTCTTGTGGAAGAGCAAAGCTAGTTGTCTTGTGGAAGAGCAAAGCTAGTGTTACTTTCGTATGTTCAAGAATCAAGAGCCTGCCTTCTTTACAGAACTTGTTCTATTTCAATATATTTCTTTGTGTATCTTGAAACCATTTAAGTTTTAAAATGATGTGTATATATATATATATATATATATATATATATTGCATTGCATAAATGGACAATAGTTGCCTTCATTGTATATTCCTCCTCTAAAAATTAGTATATATTAAATATTTTTTCTTGAATTCTGATAATGAATACATAATACTTTACTTAGAGCAAGTAAATAAAGGAAACCTTTTTTTCCATCTTGTAGTTTACTTAGAACAAGCAAATTGGATTTTACTACACAATTCTACCATTCAATCATTTATTTAAAAGGTGTCCAAGACAGAGCCTAATACCATTCAATTCTACATTTTTACTACACAATTACAACATAAGATTACCTTTTCTTAGTACTTGAAAAAATAAACAAAAATCAAAGAAATAGTCCATAAAAAATGAACTACCTACTAGTGAGTAATGTTTAGTCACTCCTTGTAATTTCGCTCATGTTAGAATTAGAGCCCTTTGACTCTTGATTTGCAACTAGCGGTACCAAAAGTTGGTCATCCGTCAGCCCATCATCTATATTAAAAATGCCAATTTAAAATATCAATACCCAAAATTAAACTAAAAAACTATAATTAAAGTAAAAATATTTACAACTAGAACAAACCTTATATTTCATATCCATAAATCCAATTACGTCCACAAATTAATGCTTGTGCATTATCTGGTAGAAGCGAACTACGCTATTGTGTGAGAACTTTTGCTCCAATGCTAAAGGTCAACTCTGAAGCAACCGTTGTAATTGGAATTGATAAGATATCATATGCCATATTCGCTAGTATTGGATATCTATAATAACGTAATATTTGAAAGTACTAAATAGTCATTAGTCATGTATAAAATAAAGGTATAAAACTAGAATAGAAAATAAGGATTGGGTACCTCTCAGAAAGTTTTTTCCACTCTTCTAGAATATTAAAAGAAGATTCGTTAGTGATAATTTTTTTTCTAAGTATTGTTCCAATTTCGTTCTTGTTGATGTAGTACCTTGCACTTCCCTCACAAACTCCTATTTAAAATTTTAAACATCAAAAGTTCATCAACATAAGTATGCAATATAGATAAATATGAAAAAAATTTAAAAAATTATAATACATGAAAACTTTACTTACATCTAACTCATCATCACTATGTTCACTTGTGTTATTGATAGAAATAGTTAAAGTCCCTACACCATCTTGAGGTTGTTGTGAACTATCTTTTGACAACTCCGTTGCATATTCCATGAACAAAGATTTCATAGCATCCACTGCATATTCCATGAACCATCTTTTGACAACTCCATTGCATATATTAAATGTGTGTGCGTGGGTGTGTGCTGGTGTGTGAAATAATATATATATATATATATATATATATATATATATGAAATATAATATAAGTTTTGTTTTATTAGATTATAAATTGAATATATTATATTTTATTTAAAGTTTTCGTTTTATTAGAATATTTTATTGCATAGTGCTGCATAGTGAAAATCAAAGTTTTCAAAAAGTTCGGCCGAAGAATTGCGCCCGTGATTTTTCTTCTATTCACCCATGAATAAATTCTAAATAGTATCATGCCATTCTCCTATAAATAGGATGCTTAGTTTAGAATTAAAAATCACACCAGAATCAGAGAATTCTTCTTCTATAATATTAAGCGTATTTCTTTTGAGTTTAAGGAAGCTTTGAGTGTAGAATATAGTACAAGTTTTCTTCAAGAATATCCTCGCTATACCATTCAGAAGTACTCTCCTTTTAAAGTAAGTGATATTATTTTTGTTCAATATTCGTATGAAATAATATTTTCTTCCATACTCTGTAGTATGTAAGTAATATTATTTCATTTCGTATTCCTAATTCTATACTCAAGTTGATAAGTATTGCTTTTATACTCCTTGAAATTAGTAGAATAACCTTGAAATTTGCGCTTCATCTAGTATCTTTTCACAAGAATATTTTTCTTAACATTCTTGTTAACATTTAATCTTTTCATGTCGGGGTACTATTCACGGGGTACTATTCATGACAAAAATTTATTTCTTTTCTGTCTAAATTATTTTTGATACATTAATATTATTCTTGAATTCTACTCCACAAAGCAGTTGTCATATTGACAATTTGAACATTTTTAAACTCTGGATAAATTAAAATTCTTAATATTTATCCTTGATTTCGTTTGATTGATGCTTATATCATTGTCATCATCATCATGCTTATATTGTGATAAAAGTCATCTTTGGCCCGTAGTGCATAGATGGATTGTTGATTGGTATGATTATGACCAGGAATTATGTATCGATATACTCATGACTTGTAATGTTATAAATGATGTGGTAAAAGTCCTCATTGGCCCGTAGTACATTGATGGATATTTGTTGGCATGATCATGACCATTGGTGATAATAATGAATATCACTGACCCGTAGTGCATGGATAATTCATGGATGTGATACTAACGAATATCATTGGCCCGTAGTGCATGGATAATTCGATGATGTGGATTATTTATTAAGCTGTGTTATAACGATAAAATATTGATGATGAACTCTTAAATCATAAAAGATAGTAGATATCATGCTCTACTTGACTCTTCTAATGAATTATTTATTCTGCTGTAGTTAAACTTGTTGTCTATTATATTCTATCAGTTTAACACTATTGAAGGCTAACGATAATTTATTCTGCATTATCTTAGTCATAATATTCTTTACCCTTTTCTTTCATTATTCTCTTCAGGAAATGAGAATATAGCTAGGACTATTTGGGGAACGGAGTGATGGTTCGAGATGGTGGCTATAGTCGTCCTCACTATTTTATAAAATAATGTGATAATACTTATAATGACGACTCTATTTGAGTTTGGATATTATCTACGAGATAATATTCATGTTAAAACTCTCAGTTTACGTTTGTCGTATTGTATTAATGAAGTTTGTATTTGAATTTTGTACCATGTATTTGGCGACTCAGAATGAGTTATGTATACTTATTTTGGGGGCTTCACAGTTGGTATCAGAGCTTAGGGATATGTTCCCTGGCTGAGACTTGAGGCTAGAACTAGGAGGGGAGAGACGAGTAAATCCTTCGCTAGTATAACCTACCTAAGCTTAATTAGTATTTAATTGGTCGGTCAAAATATAGGGATAATGTGTGACATGTCAATTAACCCTTGTTTTGTGACAGTGTTTGAAAATGACATCTGAAAATGTTGAGATAAGCAATGGAGCACATGAGACCGTTGAGTAACCGATGATCAATAAACAGGATAATGTGCATCAAGAAGGAAATAATCCTCAGGTAAACAACAACACCGACCAAATGATTAACGATTGGATGTTCGGAGGCTTTCTATAATTCATGCAACATCAGGCGAGAGAGACTCCTATGCAAAATGTAGGTGGAAACACTGAAAACTCACGGATGGTCACCGCTAAGCAATTCAAAGAGCTAGGACCACCAGAGTTTTTGGGAAAGCCAGAACCACTTAAGGTAGAGACGTGGATTAAGTAGATCACCAAGATATTTGATGTCTTGGGATGCTCCGAGGAGCAAAAGGTTTCGTTTTTCACCTTCATGTTACGAGGAGAGGCAAATTATTGGTGGGAATCTATAAAATGTACTCAGCCTGCCGCACTAAAGATGTCTTGGGTGAAGTTCAAAGAATTATTCAACGACAAGCACTTTCCCAAAAGTATTTGTTATATGAAGGAGGTGGAATTCATCAAGCTGGAGCAAAACAATATGACCGTATCGCAGTATGAGGCTAAGTTTTCCGATTTATCCCGGTTTGCATCCCATTTAATTGATAATGAGGAGCGAATAACGCGAATGTTTCTGCGAGGCTTGAAACCCGAAATACGCCAATACCTAATTTCTCACAAACTTTACTTGTATGGCTAAGTTATTGGAGCGCGATAATAAGTCAACCCAACCAAGAGATAGCAGCCGATAAAATGATAATACCAGTGGTAGTAGTCATCAAAGCGGTGATAACAAACGTGGAGAAAGTCAACATGCCAGAAATGGTAACCACTTCGGTGGTAATCCTGGCCAAAATAATAGAAGTGGAAATTTTAAGAAGAGGAGATTCAATAATAATGGAAAGACGTTAGCACCATCACCCATTGTTAAAGAAGGAGAACAACCACCAGTCGTATGCTACAAATACGGAGGGGAGGGACACATCAGTCCAAACTGCACGCAGCAATCCAAAGCGTGTTACAATTGCGAAAGAGAAGGTCACCTAGCGCTATTTTATCGTGTAGTGAAGACAAGTCCAGCTGGGATGGTGACACCAAATGCCGTCCCAGACAAGTCAAAGCCGGTAGTTCAAGGGAGAGCATTTTTCATGGCCTCCCAAAATGCGAGGAACCCAAACGAAGTTATCACGGGTAAGCTAATCATAAAGTCTTGCGAAGTTTATACCTTATTTGATATCGGTTCTACCCACTCTTTTATTTCTCCTACTCGCGCTCAACGTTTAAATTTAACTCCAAAGAAATTAGACTTTGACTTATCTGTTGAAACTTCGTTGGGAGAAACCTTTATTACATCTACTGTTTATAAATCTTGTTTGATTCAAATTGGCACCCGCACATTACTTGTCGATCTTATCTATTTGAAAATACTTGCATTTGATGTGATTTTAGGGTTTGATTGGTTAACTACTCATCATGCTAAAATTGATTTTTTTCATAAGGTTGTTAGCTTTCATATTCCTAACTAACCTATTACGTGAATTTAAGTAACCAAACCACTAAAGTCAATCACTGTCACATCAAGCCATAAAGCCATTTGTTTATTGAAAAATGGATGTCAAGCTTTCTTAGCCCATGTCACAGATTTAAACAAAAATACGTCAGATTTGAATGATATTTCTTTTGTTAATAAATTTCCTGACGTATTCCCTGTAGAACTTCCTGGCCTACCCCCTGAGAGTGAAATTGAGTTTTGTATTGACCTTGAACCTGGTACAAAACCCATTTTCAAAACCCCATATCGAATGATTCCTATTGAACTTCAGGAGTTAAAAGCCCAACTGCAAGAATTGTTAGACATCGGTTTCATTCATCCTAGTACGTCTCCTTGGGGTTCTCCTGTTTTATTCGTAAAGAAAAAAGATGGGAGTATGTGACTTTATATTGATTATCGGGAGTTGAATCATGTCACCGTCAAAAATAGATACATGTTGCCTTGCATTGATGACCTGTTTGGCCAGTTACAAGGCGCTAAATTTTTTTCAAAGATCGATCTTCTTTCCGGATATCATCAGTTAAAGATTAAAACTGATGACATTCCAAAGACTGCTTTCAGAACTTGGTACGGGCATTACGAATTCCTAGTCATGTCTTTTAGATTGACTAATGCTTCTGTTGCCTTCATGGATATGATGAACCGAGTATTCAAGTAATATTTGGATCATTTTGTTGTTGTCTTTATTGATGACATCCTCATATACTTCAAAAGCTGTGAAGATAATGAACAACACTTGAGGCTGATACTCCAAAAGCTTCGTGAAAACAAGCTATATGCCAAGTTAAAGAAATGTGAGTTCTGACTTGAGGAAGTAGCATTCCTTGGGTACGTGATATCAAATCACGGAATATATGTTGACCCGGCGAAGATTAAAGCAATTTAAAGCTGGGAGCAATCTAAGTCAGTGACCAAAGTACGTAGCTTTCCAGGCTTAGCTGGTTATTATCGGAGATTCGTGGAAGGGGTTTCTCGAATCGCCACTCCGTTAACTCAACTGACTCAAAAAGATACAAAATTCGATTGGAGCGAAGAATGTGAGAAGAGTTTTCAAGAACTCAAGAGGAGACTCATTTTAGTACATGTTCTAACAATATCATCTGGTTCGGAGGAATTTTTCATCTACAGCAATGCTTTAGGCAAAGGGTTAGGATGTGTTCTCATGTAACATGGAAAAGTCATAGCCTAAGTCTCACAACAACTCAAAGAATTGTTAAAGTTTATGTCCTAGAGACCAATTTTTTGATATATTTGCTTAACATTCAAGATATTATATTTGATCAAATAAATGAATTATTTTATTATGATTTTATTTACTTCGTTATATAAATGTTAGCATAATAAAAGCTCTTAGAATAGTGATACAAATTATATAGCGATTACTCCAATGACAGTGGCAGAACACTTAGAATCTGGAAATCTTGTTAGGGTAGCAGAGATTCCAAGAGTCTTCTTGAGTGCTTCGAGTTGATAGAATGTCCAAGTTCTTCAATCTTCCAAGAGTCCAAGTCCAAAGTCCAAAGAGAGGTCAACCTTCCAAAAGTCCCCCTTCTTCATAAAATAGAAGATGTATTTTTAGAGTTTCTTGGAAAGTAGTCACATGTTAGTTACATGTCTTCAGAAAAATTTCAGAAATACCCTTTAGTCCTCAGGATAATGCCCAGATCGTCTTGTCCTTTTAGCCATCAATCCAATCCCTCAATCAATTCTCAAAATGAGTCGTCTCCACGAATCTTCTACCTTGGGATACGTGAAAGCTTCTCTCGGGACTAGCATATTTATTTATTGCTTTTCTGCCATTCATTTAATTATATTTTGAACCCTAATTTTTATATTTAATTAGATCACGTGAACCCTAATTATTACATTTAATTCAATTAAATCATGTGAACCCTAATTTACAGTTGAATCCACAGTTGTTAAATCATTATGATCTTGTTCCAAACTGTATTCATTTGTATACTGCTAATCTCTTAGTCGGTTTTCTCAACGATCTTCAAATATTCAAATTTTACAACAGAACTTATATGTAAAATACACATTTTTATCCATCCAAGTTGTCCATAAAGTTCACTTTTCCTCAATTGGATGCTCTAATTAAGTGGTTGTTTTTGTCAAATATGTACGTTCCTCGGACCAAATTTCACTCAAATTGAAGCAAATGCTCGGTATATTGTAGGGGCCAAAATATTAATACAAGCACAAAGCAAACAACAAAGAAACTAATTCAAATTTCAAAAAATAATTAAAAAATTAGAAAAGTAATTAATTTCTGCATAAGGAAAATTAATTAATATATATTCAAACAAATTAATTCGTTTCTCAATATACATTTTTATGCTATTTTAATAATATTGTTTTAAAAGAAATAATATTTTCTAAATATATTAATTTTTCAAGATATATATTTTGTGAAATTTTACTCATTTTACAAGAAAGAATAGTTATTTCTTGAATATATTAATTTTCTAATTAAAAATTTATTTATTTTTCAAAAGTAATTTAATTATTTTCTTAATTTATTAATCTTTCTAGATATATATATTTGTGAAATTTTACTCATTTTTCAAAAAACTAATTATGGTCTAATAAATATATTAATCTTTTTCTAAAATTTTTTACTCATTTTTCAAAGAAGAAAACAGTTATTTTTTGAAAATGAAAAGTTTCTCTAAAGTAATAATTAATTTTCAGATTTTAGTTATTTTCAAATTTTGAATTAATATTTTTTATTTTTTTGACGTTTCGTCCCTTCTAAAGTTGTACATCTCGTGCTCACGCCTCAATTTAAGAAAATTGAATATTTTGGTTCAAAAAATAAAATTGACATAAATCAAGTACTTAGAAAACTCAATTAACGAGAAATAAATTTTATAGACAAATGTAACATCACGTGATAACTTGGAAGAATAAAAATATTATTTAGCCTATAAAAATTAAGTACGTGAAGGTTTTTACTTGTCTGATCCACCATCACACTAATTATACAGTAAAACCTCTATTTAGAAATAGACTTAGGCTCAAATTATTTGTATTTTAATTAAGAAATTATTATTAAATAGAGATATTAGTATAAAATATTTTCTGAACACTCAAAAATATCCCCTTTAACAAAAATGTAGTTCTTTATAGATTTTATAATAAAAATTAAAGAAAACATAAATTATTTAGATTTTCAAACTAGAAAAATATAGTCTTTTATAAAAATATAGTCTTTTATAAGAAAATATAGTCTTTTATAGGAAATGTGATCTTTTATAAGAAAATGTAGTCCTTTATAGGAAATGTAGTCTTTTATAAAAAAATATAATTCTTTATAGAAAATGTAATCTTTTATAAAAAATGTAGTCTTTTAAAATTAATATTCTCTCTCATATATATATATATATATATATATATATATAAATTATTACTATATAGAGGTATAATTTCTTAATACGAGACTTAAAAAATATATAACACATTATAATTTAGAGGTTATTTCTATTTATAACTAGTCCAAATTGGGACCAAATTTTTTTATAATATTATAGAGATTATTCTTATATAGAATATTTTTAAATAGGGGTTTTACTGTAGTGGCATGGGCATGACTTCAAAAAAAATATTATTATTAGTATAGTGGCCTGAGTTATTCTATACATCTTAAATTTAAACTCAGTCACTGTACAGGCAATTAGAAGTCAAAACAGCCATGATCAAAATAAATAATCAACTTTGTTACTAAAGACTTTTCACATCAATTAAGGGCATGTTTCGCCACAATTTATAAATTGATCAAACTAATTTATAAAAAAAAATTACATTTAAATATTTTGTTGTGACTTATTTTTAACTTATAAATTAATTTACAAGTAGTTTTTGAGAAATAACAATTTCTTACATCTCAAAAAATGAATTATAAGTAATGCTGCAAACTAACTGAATCACAAACTAGTTCGGTTCGAGTTGAGTTCAAGTTGGGTGTCAAGTCGAGTCGAGTTCGCACATGGTGTTTCGTTCGATTGCACGATCGAACATATTCGCGAACAATATGTCACAGTACCGTTTGCAAGAAATTAAAATGAGCTATTAATTTAAATTATAATAAACAAAAAGATTTTTTAAAAAATGAAACAAGTCTCTAAATAGCTTTGAGTTTTTGATCTTAGAACATGTTGCCTAATTTATTACTAGTACTTTACACGCAAGTATATGCGTTTGTGTGTAATATTTAGCAAGCAAAGATATCGTTCCCACGAGGAAATAGATTAAAAATTATCAATTATCAATTCCAATGCAATTAATCCTATTTTAAACTACGAAATATTGTTTGTGATTTGAAAAATTAAAATTAACAAAACTAATGACTAAGATCAAAGTTCACAAGATTAATGCAGATTTAACATGTGACGCCCAAAAAAGGTATACATTACCCATTCTGAGTAGCCAATTACATGGTACAAAAATCAAATACAAACTTCTTTTATACAATACGACAAAAGTGTAGCTGAGAGTTTTTACACGAATATTGTCTTATAGACAATATCAAAACTCAAATGGAGTTCTCATTACATTTATTATCACACTATTTCATAAAATAGTGAGAACTAATATAGCCACCATCTCGGACCATCACTCCGTTCCTCGACTAGCCCCGGCTACGTTCTCATTTCCTGAAGATAACAATAAAAGCAAACGGGTGAGCTCAACTAACCCAATAAGAAATATTATGACTAAGATAATGTAGAATAAATTATCGTTATCCTTCAATAGTGTTAAACTAATAAAAAAACAAGTTTAACTACAGCAGAACAAGCAATCCATTAGAAGAGTCAAGTAGAGCATGATATCAACTATCTTCTATGATATAAAAAGTTTATCATCAATTTTATCGCTGAGACTCAGCTCAATAAATAATCCACATCACTGAATTATCCATGCACTACGGGCCAGGGCCAAGGATGTTCATTAGTATCACATCCACGAATTATCCACGCACTACGGGCCAAGGATATTCATGTAATCATCAATGGTCATGGTCATGTCTACAACTTTCCATCAATGCACTACGGGCCAATGATGACTTTTACCACATCATTTGTAACATTACGGGTCATGATTACACCGAATAATCCCTGGTCATAATCATACCAATCAACACTGCATCTATGCACGTAAGCCAAAGATGACTTTCATCACAATATAAGCATGATGATGATGACAATGATATAAGAATTCAATTAAAAGAAAACAAAAGATAAATTTTTAAAGATTTATAATTTAATTTATCTAGAATTCAATAATGCCCAAATTGTCAACATGATACTGCTTTATGCAATAAAATTTAAGAATAATATTGTATCTGATTTGGACATAAAAGAAATCAATTTTTATCATAAATTATACCCCTGGTGAATAGTACCCGAGTGAATAGTACCCCGTGAATAGTACTTTGTGAATAAAACTTCAGGAATAGTACTTTGTGAATAGTACTTTGTGAATAGTACTTTGTGAATAGTACCCCGTGAACAGTTCTCCGACTTGAAAAGTTTAAATTTAACAAGAATGTTCAGAAAAATATCTTTGTGAAACGATACTAGATGAATCACAAATTTCAAGGATATTCTACTAATTTCACGGAGTATAGAAGCAATATTTTAACAAAATGGGTGTAAAAGTAGGAATACGAAATGAAATAATATTACTTGTATACTACAGAGTATGGAAGAAAATATTATTTCATACGAGTATTGAACAAAAATAATATCCCTTACCTTAGAAGGCTGGATACTACAATAGTGAAGTAGCATAATAGTCTTCTTCTTTCTCTCTATAGCTTTTCTCTCTATAATTGCTCTTGTGAGTCTTAGTGAATTAGTGAGAATGAAAGAAGAATGAGCTTCTATTTATAGGAAAACATAGTTTCAATAATTGCACGATTAGGGGCTCAAATTATTACAGTATAGTACCTTCATCTATACCTCTATTTTTAATTTAGTCCTTCAAGTATTATCAAACTTGCACCACCTCCCCTAATAGTACATGCATGTGAATCAATAGTTCCATACATGTGAACCAACAATAATTTGCATAACCAATAGCAATTAATTGCTCATTTATCCGATTAATTACCTGTATGGTCAATTTAACAACCAAAAATTAAAACAAATGTCAATTTCCACTAACACTAATAATCCCAACACAATAGAAATATTTTTATCAACAATTTCATCTTTAATCAACATAAACTTATTCATCATTAATATTATAACTCATAACATTTAATAACCAGATCATTCCCAAGAAAGAAGGGGCTTTCCGGTAAGGGTTTTCTCCCTATTGGCGCGCAATTAGGTGACCAAACCCCTTTCCTCGATAGAACTTTCTAGACATCATCAATAATGCAAATAATAATATGAATAACTTTGTCGTCTCAATTATTAATTTAATAATATAAAATATTATGCAGATGATACTGTGACAATAATTGAATTAATAATATGAGAGATATTATGATGCAATTACTGTAGCAATACTTGAGTATAACTGAGTGACTTCTCACGTAAGAATCAATAATCAAAGATACTGTACAATACTGTGTGCTACTATGCAACTATGCGTATTACTGTACTTTTACCACCGGGTATTTCAATAGTTTAACGGTAAAAAATTTATTGTTATTTTTATAAATAGATATTTCTGTCATTTTCTAACTACGACAATACTTCCGTTGTGGGGTCCACCAATGATTATGTCATCGTACGAATATTCTCTATTAAAACGAATTCCCTGACCAATCGAATATTTTATAACCACTTGCTTACTTTGCAAAATTTATAAATATTACCCACAACTATAATATTATATCAAATCCACACCATAATATTCAAAAATATATTTCGAGAAAAAATAATCTTTATTCATAAAAGTTGGGGTCTTACAACCTCCCCTTCTTATGAAATTTTGTCCTAGAAATTAAGGTACATACTTGGTATGTCGAAGAGGTGAGGATACCTTGAATTTATTTTAGATTCTAACTCCCAGGTCATTTACTCAACATTATGATTTCTCCACAAAACTTTGACTTGAGGTATAACCTTGGAGCGTAGAATATGATCCTTCTTATCCAAGATTTTAACAGGTACCTCTTCATACATTAAATCTTCTGCTATCTCGTTCGGTTCTAATTCAATAATGTGGTTCGGGTCTTCCACATATTTATGTAACATAGATATGTGAAAAATATTATGAACACGAGACATACTTGGCGGTAAAGCGAGTCTATAGGCCATAGTTCCTACTCGGTCAAGTATTTTGAATGGCCCAATGAATCGAGGATTGAGCTTTCCTCTCTTTTCAAATCTTGTAACTCCTTTCCATGGAGCCACACGTAACATATGCTCTCCAACATTGAATTCCACGTCCCTTCGATGAAGATCAGCATAACTCTTTTGTCCATCTTATGAGGTCTTTATACGTTACTGGATCATTTGAATCTTTTCCTCAGTCATGCGTACCAATTCCGGTCCCAACAACGTTGCTTCACCCACCTCATCCCAGCATACTGGAAAACAACACTTGCGTCCATACAACACCTCGAATGGAGACATGCCAATACTTGCTTGATAACTGTTATTGTAGGAAAATTCCACCAATGGCACGAACTTGTCCCAACTTCCTTTGAAGTCAAGGACACAGAGTCTTAATAGATCTTCAAGAGTTTGAATAGTCCTCTCTTACTGCCCGTCTGTTTGAGGATGATATGCCGAACTAAATCATAAACCAGTGCCCATAGCTTTTTGTAAACTAACCCAAAATTGTGAAGTGAATATTGGGTCTCGATTGGAAACTATGGATACTGGCATACCATGTAGTCTTACAATCTCATTTATGTACATACGAGCAAGACGTTCAAGTGAATAAGTTTCTCGTATAGGTAAGAAATGAGCAAACTTGGTTAGTCTATCTACAATGACCCAAATCGCATCTATGCCTTGAGAAACATTGGGAAGACCAGTAACAAAGTCCATGGTAATGTGCTCTCACTTCCATTCTGGAATTTCTAGGTCGGTAGCTTGAGCAACTTTAACTTTATCGATTAAAGTCGGTTCTACTCGTATATTTGCCATCATCACGTGGGTCCCTAAAGTATTTAACTCTATCTCTATCCTTTTTAAGTCATACAAAATGGGCCTTTGCATTGAAAATATCGCACTCGTACCCGCATATGATCTTCTACTCAGTGCGTTATCTACTATGTTCACTTTTCCAGGATGGTATTAAATGGTATGATCGTAATCTTTCAACTGCTTAAGCCAACGTCGTTGCCGCACGTTGAGCTCCTTTTGGGTGAAGAAATATTTGAGGCTTTTATGATCCGTATAGATCTCCACTTTCTCCCCATACATGTAATGCCTCCAGATTTTAAGCACAAAAACGACAGCTGCCAACTCTAGATCATGAGTAGGATAATTCCTCTCATATTCTTTGAGTTGTTGTGAGGCATAGACTATGACTTTCCCATGTTGCATGAGAACACATCCTAAACCTTTGCCTGAAGCATCGCTGTATATGACAAATCCCTCCGATCCAGATGGTATTGTCAGAACAGGTGCTGAAATGAGTCTCCTCTTGAGTTCTTGAAAACTCTTCTCACATTCCTCGCTCCAACTGAATTTTATATCTTTTCGAGTCAGCTGAGTTAATGGAGTAGCGATACAAGAAAATTCTTCCACGAATCTCCGATAATAACCAGCTAAGTCCAAAAAGCTACGTACTTTGATTACTAACTTAGGTTGCTCCCATCTTTAAATTGCTTCAATCTTTGTTGGGTCAACAAATATTCTGTGATTTGATATCACATGCCCAAGGAATGCTACTTCCTCAAGCCAGAACTCGCATTTCTTCAACTTGGCGTAGAGCTTGTTTTCATGAAGCTTTTGGAGTATCAGTCTCAAGTGTTACTCATGATCTTCACGACTTTTGGAGTAAATGAGGATGTCATCAATAAAGACGACCACAAAGTGATCCAAATATTCCTTGAATACTCGATTCATTATATCCATAAAGGCAACAAGAGCATTAGTCAATCCAAAAGATATGATTAGGAATTCATAATGCCCGTGGCGAGTTCTAAAATTAGTCTTTGGAATGTCATCAGTTTTAATCTTTAACTGATGATATCCAGAACGAAGATCAATCTTTGAAAAGAATTTAGCGCCTTGCAACTGGTCAAACATGTCATCAATGCAAGGCAACGAGCACCTATTCTTAATGGTGACATGATTCAACTCCCGATAATCAATACAAAGTCGCATACTTCTATCTTTTTTCTTTACGAATAGAACAGGAGCACCCCAAGGAGACGTACTAGGACGAATGAAACTGATGTCTAACAATTCCTACAGTTGGGTTTTTAACTCCTGAAGTTCAATAGTAGCCATTCGATATGGGGCTTTAGAAATAGGTTTTTTATCGGGTTCAAGGTCAATACCAAACTCGATTTCGCTCTCCGGGGGTAAACCAGGAAGTTCTTCATGGAATACGTCAGGAAATTTATTAACAATAGAAATATCATTCAAATCTGACGTATTTTTGAATAAATCCTTGACATGGGCTAAGAAAGCTTGACATCCATTTTTTAATAAACGAATAGCTTTATGGTTTGATATGATAGTGATTGACTTTAGTGGTTTGGATGTTTGAATTTGCATAATAGGTTGGTTAGAAATATGAAAGCTAACAACCTTACGAAAATAATCAATTTTAGCATGATGAGTAGTTAACCAATCAATCCCTAAAATCACATCAAATGCAAATATTTTCAAAGAGATAAGATCAACAGGTAACGTGCGGTTACCAATTTGAATCAAATAAGACTTATAAAAGTGGATGTAATGAAGGTTTCTCCCAACGGAGTTTCAACAGATAAGTCAAAGTCTAATTTCTCCGGAGTTAAATTTAAACGTTGAGCGCAAGTAGGAGAAATAAAAGAATGGGTAGAACCGGTATCAAATAAGGTATAAACTTTGATAGAGCTTATGATTAGCTTACCCATGATAACCTCGTTCGGGTTCCTTACTTTTTGGGAGGTCACGACAAATGCTCTCCTTTGAACTACCGGCTTTGTCTTGTCTGGGACGACCTTTGGTGGCTCCATCCCAGCTGGACTTGACTTCGTTGCACGACAAAATCGGGTTGGGTGACCTTCTCTTCCATAATTATAACACGCTTTGGACTGATGTGTCCTTCCCCTCCGCATTTAAAGCATACGATCGGTGGCCGTTCTCATTCTTTAACAATGGGTGCTAGTGCTGACGTCTTTCCATCATTGTTCTCTTCTTAAAATTTCCACTTCTATTGTCTTGGCCATGATTACCACCGAAGTGGTTACCATTTCTGGCATGTTGATTCCTTCCACGTTTGTTGTTACCACTTCGATGAGTGCTACCACTGGTATTATTATTTTGCCGGCTGCTCTCTCGGTTGGGTTGACTCATTATCGCGCTCCAATAACTGAGCCCTATTTACAACATTTGAATATAAACACAGGTTATGAGAAACGAGGTATTGACTTATTTCGGGTTTCAAACCTTGCAGAAACATTCGCGTCATTCTCTCCTCATTATCAACCAAATGGGATGCAAACCGGGACAACTCTGCAAACTTAGCTTCGTACTACGACACGATCATATTATTTTGCTCTAGCTTGATGAACTCCACCTCCTTCATGTGACGAATACTTTTGAGAAAGTACTTGTCGTTGAAAATTTCTTGAAACTTCTCCCAAGACATTTTGAGTGCAGCAGGCTGAGTATGTTTTACTGATTCCCACCAGTAATCTGCCTCTCCTCTCAACATGAAGGTGACAAAGGGAACCTTTTGCTCCTTGGGGCATCCCAAGACATCAAATATCTTGTTGATCTGCTTTATCCACGTCTTTACCTTGAGTGGTTCTGGCTTTCCCTAAAACTCTGGTGGTCCCAACTCCTTGAACTGCTTAGCGGTGACCATCTGAGAGTTGCCAGTATTTCCATCTGCATTTTAAACAAGAGTCTCTCTCGCCTGATGTTGCATGAATTGTATAAAGCCTCTGAAAATCCCATCGTTCATCATCTAGTTGGTGTTGTTGTTTACCTGAGGATTATTGCCTTCTTGATGCACATTATCCTGGGTATTGATCATCGGTGACTCAACGGTCTCATGTGCTCCATTGCTTAACTCGACATTTTCAGATGCCATTTTCAAACACTGCCACAAATAAGGGTTAATTGACATGCCACATATTATCCCTATATTCTGAACGACCAATTAAATAACAAATAAACTTAGGTAGGTCATACTAGCGAAGGATTTTCCAGTCTCTCCCCCTAGTTCTAGTCTCACATCTTAGCCATGGATCATATCCCTAAGCTTTGATACCAACTGTGACGCCCCCAAAATAGGTATACATCACCCATTCTGAGTTGCCACATATATGGTACAAAAATCAAATACAAATATTTTTTATACAATATGACAAAAGCGTAGCTGAAAGTTTTTACCCGAATATTATCTTATAGACAATATCCAAACTCGAATGGAGTCCTCATTACATTTATTATCACATTATTTTATATAATAGTGAGGACTACTATAGTCACCATGTCGGATCATCACTTCGTTCCCCGACTAGTCCCGGCTACATTCTAATTTCCTGAAGAGAACAATGAAAGCAAAAGGGTGAGCTCAACTAGCCCATTAAGAAATATTATGACTAAGATAATGCAGAATAAATTATCGTTAGCCTTCAACAGTGTTAAACTAATAAACAACAAGTTTAACTGCAGCGGAACAAGCAATCCATTAGAAGAGTCAAGTAGAGCATGCTATCTACTATCTTCTATGATTTAAAAAGTTCATCATCAATTTTATCGTTGAGACTCGGCTCAATAAATAATCCACATCACTGAACTATTCATGCACTACGGGCCAATGATATTCATTAGTATCACACCCATGAATTATCTATGCACTACAGGCCAAGGATATTTGTGTAATCATCAATGGTCATGATCATGCCAACAACTGTCCATCAATACACTACGGGCCAATGAGAACTTTTACCACATCATTTGTAACATTACGGGTCATAATTACACCGAATAATCTTTGGTCATAATCATACCAATCAATAGTCCATCTATGCACGTAAGCCAAAGATGACTTTCATAATCATGCCAACAACTGTCCATCAATGCACTACGGGCCAATGAGAACTTTTACCACATCATTTGTAACATTACGGGTCATGATTACACCGAATAATCTTTGGTCATAATCATACCAATCAATAGTCCATCTATGCACATAAGCCAAAGATGACTTTCATAACAATATAATCATGAGGATGATGACAATGATATACGAATTCAATTAAAAGAAAGCAAAGGATAAACTTTTAAAGATTTATAATTTAATTTATTCAGAATTCAATAATACCCAAATTGTCAACATGATACTGCTTTGTGGAGTAAAATTCAAGAATAATATTGTATCTGATTTGGGCAGAAAAGAATTCAGTTTTTGTCATGAATAGTACCCCAGGTGAATAGTACCTAAGTGAATAGTATTCCATGAATAGTATTTTGTGAATAGTACTTTGGGAATAGTACTCTATGAATAATACCCCATGAATAGTACTTTATGAATAGTACCCCGTGAGTAGTATTTTGTGAATAGTACCGCATGAACAGTACTCCGGTATGAAAAGCTTAAATTTAACAAGAATGTTCAGAAAAATATCCTTGAGAAATGATACTAGATGAAGCGCAAATTTCAAGGATATTCTACTAATTTCACGGAGTATAGAAGCAATACTTTAACAAAATGAGTGTAGAAGTAGGAATACGAAATGAAATAATATTACTTACATACTACATAGTATGGAAGAAAATATTATTTCATGAGTATTGAACATAAATAATATCCCTTACCTTAAAAGGCTGGATACTATAATAGTGAAGTAGCAGAATACTCTTCTTCTTTCTCTCTATAGCTTCTCTCTTTATAATTGCTCTTGTGAGTCTTAGTGAATTGGTTAGAATGAAAGAAGAATGAGCTTCTATTTATAGGAAAACATAGTTTTGATAATTGCACGATTAGGGGCTCAAATTATTACAGTATAGTACCTTCATCTATACCTCCATTTTTAATTTAGTCCTTCAAGTATTATCAAACTTGCACCACCTCCCCTAATAGTACATGCATGTGAATCAATAGTTCCATACATGTGAACAAACAGTAATTTGCATGTGAACCAATAGCAATTAATTGCTTATTTATCTGATTAATTGACTGTTTGGTCAATTTAACAACTAGAAATCAATTATTATCGAAATAAATATCGATTTCCTCTAACACTAATAATCCTAACACCATGGAAATATTTTTATCAACAATTTTATCTTTAATCAACACAAACTTATTCATCATTAATATTATAACTTTCATGATATTTAACAACCGGATCATTCCCAAGTAAAGAGGGGCTTTCGATAATGATTTCTCCCTATTAAGCGCCTGATTAGGTGACCAAACCCCTTTCCTCAACAGAACTTTCTAGACATCGTCAATAATGCAAATAATAATATGAATAACTTTGTCATCTCAATTATTGATTTAATAATATAAAATATTATACAGATGATACTGTGACAATAACTGAATCAATAATATGAGAGATATTATGCAGCAATTATTGTAGCAATACTTGAGTATAATTGAGTGACTTCTCACGCAAGCATCAATAATCAAAGATACTGTACAATACCATGTGCTACTATGCAACCACATGTATTACTATACTTTTACCACCAGGTATTTCAACAGTTTAATGGTAAAACTTTCGTCGTTATTTTTATATAAAGGTATTTCTGTCATTTTCTAACTATGAAAATACTTCTGTTGTGGGGTCCACCAATGATTGTGCCTCGTACGAATATTTCCTGTTAAAATGAATATTCCCCGACCAATCGAATATTTTATAACCACTTTCTTACTTTGCAAAATTTATAAATATTACCCACAACTATAACATTATATCAAATCAACACCATAATATTCAAAAATATATTTCAAAAAATTTAATCTTTATTCATAAAAGTTGGGGTCTTACATAACAGGTTAAGATTACAAATTCCCTTGCTATTCCATTTAAATTAATTTGCTTCCCATTTAAATCAATTAGTTAATATGAATCATTATCCAATAATATTTTATAGTACTCACACACTTCTTCCAAAGACATGTGAACAAATCTTCCTAAATCCGATTTTTAAGACCGAAAATTACAATTAACACCCTAGTCAATCAGCTCACTATATTCCTATGTGAATAAAGTTAATTAGATTTTACGCACAAATTCTTTCAATGGATACAAAAGTCACATAGGTATATTTCTTTCCTACATTCTAATCATATTAAACTTATTCAGATTATATGAATAGAAGTTATTATATCCAGATCAAAATCTATATTTCATCTTCCAATTTTATATAGATAATCATGGTAATTGCTGGCCCAACAATTAATCAATAAGCAAAAGATATAATAAATAATTCAATAAAAACCAACTTTCATTCAATGGGAAGGTTTAATTTAACTACATACCAAGTTCCGTTGAAATCTTAATGAAAATTTAGTTCATGACAATAATAAGGAAAAATATCATCTATATTAATAATCTAAACATCCCATATAATTAAAAAGAATAAAAATTAAAGAAGATAATAAGAAACTCTGAATTTGCTCTTAGACTCTCTCTTTGATCTTCAACCTTTGCACTTCTCATTTGTGTTTTCCTTCGTTGTTCTCTCTACAAATCCTTGATAAATTGATCGATACGTCTTTTCTGAAGTCTTCTCCTATTTGTATTGGTCCAAAACCCTCATTTATATTCATGTTTTGCTTTAAAATCAACTTAGCAGTAGAAAAATCCAACTTTGGTCGTGCATGAATGCCTAGACGCTCATCCTAATTCATTTCCAAGCGTCTAGGCGCTTGTCTGGGACACCAGAATTACAAAAATGCCATCTAACATGAATTTTAATAATTTCTAATTCTTTTCTTCTCCCAAATAACCAATTTGACCCTCCAGCTCCATCCTACAAGAAATAAACATAAAAACAAATAAAAATTACTAAAAACACTTAAAGATAACAATAATTAAGTTTAATAATACTGAATTCGTAGGTATAAAACCCACTCATTAGAACCGTAGTTAATTTATTTAGTTTTAAGTAATATAATTAAGAAAATTATAAACTTTTTATAAAGTAATTCTCAAGATTTATTGTATTCAAAAGTTAATTATCACATCCCTTTTAATTAAAAAATTTCCTATCGACTTTGAAAATTCATTCTTGATCGGTTGATCTTATTACTTATATTTGAGAATGAAGAAAGTATTTGGTACATACTAATACATTTCAAGGTTAACAATATTAGTCTATTAGATATTAAATTAATCTAAATCAACTAAATTCACATTATTTTAAATCTTAGAATTTTACAATTTCATTATAAAAAAACTTAAATAAGACTTTTTTTATGAAATAGATGGAGTCAGTACAAAAAAGGCTTAATTCTGACAAACTATTCCGTCGAAATTAGACTTAAATCCTACTTGTGAGCTAATTCACCAACTTTAGTAGCTTAATTATGTCCTTATCTTCCTTAATCTTGATTAGGGTTTTGGTTTTTATGATTAAGGTTGCTTAATGATGTTTAGTAACACCTGATTGAAGTTTAATAATCATGGTTAGGGTTTAGGATAACCTAACTAGGGTTTAATCTAACCAAATAGGGTTAGGGTTTCATAATTAGGGTTAGGACTTATAAATCTAGGGTTAGGGTTTCCTGATTTTGATATTAGGGTTCCTGACAGGTTTTTACTGAAATCTTAACAAGCACGACAAATCATTTTGTCAGTGTAAGCACAACAAAACAGCTTGTCAAAATATATATACCGAAAATTCTGTTTTCGAAAGAAAAAATTTAAGCACAACGTGTCAAGCATGTCAACTTTTGGTAAAAAATTATTTAACCTAATTCTATGACAGAGTATATAATAACATAATACACATTCAGAATGGAGATATTTTATTTAATAATATTGAATTTACACAACCGAGTCTTCTTAAGGTTAATTTTGGGGCTTCACAACAAATCTATATTAGGATGGATAATTGCTGACATCAAGGTAATAAGCCCTTCATTTTGTATGCACAAGATACTCTTGGAAGAGGATGTAAAACCGATAGTGGAACAACAAAGAAGGCTCAATCCAATCATGAAAGAGGTTGTGAAGAAAGAGATTCTAAAATGGTTGGATGCTGGGATAATCTACCCTATCTCAGATAGTTCATGGGTTAGCCCAATTTAGTGTGTCCCAGAGAAAGGTGGAATGACGGTTGTGACTAACGATGACAATGAATTGATACCGATGAGGACAGTGACCTGTTGGAGGGTATGCATGGATTACAATAAGCTCAAAAAGGCAACCCGAAAGGATCACTTTCCTTTACCTTTTATCGATTAAATGTTGGATCGTTTGGCCGGATATGAGTACTATTACCTATTGGATGGGTATTCAGGGTATAATCAGATCGTCATTGCTCTTGAAGATCAAGAAAAGACTACATTCAAGTGCCCATATGACACCTTTGCTTTCAGGAGGATGTCATTCGGGTTGTGTAATGCACTGGAAACCTTTCAAAGATGTATGATGACTATATTTTCAGACATGGTGGAGTGCAATTGTGATGCCCCCAAAATAGGTATACATCACCCATTCTGAGTCGCCAAATACATGATACTGAAATACAAATACAAACTTAATTATACAACTGTCGTGTAAAATACGACAAAACATAGCTGACAGTTCTAACACGAATATTGTCTTCTAGACAATATCCAAACTTAAATGGAGTCCTCATTACATTTATTATCACACTATTTTATAAATATTGAGGACTACTACAGCCACCATCTTGGACCGTCACTCCATTCCGTGACTAGTCTCGGCTACGTTCTTATTTCTTGAAGAGAACAATGAAAGTAAATGGGTGAGCTCAACTAGCCCAGTAAGAAATATTATGACTAAGATAATGCAGAATAAATTATCGTTAGCCTTCAACAGTGTTAAATTGTTAAAATATAATAAACATCAAGTTTAATTGTAGCGGAATAAGCAATCCATTAGAAGAGTCAAGTAGAACATGATATCTACTATCTTCTATGATTTAAAAGTTTATCATCAATTTTATCGCTGAGACTCAACTCAATAAATAATCCATATCACTGAATTATACATGCACTATGGGCCAAGGATATTCATTAGTATCATATCCATGAATTATCCATGCACTACGGACCAAGGATATTCGTGTTATCTCTAATGGTCATGATCATGCCAACAACTGTCCATCAATGCACTACGGGCCAATGACGACTTTTACTACATCATTTGTAACATTACAGGTTATGATTATACCGAATGATCCCTAGTCATAATCATACCAATCAACAGTCCATCTATGCACTACGAGCCAAAGATGACTTTCATCTCAATATAAGCATGAGGATGATGACAATAATATAAGAATTCAATTAATTGAGAGCAATGATAAATTTTAAAGAATTATAATTTAATTTATCAAGAATTTAATAATGTCCAAATTGTCAACATGATACTGCTTTGTGGAGTAAAATTCTAGAATAATATTGTACAAAAAATTATTTGGATCGAAAAGAAATTAATTTTTCTCATGAATAGTACCCCGGGTGAATAGTACCTGAGTGAATAGTACCCCGGCATGAAAAGATTAAAAAGTTATTAAGAATGCTTAGAATAATATTTTTCATGAAAAGATACTATATGAAGCGCAAATTTCAAGGATATTCTACTAATTTCAAGGAGTATAGAAGCCATACTTTAACAAAATGACTGTAGAATTTAGAATCTGAAATGAAATAATATTACTTACATACTACAAAGTATGGAAGAAAATATTATTTCTTACGAATATTGAACAAAAATAATATCCCTTACCTTATAAGGAGAGTATTCCAACTGGTATAGCGGCGATATTCTTGAAGAAAACTTATACTGTTTTCTACGCTCAAAGCTTCCTTAAACTCTAAAGAAATACGCTCGATATTATAGAAGAAGAATTCTCTAATTCTGGTGTGATTTTCAATTCTAAACTAAGCATCCTATTTATAGGAGAATGACAGGATACTATTTAGAAACGGACGCACAGTGGGAAAATCACGGACGAATTTGGCTGAAATCTAATTTTACTATGCAGTCACTATACAAACACTATGCATAATAAAATAAAATATATTCTATTTTTCATAAAAAAATAAAACTTATTATAATATATATATATATATATAAAACTGAGATAACTTCTCCCGACTAATTTGAAAAATGGGTAATTGGGGGTCCATATAATAAGCAAAATTTACAACAAATACATCATAAAAATTTCCTCAATATTTTTAACAATTTTTATTCATCATTAATATTATAATTCACAATATTTAACAACCAGATCATTCTCAGGAAAGAGGGGGCTTTATGATAAGGATTTCTCTCTATTGACGCGCAATTAGGTGACCAAACCCCTTTCCTCGACAGAACTTTCTAGACATCGTAAATAATATAAATAATAATATGAATAACTTTTCATCTCAATTATTGATTTAATAATATAAAATATTATGACAATAATTGAATCAATAACGTGAGATACTTTGTAGCAATTACTGTAACAATAATTGAGTATAACTGAGTGACTTCTCACATAAGCATCAATAATCAATACCGTGTGCTACTATGCAACCACGCGTATTACTGTACTTTTATCACCGCGTATTTCAACAGTTAACAGTAAAACTTTCACCGTTACTTTTATAAAAAAAATATTTATGTCGTTTTCTAACTCCGACAATAATTCTGTTATGGGGTCCACCAATGATTGTGCTGTCATACAAACATTTCCTGTTAAAAATAATATTCCCCGACCAATAAAATATTTTATAACAACTTGCTTACTTTGCAAACTTTATAAATATTACCCACAACTATAACATTATATCAAATCCACACCATAATATTCAAAAATATATTTTGAGAAAAATTAATTTTTTTCATAAAAGTTGGGGTCTTACAGCAATGTTGAAGTTTTCATGGACGACTTTTCAGTTTATGGGATTACCTTTGATAGTTGTCTTGAGAATTCGGTTCTAGTATTGAAGCGCAGCGTGGAAACCAATCTTGTGCTGAACTGGGAAAAATGTCATTTCATGGTCGAAGAGGGAATTATGCTTGGGCATAAAGTCTCTGCGAAAGGGTTGGAAGTTGACTGGGCAAAGTTGGAAACTATTGAGAATCTTCCACCTCCGACCTCAGTTAAAGAAATTTGCAGTTTCCTCGGGCATGCCAGATTCTACCACCGGTTTATCAAAGATTTCTCAAAGATTGCAAAACCATTATGCAGTCCACTAGAGAAAGAGGCAATTTTTAGATTTGATGAAGAATGTCTAACAGCTTTTGAACAATTGAAGAAGAAGTTGACAACAACTCCCGTGATCGAAGCACCAGATTGGACAATATCGTTTGAGTTGATGTGTGATGCTAGCGATTACGCGGTAGGGGCTATTTTGGGACAACGCCGAGATAAGATCTTTCATGCTATATACTATGCAAGTAAAACCCTCACGGATGCTCAATTAAACTACATAACTATCGAGAATGAGTTACTTGCGGTCGTGTATGCCTTTGACAAATTTCACTCATACTTGATAGGAATAAAGGTTGTGGTATACATTGACCACTCGGCGATTCGTTATCTAATTTCCAAGAAAGATGCAAAGCCTGGGCTTATTCGATGGATTCTACTCCTTTAAGAGTTTGATTTGGAAATTAAGGATAGGAAAGGGACATAAAATCAGGTAGCTGATCATCTTTAGAGGTTGGAAAATCCGATCAAGGCCAAGGCAGATGAATGTTTGATCCATGAGTCATTTCTGGATGAACAGTTATTTGTAATAAATTCTAAATTTCAATGGTATGCGGATTTTGCTAGTTATTTGGGGAGCAAAATTCTTCTTCCAAACTTAACACGTTAGCAGAAAAAAGAAATTCCTACATGATGTTAAGTGGTACATGTGGGATGAGTCTTATCTCTTTAGACAGTGTGCGGACAAGATGATTCGTAGATGTGTGCCCCACAGTGAAGTTAATAATATCTTGCACGCATGCCATGCATCTGTATATGGGGGACACTATGGAAGTGAGCGAACAGCAGCAAAGGTTCTTCAAGTAGGATTTTACTTGCCTACTATGTTCAAAGATGCCCACCAGTTTGTAAAAATCTATGATAGATGTCAAAGGGTGGGCAATATTTCAAAAAGGAATGAGATGCAGCTTAACACAATCTTAGAAGTTGAAATTTTTGATGTATGGGGGATGGAGTTTATGGGACCTTTTCCTCCTTCAAACAATAATCTATATATACTGTTAGCTGTGGACTATATATCGAAGTGGGTTGAAGCTGTGGCACTCCCTACTAATGATGCCAAAGTTGTTTTGAAATTCCTACAAAAAACATCTTCACAAGACTTGGAACGCCGAGAGAAATTATAAGTGACGAGGGAAGTCACTTTTAAAATAAGTTCTTTACAGCTCTTTTGGCAAAATATGGGATTAATAATAGGGTTGCAACGGTTTATCATCCCCAAACGAGTGGCCAAGCTGAGGTTTCAAATAGAGAAGTGAAATGCATTTTAGAGAAAGTGGCGAGAATCCGAACAGAAAAGACTAGTCTCTGAAATTGGATGACGCTTTATGGGCTTATCGCACAACATATAAGACACAAAGTATACTGGGCCATTCAGAAGTTGAATTTTGATCAAACAACTGTAGACGAGAAAAGATTACTGCAACTTAATAAGCTGGATGAGTTTCGACTGCAAGCGTATGAAAACTCTAAGTTGTATAAGGAGAAGGTCAAGCAGTGGCACAACAAGAAGATCTGGAACAAGAAGTTTGAACCGGGCCAAGCTGTGTTATTGTATAACTCTTGACTAAGATTAGTTCCCGAGAAACTCAAATCACGATGGTCGGGGCCATTCAACATTAAGGCAGTCTACCCACATGGCACCGTTGAACTCTATAGTAGGAATCTACTTGAAACATTCAAAGTCAACGAGCAGCGTCTAAAGCACTATTGAGGTGGTGACATCGATAATCAAGCCACCGTGATCACTCTTGCCGATGCGCCATGACACAGGGAGTAGTCAGGCTGAAAGACTAAAAAATAAGTACTCATTGGGAGGCAACCCAATTTTTTTATTAATTACAGTATTTTAGTATTATATCATATGTTTCATAGTATAGTTAGTAGTTTTAGTATTTTATAGTTTAAATATGTGCAAATCTTAGGTCAGTAGTTAGTCATTGTAGTAATTTTCAACATTCTTGCTCAAACTCCATATGTTTAATTTAAAATTTTGGTTTTATTAGATTTCAGGAACTGAGGATGAAGTTTTTCATGCATGAGGGTCAAAATAGCTAAATATCAGAAGTCCTGCAGAAAGCACATGCCCGGCACTGCTGGCCTAATAGTAGCCTAACATGTGATGTGCCCAAATCTGGGTTACCTGACTCCCGAGTTTGGTGCTAACGATCCACAATATAAATAACATCAAACTACCAAATCATTGATGAATATAAACATACATATCATTAATTAATATGTAAACAACATCATCCCAGGTTATCTAACCTTAACATTACAAACTTACCCATAGATATACAAAAATGGTTATAGAAAACATCATAATAAATATGTTCATTATAACTACTCCAGCACTATGCCTTTGCCTTTGTCCTTATCTTCCCCTCCAACTACTTTGTTCCTAGCTAAAATATTATATTTAAGGAAGCGTGAGCAACAAATTTGCTCCGCAAGTTAAACATACAATAAAGTATAGGAATCAAGAATATTAGATTATCGATTCGATATAATTTCACCAAAGGTCAAAGGACTTTGAAATAGCTAAGCAAATTGTTAATCAATAACAAATCTTTCTCGCATCTTATGCAAAGCAATAATCCAATAGTGAAAGAGTACCACACTTTCGAAGTTTTAACGTTATTCAATTGAATAACAAGAATTAATTATACACAATAACAAAGTGAAATATTTTCTAGAGTTTATGTTTAACGATCTACTAGGATCTTGAACTTCCCGAGTAATTATAAAAGGTTTTTCTTTGAAGTACCCAAGTGTATCAGATAACCATAAAGATTAAATCATACCCCTCCCCAAGTATAATAAGTGATCCGCTTCATTATACCCTATATTATGCATAATACTTACACGCGCGCAACAACTGAATATACGACCACAAAGCCCCTTTTATGTAAAAGGTTATTCTTCTCAGTCTTATAACCAGAATTTGAATCACATCAACGAAATACAATGATTTTAATATCTAATTGCTTTCTCGATCTAGCCGAAGTAATTGGCATTGACCTGTCAATAATAATTGAGTTCTTTTCTCGAAACTATCAAGTTTCAACAAATGTTTGTCTAGCCAAAACAAGTAGCTAAGACATATCTCAATGCTATTCAACAACAGATAGAAATCAATTGTACTATTTGAAATCAATAATAACTTCTACGAATATGAATAATCAACAACAGTTATTCCCCAAGCAGATTCTCAAAATTAATAATTCAATTTGAATTAATAAACATGCACTAACTGCGAATATTCAACAATAATTCTCAGACATGGTATAATAACCAATAATTAACCACCACTATATTTGAAAATATATAACTCGAGATTGAGTTAAGGAAACTTGCCTTCTGCGTTGATTACTTCTACATAATATACTTATCTGCGTTTGAAAGACCTATAATGAACAATATCGGTCTCACAATTAGGACAATAATTCATAACACATAATACTAAAATTTACAGTCAATATTTCTCCTAGACACATTACCACATAGTCACATCAATGTTTATAACCTATATAAATACTTCTCAAGTCTAACTGGTTCGGTCTGGTTGGACTTTGATCTTATCTCGGTGCCTTGGTCACCCCTATCCGATAATTAACACATTTATTATCAATTAAACTCAGTCTTCAAAGCCTCAATATTATTTTAGATAAATCAAATATCGTTCATAATATTTTTCGGAAGCTTCTAATAATTTTCTAAAAATTATTATATTTTATAATAATTTTTCAAACACTAGAATCATTTTTAAATGATTTAATTATTGATAAAACCAATCATCGTTAATATTTAATAATATTAAAATATTAATGACACACTTGTCAAAGTATTAAAGTTATTTATAATAACTTAAAATATTTTTAAATCACAAATATTCTATTTGAATGATTTTTAAAAAGTTATTAAAATCATTTTAAACCATCACCATTAATATTTAAATATTAATGAATTTGTTATCAAAATATTAAAAGTCATTAATTATAACTTAAAATATTTTTAAATCATTTTCTAATTTTTAAATGATTTTTAAATCATTAAAACCATTTTTCTATCATTTATTTAATATAATAATTAAATAAATCTAATATCATTAATATTAATTTATTAACAAAATTCTCCAAAAATATTAAAAGTTACATTTTATAACTCAAAATATTTTAAAACACTTTATTCCCATTTAAAATGATTTTTATAATATTAAAATTATTTTTCTCTAATTTATTTAATATACTAATTAAATAAATTAAATATCATTAATATTCAAATAATTATAAATATTAATGAAAAATATCCCAAATTATCAAAAGTTAATTTTCATAACTTCAAATTATTTTTGTAATTTTTAGAAATTTATTTCTATTTTTAAACATTTCCCAGAAATTCAGAAAATTAAATTAATTAAAACCGTCGCTGTAGCCTATAGCGACGCTTTTTGTCGCTGTTGGTGTTCTTGAGCTCAAGAACACTGACAATCAGTGCTCAAGGGGTCATGTTTGACAGCTTGTAATTCTCAATCCAAAGCATTTATGGGCTTGCTAGAACCTTGATCGTGTAGTGTTTATGTAACACTACAAGTATCTACAACAATCTATGTCATATCACAACATAACATGAAGATATGGTCCTTTAAAGTTACTGTCAAAGCTTCCTGGGTTTTCTGGGTAACCCGGAAACCCAACCAGCTTCGAGGGTCCACATTGTGGTTCAATTTTCTCCAAGTTTTGTTCATCAATTAAGTGTTCTCATGGGCCATATCTATAGTTCTCATGTCATAGAACATATATATAACAACAGATCAGTCCAAGTACATCACAATTCCTAGATTCAGTCTTGTCAAACCTTGTCAGAAGGTTTGTTCTTTCATTTTCTGGAAATTCTAGAAAATAGTAATTGTGATCGGATGACCTACTTTGACCATCCACTACATCCGATCTGTTTGTGATTTAAGAGATCTAAAGGCATGGATCTAAAGTCCATATAACAGGTTACAACTTGATTACAACAACACCAACATATCTCCTAACATCTGACAGATCTTGGCCTTTGAAGATCTTGTCAGACACTGATATTGAGTTTCTGGGTTGCCCAGAAACTCTTGGTCATGCTCGATCAACCAAGTTTGACCAAGAATAACTTGCAAACTGGATATGTAATAGCCATGATTCCACTTCCATATCACAGTCCTCATGTCATACTACCAATCTAAAACTTAAAACAACAAAAATCATAAACAGAAAATGATCTAGGGTCACTGAAATTGTCTTATCAGACAACTAATTATTGTTCTTAGGCAGTTTTCAAAAACTTCATTTTTAAAGCATTTAATGCTATAAATCTATGATATAACATCATAGATCATCATATAACACCCAATAACACATTTTTAAACACTTAAACACCTAATCTATCTTAACATGTAAGATCAAATAGGTTTAGGGTTTGATGCCTTCTAGTTCCAAGCTTTGATCTTTGTTGTCTTCAACTGAACTTGATGTTCTAGGGGGTGGTTTAGGGACTGAAACACTTAAAGATTTCGTGGGTTTGGAGTGAGAGAGTGTTGGTTGAAAGTTAGAGAGTAAGTAGGCTAATTTTTGTGACTTTCTCTCCTAAATAACTTATAACATAGATGCATTGAATCCAAGTGTTCAAGGTGGCATATGTGGGTCAGATTTTGTATATATTTCCAGCACATGGTCTTACCTAATGTGATGAGTCATTGCATTCTAGAAAAACTTTTAGCTTACATGTTAAGAAAAAGGTAATTTGGTCTTTTTGCTTACTATTTTAATGGCATCCTTGTCATTTTATCCCAACCTTTAGGGTTTAAGCCTAAGGTTACAAAATAAATTTCTAGAATTTCTAATTTGGGTTTAAAATAGAAATTAAGCTTTCTAATATTGGAAATTAGGGTTTCCTAATCATATTAGGTTTCCTAATTAATCATTAGGGTTTACTATGTTTATACCCTATCCGATCAATCATTGATCATAAATTCTATACAGTGCAAACACACACGTACTCATCAATACAATTATTATAATTGGTTTTTCTACCAAATCACTATCCGTAACTAGGGTTAGGTTTTCTATTCTTTATGAAGCCCAACTTTACTCGTATTTCTCAGTCAATACACTAATTGACGACTTCTCTAGACTCGTATCACAGATACTCAGCACAATATTGATAGTCAATATTAATATTAAATAAAAAAATAATTTATTCATAAAATTCGAATTATTTGAAATCTTGGGTTATCACATTCTCCCCTCCTTATAAGGATTCCGTCCTCGGAATCACTACTTTCTTATTCTCTACAATCTTTTAAAGTTGTATCATTAATTCACTTATAGCAACTCAATATTAATTTGTGTCTCATATACTAACCTGTGATTTGGATCTATATAAGAAGAAACTCACAGCGATATCTATCCAATATTACTCACGTAATTTAATTACTCAGCGAAATCGTTACCTGTTGCCACCTCTTAGTCAGCTACTGCATCTTGCACTGTCATGTTGAATGTATGGGCTGTTAGTTTTCCTGGCTGTGCAGGTCCTCGAATCGCCAAGGTTCCGCTACCGGGTCCCTTGTTGACACTTCCCTTCTCCACATTTCTCTTCAAACAATTCCTAACAAGATGATCGGTAGATCCACACACAAAATAACCTTGTATCTTCTTCGGACTAGGACAATTGGGCGACATGTGTCCCTCTTGACTACAGTTATAACAGTCTCCTTTCTTCTTCAGACAAACTCTTGGGTGATTCTTTCCACAAGTCACACATGGCTTCCCTCCTTTCTTATTCCATTCTGTCTTATTACCTGATTGGGTATTCTCACTCCATTTTCTCTTGTTCGAAGTACTACCACCAATACTACCTCCTTCATTTGTCTTCTTCTTCTTCTCCTGATGATATCGAGATGCAGCTTCACTTTCCCCTTCAGCAATTATCACTTTCTCCAATAAAGCCGCAAACGTATTGATCTGCAACACAGCTACTTTGTTAAATATCCCTGGCTTCAATCCATTCTCAAACCTTCTTGCCTTCCGTAGCTCTGTATCCACCTGATGAGGTGCAAATCTCGCTAATTCGTTGAACTTAGAAGCATACTCAGAAACCGACATGTTCTCGTGCTTTAGTTCTAAAAACTTAACTTCCATCCGAGCTTGCATACTTGGTGAAAAGTAGTTCTCAAAGAACAACTCCTTGAATATTTTCTAAGTCACTACAGTTGTACTAGCTCTCGCTCTATTAGTCTCCCACCAGTAATTGGCTTCTCCCTTCATCAAGTACGTTGCAAAAGCTGTCTTTTGCTCTTCCACTACTCTCGCAATAATAAATGCCTTCTCCATTTCTTTCACCTAAGTTTGGGCTTCAATCGGATCCGTAGTTCCCTTGAATTCTGGCAGTCCTACTGCTTTAATGTCCTTAAAATTCGCCAATCTATTAGCTGGCTGTTCTCGTAATCTTGCTCTTACTGATGGCGTCCTATTTTGCATAGCTTGGGCCAACATATCCACAAAATTCTGCATCGGGTCTGCTTGACCTCCTTCATTATTCACTGATTACTCTTCTCTTTGATTTCGATTTTGTCCACATTATCTGATTTACATAAAAAATCATACATTAATTCTCTTTCTCTACACAAATTCGTACTAGCAACATAAGAATTTAACACAAAGTTCTCATATAATCGCATATTTATTCAAATAGCACATAATACGTTTAGTACTTAACACAATCACTATCTTTTTAACAAATATCAGGATTAACCAACACAAATTTACATAAAAAGTTGCAATTCTCCAACTTTACACAAAAAGTTGCAATTCTCCAAAATTTACCTTAATATTTATATTGAAAAAAAGAAGATTAAATTCATACAAACATATATATATATATATATATATATTTACATATGTTCACACATCTTTCTCGATATTACAACCTTTAATATCACATCCTACTACCAAAAGATACTACCGCTTATATCTTAGTTGTCTACCGTCTAGTCCCTTCACCAGTCTTCTTCTTACTGGGATTCTTGTTAAATCCATGACCCTTTCTTCCACATGAAAAAACACTTTCTCATATTCGACTTAGGACAATGTAATGAAATATGTCCTTCCTATTTACAGTTAAAACACACGTTCTTCCACATCATACACTCTCCCAAGTGAGTCTTTCCACACTTACCACATACTTGCTTCTTCTTTAGGTTTGAGATCCCTGAGTTATTATCACTATCATTGTCCCTCTTTCTCTTATTGCTTCCCTTCTACTTCTTGATTGTTCCCTCAGACGATCCACCACCTTCAGCCTTCATTCTTTCCACTTGTGCCTTCAAATCGTTTTGTTCTTTGGTCATCTTGCGTAACGCCCTCTCTGTCTTCCACAACTCCTCCAAGAGAAATACTTTCCTACGGAGTTCCTGAATTTTTGCAGATTCTTGATCTTTTTCTCCAACTTTGGTCTTACTCTTTGACTCCACCTTATCTCTTTCGGACTCTGCCTCTTCATCTTCATTCAAATACACCTTGGGATACTCCTCATGATCACTTCCCAGATTCACCATGGGTTCGTCGTTTTAACTTCCTCAACTGACTCGCTCTGCGCTGGCACCTCGGCTACTGGCACTGGTGTAACAGCCGCTAACACTTCTTTACTCATTTCATCTTCTCTTGACATCCTACAATCAGTTTAAATAACTTGATTAGTACTTCACCAGTACAAACTTAATACACATGATGCGTCCACACATCTTACTATTGATACACTTCGTCAATCTCTTACTTATAACTCTAAATGAGTTTTCTCTATTTCACTTTATAGTTATAATCCTAGGGTTTTCCCCCCACCCACTTAAGGTTTATAACCTATAGCTCTGATACCAACCTGTGATGCCCCCAAACCCGGGTTAACTGACCCCCGAGTTTGGTGCTCACGAGCCACAATATAAATAACATATAACTACCCATGCATTGATTAATATAAATATACATATCATTAATTAATATGTTAACAACATCATCCCAGGTTATCTAACCTTAACATTACAAACGTACCCTTAGATATACAAAAAGTGTAATGACCCCAAAATTCATGCAATTTAATTCTCAACTTCGGTCGTTAATAATACACTCAACCTCTAATTTTACATCATTAAATGATAATACAACCATTGTAATTTGCGGAATAATTAAAATTTTCTATTACAAACTATCCTTGTTCCCAAAACCTTCAACCTTTACATCTAAATATCTCAGAATCATTTTAATACTACAATAGTTTACATCGCAAAACGATATTACAATTCGACATTAATACATTATTCGGAACCTTAAACATGGTTCAGATAATAATAACAGAACCAAAGTGTATAAATCTTCAAGTATCACATCTGATTCATGTCTTTCAAGTAACACATAACTTTACCTTGAATCTTGAACATGCAAAAATAGTTATTTACAAGGTTGAGCTCGACAGCCCAGCAAAATCTAACAAGTTTCATACATCACATAGCACATAATAACATGCTCAACATATAACATACATGCTACAATTCATATAACATGTATAAAGATTGAGTCCTTACTCAATCAGCGTGCTTTAATCAATCAACATAGTCATAAATTGACTTTAACATTTCATAATTTTAGCATATATATAACACATCATGAATGAGTAGCTAAGAGTTTAACGAGTCCAATGAATCAAAAATCGACTAATTCGGACATAAAATGAAAAAGATATGTCCAAAAGCATTTCATCTTTCAAACTGGCGGCGCCGCCTTGTTGGGCCGGGCATTGGCGTGGGGGCATGGTAATGGTGAGTAAAAGGGGCACGACCGCGCCCCATGTGTGCTGAACTTGACTACTTTGACCTATTTTGGTAAAACGGTCATAACATTTTCATACGAACTCCGATTGAGGTGATTCAAGATGATCCGTAACGAGGACAAATAGACCTACAACTTTTGTAATAGTCATCTTTGTGACTGTTATGTAATAGGAGGCGATCGGAGGGCGCCAAACGAGTACGCACGCAAGTATAGTGCTTCGGACGATGGATTATGTTATTCTAAGTAATAAAACATGAATATGCATGATAATAGACATGTCATATGGCTAAGATTACTTTACTCATAATGGGATGCTTAAGCATGACTTAGTATGTGTTTTAAAAAGAAACTTGAAGATTTCGAAAATAAACCTTGACGAACTTTAAGTCACTTGAGTTTTGACTTTGTAATGAGCATATGGTGGAGTCATGCAAGCATAAAATGTGATCTTAAGTTACCTCGTATAAGATAACTTGTATAGCTTGGATGTAAATAATTCAACATATAACTATGTAATTCAAAACTAAATGATTTGAAATGTGAACTTGAAGAAATATTGGAACCTACTTGATGTATGTTTATAGTATTTATCAGAATGCATAGTAGGTTAGGACTAAACTGAGCAATGAAAAGCTCAAGTCTGGTTTTTAATTTGGGAGTAGTAGACTGCCGCCACTCTCCTAAGCTTAAATGCAATAGCCTTACCATGGCATGAATCTGAGTGACCAATAGCGGTTTGTTAACCGCATGGTCTTAAGTTATAGTTATATATTGTCTTTAAGGACTTGCAAGATATGAAACAAGATTGTTTAGATAAATATGATAATAGAATGAACTAGTCTCATGGTTATCCTAAGTTCAAGTAAATGAAACCAAGTTAGGAAACAATATTTGTTTTTATATTAAGAGCGTATGAAATATATGACTAATGGATGTGAATCCATGATTATATAACGTGTAGGAATACATGAAGTGCGATATAAGCGTTAAGCGGTTAAGTCGTAGTTCATAAACTACTTAATCGTGCAAGTCTTTCAGGTTCTATTTGCTATGTGAACTTGATGATTAAATGTTTTAAATCTTTATTGCAAAGAGCATGATGTGTTATATATATATATATATATATATATATGTTGAAAGTATGAAATGTTAAAGTCAATTTATGACTATGTTGATTGATTAAAGCACGCTGATTGAGTAAGGACTCAATCTTTATACCTGTTATATGAATTGTAGCATGTATGTTATATGTTGAGAATGTTATTATGTGCTATGTGATGCATGAAAACTGTTAGATTTTGTTGGGCTGTCGAGCTCAACCTTTCAAATAACCATTTTTGCAGGTTTAAGATTCAAGGTAAAGTTATGTGTTACTTGAAAGACATTAATCAGATGTGATACTTGAAGATTTATACACTTTGGTTCTGTTATTATTATCTAAACCATGTTTAAGGTTCGAATAATGTATTAATGTCGAATTGTAATATCGTTTTGCGATGTAAACTATTATAGTATTAAAATGATTCTGAGATATTTATATGTAAAGGTTGAAGATTTTGGGAACGAGGATAGTTTGTTATAGAAAATTTTAATTATTCCGCAAATTTCAATGGTTGTATTATCATTTAATGATGTAAAATTAGAGGTTGAGTGTATTATTAACGACCAAAGTCAAGAATTAAATTGTATGAATTTTGGGAGCGTTACAAAAAGGGTTATATAAAACATAATAAATATGTTCATTATAACTACTCCAACACTATGCCTTTGCCTTTGTCTTTATCTGCCCCTCCAGCTACTTCATTCCTAGCTGAAATATTATATTTAAGCAAGGGTGAACAACAAATTTGCTCTGCAAGTTAAAACATACAATAAAGTATAGGAATCATGAATATTAGATTATCGATTCGATATAATGTCACCAAAGTTCAAAGGACTTTGAAATAGCTGAACAAATCGTTAATCAATAACAAGTCTTTCTCACATCTTATGCAAAACAATAATCCAATAGTGAAAGAGTACCACGCTTTCGAAGTTTCAACGTTATTCAAATGAATAACAAGAATTAATTCTACATAATAACAAAGTGGAATATTCTTCAGAGTTTATGCTGAGTGATCCAATAGAATCTTGAACTTCTCGAGTAACTATAAAAGGTTTTTCTTTGAAGTACCCAGGTGTATCAGATAACCATAAAGATTAAATCATACCCCTTTGCAAGTATAATAAGTGACCAGCTTCATTATACCCTATATTATGCATAATACTTACACGCGCGCAATAGCCGAATATACGACCACAAATCCCCTTTTATATAAAAAGGTTGTTCTTCTCAATCTTATAACCAGAATTTGAATCACATCAATGAAATACAATGGTTTCAATATCTAATCACTTTCTCGATCTAGCCGAAGTAATTGGCATTGACCTGTCAATAATAATTGAGTTCTCTTCTCGAACCTATCAAATTTCAATAAATGTTTATCTAGCCAAAACAATTAGCTAAGACATAACTCAATGTTATTCAACAACAGACAGAAATCAACTGTACTATTTGAAATCAATAATAACTTCTACGAATATGAATAACCAAAAATAGTTATTCCCCAAGTAGATACTCAAAATAAATAATTCAATTTGAACTAATAAACATGTACTAACTATGAATATTTAACAATAATTCTCAGACGTGGTATAATCAGCAATAATTAACCACCACTATATTTGAAAAGATATAACTCGAGATTGAGTTAAGGAAACCTGCCTTCTGTGTTGATTACTACTACATAATATACTTATTTGCATTCGAAAGACCTATAATGAACAATATCAGTCTCACAATTAGCACAATAATTCATAACACATAAAACCATTTTCCATCATTTATTTAATATAATAATTAAATAAATCAAATATCATTAATATTAATTTATTAACGAAAATTCTCTAAAATATTAAAAGTTACATTTTATAACTCAAAATATTTTTAAACACTTTATTCCCATTAAAATGATTTTTTTAATATTAAAATTATTTTTCTCTAATTTATTTAATATACTAATTAAATAAATTAAATATCATTAATATTCAAATAATTATAAATATTAATAAAAAATATCCCAAATTATCAAAAGTTATCTTTCATAACTTAAAATTATTTTTAAAACAATTTTTGTAATTTTTAGAAATTTATTTCTATTTTTAAGCATTTTTCGAAAATTTAAAAAATTAAATTAATTTAAACCGTCGTTGTACCCTATAGCGACGCTTTCTGTCACTGTTGGTGTTATTGAGCTCAAGAACACTAACAGTTAGTGTTCAAGGGGTCATGTTTGACCACTTGTAATTTTCAGTCCAAAGCGTTTATGGGCTTGCTAGAACCTTGATCTTGTAGTGTTTATGTAACACTACAAGTATCTACAAAAATCTAGGTTATATCACAACATAACATGAAGATCTGGTCCCTTAAAGTTACTGTCAGAGCTTCCTAGGTTTTCTAGGTAACCTAGAAACCCAGCCATCTTCGAGGGTCCACATTGTGGTTCAATTTTATCCAAGTTTTGTTCATCAATTAAGTGTTCTCATGGGCCATATCTGTAGTTCTTATGTCATAGAACATATATATAACAACAGATCAGTACAAGTACATCACAATTCCCAGATTCAGTCCGGTCAAACCTTGTCAGAAGGTTTATTCTTACATTTTCTGGAAATTCCAGAAAACAGTAATTGTGATCGGATGGCCTACTTTGACCATCCACTACATCCGATATGTTTGTGATTTAAGAGATCTAAAGGCATGAATCTAAAGTGCATATAGAAGGCTACAACTTGATTACAACAACACCAACATATCTCCTAACATCTAACAGATCTTGGCCTTTGAAGATCTTGTCAGACATTGATATTAAGTTTCTATGTTTTCCGGAAACTCTTGGTCATGCTCAGCCAACTGAGTTTGACCAAGAATAACTTGTAATCTGGACATGTAATAGCCATGATTCCACTTCCAAATCATAGTCCTCATGTCATACTACCAATCTAAAACTTAAAACAACAAAAATCATAAACAGAAATGGACCTAGGGCCATTGACATTGGCTTGTCAAACAACTAATTAGGGTTCTTAGGCAGTTTTCAAAAACATCATTTTTAAAGCATTTTGATGCTATAGATCTATGATATAACATCATAGATCATCATATAACACCCAATAACACATGTTTAAACACTTAAACACCTAAACTATCTTAACATATAAGATCAAATAGGTTTAGGGTTTGATACCTTCTAGTTACACGCTTTGATCTTTGTTCTCTTCAACTGAACTTGATGTTCTAGGGGGTGGTTTAGGGGCTGAAACACTTAGAGATTTCGTGGGTTTGGAGAGAGAGAGTTTTGGTTGAATGTTAGAGAGTAAGTAGGCTAATTTTTGTGACTTTCTCTCTCATAGATCACTTATAACTTAGATGCAATGAATCCAAGTGTGCAAGGTGGCATATATGGGTCAGATTTTGTATATATTTCCAGCACATGGTCTTACCTAATGTGATGAGTCATCGCATTCCAGAAAAACTTTTAGCTTACAAGTTAAGAATAGGGTAATTTGGTCTTTTTACTATTTTAATGGCATCCTTATCATTTTATCCCAACCCTTAGGGTTTAACCCTAAGGTTACAAAATAAATTTCTAGAATTTCTAATTTGGGTTTAAAATAGAAATTAAGCTTTCTAATATTGGAAATTAGGGTTTCCTAATTAATCATTACGGTTTACTATGTTTATACCCTATCCGATCAATCATTGATCATAAATTCTATAAAGTTCAAACACACGCGTACTCATCAATACAATTATTATAATTGTATTTTCTACCAAATCATTATCCATAACTAGGGTTAGGGTTTCAATTCTCTATTAAGCATAACTTTACTCGTATTTCTTAGTCAATACACAAATTGATCACTTCTCTAGACTCGTATCACAGATACTTAATATTGATAGTCAATATCAATATTAAATAAAAAAATATTTATTCGTAAAATTCGAATTATTCGAAATCCTAGGTTATCACATGACATGCCCGCCTCTGTATCTACCAGCCCTGACGGGCTTTCTATGGAAAAACACCCCCGCCTCGGCTGGGGTTCGGGATTTCTGTTTTAAAAAACTTCTGTAGAATCATGGCAACACCACTTCCATCTCTCATAACCGAAACCAAGCACCCCAACAACACACGAACTTCCCCCATAACCCCAATCTCTACCAAATTCGTCATATACTTCTATATTATATAAACTTAACCCCAATTTCTTCCATTCTACACCAGATACACATCAATTTCTCTACTTTCCATACACAAAATCTAGGGTTTCTACACTTTTCAGATTTCAAGCAAGGAAGGAGGGGGAAACTCAGCAATTAGTTGACCAACACTGCAATCTTATTACAGAATACATCAATTAGTGTGGGTAAGAAAATTTTATCAGTTTTTTTTATCATAGTTTGCCTTCGTTCTTCAATTTTGGACAGTGTGGGTTATTGTACACAGAAGTGTTTGAGAAATTTCCCAAGAACACGTTTGGGGATTTTTTAACTGCATTGTGATAGAATGGCTTTGAAAACACCGGTTAAACGTCAACAAGGTGAAGGGTCATCACCACCGACTCGTAGCTTCGACAAATAAAAATTTGTCAATGCCTATGCAGCTGACAAATACGATTACTTTACACCAAAGGCGTTGACACCTGAGAGAGGGTTGATGCCAGATTCGTTTGATGGGCTGATGAGGAGACAAATCAATAAACAGGGTTGGGATACATTCACTGATCAACCAGACCTTGCAGTTGTTACAATGGTGAAGGAGTTTTATGCTAATGCAGAGGATGAAGCACCTTTTGTGGCATTTGTGCCTGCCAAACAAGTACCATTTAGTCCGGAGGTGATTAATGACTTTTACAATGTGCGAGCCCCAACTGTATGCCAGTATGTTCAGCTTTGAGACAATAACCCCAACTATGATCAAATCCTTGGTGAAATATCAAAACCGGGAACCACATGGGCAAAAGGGAAGAAAGGTGGAACCCTTTTTATGAGCAAGGACCTAAGTTTGTATGGCAAGATCTGGTATGCTTTCTTTTGTGCAAAACTATTTCCATCAACACATACCAGTGAATTAACTAAAGAATGGTTCTACTCCTGTATGCCATCGTTAAGGATTTTGATATTGACATTGGGGCCATTATCGGTTTTTCGATCAGACGTTGCTTGCGCGGACCATTCTCAGGAGGATTGCCATACCCCTCACTTATTTGTGGACTGTGTAGACAGTCAGGGGTTCGATGGTCAGTAGATGAGCTCGTGTAGCAGCCACTCCAGTTACTTGACTCGCGTATGATTGCTAGATACTTAGTCTGGGCTGGAGGAGAGTCGCATCCTAGAAGGTTAGGATTTGTATTTCCCGATGCTCCTGAGGAGGAGGAAGCAGAAGATACCTCTGAGGATGATGAATTCAAGGCTGACGAGATGTCTGAGGGTATTAAGGAGGCTACAAGGGGTAGTCGGTCCACAAAGAATATGTTCAGCACCCAGTTTTGCAGCTTGTAGAGACACATTGATGATAGAGAAAGACGGGAAGATAGGAAGCTAAAGAGAATTGCAACGCGATAAGATCATATATTTGCCACACAGAACGCTTTCAATGCTTTATTGGCTGAGGCATTCACCAGAGTGAACCAGCTGTTGTAGATCATTTCCAATTTCCAACTCCACATACACTTTTAGGATATCCATTATTCGATTCTGACGTTGAGGAGATGCCACCACCGCCTGCCTAGCTACTACAGGGAAGTCCTCTTATACTTTAATGCTTTATTTTCACAATGAGACATTGTTTCTGATAAGTTTGGGGGAGTAGTAGTTTATTAGTATTAGTTTTGTAGTTAGTGTTGTTTATTTCTATTGACTGTTAACTGCATTCATTAGTTCATGCCAGTTCATGTTTGCATTCATGTAGTTGCATTATTAGTATAATATAGTTATGTTTGTGTAGTTTAGTTGTTTAGTTTTGTAAATAGTTTTCTGTTTCTATTTTTGTTGAGTTTTAAAAAATATCAAAAAAAATCGAAAATCTCAAAAATATTAGTTAGTTTACTGTTTTTGTGTTGCACTTAGTTCATATTTGCATGATTCCAGCTTTTAGATAGTTAAAGTGTGTTTGGGCCAATGATGAGATTGGAATTGCATAGACAAGAATAGTATTGACTATCAAGGCTTTGATGTAATTTCTAATCATGATCTAGATCTTTATTTGTTTGAAATTGGTATAATCACGTTAGCACCTTAAAAACAAATATATTGATTGATTGGATTTAAATTAACACATAATTAAATTCTTTAGGATAATACTAGTTTGGATGAAAGAAAGTCATGAATAAGTGGTGATGGCTAAGTTTAGACAGAAACCTATGTTTGGGGGAATATTTGGGATAACAAAAAGAAAAAAAAGGAAAAATATGAATAATATGAATAAACATCGTGGCTAGTCTAGTTCTGTGGCCTTTGTAACTTGAGTAAGTACGCCCAAGGGGATGTCTCTACACCCAACACCCTAAAGCCTTATGGTTTGGGAGTCGTTGGTCAAAAGCTCGCTAATGGGTAGCACTGAAAAGCCTAAGAGGACTACACATTCACCAGTTATGAGTAAAATAAAAAGTGAAAATGGGAAAAAGAGCAAAAAGCCCCCGTATATGAATAAATAAAGCAAAAGTATCCCATTTTGACTTCTAAATTTGGTAACTGTTTGGTTTTAGTCGGATCTTGCTTATTTTTGGATTTCTTGACTTTCATATGTTTGACTCCTTTAAAGAGGCATATTATGTGTTTTATTTAACTTTATGTCAGTTAGCATGGTTGTTAAGCACACATGCATTATATCAGTCATAACAGGGTAAGATTTGGTGATTGATGTGGAGTCATTGATTTATCTTAGAAAGATGTAATGTCAAGCCTATTGTAGTTTCTTTGAGGCAATTTGAATAAACTGTGTTTTGTTTGATAACTGGATTCGTAGGCATGTAGTTAGCTTCATTGCATTGCATGTTGTTATGCTCGAGGACAAGCACGGTTTAAGTTTGGGGGAATTTGATGAGTGTGTTTCATACCTACGAATAATATATCTATTTGGACTTAAACAGTGCCTAATCCATTTCTTTTAGTATCGTTTTATGTGTTTGTGCTTGTTTTGTGTGCAAGGTTAGTATATGTTAGCTAAGGCGAGAATGGTGGTGATATGGCAAGAAAGTGCATGAAAAGCAAGGAAATCAGCAATGTGCAGGACAACACCCCACCGAGGCGGGCCTTTTATATAGTAAACACCCGTCAGGCTTTGGGTATCGTGGCGATAGTATAACACTTCCCACGTAAGGCGGGGTTCCCAAGCTTAAATATCCCACTGGGGCGAGGGTACGCGAGCAAGAAGAGTAGTTTTGATGCAAATCTAACACTGTAATGGCTTGGACTGATGGACTTTGGATTTGACTAAGACTGGAAAGAGGTCGTAATTAGCTGCTATTACAGAGACTTAAGCTATTCTATTCTGATTTTAATGAATCAATCAATCAAGACCAATTTGGAAGCCCTAATTTGAGAAGATCTTAGAGGAACGGAGCTAAGAAGCAAAGAACACGAAGATTACAGAATTGAGAGAAGAGAAGGGTGGTTCTATACTATTCTTGTTCTTTAATTTCAGTTTCTATAATTGGGATGTTGTTTTCTTTAATCTATTCAATGTTTAATTCATTAGTTGTTACGAACTAATTCATCTTATTAAGCTTACAATGGATCTTTAAGTGAAACGATGATTATCATGCTTTGATTTCAATTCAATAAAGCTATTTTTCAGTTTATCTATTATGATTTGTGCGTAATTTATAAATTTCATGATCATCCATTCTATGTGGACTTGTATTGATTCGAGAGATGAGATATGAGTTTAGACTTAGTCATAATAACATGTGTTTGTGATTTCTGTGTTTTGATGGAATTCATGATGTATGTTTTGGATAGAGATATACCCATGCATTGCATGTAATCGTATAAGAACTTGGGGTTTAAACCTTCGTTAATTTTAATTCACATAGAGATATAGTGAATAAATTAATTAGGGTGTTTGGCTTAATTCTATCATTTGTGGATTTAAGTTGATATGGTTTTAGTGCATTGAGAGATGACTAATTCTACTTTTGTGTTCTTGATTAATGAACTAGAATAGTTAATTGAATTGAAAAGAAGTGTGATAATCTGAGTGAAGCATAAAGTGAAGTTGTAGGCTTAATTCTCCATTATCTGAGTAAAATTTGCGGTAGTTAGTTAACTTGATTTGATTTCTAGTTTTCTTAGTTTTTCATTATTTTTAATAATTAATTCAGTTCGTTTAATAAAATTGAAATAATATAAAGCTGATAATTGTTATAATAAAATTGATTTTTGTCTCTGTGGGAACGATACTCAACTTATCATTATATTACTTGTGATCATGTATACTTGTGTGTCGTGCTTAATTAGATTACGCCCAACAATGTGCCATAGGATCTTTCCCTACGACCTGCAAATATCAATATTAGTAGAGCCTTGCTCTGATACCAAATGTAATTCTATAAATAAGCACACCTAGAAAGGGGTGAATAGGTGTAACTAACCAAATCTGATTTACAATGGTCAATTTTTAAATATCTGAGTTACAACATATAATCGGACATGTTAACCCTGTCTGTTTAAGTATATTTTCTTCGTCTGTTATAATCGGATAGCTAATCCCTATCTGTTTTAGTATATATTCTTCGTTTGTTATAATCGGACAACTAATCCCTGTCTGTTTTAGTATATCTTCAAGCACGAACTACAACTGAATATGTAAAATACTAAAGCAGATAAAAGAAAAAACAGAACAGTAAATCACGCAAAGATTTTTATGTAGTTCGGCCCTTATCCTCTAATATAGTGGCCTAAACCACTGTGACACCCCCAAATTCAGGTACTTCATTCCCACAAAATTTGGTGTTCACTGCCCAAAACAACCACATTTAACTATCCACAACCAAGGATAATAATATAAAATTAAATAAGTAATCCTCCCATTAAAGGGTTACATCATAAAAACTCAATCCCAAGTAATCTAACCTTAAGTCACCATTCATATTCGAAACTAAAACATTTAAGTAAACATGTCTTATTACATAAACTTTATTGAATTAAACTAAACTAGTCTTCATCACTTGGTTGCTTTGCTTTTGCCCTTATTAGTGGACGCCTCGTCTTATCTTTCAACCTTAGCTGTAATATTTTATATGCAAGAGTGAGGAAACAAATGCTCATTAGAATAACAATGAATAATAACAGTATATGAATAAACTCAACTGAATAACATAACCTTTCTTATCAATAATAATCAAGAACATGAAGCTCAATAAAAAGTTTGACCTTTTGAATCAAGAATAAAAAACAAGATCGTATTACATCTGAAGGTCACAAGAACTTGAACTATGTCCTAGATTATTACGTATTTCTACTTAAACGTTTAACAGTCGTTAGACTATATGGACCTTTCTTCTAGTACTTAGGGGGATCAGCCCTTTGTACCATGTATTGTACACAAACATCTTAACTCTAACACATAAATAATCCCCTATAATAGGGTTGTTCATCTCAGCTTGACATAAGAGTCCGAATAAAAGAAATTTTGGTTTGGATTAGCTTCAATAATAGTTCTAGAATTTGGAACGTTCATCAACTATGGACTATTCAAATCAATAAGGGATCATTAGCCATTCATAAGTTTTATGCAACATTAGAGAATTAACAATGATATTTAGGATCAAAGATCTACAATGGTGATTTATGACTGGACAAACATTTATATCTAAGTAATACTTTTCAAAGAGTTGTAACTTTGGAATAATCAAAGATACTTTGTTTGAAACAGAGGATCAAGGCTTCTAACTTGGCACAACAATAAACAATATAGAAATAATGAATTATTCAATGAAAGTGTAGGCTAAAGATCTTGCGTAACATTAAACAAGTTTAAGATTAGGAAACTTGCGTAATCGTAATCAAGATAGGGTAAGAAACTTGCCTCATGTGACGCCCCCAAATTAGGTATACATCACCCATTCTGAGTCACCAAATACATGGTACATAAATCAAATACAAACTTCTTCTATACAATATGACAACAGCGTAGCTGAGAGTTTTTACACGAATATTGTCTCATAAATAGTATTCAAACTCAAATAAAGCTCTTATTACATTTATTATCACACTATTTCATAAAATAGTGAGGACTACTATAGCCACCATCTCGGACTGTCATTTTGTTCCCTGACTAGTCCCGAATACGTTCTCATTTCTTGAAGAGAACAACGAAAGAAAAAGGGTGAGCTCAACTAGCTCAGTAAGAAATATTATGACTAAGATAATGCAGAATAAATTATCGTTAGCCTTCAACAGTGTTAAACTAATAAACAACAAGTTTAACTGCAACAAAACAAGCAATCCATTAGAAGAGTTAAGTAGAGCATGATATCTACTATCTTCTATATTTTAAAAAGTTTATCATCAATTTTATCGTTGAGACTCAGCTTAATAAATAAACCACATCATCGAATCATCCCTACACTACAGGCCAAGGATATTCATTAGTATCACGACCACGAATTATCCATGCACTACGGGCCAAGGATATTCATGTTTTAACCAAAGCTTATGATCATACCAGCAACTGTCCATCAATGCACTACGGGCCAATGAAGACTATTACCACATCATTTGTAACATTACGGGTCATGATTATACCGAATGATCCCTGGTCATAATCATACCAATCAACAGTCCATCTATGCACGTAGGTTAAAGATGACTTTCATCACAATATAAGCATTAGGATGTTGACAATGATATAGGATTCAATTAAAAGAAAGCAAATGATAAATTTTTAAAGATTTATAATTTAATTTATCCAGAATTCAATAATGTTCAAATTGCCAACATGATACTGCTTTGTGGAGTAAAATTCAAGAATGATATTGTATAAAAATGATTTGGACCGAAAAGAAATCAATTTTTGTCATGAATAGTATTTTGGGTGAATAATACCCCGTGAATAGTACTTCGGGAATAGTACCCCATGAATAGTACTCATTAATAGTACTTCGTGAATAGTACTTTATGAATAGTACTTTATGAATAGTACCCGTGAATAGTACTTTGTGAATAGTAACCCTGTGAAAAGTATTTTGAGAATAGTACCCCATGAATAGTACTTTGTGAATAGTACTCATGAATAGTACTTCATGAATAGTACGTGTAAATAGTACTTTATGAATAGTACCGTATAAATGAATAGTATTTATGGACAGTACTCCGATATGAAAAGCTTAAAATTTATCAAGAATGTGCAGAAAATATCCTTGTGAAATGATACTAGATGAAGCACAAATTTCAAGGATATTCTACTAATTTTATGGAGTATAGAAGCAATACTTTAACAAAATGAGGGTATAATCAGGAATACGAGACAAAAATAATATTACTCACATACTACAGAGTATGGAAGAAAATATTATTTCTTATGAATACTGAACAAAAATAATATCCCTTACAAATAAGAAAAAAATAACATCCCTTACCTTGGTAGAAGGTTGGATACTGCAATAGTGAAGTATCAGAATACTCTTCTTCTTTCTCTCTATAGCTTCTCTCTATATAATTGCTCTTGTGAGCCTTAGTGAATTGGTGAGAATGAAAGAAGAATGAACTTCTATTTATAGGAAAAACATAGTTCCAATAATTGCACGTTTTGGGGCTCGAATTATTACAGAATAGTACCTTCATCTTTTCTTCTATTTTTAATTTAGTCCTACAAGTATTATCAAACTTGCACCACTTCCCTTAATAGTACATGCATATGAATCAATAGTTCCATTCATGTGAACAAATAGTTATATACATGTGAACTAATAGCAATTAATTGCTCATTTATCCGGTTAATTATCCGATTGGTCAATTTAATCTCCAGAAATCAATTATTATCGAAATAAATGTCGATTTCCACTAACATTAATAATCCCAACATAATGGAAATATAAATTTCATCTTTAATCAACATGAACTTATTCATCTTTAATATTATAACTCATAATATTTAACAACCAGATCATTCCCAGGAAAGAGGGGGCTTTTCGATAAGGATTTCTCCCTATTGGCGCGCAATTAGATGACCAAACCCCTTTCCTCGACAGAACTTTCTAGACATCGTCAATATTATAAATAATAATATGAATAACTTTGTTGTCTGAATTATTGATTTAAAAATATAAAATATTATGCAGATGATACTGTGATAATGATTGAATCAATAATATAAGAGATATTATTCAACAATTGTTATAGAAATAATTGAGTGACTTCTCATGTAAGCATCAGTAATCAATATCGTGTGCTACTATGCAACCACGCGTATTACTGTACTTTTACTATTGGGTAGTTTAACAATTTAACGGTAAAACTTTCGCCGTTATTTTTATCAAAGATATTTCTGTCATTTTCTAACTCCGATAATACTTCTGTTGTGGGGTCCACCAATGATTGTGCCGTCGTACGAATATTCCATGTTAAAATGAATATTCCCTTATCAATCGAATATTTTATAACCACTTGCTTACTTTGCAAAATTTGTAAATATTACCCACAACTATAACATTATATCAAATCCAGACCATAATATTCAAAAATATATTTTGAGAAAAATTAATCTTTATTCATAAAAGTTGGGGGTCTTACAACCTCCCCTTCTTATGAAATTTCATTCTCGAAATTAGGGTACGTACCTGGTAGGTCAAAGAGGTGAGGATACCATGACTTCATTTCAGATTCTAACTCCCAGTTCATTTCCTTAACATCATGGTTTCTCCACAAAACTTTGACTTGAGGTATAACCTTGGATCGTAGAATGTGATCCTTCTTATTCAAGATTTTAACAGATACCTCTTCATATGTTAAATCTTCCGCTATCTCGTTCGGTTCAAATTCAATAATGTAGTTCGGGTCTTTCACATATTTATGTAACATAGATATGTGAAAAATGTTATGAACATGCAACATACTTGGCGGTAAAGCGAGTCTATAGGCCACAGTTCCTACTCGATCAAGTATTTTAAATGGACCAATTAAATTGAGGGTTGAGATTTCCTCTCTTCATCGATTCTTAATTCTAGAATAACGCCTTCTTGAACTTTCTTCTTCACATTCATCAGCTCTGAGTCTGTAGCTTGAGCGGTTTTAACTTTATCGATTAAAGTCGATTTTAATCGTATATTCGCTATCTTCATGTAGGTTCGTGGAGTCTTTAACTCTATATCCATCCTTTGTAAATCGTACAAATGGGTCTTTATGTTAACAACGTCTCATTCGTAACCGTATACGATCTTCTACTCAACGTGTCAGCTACCACGTTCGCTTTTTTAAGATGGTATTAAATGGTATGATCGTAATCTTTCAACAGCTAGAGCCAACGTGTTTGGCGCATGTTACGTTAGTTCTGGGTGAAAAAAATATTTAAGGGTTTTAGAAATGGGTTTTTGTACTAGGGTTAATACAAAATTTGATTTCACGCTCTGGTGGTAGGCCAGGAAGTCTTCAGGGAATAAGTCAGGAAATTAATTAACGATAGAAATATCATTCAAAATGTGACTCTCATTCAAGACTTAGATAACACGTCACATTGATACCTATCAACTTGACACTGCTGTTGTTCACGGCGTCCCCTACTGAAAGTCTGGCTTTGGTGCAATCCAAGACTTCGAAGTCACTAGCGAAAGGCTCAAGACTCTTTACTTATGGCTTAATATGATAGTGATTGACTTTATTGGTTTGGTTGCTTGAATTCGCATAATAGGTTGGTTAGAAATATGAAAACTAACAACCTTGCAAAAACAATTAATTTTAGCATGGTGAGTAGTTAACCAGTCGATTCCTAGAATCACATCAAAGGCAAGCATTTTCAAAGAGATGAGATCAACATATAACGCGCGGTTGCCGATTTGAATCAAACAAGACTTGTAAATAGTGGATGTAATGAAGGTTTGAAGAGTGTGTTTTATATACACAAATTAGGTACTTTTGAGTTTGATAATTTGTGTATCCTAAGCTAGTTTGTTTTGTTTTTATGTGTTTTCATTGTATTGTTGTGTAATATAGTTTTATATTGCTTTTATGTATTGTTGTATTAGTTTTATGTGTTTTTACTTTATTTTGTAGGAATTGGATGGAATGTCATTTGGGTCGATGGTTGGAATCGCCAAATTCGCATTTTCGGTTTGCCATTGACATAGCAGTCCCGTAAAGCCCAATTTTTTGCCATGATCCGGCCATTATCTGTCCAAACTCCAAGAATAAAAGTTATAGATAAATGTCTCCTCTTTCCGGATCATCTTGAATCGCCTCAATCGGAGTTTGGATACGAGAGTTATGGCCATTTTCCCAACGGGTGTCAAATCTGGAAACTACCAATTGCTATTTGCATAGCAGTCACTTCAAGGCCAATTTGAACATTTCTCTAGCCATTATTTCGAAGAACTCAAAGAATAAAAGTTATAGATCTACTTCTCCTCTTTCCGGATCATCTTGAATCGCCTCAATCGGAGTTCGTATGAAGAAGTTATGGCCATTTTCCCAACGGGTGTCAAATCTGGAAATGGCCCGGCGCTGCAGCGCGACTTGCTAGTGTATTTGCGGCGCCGCAGCGCCACTTAGCAGTACCCCAGCCCCTTTTCCCGCGCCGCAGCGCCCCGTTCAAGCCAAATCATGGCGCCGCAGCGCCAGACACGAATTTTGGACAGATTTCAGCTATTAAATGCTCAACCTAATGACCCAAATCCACATTCCTTCACTTCCTTTCATTTTATCTTCATTTTTGCTATCAAAGGGAAGAGGGAGGCGGCTAGACATCAAAGAGGGAGGCCATGGCCTTTGGCCATGGTTCTTCAAGAGCTTCAATGGAGGTGCTCCAATGGAGTTTTATCTACCAAAATGGGAAAGCCACTCCTTTATCTTTTCTTTGTTTTTCCTTTATGTATTTATTAGTTTGGGATCCTTGAATGTAATTGAACCCTTTGCTTAGCTTGTATTGAATAACTTTCTCTTTGATTGGCACCATATGAACTGGTTCTCTATATTTTGTGTTTAATGTTTAATTACTAAGGAATTAGTAATTAATTTGGTAGTCTATATGAAATTGAAAAATGGATTGTAGATGTTGACCATGAATATATTGACATGTGATTATGCTTGTTCTACATGTGTTAGAATACATAATTTGTGTGTAGGATAGGAATATACCTATATGCCATGTGTAGCCAATTTGAGAATCTAAGCTTGAATTCCTTGTCTAATGTTAATTCACATAGGAATATGATGGGTTATGTAGCTAGGATGTTCCTTTTCGTTCTATTCCCTTTTGAGTAGATTTAGAGAGGATATGTTTATATGAACCTTGAAAGAGGCATATGAATACTGATGAATTCTCGGTTGATAATTAAATCTTGACCATTATGATCAATTGGAGAGTTAGGAGATGTAAATTAAGCATTGCACGCGTGAAGTGTTTAACAAAATGCTTGTGTGGGGATATTGTGTTCTTATGCTCCTCTCTTAGATAAATGTTTGTAAATATAGTTAGCTTAGATTAGGGAGAAGTTTTGGTATTTCTTTGGAGCATCAAGAGCAATGAACTACTGGATTGGAGAGCTTGATTTGAAGCGTAATACTTAGAGATTGAAGGGCATTAATGAGTTTCTTCTTATCTATTTATTTTCTCTGATTTTGTAATTCATAAATGTTGTCTTTATTGCTACTTGTATTTTGTTCAATAGCTATGAATTGAATATTTGCTCTAAGGTTATAATGGAATCATTTGTTATTTAAATTGACTGTCTTATCTCTTTGGTTGGCACCATATGATTTGGTTCGATATATTTATGCTTAATGATTCTCACTAAGACATTAGTGATGATTTCGGTAATCTGCATGATATCAACAGAAGAATTGTAGATTTATACCTGAATATATTGATATGTGATTGTGGGTTTCGACTTCATAAGTTGTGCGTAGAATAGACATATATCTGTGCACCACGTGCGGCCTAATAGAGAGCTTAAGCTTAAATCCTTGTCTGATCAATTCGTATAGACATATGTAGGATTGTATCTAGCTTGGGCGTTCTTTTCTGTTCTATTCCGTATTGGGTAGATCTGGAAAGGATATGTTCGTACATACCTCGACAGAGGCGTATGAGCAGTTGTGTGTTCTCGGTCGAAAAATTATCGTGACCATTAAGACTAGAGAGAGAAGGGTAGCTAGTTTGATGAAATATAGCACGCCAGTGTTCACAGAATGCCTGAGTGGGGTGAAGTTGTAAAATTAGCTTGTTATTCCTTAGATTACCATTCGTTATCCTTTTACTTGCTTTGATAATTAGTTATGCTTAGATTAATCACCCTTCCACTTGTTTCTGTTCGAATAAGACTTTAGCAATATAAAGTCGGTACTTGGTAGATATTAGTGATAGTTCCTCGTGGGTACGACACTCTTCTTATCATCAGATTACTTGTTGAGACCACAGATATACTTGCGCGTGTTTATCGATTCATGAAATCGACCAACAAGTTTTTAGCGGCAGATTCTTGGGGAACTATTATTCTAATATTGTCCAATATTGATTTCAATCAATTTAGTCTTACTTTGAACGTATATATATTTATTTCTTTTATTTGTTTGATCTTCCTTTCTTTTGTTTTTGAGTTTACAGAATATGGATGATCAATGTTATCAATGGCCTTATGAGTGAACGACACCATAAAGCTCGGAGGATGGACTCGAGAAATTGCAAGTTCAAATTGCCAATGCCTTGAGGTTTTCTGACAATCTTGAGTGTCAGTCCCCTCATAATGCCTACTGTCAGGAACAAGCTGACATCGAACTGATCTCCTATCATCCAAACTGTCAGGGTTATCCAAACTCTTGGGACAACAGTCAAAAGCAATATCATGATCCGAATCATGCCTCTCAGTTTGAATATCTGTCTCCGCCGCACTATGAGTGGACATCTCAGCCGAATGAGAACTTTTCTGAATCCTCAGCACGTGAAGAAGAGAACCGGCTTGAAGAGCTTCTCACCATCTTTATCGAAAGAAATGAGATTCGGATGGCAAGCCAAGAAGCCGCATTGCACAGCCTTGAGAATCAATTGGGGCAACTCGTCAATGCCATCACCAATCCACCGCAAGGCAATCTTTCGATCTTAATTGATCTCGACGATGAATCAATAGAGTATTGCACGGTGGATATGCAAGGAAAATGCGATGAGTCTCACACAGTTATTGAGGGAGATGTCATAGTGCAAACTAACCAATCCGTGGAGTCTAAATTTGAAGACAAGCTGAGAAATGGTGGTTGTTTAGTCATTACTGATCTACAGTCAGAAACCACGCTCCCGACCGTGAAAATCCTTGAGGGCCCAAAAGAGCATAAGGAACGCTTTCAATTTATTGAAACAGGCAAATTAATGGATAATTCTAGTGGTGAGCGATTCTATGTGCCGCCTGATGACTGGATGGATGAAGGACAGAAGAATGGCCAAGCTTCCATGTCAGCCAAAAATTTAAAAGAATTGACGAATAGGCGGCATGAAAAGGTCATTTTTGCTTATGAGCCGGATTGAACGACATCAATATAGTCAAGCCGACGACTTTAAAACAAGCGCTTGATGGGGGAGGCACCCCCATCTCGGTATAAATTTTATCTGTTTTCTTTACTTATGTCTAGATTACTGTTTGTCTATTCGCCTTAATTGCTAACATGTCTGCCTGTTTATGCATTATTGCTTTTGTGTCTATCATCTACAGGCAGCATGTTTAGTTTGATGTAAGGCGTTTTATAATAGTGTTTAGGAGGGTTTTAGTAATGTATAATAATCTTTGTAGTGTAGATTTTCTTTTTAGTTTGGCATGTACAGATAATAGGAGGAAAAAAAGCAGATTCTAGCACTCGCGCCGCGGCGCCAACAATTACACTGGATATCGCACCGCGGCACCATGGAAAGATGATGTACATCGCTAAACCAGCCCAGCAAATACCAAGAAATGCATCCCAGTCATCGGCATGGGCCCACAAAATCCATACCATATCTGTTAACTCAACCATGGCTGCCAATTAACAAAGGATGGCTCATATGTGGTCGAGCCATACCGATTTTTGCCCAATGATCGGACCACTTGCTATTCCTTTTCGGCCAAACCGTCCCATCTCCTCATCAGATAGTATTCCTTATACACGACCAAACCATACTTGAAAGCGATTTACATTTCAATTTGGGTTTTCTCAGTAGCACATCCTCCTCGAATATTCAGCCCGTTGCCTCCACCATCACCGCCTGCCGAAGCTGATCAGGACGCGCCAAATGAGGAAGAAGCCAAAGCCGAAGCCAATGCCGCTGCTGAGTGAGTGATCTTCAGGGAAGCCCTCTTGTATTCAATTGCTTTATGTTAGCAATGAGGGCATTGCTCACTTCAAGTTTGGGGGTGTTTTTAGCCTTTATTAGCCTTTATCTGTTTATCTCAGTATTGCCATGTTAGGATTGCCAGACTTTACTATCTTTATTATGTTTGTATTTATCAGTATTGTGGTGCAGTCGTTTTGAACTGCAGGATTTTGTTTTGTTTTTTTTATTTATCATTATGGATGCCATGAACTGCTTTTGGTTTTATTTCGATATTATTAGCATGATTGTGGCTATGTCTAGTGCCAAATGAGTATGTCTCTCGTAGAATTGTGTCAAGCATGCCATGTACTAGGGGTTTATTTGTGGATAAGTTTAGACTGTTATTGATCCGTCCTTCTAGCAAGCATCGACCAACTGTGTTAACTAGTTAGTCTTCGAATTTAGTTCGTGTGTTTATTGTTTTGAGAATTTGTTCACTCTTATAAACTTTCATTTGTGCAAGGTAATAAAAGACTTAAACGTTTATACAGTTTTGGATCTTGGATTCTAGCTTGTCGACATTTATAATATATATATATATATATATATATATATATATATATTTATATATGATTGCTTGTGGGAATAAAAATAGAAAAGAAGTGTTGATATTGAAAGTTTTGCGGTGGGTCGAGATGGAGCGTAAAACGCACTCGCCCATAATCGCAGGACCGATGTCGAGATGGAGCATAAAATGCACTCGCTGAATAATCTTCGTTTTTATTGTGAAATCTCAGTTGGCTTATGTTGATTACGTGGCCTTTACTGCTAGAGTTATTAGATTCTTAGGGGTGTTCTACACCTAGTGCCCTAAAGTCGTCTGGCTTGGGAGTCACTGATCAAAAGCTCATTTATGGGTAGTTCTGTATAGCCTAAGGTAATTAAAAACTGTTCGAGTCAGATTTCATTGTCGGCATGGTAGAGCACTTTGATCTTTTCCTGCATTTGCGGCTTATTCTTAATGCTTGTTGAATGTTTAAGTTGCAGAGTTTGCTTGATTTTTAACAATCGACTATGCGAACTTATTTGAGCTATGACTAGTCAGGACGGTTGGTCTTCACACACGCACATAGAATGGGTCGAATACAGTCTTATGCTCGAAATAGAATGAACCCTTACTCATGTCCGTGTTTGCCTTATTCTTTGGGAGTAGCTTAGATAGAGATTCATAGCCACGATTCTAGTATATATTTTTATATTCCCTTCGCGTTCTTAGTGTCTACTGTTATTATTGTGTTAGATAATTTGCTCGAGGACAAGCAAAGATTCAAGTTTGGGGGTATTTGATGAGTGTGTTTTATATACACAAATTAGGTACTTTTGAGTTTGATAATTTGTGTATCCTAAGCTAGTTTGTTTGGTTTTTATGTGATTTCATTGTGTTGTTTTGTAATATAGTTTTATATTGCTTTTATGTATTTTTGTATTAGTTTTATATGTTTTTACTTTATTTTGTAGGAATTGGATGGAATGTCATTTGGGTCGATGGTTGGAATCGCCAAATTCGCATTTTCGGTTTGCCATTGACATAACAGTCCCATAAAGCCCAATTTTTTCCATGATCCGGCCATTATTTGTCCAAACTCCAAGAATGAAAGTTATAGATCAACGTCTCCTCTTTCCAGATCATCTTGAATCGCCTCAATCGAAGTTCGGATACGAGAGTTATGGCCATTTTCCCAACGGGTGTCAAATCTAGAAACTACCAATTGCTATTTGCATAGCAGTCACTTCAAGGACAATTTGAGCATTTCTCTAGCCATTATTTCGAAGAACTCAAAGAATGAAAGTTGTAGATATACTTCTCCTTTTTCCGGATCATCTTGAATCGCCTCCATCGGAGTTCGTATGAAGATGTTATGGCCATTTTCCCAATGGGTGTCAAATCTGGAAATGGCCCGTCTTTGCAGTCATGACTTGCTAGTGTATTTCATGGCCATTGCCGCCTTCACTTAGCAAGCACCCAGCCCTTTTTCCCGTACCAAGCAGCACCCCATTCAAGCCAAATCATGGCGCCCATGATACCAAACACAAATTTTGGACAGATTTCACTATTAAATGCTCAACCTAACCCAAATCCACATTCCTTCACTTCCTTTCATTTTATCTTCATTTTTGCTATCAAAGGGAAGAGGAGGCGGCTGACATCAAAGAGGGAGGCCATGGCCTTTGGCCATGGTTCTTCAAGAGCTTCAATGGAGGTGCTCCAATGGAGTTTTATCTACCAAAATGGGAAAGCCACTCCTTTATCTTTTCTTTGTTTTTCCTTTATGTATTTATTAGTTTGGGATCCTTGAATGTAATTGAACCCTTTGCTTAGCTTGTATTGAATAGCTTTCTCTTTGATTGGCACCATATGAACTGGTTCTCTATATTTTCTGTTTAATGTTTAATTACTAAGGAATTAGTAATTAATTTAGTAGTCTATATGAAATTGAAAAATGGATTGTAGATGTTGACCATGAATATATTGACATGTGGTTATGCTTGTTCTACATGTGTTAGAATACATAATTTGTGTGTAGGATAGGAATATACCTATATACCATGTGTAACCAATTTGAGAATCTAAGCTTGAATTCCTTGTCTAATGTTAATTCACATAGGAATATGATGGGTTATGTAGCTAGGATGTTCCTTTTCGTTCTATTCCCTTTTGGGTAGATCTAGAGAGGATATGTTTATATGAACCTTGAAAGAGGCATATGAATACTGATGAATTCTCGGTTGACAATTCGTCGTGACCATTATGATCAATTGGAGAGTTAGGAGATGTAAATTAAGCATTGCACGCCAAGTGTTTGACAAAATGCTTGTGTGGGGATATTGTGTTCTTATGCTCCTCTCTTAGATAGATGTTTGTAAATATAGTTAGCTTAGATTAGGGAGAAGTTTTGGTATTTCTTTGGAGCATCAAGAGCAATGAACTACACGGATTGGAGAGCTTGATTTGAGTAGAATGCTTAGAGATTGAAGGGCCTTGACAGAGTTTCTTCTTATCTATTTATTTTCTCTGATTTTGTAATTCATAAATGTTGTCTTTATTGCTACTTGTATTTTGTTCAATAGCTATGAATTGAATATTTGCTCTAAGGTTATAATGGAACCATTTGTTATTTAAATTGACTGTCTTATCTCTTTGGTTGGCACCATATGATTTGGTTCGATATATTTGTGCTTAATGATTCTCACTAAGACATTAGTGATGATTTCGGTAATCTGCATGATATCGACAGAAGAATTGTAGATTTACACCTGAATATATTGACATGTGATTGTTGGTTTCGACTTCATAAGTTGTGCGTAGAATAGACATATATCTATGCACCACGTGCGGCCTAATAGAGGGCTTAAGCTTAAATCCTTGTCTGATCAATTCGTATAGACATATGTAGGATTGTATCTAGCTTTGGCGTTCTTTTCATTCTATTCCTATCGGGTGGATCTGGAAAGGATATGTCGTACATACACCTCGGCAGAGGCGTATGAAGCAATTAGGTGTTTCTCAATCGACAAATTGTCGTGACCATTAAGACTAGAGAGAAGGGTAGCTAGTTTGATGAAACATAGCACGCCAAAGATTCGGCTGAGAATGCCCGAGTGGGGTGAAGTTGTAACATTAGCTTGTTATTCCTTAGATTACCATTCGTTATCCTTTTACTTGCTTTGATAATTAGTTATGCTTAGATTAATCACCCTTCCACTTGTTTACATTGAATAAGACTTTAGCAATATAAAGTCGGTGATTGGTAGATATTAGTGATAGTTCCTCGTGGATACGACACTCTTCTTATCATTTGTATTACTTGTTAAACCGCGATATATCATACGTGTTTATCGATCATAAATCGACCAACAAAGTTTCTCCCAATGGAGTTTCAACAGATAAGTCAAAGTCTAATTTCTCCGGAGTTAAATTTAAACGTTGAGCTCAAGTAGGAGAAATAAAAGAGTGGGTAGAACTAATATCGAATAAGGTATAGACTTCGTAAGAGTTTATGATTAACTTACCCATGATAACTTTGTTTGGGTTCTCAACAAACGCTCTCACTTAAACTAGCGGCTTTGACTTGTCTGGGACATCCTTTGGCGTCACTATCCCAGTTGGACTTGACTTCACTACACGACAAAATCGAGCTAGGTGACCTTCTCTTCCGCAATTGAAACATGCTTTAGGTTGCTGTGTACCGTTTGGACGGATGTGTCCCTCATGTCCTCATTTAAAACATACGACCTGCGGTCATTCTCCTTCATTGGAAACAAGTGACGGTGCTGTTGTCGATGTCTTTCCGACATTATTGAATCTTCTCTTCTTAAAGTTGTTCTCATTTAGTTCATTTTTCCTATTATCTTGGCCATGATTAGCACCGAAGTGGTTACCATTTCTGGCATTATAATTTCCTCCACGATGGTTATCGTTGTTCCAATGGCCGTTGCCACCAATACGATTGTTATCGTGTTGCTGGTCATTGCCTTTTGGTTGTTCTGACTCATCATCGTGCTCCAATAACTGAGCCCTATTCACAACATCTGAATACAAGTAAAGTTTGTGAGAAATGAGGTGTTCATGTATTTTGGGTTTCAAACCTCATAGAAACATTCACGTCATTCTCTCCTCATTATCTACCGAATGGGATACAAACCGAGACAACTCGAAAAACTTAGCCTCGTATTGCGACACAGACATATTGTTTTGCTACAGCTTGATGAACTCTACCTCCTTCATGTGACGAATACTTTCAGGAAAGTACTTGTCATTGAATAATTCTTGGAACTTCTCCTAAGACATCTTTAGTGTGGCATGATGAGTACGCTTTACAGATTCCCACCAATGATCTGCCTCTTCTCGCAACATAAAGGTGGCGAAGGGAAACTTTTGCTCCTCTGAGCATTCCAAGATATCAAATATCTTGGTGATCTACTTTATCCACGTCTCTGCCTTAAGTGCTTCTGGCTTTCCCAAAAACTCTTGCGGTCCTAGTTCCTTGAACTTCTTAGCAGTGACCAGCCATGAGTTACTAGTGTTTGCACCTGTATTTTGAACATGAGTCTCTCTCATTTGGTTTTTCATAAATTCTAAAAAGTTCCTAAACATACCATTGTTCATTAGTTGGTCGGTGTTGTTGTTTACACGAGGATTATTGCCTTTCTGATGCACATTATCCTGGTTATTGATTGTCGGTGACTCAACGGTCTCATTTGCTCCATTGCTTATCTCAACATTTTCAGATGTCATTCTCAAACACTGTCACAAAAACAAGGGTTAATTGACATACCACATATTATCTGTAAGACCCGAATTTTATGAAATAAAAGTATTCAATTTTTCTTATAATTACTATTCAAGAAATGGTTAAATTGATAAAAGTTAAAGTTAAGGGTGATATATGAATTTTTTCAAAATACACAGTGGTTATAAAATATTCATTGTTGTTTGGGAATATTCGTTTGGTCGTGGAATATTCTTTTCTGCATTCGGGGAATATTCGCAATTACGGCGCCGCAGACCATTTGTGGGCCCCATAATGTAATAACCGTCGGATGGAGAAAACGACAAATTTGAGTTTTTATAAATAATTGCGTAATCGTTCACTCAAGTAACAATTTGTTGGAATACCCTTGGTAAGTAAAGTAAAGTAATACGCGTTGTTGCATAGTAGCAATACACGGTATTGCATAGTATTTTTTCAATTATTGATTCTTACGTGAGAAGGCACTACACTAATAATTGTTACAATAATTAATCGCTCAATATTTTATTTTATTGATTCAATAATTGCTTTGTTGATATTTTATATTATTATTTTTCAATAATTATCAACGCACAAGATTTCCCATTATCGATCAATAATTCATATTATTTGAATAATATTATTAGATAGCATTATTGGCAATGTCTAGAAAGTTCATCGAAGGAGAGGTTTGGTCACCTAATCATAAGCCAAGAAGGAGAAATTCTTATTGGAAAGCCCCCTCTTTCCTGGGAACGGCCTGGTTGTCATAATTGTGATTCTGTAATATTATTCGTGAATAATTAATTATTGATTCATATGATAAAGAAATATTTATTTTATGTGGATATAAATGATGGATTTATTTATGTGGTTATAAATGAAGAAATTATTGTTGAGGTGTTTTATCAAGATTTTTACCGTTGGAGGTATTAAAAATTAAATCGGGGTTTTGAGATATATTGCGGGGATTATAATTTTTAATCCGACCGTTGGATTGTGGTAATTTTTGGATATGTTATACATATATAAGTTGAGTATATGTCTACAAATTTTGAACCGTTAAAAATGTACGAATGATTTGTTATGAATTTTAAGAGGTGTCTGATTCGGAAATTAGGGTTATAATTGATTTTGGTGGAAAATTCTAGAATTGAGTGGGCCCCACTTGTGGTTGGTGAAGAAATGTGCTGAATTTTATTTCAAATGTGGTGGGTGGCAATAGTAGCAGGTAAAGCCATCAGGTTGCAGGTTAAGTCTGCTTCGGCGTGCTAACATTTTCCTATAAATAGAGGGTTAAGTTAGAATTGAAAATCACACCAGAATTCATAAATTTTCTCTCTTTTTCTCTCTAGATTATTGAGTGTATTTTGTGAGTATTTAGATACTTGGTGAGTTGATATTCATCAGTGCAAGTTTCCTTTAGCGTCATATCCGATATCCAATCGAAGTCTTGCTCTTTTTGAGGTAAGGGATGTAAGGATAGTAAGGGATGTTATTTTCTTCTCGGATGATATTATTTCTTCAATATCATTATCTTTGAAATATTGGTTGGAACTTTTTATCAAATTTGGAACTTTTTCATGTCGGGGTTACTATTCATGAGTTACTATTCACGAGTTACTATTCATGAGTTACTATTCACGAGTTACTATTCACGAGTACTATTCATGAAGCGTGAAGATGTTTTTTTGTGAAATTTCTATCTTTTGGTGTTGGAGTTACTATTCACGTATACGGCACTATTCACGTATACGACACTATTCACGAATCTGACTATTCAATCATAAAAATGAAAATTTTTCTTTTAATCCTAAAATATCTATTCGGATACTAGCTTTGATTGTATCCATGTTTTGATCATTCTTGAATTTTACACCACTATGATTATTTTGAGGTATTTTTGGATGTATAGATTGAGAGTTATGAATTTTATGAGAAAAGACTATTTTAAAAGTAACCGCTTATAACTCCTTGTGATTAACTCCAAAATTGATGAAATTTTTATTGGGAGTACATCTATATAATATCAATATACCGTAAATTTCAGAATTTTTGGATAAAAGTATAATTTATGATAAATGTTTAAATATTCTATGGTTTTTGGCCATTTGAAAAATAGTAAATGAATTTTTAAAAGTTAGAGAAAAATATATGTTCAATATGGAACTATGTTATGCTAAATCCCGGAAAAGAAATATTTTTGAACCGATTTGGTATTTTCATGAAAATGTTCTAGTTATGAGCAAATAAATTAAATATGTTATGTGAAGTAAGAAAATTAGAAAATATGATTTTATGGTTTGAGAATCATATATGAGGTATATCTGATTTTTGATGAGGGTTTTAGTTATTGGTGATGAAATTTTATGAGTTTGGCATTTTATGATGATTAAATGCATTAATTAGTAAAGTGTAAACAATTTAATTAAATTGTTTATAAGTTTGAGAAATGATTAAAATATTATTATAATATGAATAATATTAGATTATGAGATTTCTAAGTGATTTATAACATTTGGATTAAGGTGTTATAAATATGGATATGAATTTTATTATGAAACTTTATCTTTTCGTGTCGAGGTTACTATGCACGTATACGGGACTATGTACAAATACGGGGTACTATTCACAACAAATTGGTTTCTTCTCTGACCAAATTATCGTTGATTTATGAATCTTACTCTTGAAATTAAAACCATGTTTTGATTATATTGTTTTTATATAACATTCTTATAACCCTAATGATGATATTTCTCTTTGACTTGAGTGTAAAGATGGGTAGATTATTGGTATGATCGTGACCATAGGTTCTCTTTGGCCAATGGTGTGCAAAAGTTGAATTGTTGACTGGTATGATCATGACCATTGAATTTACAATTGAATATTTTTAGCTTAAGTGCAAAGGTAAATTGATCAACATGGTTATAATTATTGTTATATAACTTCTGAAATGATTATGTATTTCTTTGATACATGAATATCTTTGGCTCGTAGTGCAAAGATGACTTGTTGATGAATATCTTAGCGGTAGTGCAAAGATGAATTATTGATGAATATCTTTTGCTTTCGTAATGCAAAGATGACTGTTGTTGAATATCTTTGCTTTGTAGTGCAAAGATGAATTATTGATGAATATCTTTGGCTTGTAATGCAAAGATGACTTTGTTGTTGAATATCTTTGCTTTGTGGTGCAAAGATGAATTATTGATGAATATCTTTGGCTTGTAATGCAAAGATGACTTTTGTTGTTGAATATCTTTAGCTTTGTAGTGCAAAGATGAATTATTGATGAATATCTTTGGCTTGTGTGCAAAGATGACCCGTTGTTGAATATCTTTAGCTTTTGTAGTGTAAAGATGAACTGTTGATGAATATCTTTGGCCGTGGTGCAAAGATGAAATTATTAGTATGATTATGAGCAGAACTGTGATTTGGTATAACCATGATCTTTGATGTTTCGAGTAAAGACAAGTGATGAAAATTATCTTTGTCTTGGATGAGGAAAGGAATTTAGAACTACAATTACGATTATGAGTTATACACGTGATCGTGGGCGTGAATTGTTGATTGATGTTACGAGGATAAAACATTGTTGGTGGATTTTTAACATGGAGAAGACAATAGACTTTATAGTCTATTTGACTCTTCTAATGGATTGCTCATTCATTGCAACTATGGTTGAAAAGTTTTATCATCTACCATATGTTCTAAATCTCGATTTATTCTTGATGAAGACTATTGATAATTTATTTATCTTTAGTCATAATATTCTTTTCGAACTAGTTGTGCTCACCCTTTTGTTTCACAATTCCTTTCGGTGTAATAAAGTGTAGGCCGGGTCGAAAGGGGGATAGCGAGGAATAGAGTGGTGGTCTATAGATGTTGAGGTGAGGTGAATTTAACTTGGAAGGGTGTTTTGTCACTATCATACAAGATGTCTAATGACATACAACCTCGTGTTATCATAAGACATGGTTGTGCTCATCCACTTGCTTTGAGTATATTTACAAGCACTACCTATATAATCTTGGTGTTTGTTTGGAGTATAATACCCAATTAGAGACAATGGAGATAATGATATGTCAAGAGAAGACTCACCATTGGGAAGAATATGATAGTAATCTTCTCGCTTTTCTTTGGGGTTTATTGGGTTAACCAAGGATAATTTTGTGGCCATATGATATCTACCATAACCTAAAAGCATGGCCTCCCATGTATCGAAGGTTTCCTTGAGCACTTCCCAAATATTCTAATTTCTAAAAGCAGGTTTTGATCGTACCTTTATGTAAGGTGTCATGGTGACGTGTTATCCAAGTTGGCGTCCAGAGTTACATTTGGTATATATTGGTATCCAAACTCACAGCATATGTGTTGTTGTATTTTGCACGACAATTGTTGTAATAAAGTTGTAGTTATTTCTGTACCATGTATTTAACGACTCAGAATAGGTTGGATGGAATGGACCTATTTTGGGGTTGTTACATTATCCATATACTCTGACCGACCAATTAAATAACAAATAAACTTAGATAGGTCATACTAGCGAAGGATTTACCCGTCTCTCCCCTCCTAGTTCTAGTCTCACATCTCAGCCAGGGATCATATCCCTAAGCTTTGATACCAACTGTGATGCCCCCAAAATAGGTATACATCACCCATTCTGAGTCGCCAAATACATGGTACATAAAGCAAATATAAACTTCTTCTATACAACACGACAACAGCGTAGCTAAGAGTTTTTACAGGAATATTGTCTCATAGACGGTATTCAAACTCAAATGAAGTCCTCATTACATTTATTATCACACTATTTCATAAAATAGTGAGGACTACTATAGCCACCATCTCTGATCGTCCACTGCTCCCCGGACTAGTCTCTTGCCACGTTCACATTTCCTGAAGAGAACAACGAAAGCAAAAGGGTGAGCTTAACTAGCCCAGTAAGAAATATTATGACTAAGATAATGCAGAATAAATTATCGTTAGCCTTCAACAGTGTTAAACTAATAAACGACAAGTTTAATTGCAGCGAAACTAGCAATCCATTAGAAGAGTCAAGTAGAGCATGATATCTACTATCTTCTATGATTTAAAAAGTTTATCATCAATTTTATCACTGAGACTCAACTTAATAAATAAACCACATCATTGAATCATCCCTGCACTATAGGCCAAGGATATTCATTAGTATCACGACCACAAATTATCCATGCACTACGGGCCAAATATATTCGTGTTTTCACCAATGGTTATGATCATACCAGCAACTGTCCATCAATGCACTATAGGCTAATGAGGACTTTTACTACATTATTTGTAACATTATAGGTCATGATTATACCGAATGATCCCTGGTCATAATCATACCAATCAACAGTCCATATATGCACGTAAGCCACAGATGACTTTCATCACAATATAAGCATGAGGATGATGACAATGATATAAGAATTCAATTAAAAGAAAGTAAAGGATAAATTTTTAAAGATTTATAATTTAATTTATCCAGAATTCAATAATGTTCAAATTCCCAACATGATACTCCTTTGTGGAGTAAAATTCAAGAATGATATTGTATCAAAAATAATTTGGATCGAAAAGAAATTAATTTTTATCATGAATAGTACTCCGGGTGAATAGTACCCCATGAATAGTAATTCGAGAATAGTACCCTGTGAATAGTACTTTGTGAATAGTACTCATAAATAGTACTTCGTGAATAGTACTTTATAAATAGTAATTTATGAATAGTATCCGTGAATAGTACTTTGTGAATAGTACCCGTAAATAGTACTTTGTGAATAGTACCGTATAAATGAATAGTACTCATGGACAGTACTCCGACATGAAAAGCTTAAAATTTAATAAAAATGTGCAGAAAAATTCCTTGTAAAACGATACTAGATGAAGTGCAAATCTCAAGAATATTCTATTAATTTCACGGAGTATAGAAGCAATACTTTAACAAAATGAGGGTATAATTAGGAAGACGCGAGGGAATATTATTACTCGCATACTACAGAGTATGGAAGAAAATATTATTACTTATGAATACTGAACAAAAATAATATCTATGACACCCCCAAATCTAGGTACTTCATTCCCCTAAGACTTGGTGTTCACTTTCCATACATTCATACTATCTACCCAAATGAAATAACATTTACACCATGAATCCTCCATTTAAAAGGGTTACATCATTAAATCCCAAAATATCCCAGGTTATCTAACCTTTAAATATAATCATTCAAATGCGAAAAATTAAATATCTTCATTACATCAATAAAATAAAGTTTGACAACAGAAATGTCAACATGACTACAAGTCTTTAATACTTGTTCATCTTTCCCTTTCCTTTACTCGTGCTAGGTACATCAACCTTCTCAACTTTAGCTATAATGTTTAAATAAACAAGAGTGAGCAAACAAGGCTCACTTGAAATGATAATGAATAAAACTTTACATCCACTGCCAAATAATAGGCACAATGGAACTGAACAAAATGTTTTATCGATGATAATCAGAATCATGAAATATCTAACTGAGGGTCATAAGACCACGAACTATGTCCATAGTTATAAGTAATCTTTACTTTAACAGTCATAAGACTATAGGGATTCCTCGTACTTAAGGGGATCAGCCCTTCGTACAATGTATTGTGTACAAATATTTTAATGTTATGCGTAAGTTATCCCCTAATAATAGGGTTGTTCATCTCAGCATTTAGAATACGAGTCCGCACCAAAGTATGTTTGGTTTGGATAAGTTTCAAGGTAATTTGGAATTCAACGAACATCAACTACGGAGTAGTTGAATAAAAAGGTACTAACTTTATTTTATGGAATAAATCATAACGGAATCAACATTGAATACTAATGTCATGCTTTAGGAATAATCTAAGAGCATAAACATTGAATAATTATAACATACCTTGCTTGAACAATATTAAACCAATGTTATTTAGAATTGGGTACTAAACATGCATAACAAATAATAAAGGGAACGATAAAACTTGATCAACATTAGTATATTAGATTATATAAACTTGCATGCTAAATAACAAGTTAAAGATAAAAATAACTTGCTCAATAATAACAAGGTAGAGTAAGAAACTTGCTCAACAAAAATGTAGAGTTAGAACACTTGCCATAATGCGAATGTTCAATAATAATATTAGATGTAGAATTATCAACAATAATTATCCACTAACATGCTTGAAAAATAACAACTCGAGTTTGAGTTAGAGAACTTGCCTTGCTTGTAGGCTAAATAATAATAGTTTGATTCACAATATCCTAATTACATATCATTAGAATACAATTAGTCATTACAAATATTCTATAAGTATTTATTTCATGTATGGTTTGATTGTTAACCACATAGTCAAATTACATCAATAAAGTAATAATAAAACTTTTTAGGTGTTAATAACATACTTGTTCTTAGCACTATAATACCATAATAACAAAATTACATGTTTAACAATCATCATATTGCATTACATCGACAATTACAGACTTTTGTGTAAAACAAAAGTCATTCCTGACTCTATTTCTAGCAAGTGTTGCTTGGCTTTCACGGTTTACTGATTGTGGTATATATTGTTACATGTGATGATAGCCTCTGACACGAAATTTATAAATTGGGTGCGGATTTTTTTGGCCGAGGCTCGAAACTTACGTAACCCAACATGAAGAACAGAACAACTAAATTCTAGACTGATTAACACTGATAACATCTAAATTAACACTTATAATTTTTGTAATTTACATATAATTATTACCAAGCATACATATACTAATTTAAACAACTAAACCACAATATCAGAAAACTTAAATCCTTGAAAGCCAATTTTTAAACCAACAAAACTCCATTTTTGATATTTCTTGACACAGTGAACAGTAACCACAATTATACACCAACTTGACTCCTTTGAACTTCATTATCTTTATTTTATGCCCAATTAACATAATCACAGTTCTTTTTTTTTTACAATTCGTATACACTTTAACCATCAAATTTGTTACTGTCATAAGCCATGTATAAGAACATACACTGAAAAACAGTTTCTCTTTCTTTTAAACGAAATTAACATACAATTCTTTGTCTAAACATAAACTCTAGCATTACAACTACTTACAATTGCAATAATTCAGTTGTATAGCAAAAAATCAAAAAATAGAATTAGAACATAAAAATTGAAACTCACGTCGTTAAAACACACACACACACACACACACACACACACACACACATATATATATATATATATATATATATTCACTGTAAAAGCTAATTTCTTTCTTGCATATGTAATTTAGCATACAATCACATATATATATACATATATATATATATACTGAAGTTATACTATCACCATCATACTATACGCATAATCTCATAACCAATTTATAAAAATAAAAATTTTAGAAAATTGTATATAGACTTTATACTCAAGAAAAGTATGTCGTAACATATATATTAAGGGTTATATAACATACCTTCACTTGCTTGACCACTACTTGCTAAAACTCAGAACTTGTTTTGGAATCACAGACTTGTTTTTCTCTCAATTCTCTCTGGTCTCTCAATTTCTTTTTTTTTCTTAGTTATCAATACAGGCCAAATACATTTGACGCAACAAAACGAAACTGATAACAAATCGTAATAAGAAACGTATATAGTCATAATAAACCTAATAAGTAATATCAGTTACCAAATATAGCGTATAGGTTATAAATATATTTTATTTATCATTTTAATTTATTTTATTTATATTATTAATAATTCAAAATTCAAAAATCCAAAAGCCACAAGGCTCCATTTGGCAAAACCCTTTAAAAATTAAAGACTTAATATATTTAAGCCTTGTTTGGCAAAACTAAATTATACTCCTTTAATTTATTTTAATAACTCCTTTATAATATAGTTATTTGTCACACTTTATTTAATTAAGTTTTTATACTTAATTTAATTAATTGTAATAATAATTTATTGAATAAATCATTTAAGCATTATACATTCTTTAACTTAATTATTAAATTAAATTAGAATATTATCTCATAATAATTAATTTCCTTAGTCCATTAATTATTTATTAAACAAATAATTAACCAAATCAAATCAAAGAAAATATTAATTCAACAATAAACATTCATTAAATATTTATATAATTCAATAAATATTTAAAAATTATAATTAAAATTCTGGATTGTTACAATATCCCCTACAAATAAGAAATAAATAACATCCCTTACCTTAGTAGAAGGATGGATATTGCAATAGTGAAGTAGCAGAATACTCTTATTCTTTCTCTCTATAGCTTCTCTCTCTATAGATTCTTTCTCTATAATTGTTCATGTGAGTCTTAGTGAATTGGTGAGAATTAAAGAAGAATGAGCTTCTATTTATAGGAAAAACATAATTTTGATAATTGCACGTTTTGGGGGTCAAATTATTACAGAATAGTACCTTCATCTTTTCCTCCATTTTTAATTTAGTCCTATAAGTATTATTAAACTTGCACCACCTCCACTAATAGTACATGCATGTGAATCAATAGTTCCATTCATGTGAACAAATAGTTATATGCATGTGAACTAATAGCAATTAATTGCTCATTTTTCCAGTTATTTACCAGATTGGTCAATTTAATCTCTAGAAATCAATTATTATCGAAATAAATATCGATTTCCACTAACACTAATAATCCCAACACAATGGAAATATTAATTTCATCTTTAATCAATACGAACTTATTCATCATTAATATTCTAACTCACAATATTTAACAACCAGATTATTCATAAGAAAGATGGGGCTTTTCGATAAGGATTTCTCCCTATTTGCGCGCAATTAGCTGATCAAACTCCTTTTCTCGACAGAACTTTCTAGACATCGTCAATATTTCAAATAATAATATGAAAAACTTTGTCGTCTCAATTATTGATTTAAAAATATAAAATATTACGAAGATGATACTATGACAATAATTGAATCAATAATATGAGAGATATTATGCAGCAATTACTGTAGTAATAATTGAGTATAACTGAGTGGCTTCTCACGTAAGCATTAATAATCAATACCGTGTGCTACTATACAACCACACATATTAATATACTTTTACTACTGGGTAGTTCAACAGTTTAACGGTAAAACTTTCACCGTTATTTTTATAAAAGATATTTCTGTCATTTTCTAACTCCGATAATACTTTCGTTATGGGATCCACTAATGATTGTGCCGTCGTACGAATATTCCTTGTTAAAACGAATATTCCCCGACCAATCTAATATTTTATAACCATTTGCTTACTTTGCAAAATTTATAAATATTACCCACAACAATAATATTATATCAAATCCACACCATAATATTCAAAAATATATTTCGAAAAAAATTAATCTTTATTCATAAAAGTTGGGGTCTTACACCTCATGTGTAAGCTATTAAATTACAACTCACGTTCCTCGAATACCCTACACATACCATTAAAATCGCAATATTGATTGGCTACATCAACATTAAACCTATAGGTTTAATTCCCATTTTAGTTGAACTTGTTATCTTAATTCAAATTCCGATCATTAACATCATTTACAAATCTGCAATCATAAGTCTTAGTAAAGCAACACAACCCTTAATCAACATTGCTAAGTTAAACTTTTTCACAACTTATTAACTTTACAATTTGAAATCATCAATTACATATTAACAATCTGTTATAGAACCTTATTACATGTTTAACACATTATCATGAACTTTTGACTAGGTTAGATCAACATGTCATGGACTGGAAATAAAATAAATAAATTGTTTCTACTCAGGGGAGGGCGCAGCTGCACTTTCCCAAGCCTTAGCAACGGCGCAGTTGCGCTGATTCAAAATCTCAGGAAACTTAGTAGGCGCAGTTGTGATGTTCCTACCTTTGATACTAGCACAGCTGTGCTGGCAAGCAGAGACAGGAACATTGTAGACTGCTTTCCTGCTTCACAATTCAAACCCAAAACTTCTAATTTCTCCAACCAAATAGAAATTCCACACACTCAGAAACTATAAACTTAATAACAATATCACCAAGCATGCATATCATGATTCTAACATCACAAACATCTTAAACAATCAAATTTTAGAGGATTAAAACAATGTTTTTGCTAGTTTCTTCATTTTCAGACATGTTTAGCGAATTCAATCACCAAAACTTCGTTTCTTAACAAAATTAATTCATACAACATGCATTGTTTTCGTATCTGAATGTATTAACATATACAACTCTCAATTTGTAGATTAATATATATTTCAACCATTAATTAGCTTCCAAAATAGACCATAACATACATATAACACCAAGAACACAAAATCTCCATTTACCACATGATTTCATGGATTTATTTATTGAAAATCATTTCTAGACAATAACTATCAAATTATAAACATCTAACATCATATACATAATATCTATTTATCGAATTGCTCATCACCACCAATTATAGAGGACTTATTCAACCTAATTCTTCACCAAAACTAATTACAACAAACTAAAAGCTAATATTACCTTTGATTTTATGTTTAGCAAAGATGATTAGAGTAGTTTGTCTAATCCCCCTTCTCCTTAGAACCTTCAACCTTGTTGCTCAAAACTCTTAGAGAATACTCTCAAGCTCTCCCTTTCTCTCTATTTTTCTAACTCTCAGCCTCTTGGAATGATAGCACGTAAAAACCAAAACTGATATATACATACAATACTACGTGTTTAGTTTATCAGTTATACAAATGATGGGTTTCATCTATTAAAACACCCAAGAGCCACAGGCCTTATTTAGCTGCACTCCCCAACCCTTTTTAATTTATTTTAATGTTTTTCTTATAACATGAGCCATATATGTCACACTTATTTAATTCAAATCACCATCTTTATTAAATCACATAATATCCAATTAACAAATGAAATTCTTAACCTTTATTTAATAAATATTAATCTTCTAATTTAATTATTTCTTTAATTAAATTATTCTTCTAATTCTATTATTCAATTAAATTAGAATATCACCATAACAAAACTTTGTAATTAATTAACAATTTATTTAATTTAATTAACTCATTAAATTAAATCTTGAACCATAAAATTATTATACGAATTTAATTAATATAACACACTTAACTAAATTATTGCATAATAATTTCATCAATTATTTATTTAACCCAATAAATAAATCAACTAAAATATTTATTTGATTCAATAAATATTTTAAATCGCATACAAAATTCACATTCGTTACATCCACATCCAATACCAAATGGTATTGGAGACTCACTTTATTAAATTAATATTCAAAAGATTACACAAAAAAACACCCTATACAACGAATATCAATTCTGACTTGGACACCTCTGCGGCCCTTGCATTTCTGCAACTCCTCTCACCTCCGAGACCTTGATGCATCCGTTGTACAGACTGAATATTACAATGACCCCCATGTCAACCTAGATTTGTACTTAGTTACAAAAGATGTTATATGAAGATTACAACAACTTTCTAGTTAACAAGAATTTAAGAGATTACAAACAGAACTATAATTTAGAATTGTAGAAGGGTTTTCAGAATGTGTTCAATAATGAATTTTAGCTTCCAGTCTTGTGTCTTCTTTTTCTAAACATGAAGACCATATAACGAGATGTGAGCAAGGACTAGAAATAAACTGTGACGCCCCCAAAATAGGTATACATCACCCATTCTGAGTCGCCAAATACATGGTACAGAAACAACTATAACTTTATTAATACAATTGTCGTGCAAAATACGACAACACATAAACTGTGAGTTTAAATACAAATATTATCTTCTAGATAATATCCACACTTAAATAAGTCCTGATTACAATTATTGATACACTATTTTACAAAAATAGTGAGGACCACTAAAACAACTTTCTAGAACTATCATTCCATACCCCGACTAGTACTCGCTACATTCTCGCCTTCTGAAAATAAAAATGGAACAAAAAGGAAATGGGTGAGCTCAACTAGCCCAGTAAAGAATATTATGACTAAGATAATATAGAACAAATTATCGTTAGTTCTCAATAGGAAAAAATCTGATAGAATATAATAGACAACAAGTTTTAAATCAATATTCGCAGCAGAAATAACAATTCATTTAGAAGAGTTAAGTAGAGAATGGAATCTACTATCTTCTATGATTTTAAAGTCCATCATCAATATTTTATCCTTGTAATATTAATCAATATATATTTTGAATCAAATATTCATCTTTGCACTATAGGCCAAAGATATTCATCACTTAATTAAGTTTCATCTCAACATTTGTTCATCTTTGCACTACACGCCAAAAAGACATCGTGAAATCATTCATCTTTTGCACTTCTGAGCCAAAGATATTCAGCTTATATTATCATTTAGGGACCTAGGATGGTGAAAAATATTTTAAAAAAATGAATTCAGTGAGATAAAAGAACAAATATTAGGGATTCATACTTCGGTTTATCCATATTCAAAAACACCCCATAATATACTATGTGGAGAAAAATTCAAAAATGAATATCAAAACATGGATACAATCAAAGATAGTAACAAAAATAGACATCTGGGACAAAGAAGAGAAAATTTATTTTTTCTATGAATAGTCAGATTAAGTGAATAATTGTCGATATATGTGAATAATAAGTCAGATAGTATCGTGAATAGTAACCCCGACACTAAAAGACAAGAATTTCACAAGAAAAATCTTACCAATATTCTGACATAATGATATTGAAAGAAATAATGTCTTTTAAAAAAAATAACATCCCTTACCTCAAAAGGACAGTACTTCCTGACTGGAATACTGGATATAGTGCTGAAGAAAACTTGTATAGCAACACTCAAAGTATCAAAATACTCACAAGAATACGCTCGATAATATAGAGGGAAAAAACTTTAGTTTCTGGTGTGATTTTGAATTCTAACCTAAGCACCCTATTTATAGAAAAATGCTTAAAACACCAAAGTAGAAAATTTAATAAAATATTATTATTTTAAAAAAAAAAATTCACGCCCACCTCAAGAGAATCTGATTTTAGCATGTTTACAACACTTGTGGGGCCCACCAAAATGAAAAAAAAATGTTTTTCTTACAAATAAATTAAAACTTCAAAAATTAATTATTCCGAAACTTTAATAATTCATAATAAATAGCCCTTTTATCAGAAAAATTTGAATCTTATGTCCATTCCATAGGAAATTCAATTCTCTATAACTTTGTAAGTTTAAGCTTTTTCAAATTCCAAACAGAAATTTACCGAAATCCACATACGGACGATTTTGCAGGCTATAATTAAATTTCAGTCAAGAAATGGGGTCCACCAACATGTTTAACATGTTTCTAACATTTATTGTAACAAAATACTCTTTCTCCTCATTTATTCATATATCACACATTCATTGTAAAAATATCACCATTATTATATTATTAAAATATAATAATATATTTAAATGAATTATTTTATCAAAAAAGATAAAATAGCTGCAATCTGCTAATCTGCTAATGCCAGAATATATAGCTAAAAGGTCTAAATTCTCATTTAAATTTAAAACCAAAATGTATCAACCATTGAAAATACATCCCAATAATACCATTCAAAATACATCCCAATAATACATCCCTATTCACAATTTATTTCCATAAGATCCACTTGTTTAAAAATGTAGACTAACAAACAAATGTTCTCTCAAACACTTTCCTTCATTGTTCACAACCTATGCATATTACAGAAACCAACCACATATGATTGCCACAAAGTGTCAGATATTGGGCACCTGGAGTCTCCAACTACATTGAAAAAATACCTGTTCCGACAATGAATAAGTAAAATGAGTTATGTCTTATACTTTCAAAAAGAAGAACTTCATTGCATAGTCATCTTACCTCTTGCATAGCACTAAAGATGGGTAAAAACACATCAGTATCATAATTGCTCATCTTGTTCTGGAGTATAGAAGTCAATCTTTCAAACCCCTCTAGTATCAACATGTTTAGCAGGCAGAGGTTTTAGAGAGCCATCACTTTCCCTGTTAAACTGTGGAGAGAATCAATTAACCAAACTAGTAGTCAGAAACAATGGGGGGGGAACAAGTAACTGACATAAGAGAACTTTAATACAATGCTACTTGAATAAAGACAAGGTTCCATATCTCAATCAATGTAGGATCGTCATTATTAACTAAAGATATAATTTGCAGTGCAGGAAATAGCTAATGATAGCTGATAAATCAATGAATGTAGGAAATAGCTAATGATAGCTGATAAATCAATGATAGTAGTACCTTGACCCTGCCTATTGTTCAAGCTTTCATCTGAGTCCATTTAGTGATGTCTACAGTTTTGGAGTCATACTTCTCCAACTTGGTGCTGCCCGGCCTGCAGTTGATACAACAAGAAGTGGTTCTAATTATCATATTACCGAATGGGTAAGTTTTGGTGCATCTAATGATTCCTTAATGAATTTCTACATTGTGTTCTACAATGAAATTCAAAGTATGGTTAATTGTTATTGATAGCAAAATATGAATACGATCATTTACATATGCTACTCAACAATCATAAAGTTTTGAAAATGCAATCATTTAATTTTGATGTTGTGGAACTGCAGGCAAGGCCTAGTTTGGAGAAAGGTAGTGTGGAAGAAGTTTTGGATGCTAATCTTCTACTAGAGCCATGCAACATGGAAATGATGTTGAAAATGGGACAACTAGGTCTAAGATGTGTGGTAAAAGTGCCCAAACAGAGACCTACAATGACTCAAGTTTGGTAGGAATTAGAGGCAGCCCTTTATATGGCAGACACTTTCATCCCAAAATAACTAGTAAAGCAGAGATCTGTAGGCGTTTCCCATGAATCAACGGATCATGATTATTCCCATAGGGGGGTTGAACTTCAAATATTTCATATAGAGATGGAAACCATTCAAAGTGCAAATTAATAATGATGATCCTACATTGATTGAGATATGGAACCTTATCTTAATAATGACAATGACTTACAATGACTCAATCAATGTAGGAAATAGCTAATGATAGCTGATAAATTATGAGTAAGTACCATGAAAATTCCACTTATGCACATGCTATGACTCTACGACATAATTGACAAAAAATAGCAGCACTAAGAATGCAATGTTAAAGAAACTTATAAAAGATATTATTGCAATATATACATTGAAACACCTTCCCATTAATTTCTACCTCATATGACTCCATGACCTCTTGGATTGCAGCACCAACATCACAAAGATGTACATCTATTCTCGATTCCTAGATAATGGCAAAAAAAAAATTAAAAGTATGGCTCACATATGGTTTATTACCAATTAGGTTTATATAAGAACCAGGACACTATAACTCGGTATTTGTAGCAATAATGATTCAAAAATAAGTCATTAACAACCTTGATACTCGTATTTGTGTCTTCACGTGAGGCCTCGAGCAATGGATTAAACATCGGATTAAACGTCACTGTAAATGCAGAGTCAACTATATGTCCTGCAAGAAACAACCACCAGGAACTAGTCGCACACACAACATAAAGAGATTAATTAAGGCCGTCAAAATATTGAGAATGTACTGAAAAAATGAACTAGAGCCAAATTACCATCTATATGAGTTCCAAAATCCAATTTCATCACATCATCATACTGCAGCACAGTTTTATCTCCAAAATTAGGGGTCTAATGGGCTGCAACCCTGTTATTAAATTTTAAACACAAATAATTAGTTGGGAAAGAATAAGAAAGAAATCAGCAAAGATGAGAATTCATAACAATAGGCAATACAACACTTTAAATAGATGATTACCAGTTCAACGAGCATCCTGTCGGAAATGCAATTCCTGCTTGTAGACCATTCTCTGATATTAACTTGCGAACAGTATTCTCCAAGGTCTCACATAGCTCAGTCATCAGCATTCCAGGCTTTAAAACGGATGCAAATAAATATCTTGTAAGTAGAAAGTTAGTTAATATTAACGGTGGTACAAGCCTCACAAATTACCAATAATGTTTCAAGGGGATTTGTTAAAGACAACTTCAAGACATCCTTTATCGAAATGAGTTCAGATCTAACAATTTTTTGATACCACAGTTCAGAGTGGTACTTCTTTTTAATATGGGACCTGAAAAAAAGTGGAAACGGCCAAAAATGTTTAACACATTCACCAATTCAAATACTTTTGACGAGGAAGCTTAAAAGAACAAAAAGTAAATAAAGTTAAAAAAACCCATTTATAGAAAACAAATATGCAATTACTAAGAGAAAAATATAAACTTCCTTACGATTGTAAACTATTAACACAAGACAGAGATGGTTAAGTTCTATAATCAAAATCTATATATGTAACAAGGGAATATGTGTTTGTCATATATTCTCAACAAGACAACAAAAAATCAACCAACATATCGATGCAAGCATAGAGAGGTTTAAAACATTTTATTTTCCTCAAACACAAACAAGCCTCAAAGAATGTCAAAGTTTAGAGTAATGAGGGCCTACGATACCAACATCGAAATTAGGAGAAAATAGAGAGAGAGAGAAAAGAAAACAGATGACAAAGAATTTCACTATGATTGTTTTTTTAGATTCAATTTACAACAGATGGGTGATTACCTCAGCCTTTGAGTCGGTGTCCGCTCCTTTTCTTTATATCCCTTGCAATAGAAAAGAAAACTTCCTCCACGTTGAGATTTGTTTTTGCGCTCTGCAGTAGAAAATTAATTTTAACCTTGAGAACAATGTAACCAACAACATGATATGAATAAATTCTCAGCGTACTCACAGTTTCAAAGAATTTGATGCCATACTCATCAACAAGTGTTTGGTCATTGGAGGTAGGTACATCCTACAAAGATTTTAGTGCAGAAATCATAATAGTTAAGATACTCTTTAAAAAATTCAACTAATGTACACAAATCTACGGCCTCTGGAGTTGAAATACAGTCATCTGCATCTCCAGTCTTATCCATGACAGCTCTGCATTAAAACCAGTTTATGGATCCTGATTCTTGAGAGAGACGAGAGACTATATTAGTAAAAGTATTCACCTTAGGATCACGTTTCAGTTATTAATAAACATTAATGACTCCGTATGATTTAGTTTAAATGCATCTCCAGTAGCCTCTTCAAATTCAATTGCCCACATTGTTAAACAGACACATTCGATTTAAATTTAGCGCATAATCAATCATCAATTCCATTCACTAAAAATTGGCAATATAACTTCTTGGTATATGATAGAGAGGGAGATGAAATGACACATGACTGCTGCAATCCTTCAGAAAGGCCACCACAACCAGCAAAAATATCTAGAGTAGCCAAACGATTTTCTTTTAATTTGCCATCATCTAAATCATTCTCTCCTTCTTTACACTTACCCTTATTCTTTCTGAATTCTACATCATGGGAAGCCTTCCCAGTCGAATACCTCAATTTGATGTTTGACGGCAACTATTCATGAATGAGTTTTAAAGAAAATTAACAAAAGTGTTATTGGATAATGAGATAGATAATAACAATGAGATCTATTGCAGGATGAAACTAGTTCACAACACAATATAATAAGTTAATTATTCAATACAAATCAACAAACATTAATTAGAATGTATATTGGATGAAAATGCAAAATGTTTTTACCTGCTTGAGAGACCCTTTAGAAGGATCATACAAATATTCACAAAAGAATACATGCTCAAATATAGTAGGAGCATCGCATGATGGAAGGTCATGCTTATTTCTCACTTCACATCTCCCTTCAATTGTCTCAACAGGTAGGGAATGTGTGTCCTCACTATAAGAAACCTATGAATGCCAGCCATAATAGTCATAAGAAAAGCATAAGGCAAGAATCATTAGAAGAAAGGGATAATACATGGAAAATACCTTAAGGAGACATTTCAAAAGTTTCTAAATTATAAAATTGCTCCTACCTCTCGAATATCAGAACAATACGCCTTCTCAGCTGAGATGTCCTCTGGTCTGAAAAACCTCCTAACTTTAACTTCGGCGACTTCTCTGTCCACACTTTGGCTCTCTCCGGGCTCCCTTGCCGGTACTTTTTCATTTGTCCTTCAATTTCACCACCTTAAAACCCTAGCCACACTGATCTCATCACAAATCACCGCTAAGTTCTTCTAGCTCTGATCTTCACAAAGGCACTAAACAAATCATTTATTTTAGAAATCTCAAACAAAGTTCGTACAGTATCTTTAACTCAAATAAAAATATGGAAAATTATGCGGGCTAGATCTGATAATTTGCTAAAAGAGCTCCAAATCTCACAGAAAATAGTTGAGTGTTCCTCACCATTTCGGCGGAAAAATCCCAATATGTGAGCGTTCCTCACCATTTCTCCTTATTTGGCAGAAAAATCCCAATATTATGTGTTTCGTTGAACCGATTGTCGATCGGTGTTAAAGTGTGCCCTCCGCTTGTCTTTGCCATGGATCTAGAGATTTGAGAGTTACAGGAAATCTAGGCAAACCCTAGCTTTTGTTTTCCAAATGGAACGAAAAGAGGCTAAACAGAGAGATGAGACGAGAGACGAGAGACGAGAGACGAAGACGCTCGATGAGAAATGCGAAAGAGAGCGGATTCAATTTTAAGTTTTTATTTAATAGTCTTTTTTTTAGCTCCGTGCTTTTGTTGATACACAACGTTTTAAAAAAAACGTTATCTAGTTAAAAAAAATGCCTTTTTAAATAGATAACGTTTTTGCATATATATCTATAATATTTTTTTAAAAAACGTTATAAAAAAAATACCACAACATTTTTATAAAAAACGTTGTGGTTTAAGTGTTGTCTATTTACTATTTTGTAGTAGTGTTTCCGATAAGGATTTTTCCTTCTTGGCTGCGCGATTAGGTGTGCGAAATATAAACCTCCTCGTTAGATAGAACTTTCTTAGACATTGCCAATAATGCTATCTAATAATTTTATTCAAATAATATGAATTATAGATCTTATAATGGAAAATATCGCATGCGTTGACAATTATTGAAACAATAATATAAAATATCAACGTAGCAATTATTGAATCAATAAAATATTGAATAAAGAATTCCGTAACAATTATTGAGTAGTGCCTTCTTACGTAAGAATCAATAATTGGTGCAATCTGGTGTCCCTCTTGTGCAACACCATATTATTCTTGTTTTTTAAGCACCGGGGTAATCCAACAATGTTAATGATAATAACTACTGTTGTTATTTAAAAACTTATACTTGTCATTTTTTCATCCAATCGCTTTTCAGATTATGGGGCCCACACAAAGGTTCTTGTGGTCGTCTTTAATATTCCCCGACAACAATGAATATTTTATAACCACATGCTTATTTAAGATATTTGTTCATTTTACCCATATCTAACCACATTAATCAAATCAAACCTTATTATTTAAAAATAATAAATACAGGAAATTCAATTTCATTTATAATAAATTGGGGTCTTACAACCTCCCCTCCTTATGAAATTTCATCCTCGAAATTGACGTACGTACCTGGTATTTCGAAAAGGTGAGGATACCTCGCTTTCATTTTCGTTTCCAACTCCCAGGTCATTTCCTCAATAGCATGGTTCCTCCACAAAACTTTGACTTGTGGTATGACCTTTGTGCGTAGGACATGATCCTTCCTATCCAAGAACTAGACATGTACCTCCTCGTACGTTAAATCTTTGGCTATTTCGTCTGGTTCTAACTCAATAACGTGGTTCGGGTCTTTCACATATTTACGAAGCACAGATATATGAAAAACATTATGAACACGAGACATACTTAGAGGTAACGCGAGTCTATAGGCCACATTTCCTACTAGGCCAAGAATCTGAAATGGACAAATAAATCGTGGATTGAGCTTTCCACTTTTCCCAAATCTTGTAACTCCCTTCCATGGAGCAACACGCAACAATACATGATCCCTAATACTAAATTCCACGTCCTTTCAATAAAGATCCGCATAATTCTTTTGTCAATCCTGTGCCATTTGTATACGTTGTCAAATCTTTTGAATCTTTTCTGTAGTCATACGTTCCAACTCTGGTCCAACAATGTTGCTTCACCCACCTCATCCTAACATACTGGAGAGCGACACTTTTGTCCTTACAATGCTTCGAATGGAGCCACACCTATACTTGCCTGATAACTGTTGTTGTAGGAGAATTCCACCAATGGTAAATACTTTTCCCAACTCCCTTTGAAGTTTAGGACACAGAGTCTTAATAGATTTTCAAGTTTGAATAGTCCTCTTTGATTGTCCGTCCATTTGAGGATGGTACGCCGAACTAAATCGTAAATCCGTGCCCATAGCTTTCTGCAAGCAAACCCAAAATCGTGAAGTGAATCTTGGGTCACGATCCAAAACTATGGATACTGGCATGCCACGCAATCTCACAATCTCATTTACATACATACGAACAAGACGTTCAAGGGAATAAGTCTACCGTATCGGCAAGAAATGAGCAGACTTAGTTAATCTATCAACAATAACCCAAATAACATCTATGCCTAATTGAGAAACCATGGGAAGACCCGTAACAAAATCTATGGTAATATGTTCCCACTTCTATTTCGGAATCTCAAGTGGTTGCAATGGACCCTTTGGTACTTGAAGCTCCGCCTTTACACGTTAACAAGTTAAACACCTCGAGATAAACTTCGCGATCTCGCTCTTCATATTGTTCCACCAAAATGTATGTTGAAGATCACGATACATTTTGGTACTTCCAGGATGGATTGCACACAACGTATTGTGTGTCTCCATCATAATCTTGTACTTCAAATTAAAGTCGTTAGGAATACAAAGTGTGGAGTTGACTCGAAGTACTCCTTCTCCATCGATTCTTGCTTCTGGGATAACACCTTCTTATACTTTCTTCTACATACGCATCAGCTCCGGGTCTGTCGCTTGAGCAACTTTAACTTTATCGATTAAAGTTGGTTCTATGCATATACTTGACATCATTACCTGGGTCTCCGGAGTCTTGAATTCTATCTTCATCTTTTGTAAATCTCATAAAAATGGGCCTTTGTGTTGACAACATCGCACTCGTTCCCGCATATGATCTTCTACATAATGCATCAGCTACCACGTTCGCTTTTCCAGGATGGTATTAAATGGTATGGTCTTAATCTTTCAATAGCTCGAGCCAACGTCGTTGCCGCATGTTAAGTTTCTTTTGGGTGAAGAAATATTTGAGGCTTTTATGATATGAATATATCTCCACTTTCTCCCCATATAGATATTGCCTCCAGATTTTTATCGCGAAAACGACTGCTGCCAACTCTAGATCTTGAGTAGGGTAATTCTTCTCATATTCTTTGAGTTGTCGCGAGGCATAGGCTATGACTTTTCTATGTTGTATGAGAACACATCTTAACCCTTTGCCTGAAGCATGGCTGTAGATAATAAATCCATCCGAACCAGATAGTATTGTCAAAACAGGTGCCAAAATAAGTCTCCTCTTAAGCTCTTGAAAACTCTTCTCGCATTCCTCGCTCCATACGAATTTTGTATCTTTCCGAGTCAGTTGAGTTAACGGAGTAGCAATTCGAGAAAATCCTTCCACTAATCTCCGATAATAACCAGCTAAGCCGAGAAAGCTACGTACTTCGTTCACTGACATCGATTGCTCCCAACTTTGTATTGCTTCAATCTTCACCAGGTCAACAGATACTCCATGTTTTGACACCACGTGCCCAAGAAATGCTACTTCCTCAAGCCAGAACTCGCATTTCTTTAGCTTGGCATATAGCTTTGTTTCACGAAGCCTTTGAATTACCAGCTTCAAATGGTGCTCATGATCTTCATGACTTTTGGAATACATGAGGATGTCATCAATAAAGACAATAACGAACTGATCCAAATATTCCTTGAATACTCAGTTCATCATATCCATGAAAGTCGCAGGAGCATTAGTCAATCCAAAAGACATGACTAGGAATTCATAATGCCCGTACCGAGTTCTAAAGGCAGTCTTCGGAATATCCTCAGTTCTAATCTTCAGCTGATGATATCCAAAATGAAGATTGATCTTTGAAAAGAATTGTGCTCCTTGCAACTGGTCAAACAGGTCATCAATTCGTGGTAGCGGATACCTATTCTTGATGGTGACATGGTTCAATCCCCGATAGTCAATACAAAGTCGCATACTCTCGTCTTTCTTCTTTACGAATAAAACAAGAGCACCCCAAGGAGATGTACTAGGACGAATGAAATCGATGTCCAACAACTCCTGTAGTTGGACCTTTAACTCCTAAAGTTCAATAGGAGCCATTCGATATGGGGTTTTAGAAATGGGCTTTGTACCAGGTTCAAGGTCAATAACAAATTCAACTTCACATTCTGGGGGTAGACCGGGAAGTTCTTCAGGAAATACGTCAGGAAATTTACTAACAACTGAAATATTATTCAAATCTGACGTGTTTTTATTCAAATCCATAACATGGGCTAAGAAAGCTTGACATCCGTTTTTCAATAAACGAATGGCTTTATGGCTTGATATGACAGTGATTAATTTTAGTGATTTAGTTGCTTAAATTCACATAACAGGTTGGTTAGGAATATGAAAACTAACAACTTTACGAAAATAATCAATTTTGGCATGATGAGTAGTTAACCAATTAATCCCTAAAATCACATCAAATGCAAGTATCTTTAAGGAGATAAGATCACCTGGTAATGTAATGGTGCCAACTTGGATCAAATAAGATTTATAAACAGTAGATGTAATGAAAGTTTCTCCTAATGGAGTCTCCACAGATAAGTCAAAGTATAATTTCTCCGGAATCAAGTTTAAACGTTGAGCACAAGCAGAAGAGATAAAAGAATGGGTTGAACATGTATCTAGTAAGGTATAAACTTCGCAAGAGATTATGATTAGCTTACACGTGATCACCTCGTTAAGGTTCCTCGTATTTTGGCCAGTCACGACAAACGCTCTTCCAGGAACTGCGGACTTTGACTTGTCTGGGACAATCTTTTGAGCCACCATCCCCGCTGGACTTGGTTTCGCTACCGTACAATCTCTAGCGATATGACCTTCTTTTCAACAATTATAACATACATTGAACTGTTGTGGGCAGTTTGGGATGATGTGTCACTCTTTTCCATATTTATAACATAAGAACGGTGGTTGTTCTCCTCCCTTAGAAATAATTGATGTTGGTGCTGACGTCTTCACATTGTCATTGTTGTACCTTCTCTTTTTAAAATCTCCCCCACGACTCGCTTCTTCTATTATCATGGTCACGATTACCACAAGAGTGGTTATCGCTTTTGTCCATATTCTTTCCTCCCCACTAATTAGCATTGCTCCGATGGCTGCTGCCACCGGTCTGACCCTGGTTGTGGTCCCTTAGTTGAATATACTCATTATCTCACTCTAATAATTAAGCCCTGTTGACAACATCTGAATATAGGGAAAATTTATGAGAAATGAGGTATTGACGAATGTCGGGTTTCAAACCTCTCGGAAACATCTGTGTCATATGTTCTTCATTCTCTACTAAATGAGGTGCAAACCTGGATAACTCCGTGAACTTAGCCTCATCTTTGTGACACGCACATATTGTTGTTCGTTCGGTCTAATAAACTCCACTTCCTTCATATGACGAATACTTTCAGGAAAATACTTGTCATTGAACAGTTTCTAAAATATTTCCCAAGACATGTTGAATGCGGCTGGATGGGCACGCTTCACAGATTCCCACCAGTAATCTACCTCACTACGGAACATAAAAGTAGCGAATGGTACCTTCTGTTCCTCCGTGCATCCCAAGATATCAAATATCTTGGTAATTTGCTTGACCCACGTTTCTACCTTAATCGTATCCAACTTTCCCCAGAATTCCAGCGGTTCCAACTCCTTGAATTGCTTAGCAATGACCAGCTGTGCGTTGCTATTGTTTCTACCTGCATTTTGAACAGGAGTCTCCCTCGTCTGGTTTTGCATGAACCGCAAAAAGTTCTAAATAACTAATCGTTAATCGTCTACTCAATGGTGTTATTTACAGGAGGAACATTGTTATCCTGTTGTACGTTCTCCTGGTTGGTGATTAAAGGTGTTTCCATGGTTTCATTCACTCCATCATTAATATTTTTCGCTGCCATTTTTAAATACTGCCACAAAACAAGGGTTAATTAAAGAAATTAACATGCAACATAATAATCTTATACCCTGACCAACCAACAAATAAGCTTAGGTAGGACACATTAGTGAAGGATTTACTCGTCTCTCCCCTCCTAGTTCTATTCCCCGATCTCTACTAGAGACCATATCCCTAAGCTCTAATACCAACTGTGACGCCCCCAAAATAGGTATACATCACCCATTCTGAGTCGCCAAATACATGGCATAGAAACAACTACAACTTTATTAATACAATTGTCGTACAAAATACGACAACACATAAATTATGAGTTTAAATACAAATATTGTCTTCTAGACAATATTCACATTCAAATAAGTCCTTATTACAATTATTGATACACTATTTTACAAAAATAGTGATGACCACTAAAACAACTTTCTAGAACCATCATTCCATACCCCGACTAGTACTCGCTACATTCTCGTCTCCTGAGAAGAAAAATGGAACAAAAAGGAAATGCGTGAGCTCAACTAGCCCAGTAAATAATATTATGACTAAGATAATATAGAACAAATTATCAGTAGTCCTCAACAGGGAAAAATCTGATAGAATATAATAGACAACAAGTTTTAAATCAATATTCGCAGCGAAAATAATAACTCATTTAGAAGAGTTAAGTAGAGAATGAAATCTACTATCTTCTATGATTTTAAAGTCCATCATAAATATTTTATCCCTGTAATATCAATCAATATATATTTTGAATCAAATATTCATCTTTGCACTACAAACCAAAGATATTCATCAGTTGGTCATGTTCATCTCAATGCATGTTCATCTTTGCACTACGGGTCAAAGATGTTCATCAGGAAATCATTCATCTTTGCACTAAAGGCCAAAGATATTCAGTTATATCCTCATTTAGGACTGAGGATGATGAAAAATATTTTAAAGAAAATGAATCTTGTGAGACAAAAGAACAAATATTAGAGATTCGTACTTCGGTTTATCCATGTTCAAAAACACCCCATAATATACTATGTGGAGTAAAATTAAAGAATGAATATCAAAACATGGATACAATAAAAGATAGTAACAAAAATAGACATCTGGGACAAAGAAGAGAAAATTTAATTTTTCTATGAATAGTGCCGTATTCGTGAATAGTACCATATACGTGAATAGTGTCGTATACGTGAATAGTAACCCCGACACTAAAAGACAAGAATTTATCTTATCAATATTCCGGCATAAAGATATTGAAAGAAATAATATTATTTAAAAAAAATAACATCCTTTACCTCAAAAGTACAGTACTTCCTGGCTAGAATACTGGATATAGTGCTGAAGGGAACTTGTATAGCAACACTCAAAGTATTAAAATATTCACAAGAATACGCTCGATAATATAGTGAGAGAAAATTTCAGTTTCTGGTGTGATTTTCAATTTTAACCTAAGCACCCTATTTATAGGAAAATGCTTAGAACACCAAAGTAGAAAATTTAATAAAATATTATTATTTTAAAAACAATTCACGCCCACCTCAAGAGAATCTGATTTCAGCATGTTTACAACACTTGTGGGGCCCACCAAAATGAAAAAAAAAATTTCTTAAAAAAAATTAAAACTTCAAAAATCAATTATTACGAAACTTCAATAATTTATAATAAATACCCCTTTTATCAGAAAAATTCAAATCTTATGTCAAATTCATAGGAAATTCAATTCTCTACAACTTTGTAAGTTTAAAATTTTCCAAATTCCAAGCATAAATTGACCGAAATCCACATACGGACGATTTTGCAGGCTATAATCAAATTTCAGTCAAGAAATGGGGTCCACCAACATGTTTAACATGTTTTTAACATTTATTTAACAAAATACTCTTTCTCCTCATTTATTCATATATCACACATTCATTGTAAAAATATCACCATTATTATATTATTAAAATATAATAATATATTTAAATGAATTATTTTATCAGAAAAGATAAAATATCAATTTGTCACTTTTCTAAAAATTCCTCCATTTATATCCACATAAATAAATATTTTTTTATCATATAAATCAATAATTAATTATTCACAAATAATATTATAGAATCACAATAATGACAACCAGGTCGTTCCCAGGAAAGAGGGGGCTTTCCGATAAGGATTACTCCTTACTGGCGCGCAATTAGGTGACCAAACCTCTCCTTAGACAGAAATTCCTTAGACATTGCCAATAATGCTACTAATAATATTATTCAAATAATATGAATTATGGATCTGATAATGGGAAATACTGTGCATTGCGAATTATTGAAACAATAATATAAAATATCAACGTAGCAATAATTGAATCAATAAAATATTGAACAATAATTACTGTAAAAATTATGGAGTAGTGCCTTCTTACGTAAGAATCAATAATTGGTGCAATACTGTGTGCTCTTAATGCGACCTTTGCGACATTCTTGTGTTTTAATCACCGGGGTATTCCAACGATGTTAATTTGAATAACAACTTCTTAGTAGTTATTTAAAAACTTATACTTGTCATTTTCTTCATCCAATCGCTTTTTCGTTATGGGGCCCACATAAGGTCAGCATACCATCGTATTTAATATTCCCCGACAAAGTAAGAATATTTCACGACCAAATGAATATTCCCCGACAACAATGAATATTTTATAACCACTTGTTTATTTAAGATATTTGCGCATTTTACCCATATCTAACCACATTAATCAAATCAACCCTTATTATTTCAATATAATAAATACAGGAAATTCAATTTCATTTATAATAAGTTGGGGCCTTACATAAACTGTTATCAAGAAAGGCTCAACGAAGAATTTTAATATCAGCAAACTATTAGAACTAACGATTATATAATATTCAGCATGATAAATATATAAATAAAATATATGCTGAAGAAGTCAAGGAGATATTAAAGAGAGAGTCCAGATAACCTTAATAGCATTTTCCCTTAAAAGTCTGCACTATCAACTTGAAATAGATTGATTAACTAATCAATTTCCTTAAAAACTCCAATTCGAATTTGAATTGATAACCCAATATATATACCAATATAGCAACAATTAAAACATATATTAAAAAATATATATTTTCATAGTTATGGTTTAACAAACTAAAATAAAGAAGTTGAAAGATATTTAGATAGAGTCCATACTTAAATCAACTTTGAATATATAACGCAGTTACCATAATGGACTCAAACCTGTTGTATACTCCTTTGGGCTAGAAAGCTTTCATACTATCCTCTAGGTTATCTCAAGTGAATCAAAATATAAAATGGGTCGACATACAAAGCAACGAATTATAGTATTTAATCAACCTATCAGCCCAAAATATAATCCATTCAATCCATTATATAACCTTCATTCATAAACATATTGACACATCATATACTAAACTGATTATAAATTATTTTCAACAACCCATTCTAAAATCAGTTTAGCTTATTTAATAAATCATATATTTATGCATATTGTCATCATTAAAATTACAAAATATAAAAACTACTAGTATCATACGTACATTCTCTTCTAATACATTTATTGAGAAAGGGCGTCTCCGCGTCCATTTACCAGATTTAGTAATAATAAGTTGCAATCGCAAGTAAAATATTAATCCATATGGATTTGAGTATTACTACCGATAATAAGGTTTTATCACATTCAACTCCTTGAATTTATATGAAACTTTTTAAATAGGTCTGGTGTTATAGGTCTCTACATTTTCATTTGCTCTAAAGATCCATTTTGAATTTTATGGCCATCTGCCATTTCTCTGAGTATTTTACAGCTCTTAGTCTCATCATATGTAATTGAATCATCATCTTTATGACGTTTACCTCATCATCATCTATGACGAATCCATTCCTCCTAGGTATCTTTGGTACTATTCCAAATTTGTGATTCGGTTGTGGTACAATAGGTCTATCTACAGGTTCCTCCTTTTGACTTATAATGCTTTGTGGTTCTTGAAGTCTTCAAGATCTATTATCCTCCCACTAGCTCTTTCAATGATAAACACTTTTATCTTAGAAGGCAACATGTTTCGTAACAAACACCTTTTGTTAAGTAGGATTATAAAAAATATACCCTAAACTAACTTTAGGATGTCCCACAAATCTACATTAAATTCTCAAATTTTTCCCAAGCTTATCCTTTTGAAATATCACATAAGTTGGACAATTCATTATCTTAACATACTTAAGATTAGGAATCCTACTTGTCCATAACTCTTCTAGAGTCTTGGGGCCGGATTTTGAGGCTACCTTATTTTGTAGATATGCAGCTTGTTTCTAGACCATGACCCCAGAAGGATACTGGAATTTCAGTAAAAATCATAATGGACTGCACCATGTCCAACAAGGTACAATTTTTCCTTTTAGACACACCAATCTATTATTGTATATCATGAATCATCAATTGTGAGAAAATACCATTTTGAGATGATCCAAAAACTCATTACATAAGTATTCTTTATTCTATCTGATCAAAGAATCTTAATACTTTACCAATTTGTTTCACTTCTAAATTCTTTGAACATTTCAAATGATTCAAACTTGTATTTCATCAAATACTTACATTCAACTCTTTGAATAATCATCTCCATTTTTCTTTTACTAGTTTGTTCAATTTAAAAATTTATTTTTCATGTAAATCAAGTATTTAAAGTCCATTCAGTAAATTGTCAACACTATATAAAACATTTTATTATAAATAGAACAACTATTGCTCTTTATTATAATATCAAAGCCATTCATATCCAATACAAAAATTGAAATAATGTTTCTTATAAGTGTTGGAACATAATATCAATTATTTAAACTAATGGACTTGCCCATAGGCAGTGCTAAATAATAAGTTTCCACAGCTAATGGACCAACCTTTGCTCTATTCCCCACACGTAGTTTTACTTCTCCTTTGTTTAGCTTTCTACTTCTGCTAGATCCCTTCATAAATATGTATTTATGAGAATCATAGCCAGTATTAAATACCCAAGTATAAACTTGACTTATAGGAAGATTTTTTTAATCATGAACAAACATGTCTATGTAACCGAAGCTTCACTAAGCTTCTTCTGGTTATAATGATTAAGATAAGTCTTGCGGTGACACAACAAACTTATAATTATTAATTGATACTCTATCATTTTTATCATACTAGAATGCGACGTTCGATATTCTAAATATCTTTGAACGTTTAAGGCTTAATATAATTACTTTGAGGGGTTTGTTATTATTTGTCTCATTTGTTTAGCTTCACTTTTACACACACACACACACACACACATATATATATATATATATATATATATATATATATATATATAGTATAAGCATGCATATATAGAATACTATATTCTATTCGGATTGATTGTGAACTTTTATTCTAGTTTGGTTCACTAGAGCTACCAAGTGAACCAAAAGGTCAAACCTAGGGTGCAAGAGTAAAATTTAAAAATAATTATTTCATTTAAACCCGGGCTCCATTATAAATGGGTCTTCAAGCACTCCTTGCTCCTTGGTCTCCATTCTTCAAGTAATTCTATTTAATCCTATTACATAAACTATTTATATTAAATAGAAATATTGATCAATAGTTAAGGGGAAGTACATAGGAGGGAGATAGAATTTACATCAGGAAACACTAGAGAAGACGAGGTACGTATACCCCATTTATAAAACTCATACATTAATGCATCCAACTAAAATAAAATCTAATCACATTGGTCAATAGTTCATAATCAATCTCATTTATTATCATAAATATCAACATATGCATCAATAAATAACATTCATCTCATGAATAGTAAAACTATTTCATATATGCATCGATATCATTTAATGAGCAATTAAAAGTTTACTAGAATGTTAGTTTTGAAACAAAATAAACTCCTTTATTTTAATCAAAATTTAAATTATAATTAACTTCTTTAGTTTTTATATCCAACTTTGAATAAAAGTAAACTCCTTTATTTTTAATCAAATTCTAAATCAAAATAAACTCTTTTATTTTAATTAACAAGAATCCAATTTTAAGTTAAAAATAAACTCTTTTATTTTAACTAAAATTGCTGGAAAAATAAAATAATTTGAATCTTATTCCTTATCAAAATAAACATCTTTATTTTTTTTTTAAACATGGAATCCTATCCCATATATGAATAAACTATTTTATTCTAAAAAACATGGAATCATGTTCCATATGTGAATAAACTCATTTATTCTAATTAACGTGGAATCCAATTCCAAGTTAACATTAAAAAAACCTTTTATTTTAATCATATTCCAATTCAAAATAAACCTTTTATCTTAATTGAAATAATTAAAAATTAAAAATTAAAAATTTTCAGAATTTGCAGATCGGCGCGACTGCTCTCCAAAACGAACTAGAGCTAGTGTGGCCACGTTGCAACCCCAGAAACATTGTCTGGATTTGGACGCGACCGCGCTCCAGAATGAATTAGAAATGACGTGGTTGCGCTGCGTAGCGGTTTAGAAAAAATCATGCCCAGAAAATCTGATCCAATCACATACCATACATATATGGAATCATTAAGATCGATAATTAGCACAAATTTAAGCTATGATACCACTGTTAGGTTTGTATATAGCGTCACCATGCAATCAAATCATATAAAAGTAGCGGAAGCGTGATAAAACTGATTTTAAAAATTTTCATGCAAACCATCACTATGATCATATTTTGTGCATAATTATCAATCCAATAGAAAAGAGATGGAGATCAGATTCATACCCTTCTAGAAACTAGCTACCTCGAGTACAAGTTCACCTCCAATTCCTTTTCACATTCAACTTGAATTCACCAGGTTTGATTCCTTTAATCAATGTTAGCCTCCCAAGCGTTTAACCTCTAGAGATGATCCACCAAGGAAGAACAAATATTTAAGAAGATGGGTGTTTAACAAAACCTTAAATTCAATCTTTGTAGAATTATACGTACTCTCCCAACTCTTGAAATTAAATGTGTAACCCTAATCCATAATAAGACTTTCATATTTATAGATGTACACAACCCTCCTAAACAATTTAGGAATATTGTTTTATTTTAATTAATTAAACTCTTTTAGTTAATTATGCTTACAATCCAATTAAAAATATATGAGAGCACTTTTATTAATTAATTCTCAAACTCCTTTAGAAATTAAACTAATAATAATAGTAATAATAAGACTCCTCTTATTAATATATATTTAATGTAACGACCCCAAAGTTTGTACAATATAATCCTCAACTTCAGTCGTTAATAACACATCTACCTTCTGATTTTATATCATTATTCGATGTTAAACTTTATATAATGCGGAATAATTTAAACTTTTATGTTTTCTTACTTTAATTCCCTGAATCAAAAACTTTATCATTTACATGCATTTAAATCAATCTTATTTTATGATTCACTTTATCACTGTTATTATATAAAACTTTACATTTCAATTCGATAACCTTTACATATCAGATAACTCTAACATTAGCTTTACAACTCAACATAAAACTATACATCATAAAACATTTAGTACATTGCATGAATATTAATCATGCTATTAAGAAATAACAACTTTAGATAAAATATTAATCTTCGTGTATTATTTTTGATCCACGTCATTCAAGTAGCACATAGTGTTACCTTCGATCCTTAACCTGCAAAAATGGTTATTTGCAAGGTTGAAATTTGAAACGACCAAAGAAAAATCTAATAGTTTTCATGCATCACGACGTATACATAATAACATGCTCAACATATATCTCATAAACGTTGGACTAACATAACATACATCTTACAGTTCATATAACAAGTATAAAGATTAAGTTCCTTACTCAATCAGCATGCTTTACTCAAGTAACGTAGTCATAAGTTGATTTTAACATTTCACACATTTAAGATATATATAACACATCATGCTCTTTGCAACAAAGATTTAAAACAATAAAATTCATATAATAAATAGGAACTGAAAGACTTGCCTTGATTGTTGTTTACCAATAACAGTTTAACAGCTTACAGTTATCTACACTTCACGTGCCCTACACAATTATATAATCATGCACACCAACTATTAGTCACATAGCAATGCATAATAATTGTAATGTAAACTTTACTCTACCCTCATAACCCTTCCTATCATATATACACAATGTTCAATTTGATTGTGTTAACTTTCAACTTATATCTCACTGTATTTCATATTCGAAGTTCATTCAAGTGTTTAAGTCTTGCTAGGACTACTTATTGATTTTATATTAACCCTATTCAATATCTTATAATATTCATTTCATTTGATTTAAAACACTTTTTACGTTCATTATCACTCATCATGGCGTTTCGACGTTTATTCGTCACCCGCCCAATTTGTCTCTCTTGTGTGTGCTTAGTATGCGTAGTCAACTTAGCTAATATATTATTTATTAATGTTAAGCATCATTATACTTCATAATATTCATGTTCTATAACTTAGAACAACATCTATTATCATCGACATCACTATACTTGTGTATGTGCATGTCCGACGGCCTCCGATTGCCTCTGAATACGTATCAGTCACAAAGATGACCTTTTGACTACTGTTCCCGACCTCAAATTGAAAACCTTAAAGAATAAAAGTTGTAAGTCTATTCGTCCTCGTTCCAGATCATCTTAAAACACCTCAATCGGAGTTCGTATGAAAACGTTATGCCTATTTTACTAAAATAGGTCAAAGTAGTCACACCTGACATACTTTGGGCGCAATTGCTACTAATTAAGCCTTAGATGCCAAGCAACATTGCTTTTTATAATGCAATCGCACCCCAAATGACTTAGGCACACGCATAGAATCAAGACCCAGTTAGCGTAAACAGACTCAAGCTACTGTTCTTCGCGATTTTTGACCCTTTTTCTCCGACAAATCTTCATAACTTGAGTTATACACATTCAAATTAGTCCGTTTTTGATTCTATGGAATCGTAATTCATAGAACTACAACATACTAGAATTCTAACAATTTATAAAAACATTAACCAACCTAAAATTTGACCCAAAACACATGTTCATACACTATTTTCATGTTTTAAACACATTTAGCGAATTCGATTGCCACGACTTCGTTTCTTAATCAATTGACTCGATTTTAACTATGTTTTTTCGTTTCTTCACATACTAACATAATCTAACATCAATTTATAGACCACTTTTCCATGAATTTGATTACTCAATACAGACCACGTTTCTTAATCAATTGACTCGATTTTAATCAATTGACTCGATTTTATACTTTCTAAAGCCATTTTTCATACATAAACATTGTTATCTTAATTTTCTTCTACAAACCACTTTTCCATGAATTTGATTACTCAATACAACTTCTATATAACAATTATCAGATTACACATGTACATAATCAACACGTCAAACCCTAACCCAAAAAAAACAATTATAGAGAATAAGATTACAAAACTAAAACTTGAAAAATTTAAGAATGGATTATACCTTGAATCTCCTACTACCAAGATGATGTTAACAAAGTTTATAAATTCTTCCTTTGATTCCCTCTAAAAGTTCTCTGTGTTTCTCCCTTTCTCTGTTCTTAGCTTATTAGGAGAATACGTGATACAACCCACGTACATTAGGTAAAAAGACCAATAGTCTACGTCAGTTAAAATAAGCCAAAGGCCACAAGGCCTTGTTTGGCTACACTTAAGGTTAGATTTCTAGTTTATTTTTATACTATATAGTTTCATTTGTCACCCATTTAATTAATTTTAATATCTTACAATTACCATTATAATTATAATTTTCATTATAATCATACTTATGCTTAATAAATTATTATATATCTAATTTAATTATTAAATTAAATTAATTTTATTTTCTTAAATATTAAGGAATTTATTTAATTTAATTATTTTATTAAATTAAATTTTCAAACAATAAAATTACCATTCATTAATTTAGTTAACATACACACTTAACTAAATTATTGCACCATAATTTTATCAACTATTTATTTATCTCAATAAATTAATTAATTAAAATATTTATTTAATTCAATAAATATTTAAAATTAATTACAAATTTTTTTAATTTCTTCAATAGTTAACTTAACTATTAAACCTCACTTTCCCAATATCTCAATATATATTTCTCTTCACACCGATCACACATTTCAAAATATACATAAAGACGTATATATATATATATATATATATATATATATATATATATATATATATATATATATATATATATACTCAAACTCAAAACATCTCATAATAAGAATTTTAATTATTAAATTCCTATTTTAATAACTTATAAAAATTAAGGTTGTCACATTTAATATTTCTAAAATTTTAAATAATAAATATTACCTATTTAATTTATTCTATCACTATAGATTAAATAAAATACATTTAACTTATTATTATAATTATGTCATTTACTTCTTAATTAAATATTTTTCCTTTTATGGTGTGACCTGACCCTTTAGGTTCTCTATATTAAACCGGTTGTAAATAAATCAATTAGAACAATTCTAATCTTATTTAAATACATAAATTAAACTATTTAATTTATTTAAATAAATAACATTTATTCTATAATAAGGGTAAGCCCTCTTATCGATCAACGACTTTTTAGATAATATAGATTTCAACATTAATCATAAAAGAACCTTTGAGTTAATAGTTACCGTACAATTCAATCATTCCACCATACAATATCCCAATTAAATATAAGACATGAAATTACTGTCAAGTTTTATTTTATTTAATTCTATGTATTTCGATTCTCAAATGCACAACTCCAAATAATGTAAATTAGAAACTCCTTTCTAATTTCATTCTACCTTGGCCAAGGACTACTAGGTTGTCTTTTATCGAATCACATAGGACATTCCATTATTTTACTATAAGCTATAAATTCTTTGTTGATAATTCATTATCCCTATGTAAAACTTATTACATTCAAGCATACCCTTTGATATACCCTAAGAGTATTAAGGGACATGTCAAAGTATAACTCATCATACAAAAGATACTATGATGATCTCAAGTCTAAGGATCACTTATACTACTATCTCTACAGGAATTCCTATTAACAGGCAAGTAAAACTCCATTAGGTATTTCTTAGCAAGCCACGTTTAGTTAACTTATTCTCCAATAAACACCTACATACTTGCTTTAGTGTCTCCACACAAATGATTATGAGATCAATCATCCTCTTCCTAAGAGTAAACAACGTATGTACAAATCTATCTGGATTCACTAATCCCCTTTTTAGTAATCCAACGATTGGGAACTATTTTAGTTTTAAGCTATCTAAGAATTTAGATCTCATTAGCATAATCATCATCATGATTCTAAAAGCATGTCTTAAAACTATGAGTTTATCACATATTATAAAACAACACCATATAGATAAAGTAAAAACTTTTAGAGAAATTAATTCTTTTATTAATAAATGAATAAGATTGTTACAAAGTATATGCTTTATCATATCAAATATGATTGGCTTGTGTGCATACTACTTTCACTCCATGTATAAATTATTATACCCAAGCATAATATGACACCCCCAAATTGGGGTACTTCATTCCTATAAGACTTGGTGTTCACTTTCCATACATTCATACTAACTAACTAAATATAATAGAATTTAAACCATAAATCCTCCCTAAAAAGGGTTACATCATTAAATCAAAAAGTCTCCCAGGTTATCTAACCTTTAACATAAATCAAGTGCAGAAATAAAAATAGTTACAACACATCATTTAAATAAATTCTATAAACATAAAAGCCAATAAGTTACAAGTCTTCATCACTTGTATATTTTTCCTTTTCCTTTGTTTGTAGTAGGTTCATCGACCTTCTCAACCTTAGCTGCAATAATTATATTTATGCAAGAGTGAGCAAAACAAATGCTCACTAGATATAGCAATGAACAACAAGAGAATAGTAACTACCAATGAATATGCTCATCAGAATTGAATAATACTCTATCAATGATAACCAAAATCAGGGATCAAAATATGAAATATATCTAAGGGTCATAAGACCACGAACTATGTCCACGGTTACAAGTAGTCTTTCAACTTTAACCTAAACAGTTATACTGTAGGGACTTCACATACTTAGGGGGATCAACCCTTCGTACCATGTATTGTGCACAAACATCTAAACACATCGCGTACCCCTATAATAGGGTTGTTCTTCTCAGTTTTAGAGTACAAGTCTGTACCAACGAAAGTTTGGTTTGGATACACTTCAAGGGTAATTTAGAGTTTCATGATCATCAACTAAAGGATTAGTTGAATCAACAAAGTTTGATAACACTAAGGTTGATCAATAACAACATAATATAGAACAATTGAAAATCATAGGTGAACCAACTATATATTAAACTCATGCTTGGAAATAACTAGAAAGCACATATATTGAATAAAATGTTAAACCTTGCTTAAACAATAATAAGCTAGGGTTGTCAAATTAGAAATTGAAGTACTGAACATGCATTTAACTGATAACAAGCTGAAAATAAAGCTTACTCATCCTAATAATAACTTTTGCAAATTAAATGAGATATGAAAGCTCAATATTGGAGATTAGAGTTAAAGGAAATGCATTCAATATAAGAGATTGAAACTAAAGAAACTTGCTTAACTATAAACAAGTTAGAATAACTCAACAATGATTAGAATTTAAAACTTGCTCGAATAAAATTAAGGTTAGAAAGCTTGCTTGACAACAAAAGGTAAACATAGTTATGAAACTTGCATTCATTATCAAGAGAATGAAGTTAGGAAACTTGCCTCGAGTGTGAGCTACATAATTATTACAAATGTTCGCCAGATACCCTACATATACCATTAAAATCACAATACCAATTAGTTATACTAAAAGTAACTTCATGGGTTTACTTCTCATTCTATTCAAGTCTATAATCTCTAGCTTAAGACTTGATTATCCTACTCATTCACATACCTTGGATCTGAAATCCTAATTATATATAACAGTACTCGACATGGTGATTGCATAACAACACTAATTCCCATGACATCACATATGAACTTTCACAACATACTAGTTCATACTCTTTTAGTTTCAACATTATGATTATTATGTTATTACGTCTTATAGCATGCATTAAGTCCTTTTATAATCACTAAAATGTGTTAAATTAACATTTTCGAGACTATGCTGTTAACAATTCTTCACTGGGTCTCGATTGACTATCATTGGCTGCCGCACTGATGATTTCCTTAAAGTCCGGTGCTTGCACCTTTACAAGCAACAACAAAAACACTTCAAGACTAGTACCAGTTTTGCAGAACACAAGTTTCTGCTCCGATCTAAGCTAACTATCACGAATTTCATCCACAAATCAGTAAACTAAGCATACCCAATTCACATAGGACTCATACAAACATGATTCCTCACATATATACTAACTTAGAACAATTAAACAACAACTACAACTAATTTAAATCCTTTAAATTCCATGTTTTATACAAAAACACCATTTTTGACATCCTTTACAAAAATCATTACTGTGATCACAATTCTTGTCAAAATTAACTCATTCAAACTACGTTCTCTTTGTTTCTTAATGAACTAACATATTGAAGGCTCAATTTATAGATTGGTTTAAAAATTAACCACCAAATTTGGTACTTTCACAAGCCATAAATATAAACATGCACTGTAAACAATTTTATTTCTTTTTAATCGTAATTAGCATAACAATTTCTATCTAAACACTAGTTCTAATCATCACAAGCACATACAATCACAAGTAATCAGTTGTATAACAATAAATTTAAATTTTTGAATTCACAGAACGTAGAAATTATGCCATGAAACATATATATGTGTGTGTGTGTGTGTGTATAAAGGTTATGTAAAAATACCTTCAATTGCTCAAACAATCATTGCTAAATACAAGAATTTGTTTGAAAATCTCAAGAATTCACTTTCAACTCTCTTTCAATTCTCTGTAATTTTCTTCTTTTCTCTTCTTAGGCCAATCCTCTTTTACGTAAAACACACTAAGACTAACGCACAAAATTAAACGTCTATAACCGATGTTGTAATAAAAATAATAATAAGTTATCAATTATAAAATTTAATATATATTATTTATATTTTATTTATATTATAATTCAAATTCAAAATTTAAAAGCCATAAGGCTATGTTTGGATAAAACTAATTAAAATAAAGACTTAATATTTCAAGCCTTGTTTGGGTAAATCCATTTAAAACTACTTCAATTATTTTTAATAAATAATTTAGTTTATAATTTATAGTCATATACTTATAATTTATAATCACATAATATTTGTAATCACATATTATTTATTTAGATTTCCATATCCAATAAACACACTAATTAAATTTTCCACTTGATTCAATTATCACAAAATTATAATCTCATTATAATTTTATTTGATAAATTAACATACCATTTTAAATTATTAAATTAAAATAGTAATATAGTATTTCATATTATCTTACAACTTTCCAACTATTAAATTAAATTAAATTAGAATGTTATCTAATAAATTTAATTCACAAATATTTACTAACAACAACTACATTAATAAAATATTTATTTAATTTTAATAAATATTTTAAATTATAAATAATAAAATCTTGGATTGTTACACATACTGTGAGACCCCAAATTTTATGAATAAAGATTTAAATTTCTCGAAATATTTTTTTTAATATTATGCTGTGGATTTGATATAATGTTATAGTTGTGGGTAATATTTATAAATTTTGCAAAGTATGCAAGTTGTTATAAAATATTTGTTTGGTCGGAAAATATTCTTTTTGTCGGGGAATATCCGTACGACGGCACAATCATTGGTGGACCCCACAACGAAATTATTGTCGGATTGAGAAAACGATAAAAATATTTTTATGAAAATAACGGCGAAAGTTTTACCGTTAAAACTGTTGAACTACTCGGTAGTAAAAAAATACGATGTCTGCGCGTGATTGCATAGTAGCACACGGTATTGATTATTGATGCTTACGTGAGAAGTAACTCAGTTTTGTTCAATTATTGCTACAATAATTGTTGCATAATATCTCACGTTATTTGATTCAATTATTGTCGATATTTTATATATTATTAAATCAATAATTGAGATGACAAAGTTATTAATATTATTATTTATAATATTAACGATGCCTAAACGTTCTATCAAGGAGAGGTTTGGTCACCTAATTGCGCGCTAATAGGGAGAAATCCTTATTGGAAAGCCCTCTCTTTCCTGGGAATGACCTGGTCGATTAATATTGTGAATTATAATAATGATGATAAATGTTGTTAAATATATTGAGGTGTCTTTTTATGAAGTCACGGAAGTTTATATATATATATATATATATATATATTTTGTTTTATTAGTATTATTAATGTAATAAAATGTAAAAACTTTTATATAAAATAGAATACTTTTATAAAGTTATTTGTTTTATTAGACAATAATTAGAATATAATATATTTTATTATGTATAGTGTTTTGTATAGTAAATTTTTTTATATAAAACAAAATACTTTTATAAAGTTAATTGTTTTATTAGATTTTAAATAAAATATATAAATATATATATATATATATATATATATATATTTGCATATATTGCATTACATAGTATCCTTTAAATTTTTTATATAAATAGGATGCTTTTATAGTTATAATTGAAATCACACAATAAATTAGGAGAATTCTCTATAATATTATCTTAGCGTATTTATTTAGAGTTTTAAGAAGCTTTGAGGCGTATAGTAAAAGTTTTTTTATAGTATATCCCATACTTTTATAAAGTTAATTACTTTTATTTATAAGGTAAGGGATATTGCTATTATAGTAAGAAGGTATTATTTCTTTATCAGCAGTATTCATGGAGAGAACTTCTATTATTCCATTCCTTATTATTATGTTGAATAACCTATATATGTAATCTACTTATACATGATGAAATTCTTTACATTATTCCATTCTTTTATATTATGTTGGAATAACATGTATATCTGATACCACATACATGGTGAAATTCTTCATTATTCCATTCTTTATTATTATGTCGTAATATCACATTATTTCTTTCGTATTCACGAAGAGACTTCATTCCATTATTTATTATTCTAATGGAATAACTCGTATATGTGAAGTCTATCTCATATATGGTGATTTTTTGTTATTCCATTCTTTATTATTCTATTGGAATATCCTGTGTATGCGTTCTGCACGACTCAGTTCCATTACTTATTATTCTATTGGAATAACCTGTCTGTGCGGTTTATCGCATGCATGGTGATTTTTGTTATTATTCCATTCTATATTATTCTGTTGGAATATTCTGTCGGTGCGATTTTTGCCTGACCTGGTTCCGTTCTATATTATTCTCTTTTAATATCCTGTCGTGCGTTTGGCGTGACTGGTTCCATTATTTATTATTCTATTGGGAATAACTCATGTTCATGCGATCTATCGCATGCATGGTGAATCCTTCTATTACTCCATTCTTTATTATTCTGTTGGAATAACCTGTCTGTGTGGATTACCACATGCATGGTGAATGATCCTTTGTATTCATTTCTTATTAAATTATGGAAATGATCTCATTTATGTGGATTACTGCATGGCGAAGCGAAAATCCATTTGCAGTTTCATATATTCTATTATACACAGTTGGTTAAAGCTTTGGCTTCTATATTCCTTGAAATTAGTGGAATATCTTGGATATTTGCTCTTCATCCAGTATCTTTTCGTGGAAATATTCTTCTGAGCATTCTTGAATTTTTTCTCCACAAAGCAGTATCATGTTGACAATTTGGACATTATTGAGTTCAGGATAAATTAACTTATAAATTTTTAAAATTTATTCTTGAACCTGTTTTATTGAATTATTATGTCATTGTCATGATGAGTTATGTTGGTTATTATGTGAAAACATGAAAGTTTCTTAGAAATCACAAAGGGCTGAAAATTAGATTTTGGTAAAAATGGAATATGAAATTCAATTGACCATATCTCCTATTATATTTCAAATTTTTGAGTGTGGTCAAGTTCTTGAGTTAGATCTATGAGTTTTCTAACTTATCCAAGTGGAATCACTGGAAAAGGTATTGTAGATTTTCATGTAGACTAATTTTAGCAAAGGAGTCAAAAACTTCAAAGTACCAAAAGTCTATTGTCCAGAAATTTAAAAGGGCATTTTCAGCCACTTAGTTTATTAGAAAAATTCTGGCCTTCTGGGACATGAAAATATATGGTATAAAGTACCTCCTATCCAAAAATGAGCTCATTCCGACTTAAAATGAGCAAGTTATGACTATTTCAATATTTAGGTTTTTCTGACAAAAAATGCTATAACTAGAGTTCTGTAATTCCGATGACCATGAATTTTAAACAGGAAGCTCACGTTAACAGGTGTAAGATCCTGCCAAGATTTAGGAATTTCTGGAGTTAAACTTGAGGTAGCTAATTTCTTAAGGAATTAATTAGAAATTGATTTTTGAAAAATACTTAAGAGAGTTGAAAAATTATAAAAAAATACTTGTTATGTATGAAATATATGTATATATGTTTGGACAAAGGATAGAAAAATAATAAGTTGATTTGGTAATTTTTCATGAAAATGGTTTAGTTTCAAACATATGAGTTAAATATGTTATGTGAAGTTGAATAATTGGTAAATAGGATTTTAGGACTTGAAAATCCTATATAAGGTATATATGCATTTTTGATGAGTGATTTGATCATTGGTGATGAAATCTTATGAGTATGGCATTTTTCAATGATTAAATGCATTATTTGGTAAAGTGTAAACAATTAAATTAAATTGTTTATAAGTTTAAGAAGTGATTAAAATATTATTATAATATTAACAATATTAGATTATGAGTTATTTAAGTGATGGATAATATTTGGATAAATTTAAATTCTTTAATATTTATCCTTGTTTTCGCTTGATTAATGCTTATATTATTGTCATCATCCTCGTGCTTATATTGTGATGAAAAGTCATCTTTTTGGCTTACGTGCGTAGAGATGGACTTGGTATGATTATGACCGAGAGATTATTCGGTATAATTATGGTAGTAATATAACGAATGATGTGGTAAAAGTCCTCATTGGCCTGTAGTTCATTGGTGGATAGTTGTTGGTATGATTATGACTGGGGATTATTCGGTATAATCATGACCATTGATGATTACATGAATATCCTTATCGTATGTAGTGCAGGGATGATGTGGTTTATTTATTAAGCTGAGTCAGAGCGATAAAGTTTATGAAAATCTTTTTAAATCATACATGATAGTAGATTTTATTCTCTACTTGACTCTTTTAATGGATTGCTTGTTCCTCTGCAGTTAAACATGATGTCTATTGTATTTTATCAATGTAACATTGTTGAAGACTAATGATAATTTATTCGCATTATCTTAGTTATAATATTTCTTCTTTGGGCTAGTTGAGCTCACCTTTCTTTCAACGTTCTCTTGAAAGAAATGAGAATATAGTGAGACTAGTCGGGGAGCGGAGTGAAGGGTCGATGATAACATTAGTAGTCCTCACTATTCTGTTAAATAGTGTGACAATAAATGTAATGAGGACTTCATTGAGTTTGGATACTGTCTAGATGACAATATTCTTATTAAAACTCTTAGATTATGTTTTGTCGTATTTTACACGACTATTGTATAATTAAGTTGTATTTGAATTTTGTACCATGTATCTGGCGACTCAAGATGGGTGATGTATACCTATTTTGGGGGCGTCACAGCGATTATATCAAAGCTTAGGATATGATCCTTTATCGGTGACTTGAGATGTGAGACAAGAACCAAAAGGGGAGAGAGTGAGTATGGGGAGTTCCTTCGTATCATAGTATGACCTACAAGTCTTAAGTTTATTTGGTATTTAATTGGTATTTAATTAGTAGTCGGTAGTATAGGGATAATATGTTATATTTCAATTAACCCTTGTTTTGTGATGATGTTTGAAAATGGTATCTAAAAAATGTTGAGATAAGCAATGGAGCAAAATAATATGACCAAATATCGTTGATGATGAGGCTAAGTTTGCGAGTTATCCCGGTTTGCATCCCATTTGGTCGATAATGAGGAGCGAATGACGCGAATGTTTCTAAGAGGTTTGAAACCCGATATACGGCAATACCTCATTTCTCATAAACTTTATTTATATTCAGATGTTGTGAATATGGCTCAGTTATTGGAGCGCGATAATGAGTTAGCACAACCAAAAGGTAACTACCAACAACACGATAATAATCGTACCAGTGGCAACAGCCATCGGAACAATGATGACCATCGTGGGGGAAATTATCATGCCAAGAATGGTAACCACTTCGGTGGTTCTCATGGCCAAGATAATAGAAGTGTAAATTTCAAGAAGAGAAGGTCTTTTAGCTCGATTTTGTCGTATAAAGAAGTCAAGTCTAGCTGGGACGGTGGCACCAATGGCGGATACAGACAAAACAAAGTCGGTGGTTTCAGGAAGAGCGTTTTTCGTGACTTCTCAAAAAGTGAGTAACCCGAACGAAGTTAGCACGAGTTAGTTAATTAAATTTTTTTGCAAAGTCTACACCTTATTAGATACCGGTTCTACACATTCTTTTATCTCTCTTGTTTGCATTCAACGTTTAAATTTGACTCCGGAGAAGTTAGACTTTGACTTATCTGTTGAAACTCCGTTAGGAGAAACCTTCATTACATGTGTTATCCAAGTCTTGATTGAGAGTGAAAGTTTTGAATGATATTTCTATCGTTAATAAATTTCTTGACGCATTTCTGAAGACTTCTTGGCCTACCCTAGAGCGTGAAATCAAATTTTGTACTGACCCCAGTACAAAACCTATTTCTTCAACCAAAACGAACGTATAATGCGCCAAAGACATTGGCTCGAGTTGTTGAAGATTACGATCATACCATTCAATATTATCGTGGAAGAGAGAACGTGGTAGGTAGACGTTGAAGTAAAAAGATTGTCTGCGTTCTGAGTGTGATGTTTGTTAACACAAAAACCCATTTCAGTATAACTTACAAAATGATGAAGATAGAGTTAAAGACTCTAGGGACCCACGTGGAAGATAACGAATATCTGAGTAGAATAGACTTTAATCGATAAAGTTAAAGCTCAAACTAACACTCGGGTGATGAATGATAAAGAAGCCAAGAGGCGTTATCTCAACCCTCGATTTTAATTGGTCCATTTGAAATCCTCGATCGAGTAGGAACTGTGACCTATAGACTCATTTTACCGCCAAGTATGTTGCGTGTTCATAACGTTTTTCATGTATCGATGTTACATAAATATGTGGACGACCCAAACCACATTATTAAATTAGAACTAGACGAGATAGCAGAAGATTTAATGTATGAGGAGATACATGTTAAAATCTTGGATAAGAAGGATCCTATTCGAGACTCAAAGGTTATACCTCAAGAGTTATAATCTGAAATGAAGTCAAGGTATCCTCATCATACCAGGTACGTACGTAAATTTCGAGAGCGAAATTTCATAAGGAGAGGAGATTGTGAGACCCCAAATTTTATGAATAAAGATTTAAATTTCTCGAAATATTTTTTTTAATATTATGGTGTGGATTTGATATAATGTTATAGTTGTGGGTAATATTTTTAAATTTTGCAAAGTATGCAAGTTGTTATAAAATATTCGTTTGGTCGGAAAATATTCTTTTTGTCGGGGAATATCCATACGACGGTACAATCATTGGTTGACCCCACAACAAAATTATTGTCGGATTAAGAAAATGACAAAAATATTTTTATGAAAATAACGGCGGAAGCTTTACCATTAAAACTGTTGAACTACTCAGTAGTAAAAGTAAAGATGTATGGCGTGGTTGCATAGTAGCACACACGATATTGATTATTGATGCTTACGTGAGAAGTCACTCGGTTTTGTTCAATTATTACTACGATGAATTGTTGCATAGTATCTCACGTTATTTGATTCAATTATTGTCGATATTTTATATATTATTAAATCAATAATTGAGACGACAAAGTTATTAATATTATTATTTTTACAATATTAACGATGTCTAAAAGTTACATCGAGGAGAGGTTTGGTCACCTAATTATGCGTCAATAGGAGAGAAATCCTTATTGGAAAGGCCCTCTTTCACAGGAACGACTGATCGATTAATATTGTGAATTATAATAATGATGATAAATGTTGTTAAATATATTGAGGTGTCTTTTAATGAAGTCACGGAAGTTTATATATATATATATATATATAAATTTTGTTTTATTAGTATTATTAATGTAATAAAATAGAAAAACATTTTATATAAAATAGAATACTTTTATAAAGTTATTTGTTTTATTAGACAATAATTAGAATATATTATATTTTATTATGCGATAGTGTTTTTTAGTGTTTTGCATAAAAAATCTTTTTATATAAAACAAAATACTTTTATAAAGTTATTTTTTTATTAGACAATAATTATAATATATTATATTTTATTATGCATAGTGTTTGCAGTAAAATATAGTTTTTGCATAGTAAAATCTTTTTATATAAAATAGAATACTTTTATAAAGTTAATTGTTTTATTAGATTTTAAATAAAATATATATATATATATATATATATATTTTATATTATAATTTATTGAATAGTATCCTTTCTATTTTCCTATAAATAGGATGCTTAGTTATAATTGAAATCACACCAAAAATTTAGAGAATTCTCTTCTATAATCTTGAGTGTATTTCTTTAGAGTTTTAAGAAGCTTTGAGCGTAGTGCAAGTTTTCTTCAAGTATATCCCCGTCCTACCCGTCGGAGTACTCTTTTTTATAAGGTAAGGGATATTGTTATTATAGTAAGGAGTATTATTTCTTTTGTATTCATGAAGAGAACTTCTGTTATTCCATTCCTTATTATTCTGTTGGAATAACCTGTCTATTCGAAGTACCGCATACATGATGAAATTCTTCTGTTATTCCATTCTTTATAATTATGTTGGAATAACTCCGCTTACATGCAAGGCTGCGCATACATGGTGAAATTCTTCTGTTATTCCATTCTTTATTATTCTGTTGGAATAACCTGTCTGTGTGGTTTATCGCATGCACGGTGATTTTTGTTGTTATTCAATTCTTAATTATTATGTTAGAATATCCTGTCGGTGCGAATTTTGCCTGACCTGCTTCCATTCTTTATTATTCTATTGGAATATCCTATCTGTGCGTTTATGCATGACCTGGTTCCATTATTTATTATTCTGTTGGGAATAACATGTCTGTGCGATCTATTGCATGCATGGTGAATCCTTCTGTTATTCTATTCTGTATTATTCTGTTGGAATAACCTGTCTCTGTGGATTACCACATGCATGGTGAATGATCTTTTGTATTCATTTCTTATTAAATTATGGAAATGATCCAAGCTACGGATTACTGTATGGCGAAGCGAAAATCCATTTGCAGTTTCATATATTCTATTATACATAGTTGGTTAAAGCTTTGGCTTCTATATTCCTTGAAATTAGTGGAATATCCTGGATATTTGCGCTTCATCCAGTATCTTTTCATGGAAATATTCTTCTGAGCATTCTTGAATTTTTTCTCCACAAAGCAGTATCATGTTGACAATTTGGACATTATTGAGTTCAGGATAAATTAACTTAAAAATTTTTAAATTTTATTCTTGAACTTGTTTTATTGAATTATTATGTCATTGTCATGATGAGTTATATTGTTTATTATGTGAAAACATGAAAGTTTCTTAGAAATCACAAAAGGTTGAAAATCAGATTTTAGTGAAAATGGAATATGAAATTCAATCGACCATATCTCCTATTATATTTCGAATTTTTGAGTGTGGTCAATTTTTAGAGTTAGATCTATGAGTTTTCTAACTTATCCAAGTGGAATCACTAGAAAAGGTGTTGGAGATTTTGTGTGGACCGATTTTAGCAAAGGAGTCAAAACCGCAAAGTACCAAAAAAAGCTACTTGCCCAGAATTTAAAATGGCATTTTCGCCCACTTGTGAGAAAATTTTGTGGACATGAAAATATAGCCTTATAAAGTACATGAAAATAAATGGCTATTCCTTTAAATGTACATCCATTTCAATAAAAAAACGCTATAACCGAAATTCTTCCAGATTTTTGGGCATGTTTAAACTGAAGCTCACGTTAACATGTAAGATCCTGCCAAGATTTAGGAATTTCTGGAGTTAAACTTGAGGTAGCTAATTTCTTAAGGAATTAATTAGAAATTGATTTTTGAAAAATACTTAAGAGAGTTGAAAAATTATAAAAAAATACTTGTTATGTATGAAATATATGTATATATGTTTGGACAAAGGATAGAAAAATAATAAGTTGATTTGGTAATTTTTCATGAAAATGGTTTAGTTTCAAACATATGAGTTAAATATGTTATGTGAAGTTGAATAATTGTTAAATAGGATTTTAGGACTTGAAAATCCTATATAAGGTGTATGCAGATTTTTGATGACTGATTTGATCATTGGTGATGAAATCTTATGAGTATGGCATTTTTGAATGATTAAATGCATTATTTGGTAAAGTGTAAACAATTAAATTAAATTGTTTATAAGTTTAAGAAGTGATTAAAATATTATTATAATATTAACAATATTAGATTATGAGTTATTTAAGTGATGGATAATATTTGGATAAATTTAAATTCTTTAATATTTATCCTTGTTTTCGTTTGATTAATGCTTATATTATTGTCATCATCCTCGTGCTTATATTGTGATGAAAGTTATCTTTGGCTTACGTGCAGAGATGGACTTGACATGATTATGACCAGAGATTATTCGGTATAATTATGACCGTAATGTAACGAATGATGTGGTAAAAGTCCTCATTGGCCTGTAGTTCATTGGTGGACAGTTGTTGGTATGATTATGACTGGGGATTATTCGGTATAATCATGACCATTGATGATTACATGAATATCCTTAGCTGTGTTGCAGGGATGATGTGGTTTATTTATTAAGCTGAGTCAGAGCGATAAAGTTTATGAAAATCTTTTTAAATCATACATGATAGTAGATTTTATTCTCTACTTGACTCTTTTAATGGATTGCTTGTTCCGCTGCAGTTAAACATGATGTCTATTGTATTTTATCAATGTAACATTGTTGAAGGCTAATGATAATTTATTCTGCATTATCTTAGTTATAATATTTCTTACTGGGCTAGTTGAGCTCACCCTTTCTTTCACTGTTCTCTTTAGGAAATGAGAACGTAGCTGAGACTAGCCGGGGAACGGAGTGAAGGGTCAGATGATAACATTAGTAGTCCTCACTATTCTGTTAAATAGTGTGACAATAAATGTAATGAGGACTTCATTGAGTTTCTATACTGTCTAGATGACAATATACGTATTAAAACTCTTAGATTATGTTTTGTCGTATTTTACACGACTGTTGTATAATTAAGTTGTATTTGAATTTTGTACCATGTATCTGACGACTCAAGATGGGTGATGTATACCTATTTTGGGGTCATCACACTTACCCTTTGATATACGTTAAGAGTCTTAAGAGACATGTCAAAGTATAACTCACCATACATAGGATACTATGATGATCTGAAGTCTAAGGATCACTTGTACTATTATCACTAGAGGAATTCCTATTGACAGACAAGTATAACTCCATTTATAAAGTATTCCTTAGCGAGCCATGTTCAATGAAATTATTCTCAAATAAGCACCTATATACTTGTTTTAGTGTCTCCACACAAATTATTATGAGAACAATCATCCTCTTCCTAAGAGCAAGCAGCGTATGTATAAATTTATTCAGATTCACTAATCCCTTTTTTAGTAATCCATTGATTGAGAACTATTTTAGTTTTAAGATATCTAATAATTTAGATCTCACTAGCATGATCATCATCATGATTCTAAAAGCATTGCTTAAAACTATTGGTCTATCACATTTAATATAATAGCACCATGTAGATAAAGTAAAAGTCTTTAATAAATGAACTTTTATCATTAATTGTGACGCCCCCAAATCCGGGTATCTTCCATCTCGACAGATGGTGCTACACGGTACTACCATTCACACATACATTGTGACGCCCCCAAAATAGGTATACATCACCCATCTTGAGTCGCCAAATACATGGCACAGAATACAAATATAATCTTAAATATACAACATGAGCTGTGAGTTTTAATACAAATATTGTCTTCTAGACAGTATTCAAACTGAAAATAAGTCCTCAATACATTTATTAACACACTATTTCATAGAATAGTGAGAACTACTAATGCTATCATCTGGACCGTCACTCCGTTCCCTGACTAGTCCCTGCTACGTTCTCATTTCCTGAAAAGAACAATGAAAGCAAAAGGGTGAGCTCAACTAGCCCAGTAAGAAATATTATGACTATGATAATGCAGAATAAATTATCATTAGCCTTTAACAGTGTTAAACTGATACAATATAGCAAACATCAAGTTTAATTGCAGCGGAACAAGCAATCCATTAAAAGAGTCAAGTAGAGAATAAAATCTACTATCTTCTATGATTTAAAAGATTTTTCATCACTTTTATCGCTGGGACTTAGCTTAATATATAATCCACATCATCCCTACACTATGACCAATGATATTCATTTGTATCACAACCACAAATTATCCATACACTACGGGCCAAGGATATTCGTGTATTCATCAATGGTCATGATCATGCTGACAACTATCCATCAATGCACTACGGGACAATGAGGACTTTTACCACATCATTTGTAACATTACGGTCATGATTATACCGAATAATCCCTGATCATAATCATACCAAGTCCATCTATGCACTACAGGCCACAAATGACTTTCAACATAATATAAACACGAGGATGATGACAATGATATAAGAATTCAATAAAACAAGTTCAAGAATTAATTTATTCAGGAACCAATAACATCCAAATTGTCAACATGATACTGCTTTGTGGGGTAAAACTCAAGAATGCTTAGAAGAATATTTCCACGAAAAGATACTGGATGAAGCACAAATATCCAGGATATTCTACTAATTTCATGGAGTATAGAATCCAAAACTTTAACCAACTGAGTATAATAGAATATATGAAACTGCAAATGGATTTTCACCCGCCATGCGGTAATCCACGTATACAGATCATTTCCACAATTTAACAAGGAATGAATACAAAGAATCAATCACCATGCATGTGGTAATCCACATAGATAGGTTATTCCAACAGAATAATAAAGAATGGAATAACAGAAGAATTCACCATGCATGCGATAGATCGCACAGACAGGTTATTCCCAACAGAATAATAAATAATGGAACCAGGTCATGCGTAAACGTACAGACAGGATATTCTAACAGAATAATAAATAACGAAACCAGGTCATGCGTAAACGCACAGACAGGATATTCCAACAGAATAATAAATAACGGATCCAGGTCATGCATAAATGCACAGACAGGATATTCCGACAGAATAATAAAGAATGAAATAACAGAAGAATTTCACCATGTATGCGGTACTTCGCATAAACAGGTTATTCTAACATAATAATAAAGAATGGAATAACAAAAAAATTTCACCATGTATGTGGTACTTCGCATAGACAGGTTATTCAAACATAATAATAAAGAATGGAATAACAAAATAATTTCACCATATATGCGGTACTTCGTATAACTAGTTTATTCCAACATAATAATAAAGAATGGAATAACAAAAGAATTTCAGCAATTATAGGGTAGTCCACGTATACAGGTTATTCCAACAGAATAATAAAGAATGGAATAATAGAAGAATTTTAAAAAGTATAGGGTAGCCCGCGTATACAGGTTATTCCAACAAAATAATAAAGAATGGAATAACAGAAGTTCTCTTCATGAATACGAAAGAAATAATACCCCTTACCTTAGAAGAAACTGGATATAGGAGTAGTGAAGTAGCATAATACTTTTCTTCTTTCTCTCTATAGTTTCTCTCTCTAGAGTTTCAGTGAATTCATAAGAAATAATGAAGGAATGAGCTTCTATTTATAGCTAGGAGAATGGACTGAATAGTAACTAATTCATGAACGGTCCAAATTGATTTACTTTTAAACGGACGGTCCATATTGACTTACTATGCAGTATTAATAAAATATTCTAATAAAATAAAATATTTTAAATAAAATATAATATATTCTATTTATTATCTAATAAAACGAATAACTTTATAAAAGTATTCTTTTTTATATAAAAAGACTTTACTATGCAAACACTATGCAGGCACTATACAAATACTATGCGATAATAAAATATATTATATTCTATTTATAGTCTAATAAAACAAATAACTTTATAAAAGTATTCATTTTATATAAAAAGATTTTACTATGCAAAATACTATGCATAATAGAATATATATATATTCTATTTATAGTCTAATAAAACAAATAACTTTATAAAAGTATTACATTTTATATAAAAAGCTTTTCTGCTTTATTATATTAATAATACTAATAAAACAACATTTATATATATATATATATATATATATATATATATATATATATATATATATAAACTTCATTACTTCATAAAAAGACACCTCAATATATTTAACAACATTTATCATCATTATTATAATTCACAATATTAATCGACCAGTTGTTCCTCCGAAAGAGGGGCTTTCCAATAATGATTTCTCCCTATTAGTAGCGCAATTAGGTGACCAAACCTCTTCTTGGCGAACTTCTAGATATCGTTAATATTACAAATAATAATATTAATAACTCATCATCTCTCAATTATTGATTTAATAATATATAAAATATCGACAATAATTGAATCAAATAACGTGAGATACTATGCAACAATTCTTCAAGCAATAATTGAACAAAACCGGTGACTTCTCACGTAAGCATCAATAATCAATACCGCAGTGCTACTACGCAACCACGCCAGACATCGTTTCTTTTACTACTGAGTAGTTCAACGGTTTTAACGGTAAAACTTCTGCAGCTATTTTTCATAAAAATATTTTTGTCATTTTCTCAATCCGACAATAATTCCATTGTGGGGTCCACTAATGATTGTGTCCGCGTCGTATTTAATATTCCCCCGTTAAAACGATTATTCCCAATTAATCGAATATTATATAACAACTTGCATATTTTGAAAAATTTATAAATATTACCCACAACTATAAAATTATATCAAATTCATTCCATAATATTCAAAAAAATATTTCGAGAAATTTAAATCTTTATTCAAAAAATTTGGGGTCTCACAATCTCCCCTCCTTATGAAATTTTATCCTCAAAATTTACGTACGTACCTGGTATGCCGAAGAGGTGAGGATACCTTGACTTCATTTCAGATTCTAACTCTTGAGGTATAACCTTTGAGTGTTGAATACGATCCTTTTTATCCAAGATTCTAACACGTATCTCCTCATACGTTAAATCTTTTGCTATCTCGTCTAGTTTTAATTCAATAATGTGGTTCGGGTCGTCCACATATTTACGTAACATCGATACGTGAAAAACGTTATGAACACGCGATATACTTGGCGGTAAAACGAGTTTATAGGCCACAGTTCCTACTCCATCGAGGATTTCAAATAGACCAATAAAATCGAGGGTTGAGATAATGCCTTCTTAAACCTTTTACTTCACATTCATCAGTTTCGGGTGTGTAGCTTGAGCGGCCTTTAACTTTATCGATTAAAGTCGATTATACTCGTATGTTCGTTATCTTCACGTGGGTCCCTAGAGTCTTTAACTCTATCTTCATCATCTGTAAGTTATACGAAATGAGTCTTTGTGTTAACAACATCGTACTCGTAAACGCATACGATCTTCTACTTAACACATCAGCTACAACGTTCACTTTCCCATGATGGTATTGAATGGTACGATCGTAATCTTCAACAGCTCGAGCCAACGTCTTTGGCGCATTATACGTTTGTTTTAGGTGAAGAAAATATTTAAGCATTTAAGAAAAGGGTTTTGTACTGGGGTCAATACAAAATTTGATTTCACGCTCAGAAGTCTTCAAGAATACGTCAGGAAATTTATTAACAATAAAAATATCATTCAAAACTGTGACTCTCATCCAAGACTTGGATAGCACGTCACATTGATACCTATCAACTTGTCATCGTCATTCACAACGTCGCCTACAGAAAGTCTGGTTTTGGTGCATTCCACACAAGGAAGTCACCAGCAAAAAGCTCGAGGCTCTTTACTTATGACTTGATATGACAATGATTGACTTTAGTGTTTTCGTTGCTTGAATTCCCATAACAGGTTGGTTAGGAATATGAAAGCTAACAACCTTACAAAAAGCTTGATGAGTAGTTAACCAATCGATTCTTAAAATCTCATCAAAGGCAAGTATTTTCAAAGAGATAAGATCGACAGGTAACGTTAAAGTGTCGAATTGAATCAACAAGATTTATAAACAGTGGAGGTAACGAAGGTTTCTACTATCGAAGTTTCAACTAATAAGTCAAAGTCTAATTTCTCTGAAGTCAAATTTAAACATTGGGCACAATGAAAAGAGATAAAAGAATGGGTAGAACCGATATCTAATAAGGTATATACTTCGCAAGAATTTATAATTAACTAACCCGTGCTAACTTCGTTCGGGTAACTCACTTTTTGAGAAGTCACGAAAAATGATCTTCCTGAAACCACCGACTTTATTTTGTCCGTATCCTCCTTTGGTGCCACCGTCCCAGCTGGACTTGACTTTGGTGCATGACAAAATTGGGCTAAGTGACCTTCTCTTCCATAATTATAACATGCTTTGGATGACATCATGCAGTTTGGACTGATATGTCTCTCCCTTCCGCATTTGAAGCATATGATAGGTGGTCGTTCTCCTTCCTTAACAACGGGTGCTAATGCTGACGTCTTTCCATCATTGTTGAATCTCCTCTTCTTGAAATGTCCATTCTTATTGTTTTGGCCATGTTTCCCATCGAAGTGGTTGCCATTTCTGGCATGTTGATTCCCTCCACGCTTATTATCACCGCTTCGATGACTGCTATCACTGGTATTATCATTTTCCCGACTGCTCTCTTTTGGTTAGGTTGACTCATTATCGTGCTCCAATAACTGAGCCTTATTAACAACATCTGAATACAAACACACTTTATGAGAGATAAGATATTGACGTATCTCTGGTTTCAAACCTCTTAGAAACATTCGTGTCATTCTCTCCTCATTATCAACCAAATGGGACGCAAATCGGGACAACTCGACAAACTTGGCTTCGTACTGCGACACAGTCATGTTGTTTTGCTCCAGCTTAATGAACTCTACCTCTTTCATGTGACGAATACTTTCGGGAAAGTACTTGTCGTTGAACAATTCTTGGAACTTCTCCCGAGTCATCTTCATGCAAGGCGGCAGTTGAGTACGCTTTTACGATTCCCACCAATAATCTCCCTCTCTTCAAATATGAAGGTGGCAAAGGGAACCTTTTGGTCCTCGGAGCATCCCAAGACATCAAATATCTTGCAGATCTGCTTTATCAACGTCTCCGCCTTAAGTGGTTTTGGCTCTCCAAAAAACTTCGGTGGTCCCAGTTCCTTGAACTGCTTAGCGGTGACCGTCCGAGAGTTGCCAGTGTTTCCACGTGCATTTTGGACAGGATCCGCTCTTGCCTGATGTTGCATGAATTGGATAAAGCCTCTGAACATTCCATCATTCATCATCTGGTCAGTGTTGTTGCTTCCCTGAGGATTGTCGCCTTCTTGATGCACATTATCTTGATTATTGATATGTGGAGACTAAACGGTCTCCTGTCCTCCATTGCTATTCTAAACATTCTCGGATGTCATTTTCAAATACTGCCACAAAATAAGGGATAATTAACATATCACATATTATTCCTATACTCTAACCGACTAATTAAATACCAAATAAACTTAGGTAGGTCATACTAGCGAAGGAATTCTCCGTCTCTCACCTACTAGTTCTTGTCTCATATCTCAGTCAGCCAGGGATCATATCCCTAAGCTTTGATACCAACTGTGATACCCCCAAAATAGGTATACATCACCCATCTTGAGTCGCCAAATACATGGTACAAAATACAAATACAATCTTAAATATACAACATGAGCTATGAGTTTTAATACAAATATTATCTTCTAGACAGTATTCAAACTCAAAATAAGTCCTCAATACATTTATTAACACACTATTTCATAGAATAGTGAGGACTACTAATGTTATCATTTGGTTCGTCACTCCGTTCCCCGACTAGTCTCTGCTACGTTCTCATTTCCTGAAGAGAACAATGAAAGCAAAAGGGTGAGCTCAACTAGCCCAGTAAGAAAATTTATGACTAAGATAATGCATAATAAATTATCATTAGCCTTTAATAGTGTTAAACTGATATAATATAGCAAATATCAAGTTTAACTGCAGCGGAACAAGCAATCCATTAAAAGAGTCAAGTAGAGAATAAAATCTACTATCATCTATGATTTAAAAGATTTTTCATCACTTTTATCACTGGGACTTAGCTTAATATATAATCCACATCATCCCTGCACTACGGCCAAGGATATTCATTTGTATCACAACCACAAATTATCCATGCACTACAGGCCAAGGATATTCGTGTATTCATCAATGGTCATGATCATGCCGACAACTGTCCATCAATGCACTACGGGTCAATGAGGACTTTTACCACATCATTTATAACATTAAGGTCATGGTTATACCAAATAATCCCTGGTCATAATCATACCAACTCCATCTATGCACTACAGGCCACGGATAACTTTCAACATAATATAAACATGAGGATGATGACAATGATATAAGAATTCAATAAAACAAGTTCAAGAATTAATTTATCCAGGAACCAATAACGTCCAAATTGTCAACATGATAACATGATACGTCCAAATTGTCAATAACGTCCAATAACGTCCAGTTGGTAAAACTCAAGAATGCTCAGAAAAATATTTCCACGAAAAAATCTGAATAAAGCGCAAATATCCAGGATATTCTACTAATTTCATGGAGTATAGAATCCAAAACTTTAACCAACTGAGTATAATAGAATATATGAAACTGCAAATGGATTTTCACCCGTCATGCGGTAATCCACGTATATAGATCATTTCCATAATTTAACATGGAATGAATACAAAGGATCATTCACCATGCATGTGGTAATCCATATAGACAGGTTATTCCAACATAATAATAAAGAATGGAATAACAGAAGAATTCACCATGCATGCGATAGATCACACGCATGTGTTATTCCCATAGAATAATAAATAATGGAACGGATCATGCGTAACGCATGGATAGATATTCGATAGAATAATAAATAAGCGGAACCAGTCATGCATAAACGCATGCACAAGATATTCCAAATGTAATAATAAATAACGGAACCCAGTCATGCGTAAACGCACGCATGTGGATGTTCTAAGAATAATAAAGAATTGAATAACGAAGAATTTCACCATGTATGCGGTGCTTGGCGATGTACAAAAGTTATTCCAACATAATAATAAAGAATGGAATAATGTAAGAATTTCACCATGTATGCGGTACTTCACATAGACGAAGTTATTCCAACACAATAATAAAGAATGGAATAATGAAAAATTTCACCATGTATGCAGATTGGCGATGACAAAGTTATTCCAACATAATAATAAAGAATGGAATAACAAAAGAATTTCACCATGTATGCGGTACTTCGCATAACCAGGTTATTCCAACATAATAATAAAGAATGGAATAACAGAAGAATTTCAACATGTATGCGGTACTTCGCATAGACAGGTTATTCCAGCATAATAATAAAGAATGGAATAATAGAAGAATTTCATCAAGTATAGGGTAGTCCGCGTATACAGGTTATTCCAATAGAATAATAAAGAATGGAATAACAGAAGAATTTCACCAAGTATAGGGTAGCCATGATATCTGAGTTATTCCAACAGAATATTAAAGAATGGAATAACAAAAGTTCTCTTCATGAATACGAAAGAAATAATACCCCTTACCTTAGAAGAAACTTGATATAGGAGTAGTGAAGTAGCATAATACTTTTCTTCTTTCTCTCTATAGTTTCTCTCTCTAAAGTTTCAGTGAATTCGTAAGAAATAATGAAGGAATGAACTTCTATTTATTGTAGAATGGACTGAATAATAACTAATTCATGAACGGTCCAGATTGATTTACTTTTAAACGGACGGTCCATATTGATTTACTATGCAGTATTAATAAAATATTCTAATAAAACAAAATCTTTGAAATAAAATATAATATATTCTATTTATAATCTAATAAAACGAATAACTTTATAAAAGTATTCTGTTTTATATAAAAAAAAGTTTACTATGCAAATACTATACAGGCACTATGCAAACACTATGCATAATAAAATATATTATATTCTATTTATAGTCTAATAAAAAAAAAAAATTTATAAAAGTATTCTGCTTTATATAAAAGATTTTACTATGCAAAATACTATGCATAATAGAATATAATATATTCTATTTATAGTCTAATAAAATAAAAAACTTTATAAAAGTATTTTGTTTTATATAAAAAACTTTTTCTGCTTTTATTACATTAGTAATACTAATAAAACAAAATTTATATATATATATATATATATATATATATATATATATATATATATATATATATAAACTTCCGTGACTTCATAAAATGACACCTCAATATATTTAACAACATTTATCATCATTATTATAATTCACAATATTAATCGACCGGTGTGTTCCTAGGAAAGAGGGGCTTTCCAATAAGGATTTCTCCTATTAGCGCAATTGATTAGGTGACCAAAACCTCTCATCGGCGTAACTTCTGCACATTGTTAATATTGCAAATAATAATATTAATAACTTTATTATCTCAATTATTGATTTAATAATATATAAAATATCGATAATAATTTAGTCAAATAACGTGAGATATTATGCAACAATTACTGAAGCAATAATTGAACAAAACTGAGTGACTTTTCACGTAAGCATTAATAATCAATACCGTGTGCTACTATGCAACCACACGTATTCCTGTACTTTTAACACCAGGTGTTTCAACAGTTAACGGTAAACTTCCGCCGTTATTTTCATAAAATATTTTTGTCTTTTTCTCAATCTGACAATAATTCCATTGTGGGGTCCACCAATGATTGTGCCATCGTACGAATATTCCCTGTTAAAACGACTATTCCCCAACCAATCGAATATTATACAACAACTTGCGTACTTTGCAAAATTTATAAATATTACCCACAACTATAACATTATATCATGTTCACTCCATAATATTAAAAAAATTATTTCAAGAAATTTAAATCTTTATTCATAAAATTTGGGGTCTCACATACATTCAATTGAAAAGTCTCAAATAAACGAATATGTCTTCTATATATTCAAAATAATATTAACATTTTCCCATGTTCTTTATAACCATTATATTGTTCTTGTCATAATATTAAATATATTACAATCATTCATCTTATACTATTACATAATTATTTTACGGGTTCGTCTTCGCCTTGCCTTTATCTTTGCCGGAGCCTTCGATCCATTTGATCTTAGCTGTGTTCATATGGTTCAAGCAAGAGTGAGCATGACTAGCTCAACAAGTACAACAATTCTAATAAACAACATGCTTGAAACATAGGAATCGTATATCTTCAATAACTGAACAATAGTTACAAAGTACAATCGATAATTCAAAATAGCACTTCTTTTCCTTCAATACTTTTTACAACAACAATATTCAGTAAAATATCAATTCCGGTCCAAGACCTTGAGCATTTCATAAGTTCTTTTGAAAAGGACATCCCGACACTAATTCCGTAAGTCTGACATTTCTTACGAGCACGTCTAGGTGATCAGCCTATAGTACTCTATGTTGATCAACACTACATTCATTAAACGTATGTATATTTAAATTATGGCAACCTCACGTGCTTGTCGTTTGACGACAAAACATTTTTAGCATACTCAGTCTTCGTTTGAAAACCACACCAATATACTTGTTAAACATTGACCATGCTTGATAGAAACATAATAAAAGTCTAGCTGAAAGAATTGGCTTTGACTTCGTCATACAAGACTTCATGCGTAAGGATACATGAATTACAAAGCTTGTCCAGATTGAACTGGAAAAAGGGTCAGAGCCTTTAGCGTCTGCTACTTTTATTACACGTTCACGTTAAGTCTTTAAGTCTCTAGAGTAGATGATAACATAGCATACACATTAGGTGATGAATAAGCATACATTTCCTAATGTATCTTACCCTTCTTCTCAATCTAAATCTGACTTAGATTTGTTACTATTTGTTCCGGCTTTCCATTATGTTGTTCTTACATTCATATGTAATTGACTTACTTCAACCTTAAGTGATCATACTTAAGGTTCAATAATGTCTTAATAACGTTACATTATGCTTATTATAGTTGTATTACTTCATTGTCTTTCCTTTTATCTTCATAATCATTCATCTCTATGCAATTCCTAAGGCCAGTGACATGCACAGACATTTTTTCTCTCTATGTCACGCGGTGTGACTTAGCGTTATAGCATGCTTCGGACTTCGTATTTGCTGGCCACGAAGTCTCTTTTATTATGGCCGTATTATGACGATAATTAGCGATGTACCCTATCTACGACCTTTATCTACTGTAGCATTTATGCCTCGAGAAAATTTTGACAGATTTTTATTTTTATGAGATTCCCGGGCTAGTAACTTCTTTGTTATAAGTCCGAATTGGCTTGTTCAAGAGCTTACGGTTCACAAATTACATACTCTACGCGTTCATGCAAGAATTTTATCTATTTGACTTCGTTTGCTAAAAATTTACCTATTAGTTCATTTTTAACGAAAACAATAAACGTTCGTGAACGTTCAACGCTCGTTTCTTTGTTCTAAGTCAGAATCCGGTCATTTTTGAGTCCACAACTCTATAAGGCCAAATATGACTTGTCTCCATCGAAAACCAACATTTTCGAGCTTAAGCACAAAATTTGACTTCTATTTTGAGAATTTCACGAATTCGACGAATATCGTCCAATCATGTGAATTCCGGCGAAACTTCATTACTAACGATTTGATCATTGTTCTAAATGGATTCTAGCCATCAAATAAACATTTCAAACTACTTATTACATCAACTTATTTTCAAATTAGGTTTTGACTTATTCTTCATAAGTTCATGACTTAATAACTTATAAACTACAATTTTTCATTCCTTATGACTTATTATAGATTTAAGTCCTTTAGTCAGCATTCTCATATCTTATCAAACATACTAACTTCATATGACAAACAAATGACAAGTTCATCATAAGTTTATAACTTATTTAGGTTCAATTTACTTATTCATGACTTATTCGGCGTAAGTCCATTGCTTATTCAATTCTTACATGTTCTTAGCATACATGCTTATTAAGTTACACTTCTCTTATCAACCTACAATGATAGAGATGGATACTTATTAGACAAGAGTCTTACCCTTGATGAACTAGTCTTCTTCCTCTTTGTAAATCTAACAAAGGATTTTTTGACTTATATGTGCTTATTCTCTCTAACCAATAAGTTACTTTTTAAGAGAAGTTGTTGGTTGAAAATAACAAGCAACAATGAAAATCCTAGCCTTCTATTTATAGGAAAGCCAAAGTGAGGGCATAAGAGTCATTAGGACATCCCACCTCCTTTAATCACCTCCTTACTATTCATTACTTGCTAAGCACAACACTTATCTCTTACTTGGTCATTACTCAAAATACTTGGCTATCACACAAAGGTCTTGCCCACAAAGACAACCCATATCAACCTTGGTTGCTCTATGGATCATGTCTAACCAATTGGATCAATACATTGGGTTTAAGTTAATTAACGTAGCTTATTCATTGTTGGGCTTGCATTAAGTTAGTTTGGGCTTTTGATTAATAAACACTTTGGTTTGTACATCCAATTCTTATTGGACTCTACCAATTTGCTAACAATCCTACAAGTCCCACTTAATTGGCTAAAAGCCTTATTACAAATATTATACGTATAATCCTTGTATTCTAGCTCGTATATTAATTCGTAATATACGTTATTCCATTCTCCATACATACTCGTGTATAATACTTCGTATTATACTTGTATTCAATACCTCGCACAATACTTACGTATCATATGATCAATATAATCTCTTCTTCATGCTTAATATTCCTAACGTTCTCTAATTAAGTCCGCATGCGAAATATTGTGTTTTCCATACTTAGATTATTATTACATAATCCATCTTACCTTGATATTATAACATTACGGATTTCTCAAAAAGTTTTTATTTTCGTCTTGGAAATTCAAACACTTTAATTCATTCACGTAGTTAAAATACTACGACTTTCTGACATTTCTAGGTTATAGAACGACATTCATCTTACTACCACATAATAATAACAAATAATATTATTTTATTCATTATAAAATTATTTATAAAAGGTTTGATTTTTTGGGGCATTACACTCTCTCCCCCTTATAAGGATTCCGTCCCCAGAATCTCGCTATATAAAAAAAATTACACAAACAAATGAGGGTAATTCTTTTTCATCTTTTCTTCCAATTCCCACGTTGTTTCTTCTGCATCGTGGTTCTTCCATATCACCTTCATGGAAGGTATGACTTTGTTCTGCAGAACTTGTTCTTTTCTATCGACAATTTGAATCGGTGTTTCTTCGTACGTTAAGTCCTTCTCAATATGTATATGAATAGGCTCATATTCTATCACATGCTTATAATCCGGCTTATAAGGACGCAATACTGATACATGAAATACGTTATGTATTCATTCTAGGTCTGGAGGTAATGCTATCATATAAGCTACCTCACCTACTCGTTTTAATACTTCAAAAGGTCCTATAAACCTCAGACTTAACTTTCCCTTCTTTCCAAAGCGTATCTTTCCTTTCCAGGGAGATACCTTTAGAAATACATAAGAACCTACTTCAAATTCTCTATTTTCTCGATGCGAATCTGTAAATTTCTTTTGTCTGTCTTGAGCTGCTAAGAGATATATTTGTATCATCTTGACAATGTTCGCTCTTTGCTGTACCAATTTTGGTCCTAGCATTCAGCGTTCTCTTAGTTCATCCCAATACAATGGTGTTCTGCATTTCCTCCCATACAAAGCTTCGTAAGGCAACATACCTATACTTGCATGATAACTATTGTTATACGCAAACTCTACTAATGGTAGATGATCATCCCAACTACCCTTGAAATCCATGACGCAAGACCTCAACATATCTTCTAATGTTTGAATTGTTCTCTCGCTCTGTCCATCAGTTTGTGGATGATACGCTGTACTCAGCTTCAACTGCGTTCCCAATTGCTCCTTTAGACTTCTCCAAAAGTTCAATGTGAATCGTGGATCACAATCGATACTGGTGCTCCATGTCTGGAAATTATTTCCTTAATATAAAATCTAGCTAACTAGTCTAAGTTATACTTGACCCTAATTGGCAAAAAGTGAGCCGACTTCGTCAACCGGTCCACTATTACCCAAATCACATCATACCCTTTCGTTGTAGTTGGAAGTCCCACCACAATATCCATCGTGATATTCTCCCACTTCCACTTCAGAATCTCCAATGACTGTAACAAGACACTTGGTCATTGATGTCTGGCCTTAAATTTTTGGCAAGTCAAGCACCTACTCACATACTCTGTTATTTCTCTCTTCATGTTCGGCCACCAAAAGCTCTGTCGAAGGTCTTGATACATCTTAGTACTACCAGGATGAATCTAAAACCTCGAACTATGAGCCTCTTATAACACATGTTCCTTTAATTCCGTCTCATTCGGAACCCCAATTCTTCCTTCAAATCTTAATAATTCCTCATTATCAAGACTATACTTAGTATCTTTTTCATTGGTTAGCCGCTCCTTTATCCGGTCACACTCATCAGTTTTAAGTTGCACCTCCTTAACTCTCTCTACGATGGTAGATTGCATCTCCGTCGCAAATAGTATTTGTCCTGCTTCACTTGGTAACTTCACTTTTAATTCCATCCTAGCCATCTCTATTATTAACTCAGTTTGAGCCGTTAACAAAGGAAACTTTTCCCGACCCTTCCTACTTAAGGCATCGGCAACGACATTGGCTTTTCCAGGGTGATACAGGATTTCACTGTCGTAATCCTTTATCAACTCCAGCCATCTCCTCTACCTCATATTCAACTCCTTCTGGGTGAAGATATATTCTAGACTCTTGTGGTCCGTGTATATCTCACATTTTTCTCCATAAAGATAATGTCTCCATATCTTTAAGGCAAAAACTACTGCAGCTAGTTCAAGATCATGAGTAGGGTAAACTTTCTCATAATCCTTCAACTGCCTAGATGCATACGCAATGACCTTACCATGCTCCATGAGCACGCAACCAAGTCCTCTATGTGAAGCATCGCTATAAACTACGAAATTTCCTGTGTCATCGGGTAATGACAAAACAGGCGCTTCACTCAATCTCTTCTTCAGTTCTCGAAAACTATCCTCGCATTTATCCTTCCACATGTATTTCACCGTCTTCCTTTTCAAGTTAGTCAACAAAGTAGCTATTTTCGAAGAATCCTGGATGAATCCCCGATAGTAACCTGCTAACCCTAGGAAACTCTGCACCTCATTCGGCATTTTCGGTTGTTCCCAATTCATCAAGGCTTCTACCTTCGTTGGATCTACTGAAATCCCCTCAAAGTCAATGACATGAGCTAAAAACTGTACCTTTTCCAACCAAAATTCACACTTAGTGAACTTCACATATAACTTCTCATTCCTTAGTGTTTCCAACACTAATCTTAGGTGTTCCGCATGATCTTCTGGTGTCTTAGAATAAACTAGAATATCATCGATAAACACCACGACAAAATTGTCCAAATATTGTTTGAAAACTCTGTTCATCATATCCATAAATGCAGTTGGTGCATTAGTCAACCCAAATGACATCACTAAAAACTCGTAATGACCGTAACGAGTCCTGAATGCTGTCTTTGGCACATCCTCCTTCCTAACCTTTAATTGATGATACCTCATTCTTAAATCTATTTTAGAAAAATACTTAGCCCCTTTAACCTGATCAAAGAGATCATCGATCCTGGGCAATGGTTATTTATTCTTTATCGACAACTTGTTCAACTCTCGGTAGTCGATACAAAGTCTTAACGATCCGCCCTTCTTCTTGACAAATAGTACCGGTGCTCCCCACGGTGAAACACTTGGCTGTATGTACTTCCTGTCCAATAGTTCTTGTAACTGCACCATCAACTCCTTCATCTCCACTGGCTCTATATGATACGGTGCCCTGGAAACTGGTGCCGCTCCTGGCACAATGCCTATTACAAAATCGATCTCCCTATCCGGCGGAAGACCTGACAATTCACTCGGAAATACATCGACAAATTCTCTAACTATAGGTATTTGTTCCATGGTTGCTACCACTCTCTAGGTATCAACAACATGACATAGATAACCTACACATCCCTTTCTCAATAATTTCCTAGTTTGTGTCATAGTTAGACAACACGAACGTCCCGGTGATATATTCCCGTAAAATACTACCTATTGTTGTTTTAACGTTCTAAGGTTTACACATTTCTTCTGACAATTTATAATTTCCCCATGGTTAACTAACCAATCCATTCTAAGAATTACGTTGAATTCTCCTAACTTTATCGGTATCAAATCTACCGATAATTTATAACCCCGTATATCTACACAACAACTGCTATGAACATCTTCAACATGAATTATTTCTTCATTTGCTACCTTAATATTTAAAGGTATAGGCAACTTTTCGGGAAGTAATCCTAATCGTCTAGCAAAATCATATGCTTTAAACGAACAAGTAGCACCCGAATCAAACAGCACGTAAGCATTTATGTCGTTGATCAGAATAATACCTGCGACAACGTTCCCTGATGCAACTGCATCTTGGACTGTCATGTTAAAGGTACGACCCATCGGCCTACCCGGCTGCGCTGGACCACTAATAGCTAACTTACCGCCACTAGTGCCCTGGTTCCCATACGTCCCCTTCTTCGGGCAGTTCTTTGCCATGTGGTCAGTTGACCCACACATAAAGCATCCATGGTTCTTTTTAGGACTTTGACAGTTAGGCAAAATATGCCCTTCCTGTCTATAGTTGTAGCATACGGCCTTCCCCTTGAGACAGACTCCTAAGTGAGTCTTCCCACAGGTCTTGCAGGCTTCCATCCTCCTCTTTGTGTCCCCTTGCTTCACTCTGGTATTCTCAGAGCTTAGCGTTTTCCTCTTCTATCCCTCGCCACTACCGCTGGCTCCTTCGACCTTCACTCCCCCATCCACTTTCCCCTTATTTTTCTTGTCTTTGTTGTACTGGCTCAATGCCTTGCTACCACCTTCGGCGATTATCGCCTTCTCTAAAATGGTTCCAAATGAAGTACTCTAGAACACAGAAATACGGTTATAGAGCTAGGGTTTCAAGCCCTGCTCGAACCATCGCGCCTTCCTAACCTCGGTGTCCACTTGGTGTGGAGCGAACCTCGCCAGTTCATTAAACTTGGTGGCATATTGGGGAACCATCATGTTCCCTTGTTTTAACTCGAGAAACCACATCTCCATCCTTCCCTGCATGCTCGTGGGAAAGTAGTTCTCGAAGAATATCTCCTTGAACCTCACCCACATCAGATTCTCTATCCTGGCCCTAGCCTGATTGGCTTCCCACCAAAAGTTGGCCTCTCCCTTCATCATATAGGTTGCAAAGGCAACTTTCTGGGCCTCATCGACATTTTCTATCACAAATGCCTTCACTATTTCTTTCACCCATGTTTGGGCTTCGATGGGGTCCTTAGTTCCTTTGAACTCTGGTGGACCCACGCTTTAAAATCCTTAAAGGTAGTAGCTTGTGCTACTCCCAAAATTATGGGGATATTAGCCCCAGTTCTATTAAATGCTGTGAGACCCCAGATTATATGAATAAAGATTTAAATTTCTCAAAATATTTTTTTGAATATTATGGTATGGATTTGATATAATGTTATAGTTGTGGGTAATATTTACAAATTTTGCAAAGTAAGCAAGTGGTTATATAATATTCGATTGGTCGGGGAATATTAGTTTTAACAAGGAATATTCGTACAACGGCACAATCATTGGTGGACCCCACAACGGAAGTATTGTCGTAGTAAGAAAACGACAGAATTATCTTTTTATAAAAATAACGGCGGAAGTGTTATCGTTAAAACTGTTGAACTACCCATAGTAAAAAAATCGAACTGCGCGTGGTTGCGTAGTAACTGCGGTATTGGTTAATGATGCTTACGTGAAAAGTCACTCAGTTATACTCAATTATTGCTACAATAATTACTGCATCATATCTCTCATATTATTGATTCGATTATTGTCACAGTATCATGTGCATAATATGATATATTATTAAATCAATAATTGAGACGACAAAGTTATTCATATTATTAAATTGCAATATTTACAATGTCTAGAAGTTCTGTCAAGGAGAGGTTTGGTCATCTAATTGCGCGCCAATAGGGAGAAATCCTTATTGGAAAGCCCCCTCTTTCTTGGGAACAACCTGGTTATTAAATATTATGAGTTATAATATTAATGATGAATAAGCTCCTGTTGATTAAAGATGAATTTGATAGTTTCATGTGTTGGGATTATTTGTGTTAGTAGAAATCGACATCTATTCCGATGATAATTGATGTCTAGAGGTTATATTGTTTAATCGGGTATTCAGGACACTTTTTGTGTCGGAGTACTATTCACGAGTTACTATTCACCCGAACAATATAATTTTTTTCGATCCAAATCATTTTTGGGTAAAATATTATTCCATGAGGAGATGTGCTAATTTTTTAGACCATTGCTTTAAAGTTTAATAGTGAATCAGTATGGACCGTTGGTTTAAAGTTTAATAGTGAATCAGTATGGACCGTTGGTTTAAAGTTTAATAGTAAATCAATATAGACCATTCATTTAAAAGTAAATCAATCTGGACCGTTCATGAATTAGTTACTATTCAGTCCATTCTCCTATAAATAGAAGCTCATTCCTTCATTATTTTTTACGAATTCACTGAAACTCTTGAGAGAGAATTTATAGAGAGAAAGAAGAAGAGAAGTCAGCTACCTTTCTATTCCAATATCCAGTTTCTTCTAAGGTAAGGGGTATTATTCTTTCATATTCATGAAGAGAGCTATTGTTATTCCATTCCTTATTATTATGTTGGAATAACCTGTTTATGCGAAGTACCGCATACACGGTAAAATTCTTCTATTATTCCATTCTTTATTATTATGTTGGAATAACCTGTCTATCCGAAGTACCGCATATATGGTGAAATTCTTCTATTATTTCATTCTTTACTATTCTGTCGGAATATCCTGCAATATATCGCTTTTACTGTGGGACTGGTTCCATTATTTATTATTCGCATTTATTATTCTCGCTTAATATCACATGCGTGCGTTCTGGGGACTGAGTTCCATTATTTATTATTACATTGGAATAACTTTCTGCATGCGGTCTCTATAACATGCATGGTGAATCCTTCATTATTTCATTCTTTATTATTACATTGGAATAACTTGTCTATGTGGATTACCACATGCATGGTGAATGATCCTTTGTATTCATTCCTTATTAAATTGTGGAAATGATTTGTATACGTGGATTACCGCATTGCGGGTGAAAATCCATTTGCAGTTTCATATATTCGTTATTATACTCAGTTGATTAAAGCTTTGGCTTCTATACTCCTTGAAATTAGTGGAATATCCTTGATATTTGCGCTTCATCCAGTATCTTTTCATGGGAATATTCTTCTGAGCATTCTTGAGTTTTACTCTACAGAGAAGTATCATGTTGACAATTTGGACATTATTGAGTTCAGGATAAATTAACGTATAAATCTTTAAAATTTATTCTTGAACTTGTTTTATTGAATTATTATGTCATTGTCATGATGAGTTATGTTGGTTATTATGTGAAAACATGAAAGTTTCTTAGAAATCACAAAGGGTTGAAAATCAGATTTTTGTGAAAATAGAATATGAAATTCAACTGACCATATCTCCTATTATATTTCAAATTTCTGAGTGTGGTCAAGTTTTAGAGTTAGATCTATGAGTTATATAACTTATCCAGGTGGAATCACTGGAAAAGGTGTTGTAGATTTTTGTGTGGAAAAGGTGTGATATCATTGTCATCATCCTTATGCTTATATGGTGATGAAAGTTATCTTTGGCTTATGTGCGAAGATGGACTGTTGATTATTGAGTTGTATATCTTTGGCTTACGTGCAAAGATGGATTGTTGATTATTGGTTTTATTGTTGTATATCTTTGGCTTACGTGCGAAGATGGACTGTTGATTATTGAGTTGTATATCTTTGGCTTACGTGCAAAGATGGATTGTTGATTATTGGTTTTATTATTGTATATCTTTGGCTTACGTGCAGAGATGGACTTGGTATGATTATGACCAAGGATTATTCGGTATAGTCATGACCATTGATGATTTAATATCCTTGGCCCTTAGTGCAGAGATGATTTGATGATGTGGTTTATTTATTAAGCTGAGTCTCAGCGATAAAAATTGATGAAAAATTTTTTAAATCATAGAAAATAGTAGATATTATGCTATACTTGACTCTTCTAATGGATTGCTTATTCCACTGCAGTTAAAATTGATGTCTATTGTATTTTATCAGTTTAACATTGTTGAAGACTATTGATAATTTATTCTGTAATATCTTAGTCATAATATTTCTTACTGGGCTAGTTGAGCTCACCCTTTCTTTCACTGTTCTCTTCAGGAAATGAGAATATAGCTGGGACGAGTCGAGGAAAGGAGTGACGGTCTAGATGACAACATTAGTAGTCCTCACTATTCTGTTAAATAGTGTGACAATAAATGTAATGAGGACTCCTTTGAGTGTAGATATTGTCTAGATAACAATATTCCTATTAAAACTCTCAGTTTATGTATTGTCGTATATTACACAATGGTTGTATAATTAAGTTTGTATTTGTATTCTGTACCATGAATTTGGCGACTCAAGATGGGTGATGTATACCTATTTTGGGGGCGTAACAAATGCGGCTGTTAAAAGATTAACAAACTCTGCATAGGGTTAACCAGACCTCCCTCCGGTTGATTTACATTAGCTCCTTGGTTACGTTGTACTCTTCTTGGTGGCATTTTGCTGATACAATAAACAACACATTTCGTTATTATCCCTTGCTTTATTAATTTAGTTATTATTCGATATTAAACAATAACTTCAACATCCATTGCTCATTGTGTTCCATAAAAAGGCTTATATTCATTCATTCATCGTAGTATAATACTATATTGTTTACATTACACAGCCTAAGCTGATTACATTACTTTCTCGCTATTGCTTCCAAAAATTGGGATGTACAAAAGACTACCCTTTGTTATACAAAAGAGGGCTTTACGTCACTACTAGATACAAAATATTTACATATCTAAACTACTCTACCCACTAATAGATTACATCTGCCTCAAGGCATTATCAAAATCTGCCTTGGCAAGACCGGTAATAATTTCACGGCTGATAGTATCCCGCGTCTGCCCTGCCTTTACAGGATAACCATTTACCTGCTGCTAGAAATCTGTATGAGAACTCCTATGAATATAGGACATTCTACCTATCTTCTGCTATTTGGTCTTTAGCTCCTCCTTGAGCTCAAAAACCTCATGTTTCAGCTCATGGACTTTGTCCTTGGCCAAAATCCTCTAATCATGTTCCTACTCCCACATGGACTCCATATCCGTCTAGTCTTCTATAACAGCCTGGAGCTCTGCCTTAAGCTCCTTAACCTCTTGACAGTAATGGATTTTTCTATCCAACACTGACATGAATAATGACATCATTGACTCCCCAGGAGCCATCTCTGCTGCTATAGCTACTGGATTGAAGGATACTACCTCCACCTCCTCTTCTATCATACCATCGAATACTGACATGAGGTCAGAATCCTCTGAGTCCCCAGACTCAATAACAATTATCTCAGGCTTTTCCACTATGGGGTTCGGTATAACCTCTATTTGGTTAGCCAACTCTTCACTAACTGCTTGCACATCTAACTGCATTCCATTTACTCATGACATGTACACAAAACAATTAAGTTGATTAGTACACATCGGTAGAATAATAAAAACATATAGCATAATCATAATGCATTTTTATAAGGTTATTTTCTTCTTTTACTTCTTTAACTTCTCTTAAGGTTATAACTTAAGGTTTTTAATCCCCCCCCCTTAAGTTTTATAACCTAATGCTTTGATACCAACCTGTGACACCCTCAAATCCGGGTATCTTCTAACCCGACAGATGGTGCTACACGGTACTACCATTCACACATACATTCAATTGAAAAGTCTCAAAGGAACGAATATGCCTTCTATATATTTAAAATAATATTAACATTTCCCAAGGTTCTTTATAACCATTACATTGTTCTTGTCATAATATCAAATATATTACAATCATTCACCCTATACTATTACATAAGTATTCTACGGGTTCGTCTTCACCTTACCTTTATCCTTGCCAGAGCCTTTGGTCCATTCGATCTTAGTTGTGTTCATATGGTTCAAGCAAGAGTGAGCATGACTAGCTCAGCAAGTACAACAATTCTAATAAACAACATGCTTGAAACATAGGAATCATATATATTCGATAACTGAACAATAGTTACGAATTACTATCGATAATTCAAAATAGCACTTCTTTTCCTTCAAAACGTTTTACAATAACAATATTCAGTAAAATATCAATTCCGGTCCAAGACCATGAGCATTTCATAAGTTCTTTTAAAAAGGACATCTCGGCATTAAGTCCATAAGTCTGACATTTCTCACGAGCACGTCTAGGTGATCAGCCTATAGTACACTATGTTGATCAACACTACATTCATTCAACGTATGTACGTTTAAGTTGTGGCAACCTCACGTGCCTGTCGTTTGATGACAAAAACATTTTTAGCATACTCTGTCTTTGTTTGAAAACCACACCAATATAACTTGGTAAACATTGACCATGCTTGATAGAAACATAATATAAGTATAGCCGAAAGAATTGGATTTGACTTCGTTATACAAGACTTAATGCGTAAGGATACATGAATTACAAAGCTTATCCAGATTGAACTGGAACAAGGGTCAGAATACTTGCCTTTAGCGTCTGCTACTGTTATTACACGTTCACGTTGAGTCTTTAAGTCTCTAGAGTAGATGATAACATAGCATACACATTAGGTCATGAATGAGCATACATTTCCTAATGTATCTTACCCTTCTTCTCAATCTAAATCTGACTTAGATTTGTTACTATTTGTTCCAGCTTTCCATTATGTTGTTCTTACATTCATATGCAATTGACTTACTTCAACCCTAAGTGATCATACTTAAGGTTCAATAATGTCTTAATAACGTCACATTATGCTTATTATGGTTGTATTACTTCATTGTCTTTCCTTTTATCTTCATAATCATTCATCTCTATGCAATCCCTAAGAATGGCGCTGCGGCGCTGACATTTCTTCTTTGTGTCACGCCGTGGCGTGAATTAGCAGTGTGCATGCTCCGGACTCGACGATGCGGCGTGAGTCTCCTTTGTTATGGCGTGCATATTGGGCACCAATTAGCGATGTACTGTCTCTCTTCCTCATACAAGCATTGTCGAGCCTTTATTATTTTGAGTCGCGCTTACTGGCCGCGACTTTGTCTCTCGAGAAAATTTTGTGATTTTTATTTTTGTGAGATTCTCGGGCTCGTAACTTCTTCGTTATATGTTCGAATTGGCTCGTTCAAGAGCCTACAGTTCACAAATTACATACTCTACGCGTTCATGTAAGAATTTTATCTATTTGACTTCGTTTACTAAAAATTCACCTATTAGTTCATTTTTAACAAAAACGGTAAACATTCATGAACATTCAACGCTCGTTTCTTCGTTCTAAGTTGGAATCCGGTCATTTTCGAGTTCGCAAATCTATAATGCCAAATATGACTTGTCTCCATCGAAAACCAACATTTCCGAGCTTAAGCACAAAATTTTACTTCTATTTCGAGAATTTCACGAATTCGACGAATATCGTCCAATCGTGTGAATTCCGGCGAAACTTCATTACTGACGATTTGATAATTGTTCTAAATGGATTCTAGCCATCAAATAAACATTTCAAACTACTTATTATATCAACTTATTTTCAAATTAGGTTTTGACTTATTCTTCATAAGTTCATGACTTAATAACTTATAAACTACAGTTTTTTCATTCCTTATGACTTATTATAGATTTAAGTCCTTTAGTCAACATTCTCACATCTTATCAAATATACTAACTTCATATGACAAACAAATGACAAGTTCATTATAAGTTCTTTATAAGTTTATAACTTATTTAGGTTGAAGTTACTTATTCGGCTTAAGTCCATTGCTTATTCAATTTTTACATGTTCTTAGCATACATGCTTATTAAGTTACACTTCTCTTATCAACCTACAATGATAGAGATGGATAATTATTAGACAAGAGTCTTACCCTTAATGAACTAGTTTTCTTCCTCTTTGTAAATCTAACAAAGGATTTTTTGACTTATATCGTCTGCTTATTCTCTTTAAACAATATGTTACTTTTTAAGAGAAGTTGTTGGTTGAAAATAATAAACAACAATGAAAATCCTAGCCTTTTATTTGTAGGAAAGCCAAAGTGAGGGCATAAGAGTCATTAGGACATCCCACCTCCTTTAATCACCTCCTTACTATTCATTACTTGCTAAGCAACAACACTTATCTCTTACTTGGTCATTACTTAAAGTACTTGGCTATCACACAAGGTCTTGCCCACCAAGACAACCCATATCAACCTTGGTTGCTCCATGGATCATGTCTAACCAATTGGATCAATACATTGGGCTTAAATTAATTAACTTAGCTTATTCATTGTTGGGCTTGCATTAAGTTAGTTTGGCTTTTGATTAATAAACACTTAGGTCTTATTACATCCAATTTTTTTTGGACTCTACCAATTTGCTAACAATCCTACAAGTCCCACTTAATTGGCTAAAAGCCTTATTACAAATACTATACGTATAATCCTTGTATTCTAGCTTGTATATTAATTCGTAATATACATTATTCCATTCTCCATACATACTCATATAATACTTCGTATTATACTTGTATTCAATACCTCTCACAATACTTACGTATCATACGATCAATATAATCTCTTCTTAACGCTTAATATTCCTAACGTTCTCTAATTAAGTCCGCATGCAAAATATTGCGTTTTCCATACATAGATTATTATTACATAATCTATCTTACCTTGATATTAAAACATTACGGATTTCTCAGAAAGCTTTTATTTTCATCTTGAAAATTCAAACACTTTAATTCATTCACGTAGTTAAAATACTACGACTTTCTAACATTTCTAGGTTATAGAACAACATTCATCTTACTACCACATAATAATAACAAATAATATTATTTTATTCATTATAAAAGTATTTACAAAAGGTTCGATTTTCTGGGGAGTTACATTATTAAATGAATAAGATTACAAAGTATATATGCTACATCATATCAAATATTATTGGCTTGTGTGCATACTACTTTCAAATGGCATTATCTACGACATTGGCCTCTAAGGCATCCTTCAATTCTTCAACAAACACTCCCTCCTCGGGATCTTCCTTTTCATATGTGTCAGAGTATATTACCACTACTGGCACTTGTTCTGGTGCAAGTGGTGGTGTTACTGGATATGGATCTAACTGCTCCTCAACCTCTATCGGTATATTCTAAACTTCAGTCATCTATACACAATTAAATAACTCGATAAGTACATAATACAAGTTATATATGCACATAACAAATAGTTGTTTCATTTAAGTTATTTTATTTAACATTTTATGATGAACTTCCACAGTCTATCTCTTTTGAACTCTATTTGAGTTTATTTACTTTCTGACTATCTAGTTTGCCTAAGGTTATAGCCCAAGGTTTCTCAACCTAAGGTTTCTAACCAAAAACACTTATACCAATCAGTGACGCCCCCAAATCCGGATACTTTCAAACCCGTATTCAATACTACAAGATTCTAAACATTCAACATATTAATATACCAAGTAACTGAAATTATTACATTAATTAGAGTTCTTCTAACCCAGGTACGAAGACCTTTATATGCTTCATTACATGATAGTTATTGTAATTATATCACAAAAAAAAAATATTACATATAATCATCTCTAGTCACTCATTTAGTTTGCCTTTACCTTTATCCTTACCTGAACCTTCTATAAGGCCCTTCTTCGCTAAAAATATTTATAACAAAGAAATAATGAGTATTCAATTGTTCAGAAAGTAATAACAGTTTATAAATATCATAAACAAGAAATAAATGTTTTCATTAAGACATGATTTGATAGTAAATCAAGACACTAAAGTAGCTGAACAAAACTTGACTCCTTTGCATTTTTGAAATGATGTAACGACTTTGGAATTGCTGAGTGGTCACAAAACCATAAACTTTAATTTTCATTTCTTAAAAAGGTTTTATCAAAAATTCATCTGTGAACCGTCTTGTCTCGCGGGCACTGTTGGTGATTAACCTGTTATACCCTATATTGATCAATACTATCTTATCAAAATGACATTCACGTTCAATATCATTGTCTTTCATAGACTTTTTCTATTTCAGGGATGTTCATTCTCAGGCTAGAGTCAAAACTAATTCAATATAGCTGGACAGCTTAATCGTATATCAACAATAATATTTCAAGACTTATTATAAAAGAAATGAAATATTTAAATCTGTGTCTAGCCGAAACAAATGGCTTAAATTGCTTTTTACCCCTGTATGTATTGTGATGCCCCCAAAATAGGTCCACACAACCCATTCCGAGTCACCAAATACATGGTACATAATTCAAACACAACTTCATTTATACAACTATTAATTGTCGTGTAAAAAATGACAAAACAAAAGCTGTGAGTTTCAATACAAATATTATCTCATAGACAATATCCAAACTAAAATAAAATCATCATTACAATTATTGTCACATTATTTTATAAAATAGTGAGAACTACTATATTAACCATCTTGGACTTTTATTCCACTCCTTGACTAGTCCCAACTACATTCTCGCCTCCTAAGAAGAACAATGGAATCAAAAGGAAAAGGTGAGCTCAACTAGCTCAATAAAGAATATTATGACTAAAATAATGTAGAAAAAATTATCCTTAATCCTCAACAGGGAAAAATCTGTAAGAATACAATAGACAACAAGTTTCAGATCAACAACTGCAGTGGAAACAACAATCCATTAGAAGAGTCAAGTAGAGCATGACGTCTATTATCTTCTATGATTTAAAAGTCCATCATCAATATTTTATCCCTGTAACACTAACCTATAATTATTTCCAATAAAAGAATTATGTATGCATGACGGCCCAAAGATAATTGTTTGCATCACCAATGGTCATGATCATGCTAAACACTAGTCTATCTATACACTACAGGCCAAAGATGACTTTTACCATAAACCTTTATCTGTAACATTAAAGGTTATGATTATACCAATACACAATTCCTAGTCATAATCATACCAATCAACAGTCCATATTTGAACTACGGGCCAGAGATGACTTTCACCACAATATAAGCATGAGGATGATGACAATGATATAAAGAATCAATAAAGTGAGATCAAAGATAAATATTAGATATTTATATTTTAATTTATCCAGAGTTCAAAAATGTTCAAATTGTCAACATGATAACTAATTGTGGAGTAAAATTCAAGAATGATATTCATGTATCAAAAATAATTTAGAAAGAAAAGAAAATTAAATTCGATCGGTTATGAATAGTACCGTATGAATAGTACCTATGAATAGTACCGTATGACTAGTACCCAGACATGAAAAGATTAAAATTTAATAAAAAAGTTTAGACCAATATTCCAGTGAAATAATATTAGAAGACACAAACCTTAAGGAATTTCTAATCATTTCAGGAATTATAGAAGCAATACTTACCATAATAAGTTTAAATTTAGGAATATGAAATGAAATAATATCACTTATATAATATAGAGTATGAAAAAAAATTATATTTCTTACGAGTATTGAAATAAAATAATATCTTTTACCTTAGTAGAAACTAGATCTGACTTAAAATATCGGATATTATCCTGAAAAAATCTTGCACTAAAAGTTACACTCAAAGTATTCTTATACTCAAAAGGAATACTCACAATATTGTAGTAGGAACACTTCTAATTTTTTTTTGGTGTGCTTAGAATTAAGGGTTACCCCCTCTTTTATAGTGCAGCACGGAGGAAGGAAACTGTGACGCCCCCAAAATAGGTATACATCACCCATCTTGAGTCGCCAAATACATGGTACAGAATATAAATACAAACTTAATTATACAACCGTCGTGTAATATACGACAATACATAAAATGAGAGTTTTAATAGGAATATTATCATCTAGACAATATCCACACTCAAAGGAGTCTTCATTACATTTATTGTTAGACTATTTAACAGAATAATGAGGACTACTAATGCTATCATTTGGACCATCACTCATTTCCCCGACTCATCCCAGCTATATTCTCATTTCCTGAAGAGAATAGTGAAAGAAAGGGTGAGCTCAACTAGCCCAGTAAGAAATATTATGACTAAGATAATACAGAATAAATTAGCATTAGTCTTCAACAATGTTAAACTGATAAAATACAACAGACATCAAGTGTAACTGCAGCGGAATAAGTAATCCATTAGAAAAATCAAGTAGAGAATAAAATCTACTATCTTTTATGATTTAAAAAGGTTTTTCATCACTTTTATCGCTGAGACTCAGCTTAATAAATAAACCACATCATCGAATCATCCCTGCACTACGGGCCATGGATATTCATTAAATCATCAATGGTCATGACTATACCGAACAATCCCTGGTCATACTCATACCAAAAATTGTCAATCAATGCATTACAGGCCACTGAGGACTTTTACCGTATCATTCGTCACATTACGATCATGATTATACCGAATAATCCCTGGTCATAATTATATCAAGTCCATCTATGCACGTAAACCAAAGATGACTTTCATCACAATATAAGCATGAGAATAATGACAATGATATAAGCATTAATCAAACGAAAACAAAGATAAATATTAAAGACTTTAAATTTATCCAAATATTATCAATCACTTAATAAACTCATAATCTAATATTATTAATATTATAACAATATTTTAATCACTTCTTAAACTTATAAACAATTTATTTCAATTGTTTATATTTTACCAAATAATGCATTTAATCATTCAAAATGCAATACTCATAAGATTTCATCACCAATGATCAAATCCCTTATCAAAAATCTACATATACCTTATATAGGATTCTCAAACCATAAAATCCTATTTTTTAATTTTGTTACTTCACATAACATATTTAACTCATTTACTCATAATTAGATTATTTTTATGAAAAATACCAAATCAGTCCCAAAAATATTTCTTTTCTGGGATTTAGCAGAATATAGTCCCATATTGATCATATATTTTTCTTGGAATTTTTAAAATTCATTTACTATTTTTCAAAAATTAATTTCTTAAGAAATTAGCTACCTCAAGCCGCGTGGCATATTAGGCTGAGGGCGCGCGCCCGCGCGAGAGCCCGGCTGGACATCATGACTTACTACAAGTCTTGCGCCTGCGCGAGGAATACACTGGATGGGCGCGCGGCCATGCACGATTGTTGCTAATGCTGAGCTGTTTATTTTAATTTCCAATTTTTAAGGGTTGTAATTTGTTTTAAAAAATGATATCTGACCGGTGTCAGACATAACGGGGATAACTTTTTACGTATTTTCATAGGAGTAACTAGGGTTTACACTCTAGGAGAGATTTCAATGAAGAACAAAGCCTAAAACTCCATCTTCTCTAATTCTTCTTGGGATTTTCTGTCATTGTGGATTTTTATTATTGTTTAACTTGATTTTTATGAGGAATTGAACGTTGATATTAGTTTCCAATCTGCGATTGAGTTTGATCATTTTAGCCTTCATCTTTCAATTATTTGCTTGTTAAGCATGTTTAGCGTTGATCCCATAATGGCTTTTGGTTCAGTTATGAACTAAACTCCACTATAGGATTCTAACGGATTTTAATATGTAGTTTAGTTGCATGCTTGATTGCTGGGGTTGTTATATATATCGTATGGAAATTCTATTATGATTGTTTTACATGTATGAATGCTTGATCACCATTCATTTCAGTACTTGCATGGAATTGTTAATGAACGTGCGAGTATGGATTGTAGTCATGATAACATACGTGTATGGGGCTGTTTTATATGGCTTGCGTATTTCGTGAATGAGATAGACATATACTTATTCACCGTATGAGTTAAAATAAGGGCTTGAGCTTAAATTCAATTTAATTGCAATTTCACATAGACATATAGTGATTTTGGTTATATTGATGATTACATAAAGTCTATCACTTGTGGATACTGTATAAGTAGGTTATAGTACATTGAAAAATGACTATGACTCTATTAGTGCTATTGGCTATTTTCCTGTGATATGTGAACGATTCTTGCATGATAGTGGTAATTATATGAAATATTAAATAAAGTTAGGATCCCATTATTTCCAGATTTGATTTATTCCATTCTTATTCTCATTTTAATTATTATTTGCAGTTAGAGTAATCCACACTTTTGATCTTTAGTTTAAGCATATAGAAATAGTGATTTGATTGATGAATAGTAGTTTAAATTGAACAACTTTCTCTGTGGGATCGATACTTTACTTACTCTGTATTACTTATTGACACATGTATGCTTGCATGAGTTAGAGCTCTTTTATCAGAACTGAAAAAGTGGCAATGATGTTAGTGAATTGTGAAGGATTTTTGAGTATATGGAATAACATGAACGTAGTTATAATGTTTTACACGATGAAATTCATGTTGCTGTTTAAATGCTTTTGGTTAACACGGATGTGTTCACAATCACTTGTAGGTATAAGAATTATGTGTTACATTGCTTGTTAGAAAATGTAGTTTTAAAAAGAGAAATATGTAGAACATGCATGTAGACTTGAAAAACATTGACATTCGAACTTTAGGAAAACATGGGTATGCTATGTATAAAAAAAATTAATAGCAATAATGTGGCTAGTCTTATTTCGGGGCTCTGGCTACTTGAGTAAGTATGCCCGAGGGGATTGTCTCTACACCAAGCGCCCTAAGGTCTTTCATGGTCTGGGAGTCGTTGGTTGAAAGCTCACTAAGGGGTAACAGTGTTGCCTAATGGAATAAGGCATTACACAGTCATGTATAGAAAAAAGAGAAAAAAAAGATGAAAAATAGCAATAAACACCGCGGGAAAGAGCGAAAATAGCCCTCGTGAGTAGCAATAAAGAAGGTAAGCCCATTGTTGAACTTTAGTTTGTTTAGATATGTTGGAACAGTCTTCGTTGCATAAGTATACATGATTCTTAATTTAGACTATAATTTTCTATTTTGAGCAGTTTAGCATGTGTATTCTTTGCTTGAATCAAGTTTTGGTGAACACTATATACACACACACAGCATCTCTATAGCATGTATGAATTATCTGAGTGTATGATGTTATGACCATTGTTTAGTTTGAACTTGTATTCTTGAATCTGGATAAGTCACTGAGGTATTTTGGGCTAAAATTTTGTTTAAGTTGGAATGATGTGAGACTAGTTTGCATAGTAATTTAGCTGCATAGTAGTGCTTTTACGTTGTCACTGTTATTTAGCATGCATTGCTTGAGGGAAAGCAATAGTTCAAGTTTGGGGGTATTTGATAAGTGGATTTTACACCTACTTATTGGATATCAATTTACGCGAATTATGCCAATCTTAAGTCCATTCTAGTATGTTTTAGTTGCATTTCATGTTATTTTGCATTGCATATATTTAGAACTCCTTTGGTGGAACAATTGCAGGAAATGGCTACTTTGGTAGTGTTGGATGGCATGAGGCTGATGTAGATGGCATGAGGTTAACGGATGCATGGCATGAAGGTATAATGGAGCAAGGAGACTAAGCATAGAAGGAATGAGCAGCAGGACAAAGTGATAACAGCAACAACATTGCAGAACCAAAACCAGAATCCACAGACTGCAAGTCACGCGACATATTAGGCCCGAGGGCGCCCGCCCGCGCGAGAGCTCGGCTAGACATCATGACTTACTGCAAGTCTCGAGCCCGCATTTAGAGGAATACATGGAGGCGGCGGTAGTGCACGATGGTTCTTGATCTTTGGCCGCAATTTATTTTAATTTCCAATTTTTAAGGGTTGTAATTTGTTTTAAAAAATGATATCTGACTGGTGTCAGACATAACGGGGATAACTTTTTACTTATTTTCATAGGAGTAACTAGGGTTTACACTCTAGGAGAGATTCCATCGAAGAACGAAGCCTAAAACTCCATCTTCTCTAATTCTTCTTAGGATTTTCTGTCATTGTGGATTTTTATTATTGTTTAACTGGATTTTTATGAGGAATTGAACGTTGATATTGGTTTCCAATCTGCAATTGAGTTTGATCGTTCTAGCCTTCATCTTTCAATTGTTTGCTTGTTAAGCATGTTTAGCGTTGATCCCATAATGGCTTTTGGTTCAGTTATGAACTAAATTCCATTATGCGATTCTAACGGATTTTAATATGTAGTTTAGTTGCATGCTTGATTGCTGGGGTTGTTTTACATATCATATAGAAAATCTAATATGATTGTTTTACATGTATGAATGCTTGATCACCATTCGTTTCAGTACTTGCATGGAATTGATAATGAAAATGCGAGTATGGATTATATTCATGATAGCATACGTATATGGGGTTGTTTTATATGGCTTGTGTATTTCGTGAATGAGATAGACATATACTTATTCACCGTATGAGTTAAAATAATGGCTTGAGCTTAAATTCAATTTAATTGGAATTTCACAAAGACATATAGTGATTTTGGTTATATTGATGATTACATGGAGTCTATCGCTTGTGGATGCTGTGTAAGTAAGTCACAATGCATTGAAAAATGGCTATGACTCAATTAGTGCTCTTGGATATTTTCCTATGATATGTGAACGATTCTTGCATGATAGTGGTAATTAGATGAAATATTAAATGAAGTTAGGATCCCATTATTTCCAGATTTGATTTATTCCATTCTTATTCTCATTTTAATTATTATTTGTAGTTAGAGTAATCCACACTTTTGATCTTTAGTTTAAGCATATAGAAATAGTGATTTGATTGATGAATAGTAGTTTAAATTGAATAACTTTCTCTGTGGGATCGATACTTTACTTACTCTGTATTACTTGTTGACCCATGTATGCTTGCATGAGTTAGAGCTCTTTTATCAGAACTGAAAAAGAGGCAACAACGCACAATTAGATGACCAAACCTCTCCTTAACAGAACGTCTAGACATTGTAAATATTATAATTTAATAATATGAATAACTTTGTCGTTTCAATTATTGATTTAATAATATAACATATTATGCATATGATACTGTGACAATAATCGAATCAATAATATGAGAGATTTGATGCAGCAATTACTATAGCAATAATTGAGTATAACTGAGTAACTTCTTACGTAAGCATCAATAATCAATATCGTGTGCTACTATGCAACCACGCGTATTACGTACTTTTACTACCGAGTAGTTCAACAGTTTTAACGATGACACTTCCGCCGTTATTTTATAAAAAGATAATTCTGTCGTTTTCTTACTACTACAATACTTTCGTTGTGGGTTCACCAATAATTGTGCCGTCGTACGAATATTCCCTGTTAAAACAAATATTTTTCGATCAATCGAATATTATATAACCACTTGCACACTTTGCAAAATTTGTAAATATCACCCACAACTATAACATTATATCAAAACCACACCATAATATAAAAAAAAATATTTCGAGAAATTTAAATCTTTATTCATAAAATCTGGGGTCTCACAGAAACAAACTAATCAGCCTAACTTTTATTTTTTCTTCTCTGCCTAACTCTTTTTTTCTCTACCTAACTTTCTCATTTTCCAATGGTTGAGGGCCCACAATTTTGGAACAAAAGAATAACAGGAGAAACACTCCACTCTAACCCCCAAAATAAATGCACGTGAAGTTTGAAAAAAAAAATAATTCAAAATCAAAATGATAACCTTCACTCCACTTTTATTCACATGCTGAAAATTATATATTATTATACTAATATTACCATTTAAATTATAAAAATTATACTACTATATTATCGCATTATACTATTATAATGTAATATTATAATAATATATTTGAATGAATATTTTATTGGAGAAGATAATTGTAATTCCACAAAAAAATATTCCAAACTTTCAACAAATGTTTCATGCTAAATTCCTTCATTTATATCAAAATTGAACCAATATCCACCATATAATAATTATTCACAATTAATATTATAAGCTCACAATATTAACAACCAGATTATTCTCAGGAAATAGGGGGCTTTCCGATAAAGATTTATCCTTATTGGCGCACAATTATATAACCTAACCCCTTTCCTCGACAGAACTTTCTAGACATTGTCAATACTGCTAACTAATAATATTATTCAAATAATATAAAATATTATGCAGATGTTACTATAACAATTATTGAATCAATGATATGAGATACTATGCAACAACTACTATGACATTTATTGAATACTGAGTGACTTCTTACGTAAGAATCAATAATTAGAGATATTGTGCAATACCGTGTGCTACTGTGCAACCACGTAAATTACTATACTTTTATCACTGAGTATTTCAACAGTTAACGATAAAAGTTTTGTCGTTATATTTTTTATAAAAAGGTTATTCCTCGATAAAATGAATATTTCCCGAACAAACGAATATTTTATGACAACTTGCTTACTTCGCAAAATTTGCACATATCACCCACAACTATAACATTTATTAAATCAACACCTTAATATTCAAAATAATATTTTAAGAAAATTAAACCTTTATTCATAAAAAGTTGGGGTTTTACAACCTCCCCTCCTTACAAAATTTTGCCTTCGAAATTGATGTACATTCTTGGTATGTCGAAGAGGTGAGGATACCTTGTTTTTATTTTATATTCTAACTTCTAGGTCATTTCCTCAATATCTTGGTTTCTCCATAAAATTTTAACTTGAGGTATAACCTTTGAGCGTAGAATATGTTTCTTCTTATCCAAGATCTTGACAGGTACCTCCTCATATGTTAAATCTTCCCCTATCTCATCTGGATCTAATTCAATAATGTGGTTTGGGTCTTTTCACATATTTACGTAACATAGATTTGTGAAAAACGTTATCAACACGAGACATACTTGGCGGTAAAGCGAGTCTATAAGCCACAGTTGCTACTCGGTCTAGGATTTCAAATGGATCAATGAATCGAGGGTTGAGCTTTCGTCTCTTTCCAAATCTCGTAACTCATTTCCATGGAGCAAAATGTATTAATACATGATCTCCGACATTAAATTTCACATCCCTTGAAGAAGATCATCATAACTCTTTTGTCGATCTTGGGTTGTTTGTATAGGTTGCCGGATCATTTAAATTTTTCCGTAGTCATGCATACCAATTCTGGTCCCAACAATGTTTCTTCACACATCTCATCCCAGCATACTGGGGAACGACACTTTTGTCCATATAACGCCTCGAATTGAGTCATGCCTATACTTTCTTGATAACTGTTGTTATAGGAGAATTCCACTAATGGCAAGTACTTGTCCCAACTTCCTTTGAATTTTAGGACACAGAGTCTTAATAGATCTTTAAGAGTTTGAATAGTCCTTTCTGATTGCCCATCCGTGTGGGGATGATATGCAGAGCTGAATCGTAAATCAGTGCCCATAGCTTTCTACAAGCTGACCCAAAATTGTAAAGTGAATCTTGGGTCTCGATCAGAAACTATGGTTACTAGCATACCATGCAATCTCACAATTTCATTTATGTACATACGAGCAAGACGTTCAAGTGAATAACTTTCTCGTATAGGCAAGAAATGAGCAGACTTGGTTAATCTATCGATAATGACCCAAATTGCATCAATGAAATCCATGTTGATGTGCTCCCACTTCTATTCTGAAAATTCAAGTGGTTGAAATGGACCTTTTGGCACTTGATGTTCTGCCTTGACACGTTGACTAGTTAAACACCTTGAGATAAAATTCGTGATCTCTCTCTTTATATTACTCCACCAAAATATATGTCAAAGATCACGATACATTTTGGTACTTCAAGGATGGATTGAAAATGGTGTGTTGTGTACGTCCATCATGATTTTATACTTCAAATCAGAGTCGTTAGGAACACAAATTCAGGATTTGACTCAAAGTATTCCTTCATCGTCGATTCTTGCTTCTAGAATAGCACTTTCTTCTTCATATTCATCAGATGTGGGTCTGTAGCTTGAGCAAATTTAACTTTATCGATTAAAGTTAGTTCTACGCGTATATTTGACATAATTATATGGGTCCTTAGAGTCTTTAACTCTATCTCCGTCCTTTTTAAGTCATACAAAATGGGCCTTTATGTTGACAATATCGCACTCGTACTCGCATATGATCTTCTACTCAACGCGACAGCCACCACGTTCACTTTTCCAGGATGGTATTAAATGGTATGGTCTTAATCCTTCAATAGCTCGAGCCAATGTCGTTGCCACATGTTAAGTTCCTTTTGTTTGAAGAAATATTTGAGGCTTTTAGGATCTGTATAGATCTCCACTTTCTCCCCCATACAGGTAGTGTCTCCAGATCTTTAGCGCAAAAATGACTGCTGCCAACTCTAGATCATGAGTAGGATAATTCCTCTCATATTCTTTGAGTTTTCATGAGGCATAGGCTATGACTTTCCCATATTGCATGAGAACACACCCTAAACCTCTAGCATGAAGCATCACTGTAGATGACAAATCCTTCTGAACTTAATGGTATTATCAGAACATGTGCTGAAATGAGTTTCCTCTTGAGTTCTTGTAAGCTCTTCTAACATTCTAACTTTCAGCCGAGTTAATGGAGATTCAAGAAAATCCTTCCACAAATCTCCGATAATAATCAGCTAAGCCCAGAAAGCTACGTATTTTGATTTCTGACTTAGGTTGCGCCTAACTTTGTATTGCTTCAATCTTTGATAGGTCAATTGATATTCCATATTTCGATATCACATACCCAAGGAATGCTACTTCCTCAAGCCAGAACTCGCATTTATTCAACTTGGCATATAACTTGTTTTCACGAAGCTTTTGGAGTATTAGCCTCAAGTTTTGTTCATGATCTTCACAGAGTAAATTAGAATGCCATCAATTAAAATAACCACAAAATGATCCAAATATTCCTTGAATACTCGATTCATCGTATCCATGAAGGCATCAGGAGCATTAGTAAATCCAAAAGACATGACTAGGAATTCGTAATGCCCGTTCAGAGTTTTGAAAGCAGTCTTTGGAATGTCATCAGTTTTAATCTTTAACTGATGATATCTGGAACGAAGATCGATCTTTGAGAAGAATTTAATACCTTATAATTGGTCATCAATACGAGGTAATGGGTACCTATTTTTGATGGTGATATGGTTCAACTCCCAATAATCAATGCAAATTCAGATACTCTTTTTACGAATAAAATAGAAGCACCCCAAGGATATGTACTAGGACGAATGAAACCAATGTCTAACAACACATTTAGTTGGGTTTGTAACTCCTGAAGTTCAATAGTAGCCATTCGATATGGAGTTTTGGAAATGAGTTTTGTACCGGGTTCAAGGTCAATAAAAAATTCGTTTTCATGCTCTGGGTGTAGGCCAGGAAGTTGTACGGGAAATACGTCAGGAAATTTATTAACAACAGAAATATCTTTCCAATCAGTCGTATTTTTGTTTAAATCTGTGACATTGGCTAAGAAAGCTTGACATCCATTTTTCAATAAACGAATGAATTTATGGCTTGATATGACAGTGATTGACTTTAGTGGTTTAGTTGCTCGAATTTGCATAATAGGATGGTTAGGAATATGAAAACTAACGACCTTACGAAAACAATCAATTTTAGCATGATGAGTAGTTAACCAATCAATCCTTAAAATCACATCAACTGCAAGTATTTTAAAAGAGATGAGATCAACAGGTAATGTGAAGGTGCCGATTTGAATCAAACAAGATTTATAAATAGTGGATGCAATAAAGGTTTCTCCTAACGGAGTTTCAACAGATAAGTCAAAGTCTAATTTCTTAGGAGTCAAGTTCAAACGTTGAGCACAAGTAGGTGAAATAAAAGAATAGGTAGAACCGGTATCTAATAAGGTATAAATTTTTCAAGAGTTTATGATTAGCTTACCCGTGATAACTTCGTTCGGGTTCCTCACTTTTTGGGAAGTCAAGACAAATACTCTCTGTTGAACCACTTACTTTGACTTGTCCGGGACAGCCTTTAGTGTCACCGTCCCAGCTGGACTTAACTTCTCTACAAGAAAAAATCGAGCTATGTGACTGTCCTTTCCACAACTGAAACACACCTTGGAAGGTTGTGTACAGTTTGGACTGATGTGTACCTCCTCTCCGCATCTGTAACATCTAACAAGTGGTCGTTCTCCTTCCCTAGAAACGGGTGCTGGTGTTGCTGTCGATGTCTTTTCGTTGTTATTGTTGAATCTTCTCTTTTTAAAAGTTGTTTCCACTTGGTTCACCTCTCCTATTATCTGGGCCATGATTACCACCGAAGTGGTTACTATTTCTAGCATGATAATTTCCTCCACGTTGGTTATGTGAGGACCTTGAATTTTAAACAATTCAATTTTTACGAATAATTTTTTTTTATCTAATATCATTATTGGTTATCAGGATTATGTTGAACATATATGATATGAACATAGTAAGATAGTTAAAAAATATATTTGACTAAGTAATATAAGTAAGGTTATGTTGATCAGCTGATAAAAACCCTAACCCTAATTACAGACAAAGATTTGAGTATTAATATAGTTATTATAATTGTATCTATGATAATGTGTTTTAACAGTATAGGATTAATGATCAAATGTTAATCAGATAAGGTATTACCTTAGTAAACCCTAATGTTAGATTAGAAATCTTAATCTGTAGTTAGGAAAACCTAACAATTAGTTAGGAACCCTAATTCTATTTTTGAAAACCCTAATTTTTATTTTGGGAATCCTAAACCCTAATTAGCAAACCTTAATGGTGATTATCAAACCCTAAGGGTTATAAATTAAAGGGAATCATGTCAAATGACCAAACTACCCTTAAAATTATATGGAAATTTATCAAAATACCCTTTTGGATGCAAAATTACTAAATTACCCTTTATTTAACTTTTAAAAGAGATATGGCCAAATTTGTTGACACATCTCTTGGAATTTCACCCTATGTTGCAATAAACCTAGAATCAGCTCATTTGTGCTGCATAACAACATTAATAGCGACCACAAGAATCAATTAGTGAGAGATTAAAGAAAGAAAAATATCAAGTAATGCTCATTTGTGTTCATTCACTTAACCAAGTCTCTCTCTCTCTCTCTCTCTCTCTCTCAGCCACGAAATTTAGTTAGTAATTCAGTCCCAAGATAAACCAATAACACCCCAAAATTAGATTAGGAAGCAACGATCAAATTTTGTTCAAAGAAAGGTATAAACCCTAACCAAGCTCGATCTTGTATACTTATAGAAATTTTGTGTTTTTATGTTTCTATATGTGTTATAGGATGTTATATAGTGATCTATGATGATATATCATAGATCCATAACATCTAAGTTCATGAAAATGTAGTTTTTAAAAAGTATCAAGAACCCTAAAATATGGCCTGACAGTCAAATGACAGAGGCCATAGATCCAAATCTATTAACTGTTAGACTTGTTAGGTGTATCAGTGTTGTAGTATGCTATGAGGAGAGTAAACTGAAAGTGGAATCATGTTCATATCATGTCCAGATTCCAAGTTATTAATGGTTAAACATGGTTGACCAGTCATGAAATTGAGTTTCTGGAAAACCCAGAAAATCCCCAGAAAGTGTCTGACAACTTTTTGTTTTGCTTAGATCTTGCATGTGTTATGTGTGTGAGCTTGTGTAAGTGTATCACTGATGCAACCTACTATATGGACTATAGAACCATGACATTAGAACACATAAAACATCAACAGAATCAAAGTTATTAGCAGTTAAAGGAGGTTGACCAAACCCCAGAAGCAGTTTTCTGTAATTTCCAAAAAATCGAAGAACAAGTTTTCTGCCAGGGTTTGACCAACCCAGATCTTACATATGTGATGTAGTTAAGCTATCTAAGTGTAGTATTTTTTTTCTCTTTGACATGTTATCTATAAGAATTTGACACTCTAACACCCAAACATTACACAGAAATCAAGTTATTCAAGCTCCAAAGTAGCTACCTAGAACTGACTGGGTTTCTGGGTAACCCAGAAACTCCAGAACAGCCTTGTCAGTAACTTTGAGCCCTTAGAATCATCATGATATGAAGTAATTAGACCATGGAATTAGTTTGAACTTGTAGTATTACACTAGTACAACACCATAAATACACTTTCAAGCCCAGAAAACCACTTAGAAATTAACCATGGTCAAAGTAGCCCCCGGGGCATTGACCATGGCTATTCTTCAATGATGAAGAACACCAACTGTGATAGTTTTTGTCGCTAAAGCCTATAGCGACAGTTTTAATAAAATTAATTAATTAATTTCCAATAATTTAAGAAAAATAGAAAATAAATAATAAAAATTCATAAATGAGTTTTAAAAATTATTTTCAATTATAAAAATTAACTTTTAATAATTTGAAAATTATTTCATTAATAATTTAATTTATTTAAATATTAATGATATTAAATTTATTTAATAATAATATTAAATAAATTAGTTAAAAATGATTTTAATATTTTAAAAATGATATTAAAGTGTTAGAAAATATTTTAAGTTATAATAAATAACTTTTAATATTTTGATATAAAATTTATTAATAATTTAATATTAATGATTATAAATTTATTGAATAATTGTATTAAACAAATGGATTAAAAATGATTTTTATGTTTTAAAAATCATTTAAAAATGATATAAAAGGATTTAAAAATATTACGAGTTATAATAAATGACTTTTAATATTTTGATAAGAAATACATTAATATTTGAATATTAATGGTAATTATTTAAAAATAGTTTTAAAATATTTTAAAAAAATCATTTAAAGGTAATATCGTTGTTTTAAAATATTTTGAGTTATTAAAATAACTTCTAATATTTTGATAGGGATTTCATTAATATTTTAAATTAATTAAGTATTAATGATGATGGAATTATTTAGTATTAAAATCATTTAAAAATGATATCGGTGTTTGAAAAATTATTATAACGAGATAATAATTATTTGAAAAGTATTATAAGCTTTCGAAAAATATTATAAAGGATAATTAAATTATCTATAATAATATTGAAGCTGTGGAATAGAGTTTTATTAAAAATAAACTCGTTAATTATCTGATAAAGTGATCGGGACACCGGATTAATTCTGAAATCCAACCATACTGAAATAGTTTGACCTATTAAATGTTTTTATAGATTCTAAACACTGTTGTGACTACATGATTATGTGTCTAAGTTATATAATAACTTTAAATAGCAGTATTATGTGATGTGATGTGTTACGCTAATTGTGAAACCAATATTACTGATCATAGGTCTTTCAAACAAAGCTAAATTAGATTGTGTAGCAATAGTCAATGACCAAGGCAAGTTTCCTAGCTCAAACTTGAGTTATTATTTTTCAAACATGTTAGTGGATAATTATTGATCATTATTCAATATCTAAGATTGTTATTGAATATTCGTATGTATTGCAATTTCCTTAACTCAAATTCGAATTATTATTTTACCAGCATGTTTAAGTGTGTAATTATTGTTGATTATACCACATCTAAGATTATTATTGATCATTCGCAATTAGAGCAAGTTCATTAACTCAAATTAATTTTTAAATTTCAAAAGCATGACTGATGAATAACTATTGTTGGTTATTGACATCTATAAATATTATTGTTGATTGCAAATAGTGCAATTGATTTCTATCTATTATTAAACACTTTATGACTTAGGTCTCAGCTAATTGTTTTGGCGAGACTAATATTTGTTGAAACTTGATATGTTCTAGTATTTGAACTAAGTTGTTATTAAAAGATCAATGCCAATTATTTCGGCTAGATCAATATAGATATTATATGTTGAAATCTTTAGCATTTGTTTAAATCCAAAACATATTGTTGTGGTACGAACTCTTGATGTAAGACTGAGATGAACAACCCTTATAATATAAAGGGAACTTTAGGATCGGACATCCGGCTATTGTGTTATTTTTTAGTATTAAGCATAATATCGGGTACAAGGAGTTGGCAGCTCTAGGTACTTGCAGAGGGTTATAGTTTAGTTTTTACAACTAACTTATAATTCTAAGGTAATTCAGTATTGAATGCCTGATAATTCCTCTATTAGTTCATGATCCCATTGTGATCACTCAGCATGAAATCTGGGAATATCCCACTTTATTATTGCGGTATTATTATCTCTTGTTAATTAATTAAGCATTATTGAAACTTCAAAAGAGTTTTACTCTTTCATCATTGAATTGTTGTTTAGCATGAAATTCGATAAAGTCTTGTTAATGATAAATGATTTATTCAGTTACTTCAAAATCCATTGAATATTATTGAATTCCTATCAAATCTAGACTCTAATATTCTTGATCCATATTTTTTATTATATGCTTTAACATGCGGAGCAAACTCGTTGCTCACCCTTGCTTAAATATAACATTTCAGCTAATGACAAGGTAGTAGGAGGGGCAGATAAAGACAAGGACAAAGAAAAAATTCAGGAGTAGTTATTATAACTTTACATATTATGTTGTTATATATAAACCTTTTTGTATATCTGATGGTATGTATGTTATGTTAAGGTTAGACAACCTCAGATATTGTATTAATTATATTACTAATGGTATATATGATGATATTCATAAATGAATGGGTAGTTAGATGTTATTTGTATGATGGATCGTGAGAACCAAACCCAGGGTTAGGTAACCCAAATTTAGGGGCGTCACAGGTTGGTATCAAAGCTGTAGGTTATAAACCTTAAGTGGGGGGGAAACGTTAGGAATATAACCATAAGTAAGATAGAGAAAACTTATTTAGAGTTATAAGTGAGGGATTGACGAAATGCATCAATAGTAAGATAGGTGGACATCTAGTGTTTATGGATTGGGTACTGGTGTTGTACTAATTAATATTGGTTAGCACTAATTGTAGGATGTCAGGAGATTATGAAATGGTCACGGAGATGTTTGCAGCTGCTACACCAATGCCATTAGCCGAAATAACAGCTTAGAGTGAGTTAGTTGAAGAATTTGTAAGAGACGAACCTATGGTGAATCTGGGATGTGATCATGGCGAGTATCCCGAAATGGAATAGAATGAAGATGAAGAAGTAGATTCTAAAGAAACTAAGGAGAAGTTAAAAATTAAGGCCGAAGTGGGAGAAAAGGGTAGTGTGGGAATTGAAAAAGGTCAAGTATCTACAGAAGTTCAGGAACTAAGGAGTAAGGTGTTTCTCTTGGTGGAATTGTGGAAGACGGAGAGGGCGTTATGGGAGATGATAGAAGAACGAAACAATCTGAAGGCACAATTTGATAGAATGAGGGTTGAAGGTGGTGGATCATCTGAATATATAATCAATAAAAAGAAGGATAATAATAAAAGGAAAAGAAACAATGATAGTGCCAATAACTCAGCAAATTCAAATTCGAAGAAGAAGCAAGCATGTGGCAAGTTTGGACGGAATCATTTGGGGAGAATGTATGATGGGTAAAAAGGTGTGTTTCAATTATGGTCAGGAAGGACATATTTTGCCAAATTGTCCTAAGCTGAAGGAAGGAAGATGTTTTTCATATAGTGGAATAGGTAAAAGGTGAAGGGAGTGGATCATAGAAAGATTTATCCTGAGCAGTAGTACCTTTTGACAGTGACATTATAAGTTAAGAATGTAATATCGTAAGCGATGGGTAGGTATACAAATATATATATATATATATATATATATATATATATGAATGAATGTAATCCTTGTTTTATATGAATATTAAGATAATTTTTGTAAATCTCAACTTTTTGTATAAAGTTGTAGCAGTAAATTCTGACTTTTGTCTAAAATGGATAGTAATTTACTATAGCAGTATGTGTTTTGTACTAAAAAGTACTATATATTATTTGAATAAATATGCAATGATATAATTATATGTTTGATTAAGTAAATAAATTTGGAGGGTTAATATAGTACCTTGTCTATCTAATAAGCTATTAATTCAGCAAACTGAATTTGTTAATCTAGTAGGCTGAATTTGTTAATCCATCAAGTTGAATTGTTCTGGGTTTAAAATTTTGTGTTAAATTCTTATTATACTAATAATAAGATGTAGTGTAGAGATAAAAGATTAATGTAAGTTTTTATTTAAACAGATAATGCCGCCAAGGAAGGGAAGTATGAAGAAACATATGGAAGTACAATTTTTTAATCTGAAGTAGAAGGATATGACAGTGTCATAATACTTCTTCAAGTTTAATGAGTTAGCTAAATTCGCTCCACATTGAGTGGACACCGAGGAACTCAAAGCGTGATGTTTTAATAACGAATTGAAACCATTGGTACTTAGTAAGATAAATGTGCTGCAAATTGATTCATTTTTAACTTTTTTGAAGAAAACGATTATCGCTGAGTGAGAAATTGAAGTTGTATCAAAGAATATTCAAGAATAAAGAAATAAGACTGAAGGAGATAATCGGATAGAGGGTAGTGGAGGCAGTAATTCTAACAAACGTAAGAGGCATGACAATACTAACTCGGGAAATAAACTAGGAGAGAGTAGAAAGAGAGGTGAGCCTTGTGCAATTTGTGGGAAGAACCATCTAAATATTTATTTAAAAGGAAAAGCAGTATGTTTTAGCTGTGGTCAAGAGGGACACATTTCTCCCAATTGTCCCAGTCCAAAGAAGATACAAGGTTGTTTTCTTTGTGGATTGTTAGAGCATCATATTCAGAACTTCCCAAAGAAGAATGCGGATGGGGGAAGCAACAACAAGGGAACCAGGATCGAAACACTAATGATCAAAGAATCAGCTCAATAGGGAAGATCAAATGCATGCACTTTTAACGTGACGGTTCCAGACGCAGTTGCTGCACAGGAGGCGGTGACAGGTAAAGATTTCGCCCAGTAATATAATTACGCACGTATTGTTAGGTAGATATCGCTGTGAGTTATTTCCATTTACAGATCCGTTTCACATGTTAATATATCAGTCATAAATTAGTATGGTGTATATATAGAGAAATTTATGATACAACTTTAAAAGATATTAGAACGTAAGTAAATAGTGATTCAGGGGACGGGATCCTTATAAGGGGGGAGAATGTGATGACCCTGAATTTTTAACAATTCAATTTTTACGAATAAATTTTTATTTATTTAATATCAGTATTGGTTATCAGGATTATGTTGAACATATGTGATATGAACATAGTAAAAAGTCAAACAATATATTTGACTAAATAATATGAGTAAGGTTTTGTTAATCAGCTGATGATAACCCTAACCCTAATTATAGGTATGGATTTGAGTATTAATACAATTATTATAATTTTATCTATGATTATGTGTTTGTACAGTATAAGATTAATGATCAAATAAGGTATAACCTTAGTAAACCCTAATGTTAGATTAGAAATCCTAATATGTAGTTAGCAAACCCTAACAATCAGTTACGAACCCTAATTCTATTTTTGGAAATCTTAATTTCTAATTCGGGAACCCTAAACCCTAATTAGCAAACTCTAATGGTGATTATCAAACCCTAAGGGTTAAAATTAAAGGGAATTGTGTTAAATGACCAAACTACCCTTAAAATTATATGGGAAATTACCTAAAAACCCTTTTGGATGTGAAATTACTAAAATACCCTTTACTTAACTTATAAGTTAAAAGAGATATGGCCAAATTTGTTGACACATCTCTTAGAATTTCACCATATGTTTCAATACACCTAGAATCGGCTCATTTGTGCCACATAACAACATTAGCAACCACAAGAATCAATTAGTGAGAGATTAAAGAAAGAAAAATATCAAGTAAAGCTCATTTGTGTTCATTCACTTAACCAAGTGTCTCTCTCTCTCTCAAAGCCACACAATTTAGTTAGTAATTCAGTCCCAAGATAAACCAATAACACCCCAAGATCATATTAGGAAGTAAAGATCAAAGATTTTTCAAAGAAAGCTATAAACCCTAACCAAGCTAGATCTTGTATGCTTATAGAAATTTTATGTTTTTATGTTTGTATATGTGTTATAGGATGTTATATAGTTGTGACGCCCCCCAAAATAGGTATACACAACACCCATTCTGAGTCGCCAAATACATGGTACAAAAAGCAAACTACAACTTCAATAATACAAATGTCGTGTGAAATACGACAATATATACTGTGAGTTTAAATATAATATTGTCTTCTTGACAATATCTATACTCAAATAAATCCCCATCATAATTATTGATTCATTATTTTACAAAAATGGTGAGGACTACTAAACAACTCTCTCTAGAACCTTCATTCCATACCCGACTAGTACTCGCTTACATTCTCGCCTCCGAGAAGAAAAAAAATGGAACAACAAGGAAAAGGGTGAGCTCAACTAGCCCGATAAAGAATATTATGACTAAGATAATATACAACAAATTATCGTTAGTCTTCAACGAGGAAAAATCGATAGAATACAATAGGCAACAAGTTTCGGATCAATATTCGCAATGAAATAATAATTCATAGAAGAGTTACGTAGAGAATGAAATCTACTATAATCTATGAATTTAACAGTCCATCATCAATATTTTATCCTCAGTAACATCAATCAATATGCATCTGGAATCAAATATTCATCTTTGCACTCTGAGCCAAAGATATTCATCGATTAGTCATGTTCATTTAAACACTGCTTCATCTTTTTTGCTCTGTGCCAAAGATATTAATCAATCGGTCATGTTCATCTCAACACTGCTCATCTTTGCACTCTGAGCCAAAGATATTAATCAATCGGTCGTGTTCATCTCAACACTGCTCATCTTTGCACTACTGGGCCAAAGATATTCTTCGAAATCATTCATCTTTTACACTCTGAAGCTAAAGATATTCAATAATATCATCATTTAAGGTAGAGGATGATGAAAATATTTTTAAAGAAACGAATCCAAAGAAACAAAATGACAAGGATTAAGGATTAAGGATTTGTACTTGGTTTTATCCACGCCCAAAAATACCTCAAAAATAATCATAGTGGTGTAAAATTCAAGAATGATCAAAACATGGATACAATCAGAGTTAGTATCCAGAATAGATATTTTGGACAAAAAGAAGAAATTTTATTTTTCTATTGAATAGTGCAGATATCGTGAATAGTCTTGATATCGTGAATAGTCTTAAATATGAATAGTAACTCAGACACCAAAAGATAGAAATTCCTCAAAAACATCTTCACGCTTCATGAATAGTACTTTCGTGAATAGTAACTTCGTGAATAAGAACTTCATGAATAGTAACTCGTGAATAGTAACTCATGAATAGTAACCCATGAATAGTAACCCAGACATGAAAAAGTTCCAAATTTGATAAAAACTTCAGATCAACATTTCAAAGATAATGATATTGAAGAAATAATATCATTACAAAAAATAATATCCCTTACCTCGAAAGATCGGTTATTTAACCTGAAACACTTTGGATATAAAGCTATGACTTGGACTTGCACCGTATAGCAATACTCAAAGTATACTCAAAATACTCACAAGAATACGCTCGATAATATAGAGAAAACTTTAGTTTACGTGTGATTTTCAATTCTAACCTAAGCACCTATTTATAGGAAAATGCTTAGAACACCAAAGCGAAAATTTAATATAATATTAATATAATTATACAAATTTTCCTTAGCCCACCTTTTGGTCAAAAACACCAGCCACACATGTTAATGATGTCCAAAAATACAAAAAAAACGTTTTTCTAACAAAAATAATTTAAACTCCCAAAAATCAATTATTTCGGAGCTTCGGAACTTCAATAATTCATAATAAATAGCCCTTTCATCAGAAAATTCGAATCTCGCGTGTTTTTATAGGAAATTCAATTCTCTACAACTTTGCGGAAGAAAGTTTTTCCAAATTCCAAACAGAAGTTGACCGAAATCCAAAACCAAGCGATTTTACAAAGCTATAATCAAATTTCAGTCAATAAATGGGGTCCACCGACATGTTTAACATGTTTTAAACATTTATTGCAACAAAAATACTCTTCCTCCTCATATACTCATATATCCCACATTCATTGTAAAAATATCACCGTTAATATATTATTAAAGTAATATATTTAAATGAATTATTTTATCGTAAAAAAGATAAAATATTAATTTTCAACAATTGTCATTTTAAAATTTTTCTCCATCTATATCCACATAAAATCAATATTTTCCTCATCATATAAATCAATAATTAATTATTCACAAATAATATTACGAAATCACAATATTGATAATCGAGCGGTTCCTGAGAAAGAGGCTTTCAATAAAATTTCTTCTTCTTGGCACGCATGATTAGGTGACCAAACCTCTCCTTAGGCGTAACTTTCTAGACATTGCCAATAATGTTATCTAATAATATTATTCGGATAATATGAATTATTACTTGATAATGAAAGATACTTGTGTAATGACAATTATTGAAACAACAAAGAATATAAAATATCAACGCAACAATTATTAACTCGATAAAATAATCGAATAATAATTCACGTAACCATTATTGAGTAGTGCCTTCTTACGTAAGAATCAATAATTGGTGCAATACCAAGTGCTCTTTGTTCAACAACGCGTATTAGTGTGTTTTAACCACCGGGTATTCCAACAAGATAATTGAATAACAACTACTGTTATTTTTAAAATAACTTATATTTGTCGTTTTCTTCATCCAATCACTTTCAGTTATGGGGCCCACACATGGTTTGGTAGTTGTCACGAATATTCCCCAAACAAAGATCTGAATATTCCACGACCAAACGAATATTCCCAAGCGATAATGAATATTTTATAACCACTTGCTTAATTTGAAATATTTGCATATTTAACCCTTAACTATCCACATTAATCAAATCAACCCTTACTATTTCAAAATAATAAATAAAGGAAATTCCTTTTTATTTAAAAATTTCGGGGTCTTACAATAGTGATCTATGATGATATATCATAGATGCATAACATCTAAGTTCATGAAAATGATGTGACACCCCCAAATCCGGGTACTCCATTCCCACAGAATTTGGTGTTCATTATTCAAAACAATTACATCTAACTACCCATAACAAAGGATAAAGTCATAATTTAAACAATAATCTTTCCCATTAAAGGGTTACATCAACTTAAATCAATCCCAGGTAATCTAACCTTAAACTATTACATAAGTCTGCGGAATACATCACAATATAACATAAGTCTTATAACATAATTCATTTAAATAAATTCAAATAAGTCTACATCACTTGGACGTTTTGTCCTTTCCTTTGCTAGAAGATGGCTCATCAACTTTCTCAACTTTAACTGCAGTGTTAATTGCAAGAGTGAGCAAACAATTACTCACTATTATAAAGAATAATAATAGCAATAACATAAGATTAGACAACGAATATTGAATAATGGAGAACTTATTCTACGAATCAAAAATAGAAAATAAGTTCAGGATTTATATCTGAGGGTCTTAAGACTACGAACTATGTCCCCGGTAATTAGGTACTATTACCTCAACCTTAATAGTCATTTAGACTATAAAGACCCTTCCTTACGTATTTAGGGGGATCAGCCTTTTGTATCATGTATTGTGTACAAACATCTAAACGTTAACACATACATAATCCCCTATATTAGGGTTGTTCATCTCAGTTTGACTTTAGGATTTCCGCACTAAAGAAATTTTAGTTTGGAACTAGCTTATCATGGTTCAAGAATTTTAGAACACTCATCAAGTATAGACTAATCCAATCAATAAGAGTTTCCTTGCTATTTGAAAGTTCAACACAAAATATAGGATTGAACAATGATATTTAAGTTAAAGATTGAATAATAACAATATACAATTGAATAGACATGTTATATATGCAAGGTACTACATCCAAAAGAGTTAGGAAAAATCTCACTTGAAACAATGAATTTAAACAGTATATGCTTTGAATAGCAATAACAAGAATTAGGAATGTGAGACTCGCTCAATGTAAAGAATTAGAATACAAGAGCTTGTATAAGCATAAAAAAGATGGAATCAATAGGCTTGCTCAACTATAATATAAGGTTTAGGAACTTGCATAATGATAATTTAGGATTAGAAAGCTTGCTTGACAATCAAAAGATAACATAGTTATGAAACTTGCATTCATTATAAAGAGAATGAAGTCAGGGAACTTGCCTCGTGTGTAAGCTACACAAGTATAATAACGTTCTCCAATTACCCTACATATACAATTAAAATCGCAATACCGATTAGTTATACTATCATTAGCTTTATAGATTCAATCCACCATATAAGTCATAACCTTTAAGTTAATGTCTAACCATGTTGGTTAACCACTCACACGAATCTAAAAAATTGACTATCACCTAATATAAAGCTTTATCGTTCATCTCAAAATATTGAAAACATCAATTTTCATTCGTTACATAACTTGTTAAGTGATTATTTAAAATCTTCACTTTTTAGTATTACCATACATTACCCTATGTTATTATATCTTATGATATGGTTTATCATCTTTATTATGCCTATAAGGTTAGGTTAAGTCTTCATATTATAGTCTATAATTAATCAAATCATAATGTCTCTGCTTTAGGAACGCAGGCCAATTCTTCTTTTACCCAAACCTTAGCACCCGGTAGCAATTCTATTTGATACTGCGACTCGAAAAAAACTAATAGGCGCGCAATTGCGTTATTTCTACCTTTGGTACCAAAGACAAATTTGTGCCGAAGACGTAGAACAAAAAAGCTGCAGCAGCTTTAGCCCTGTTTCACACAAACACTCCAATTTCCCAATTTCTACAGAAATTCATAAACCCCAAAAACTAGAATTTGGTAACAACATCTCCAAGCATGCATTTCATAATTCTACCAACATAAACATTATATATAATTAACTTTTAAGGATCAAAAATCATGTTTTTACCAATTTCTTCATATTTCAACACTTTTAGCGAATTCGATTACCAAATCTTTGTTTCTTAACCAATTAACACCATTCCAACTATTTTGTTTTCGTTTCTTGATACACTAACACAATCTACAATCAATTTACAGATTCTATCAAGGATTAAACATCAAATTTTGGACTCAATTAAGCCATTTTACATATACATTATATTGTTAGTCTACCTTTTCTTCTTCAAACTAAATTTCACGAATTTGATTACTTCAACATCACTTATGTATGACAATTATCAGATTACATGCATATGATTAACACTTTAACCCTAATACAACAAAATTTCAATCACAGAGAATAGAATTACAAAACTAAAAGTTAAAATTAGAGTAGGTTATACCTTTCTCCTTGATTAGTGAAGAAAAATGATAGAGTTTCTTCAATTCCTTCCTTTTCCACAGCAAAAACCCTCAATTTCTTCTCTAACCCTCTAACACTTTTCTTTGTGTTTCTCTCTTTCTTTGTTCTTCTTAGCCTTAGGATATCACGCATAAAAATAAACTGATATGGCCTTTTCCCCCACGTACACTTTAGTTAAAAAAACAAAGCGCCTATCGATTATGTTATGCCCAAGGCCATAAGGCCGTGTTTGGATACACAAAATCCCCCCTCCTTCAATTTATTTTGATAAAATTTATATTATATAGTTCCATTTTGTCACATTTTAATTTACAATTACAATTATAGTAATTATAATTTTCATTATAAGTATACTTATGCTTAATAAATTATTATATACCTAATTTAATTATTAAATTAAACTAGAACATCATTTTATTTAATTTAATTAGTTTCTTAAATATTAAATAACTCATTTATTTTAATTATGTTATTAAATAAAATCTTCAAAGAATAAAATTATCATTCATTATTTTAGTTAACATACACACTTAACTAAATTATTGCACCACAATTTCATCAATTATTTATTTATCTCAATAAATAAATTATTTAAAATATTTATTTAATTCAATAAATATTTAAATTAATTACAAAATTCTCGTTCGTTACAAATGAAGTCTGTAAAAACTGTCAAGAATCCTAAAATATGGTCTGATAGTCAAATGTTAGAGGCAATAGATCCTAATCTGTTAATTGTTAGACTTGTTAAGTGTATCAGTGTTGTAGTATGCTATGAGGAGAGTAAACTAGAACTATAATCATGTTCATACCATGTTCAGATTCCAAGTTATTAATGGTCAAACATGGTTGACCAATCATGAAACTGAGTTTCTAGAAAACCCAAAAAGTGCCTAACAACTTTTTATTGTGCTTAGATCTTACATGTGTTATGTGTTTAGCTTGTGTAAGTGTATCATTAATGTAAACATGACATTAGAACGCATAAAACATCAACATAATCAAAGTTATTAGATGTCAAAGTAGGTTGACCAACCACAAAAGTAGTTTTCTGGAATTTCTAGAAAACTGAAGAACAAGTTTTCTGACAGGGTTTGTCCAACCCAAATCTTATATATGTGATGTAGTTAAGCTATCTAACTGTAGTACTTTTGTTCTTTGACATGTTATCTATAAGAGTGTGACATTCTAACACCCAAACATTACGCAGAAACCAAGTTATTCAAGAATAGGTCTACACGTCCCATTCTGGGTTGCCAAATACAACACTATAGAATCAAATACAAATTTCATTTATACAACTGTTAAACTGTCGTGCAAAATAAGACAACACATAAGCTGTGAGTTTCAATAGAAATAACAGTACTCACACTCCAAACCAATGATACTTTACATAAAGGTATAGTTGATAATTATTTTACGAATTAAAATCTTTGGAAAATGCTTAAGGAATCCTTCATACATGGGAGGTCATGCATCTTAGTTATAATAGATATCATAAGACTTGAGCATTAACCTTGGTTGACCCAATAGACCCCAAAGAAAAACGAGAAGATTACTATCATGTTCATTCCAAGGGTGTGTATTTTTGACGCTTTCAAAGTCAGGTTCTCATCACCCTATTGTTGTTCACCAAAATCAATTATTAAGTGACGTATAAAATATGACACAAACATCTTAAGTCCTCAATACAATTATGTATTGTCATGTTGTTTTATAATGTATTGAGAAACTTCAACAGTCTCAGACCATCACACTATTCCCTTGTTATCCCCACTCGACCCAGCTACGCTCTTACTACCTGAAAGGAATTATGAAGGAAAATGGTGAGCTCAACTAGCCCAGTAAAGAATATTATGACTAAGATAATGTAGAAAAAATTATCCTTTGTCCTCAACAGGGAAAAATCTGACAGAATACAATTGATAAGTAGGTTTTATACCTACTTATTGGGCGCCAACTCACTTGAATTATGCTCATCTCAAGTAGTTTTTACTATATTTTAGTTGCATTTTATGTTTATTTTGCAGTACTTGTAGTTGGAACTCCTTTGTCATGGAAAAGCAAGAAATGGCATGGATTGGCATTGGCATCGTGGCATAAAGCTAGCAAAGGCATGACAAGAGGAACATGAGCATATGAGGACTGAAGTAGTGAATGAATGTAGTGAAGAAGAGAAGGAATGAAGAACCAACGATAACAAACAAGAAGCAGCAACATCAAGACATTAGAAGACAAAATCTGATGGCAAGCGACGACAGCCTGGCGCTAACTAAGCCTAATATCGCTATACCAAGACTACGTGAATCTGAGAGACCAATTTGCACCATCGCTACGGTACATGCCCTAGCAATGAAAGGTATCTCGCGCCTTGCCACCTTGAGACTTCGCATACATACAAACCTATCGCATGCCCGCTCCCATTTTGCATTGTAATCTTGCGCGGTCACGCGAGTCCTCTGTAGTCAGTTATGTTGAGTTTTTGTAATTTGAAATTTGAGCGCTTTAGGCTCAACTGAATAATGTGGTTGGTACCAGACGTGGTTTTGAGGGTCTTTTATCAATTTTATCATTATTATTAGGGTTCTTAATTCTTAACTTGACTAGAGAGGTGTTGATCATTACATGATACATTTCTATATCCTCTCTTCATCTTTGTTATTCAAGAATTCTTAGTTTTCAATTCTGGAGTTTATTGGTGCATTGGAACAAGTTTGGAATAGATTCTGCAATTGGATTAACAGATTTGTTTATCATTTCTCTAATATCTTTTGTTATAGTATTTAATTTTATGAATTGCTTCAATCCCATAATGGCTTTTGGTTAAGAAATGAACTAATTTCCATTATGGGATTCTAATGGATTTTGATATGTAGTCTAAATTTATATATCTGATTGTATTATTGTGTGTTTATCATTGGATTAACCATTATGATTGAGGGTAACAAATGAATGTTTGATCACCATTCACCTTGTATGCTTATATGGATTTGAAAATTGAAATATGAGTATGAATTAAATCATAATGACATATGTTCATGAGGCTGATTTGTTAAGCTTTGTGATTCGTGAACCAGATAAACATATACCGTTTCACTGTGTGTAGTCATGAAAAGAGCCTGCACTTTAATTCATTATTGCTGCATTTTCATATAGATATATAGTGATTTTGGTAATAATGTCGCTTTCATGATTTCTATCATATGTGGAGGTTATGTGAATTGGTTATAGTTCATTGAAAAATGGTTATGTCCACTACTGTGCTCTTGACTAGTTTTCCATGATAAATATTTAAACATTACAAGATGGTTGCAGTTTAGATGAAATATTAAATGAAATTAGAATCCCTTTCTTCTCTAAATTTGATTACATTACTTTAGAATTTTATTTTTATTTCATGAATTAAATTTATAATTAATTATAATTGTGAGTTATTCATTTAAGCATATAAAAATAGTGATATAGTTGATGCATGATAATTTAATTTTAAAACCTTTCTCCGTGGATTGATACTTTTCTTACTCTGTACTACTTGTTGACCCATGTATGCTTGCATGAGTTAGAGTCCTTTTTGTTAGACTAGAAAGGAGGCAACAAGTTTTTTAACACCGTTGCCGGGGAAAAGGCGTTTATTTTTAGTATTATTATCATCAATTTAAAGCTAAATTTGTATAACTTAGACAATTCTATTCTTATCTTATTTCTATTTTTGTTTTTGTTTGTGTTTCAGGTACTTGTATATATTTTATGCACACACAATCATCCAATTCTGAGTTAACACCTGCATAGGATAACATTAACGGAAGAGTTTGGAAATTGAAAGCGCGTAGGAATATACAAGTGGAGTTAGAGACCACAACATCCAACATGGCAGCAGAAGAGCAAAGAAAGGAACACAAGGCTTTGAGAGATTATTCAATGCCGAAGATAAATGGATTACAATCAAGCATAGAATTCAACACTTTTGAGATAACGCCAGGTACTATTCAGATGGTGCAGAATTCAGTACAGTTTGGGGGTGCTACTACAGATGACCCGAACGAGCATCTATTGAGTTTCATAGAAATGTGTGAAACTTTCAGATACAACGGGGTGACAGAAGATGCTATCATGCTCAGACTATTTCTATTCTCTTTACGGGACAAGGCAATAAGTTGGCTTCACTCTCTACCTTCAGGATCAATTATAGCATGGGAGGACCTAGCACAAAAGTTCTTTGCCAAATTTTTTCTAATGGCTAAGACTGCTAAAATGAGGACATCAATTTCCTAGTTCGAGCAGCAGTAGGGTGAATCTTTATATGAAGCCTGAGAAAGATACAAGGAGATGATAAGGAAGTGTCCACACCATGGTATGCCTGATTGGATGATGATTAATACATTTTATAATGGATTGGGATGGCAATCAAGGCCAATTGTAGATGCAGCTATAGGAGGAGCTTTATGAGCAAAGAGCTATGAAGAGGCCTACAATCTTATAGAGACTGTGGCAGCTAACGATTTTCAAAATCCTACAGCCAGAATGCCACAGCCCAAAGTTGCAGGATTGTTAAAGGTGGATGTTATCACTCAGTTGTCAGCTCATATGGCATCGATGGCAAAGAATATTGATTCTTTAACGGAAAGTAAGGCGAAGACAGTTGCTTTCGTATGTGAGATATGTGTAAGGTCGCATTCAACCGACCAATGTGCTATAAGTTCAGAGTATGTACAGTATGTGAGCAACTACTAGAAGAATCAAAGTCAGTTTCAGAATACATAAAACTCCAACAACCGCAACCATCCAAATTTTAGTTAGTCAAATAATCAAAACAATCAACAAAGTCAGTTTCAACCACAACATCAATTTCAGGTACAACCATCTTAGCAATAGTTTGCACCAAGACCACCCTACCCCCTAGATTTTCACAGCAACAACAACAACATCCACCACCTGTACCTCAGCAAGAGAAGAAGTCAAAGATGGAGGAAATGATGATGAAGTATATTGAAAATACCAAAGTGATGATTAAAAGCCAAGCAGTGGCTATTAAAAATTTGGAAACTCAAATGGGTCAGATGGCTAGCATTCCTAACAACAGATCCAGGGTTCATTGCCAAGTACAACAGAGGCTAATCCGAGAAGTGAGGGTAAAGAACAATGTTTGGCAATTAAACTTCGATCAGTGAAGCAGACTGCAAAAATTTAACATGGCACGCCCGCGCCACTTTTGCATGAGGAAACCGCGCGGCCGCACGATGAGGAAAATTTGTCTGAGGAGAGTTTAGGTAAAGAAGGTTCAGAACAGCGGGAAGTGAATAATAATAAAGAAAAGTCATCTAAGAAACCAGTGACTAAGATATCAGTCGTTCATCCTCATGTTCCTTATCCACAGAGACTACAGAAGCAGAGGGAAGACAAACAGATCAGTAAGTTTTTTGAGGTATTTAAAAATCTACAAATTAACATACCTTTCATTGAGGCATTGAAATAGATGCCTAGTTATGCAAAGTTTATGAAGGGTATCTTGTCAAGGAAGAAAAGGTTTGAAAATTTTGAAACAGTGGCCTTGACCGAAGAATGTAGTGCAGTGCTTCAACGCAAATTACCTCCAAAGGTGAAGGACCCGGGCAGTTTCACGATACCTTATACGATTGGAAATATGAGTTTAAGCAAATGCTTGTGCAATCTTGGGGGAAAGTATCAACTTGATGCCGTTGTCAGTGTTCAATCAATTGGGATTGCTGGCTCCAAGGCCAACAAATATTTCTTTACAGCTAGCTAACAGGTCTATTACTTATCCACGGGGTATTGTGCAAGATGTACTGGTGAAAGTAGATAAATTCATCTTTCTGCCTAATTTCATCATATTAGACTATGAAGAGGATAGAAGTATACTAATCATTCTTGGAAGACCATTCCTAGCTACAGGAAGGACTTTGATAGACGTGCAGAGAGGGGAGTTGACAATGCGAGTTCATGATCAGGAAGTCACTTTCAATGTATTCAAGGCAATGAAATTTCCAACAGATGAAGAGGAATTCTTTAGGGTTAATTTGGTGGAAAAGGTACTAAATGATGAAGTAGAGAACTTGGTGGAACATGAACCTTTGAGAAATGCTATTGTGGGAAGTTCAGAAACAAAAGATTAGGAAATTACTGAGTTAGTTCAAATACTTGACAAAACTCCACAATTCAGGAAGTTCAAGACTCATGTTGAGCCATTAAAGAATGTTGGGGAAACATCAGTAAAATTAAAGCCATCTCTTGAGACACCTCCAAAACTTGAGTTGAAACCACTTCCAGATCATTTGAGGTATGCGTTTTTAAATGATAATTCAAAATTACCTTTGATTATTTCTTCTACACTGACATCTTTTCAGGAAGAAAAGCTACTAAGAGTCCTTAGAGAGTTCAAGTTAGCAATTGGGTGGACTATAGCAGATATAAAAGGGATTAACCCATCTTTTTATATGCACAAGATCCTACTGGAAGATGATAGCAAGCCTTCAGTGGAACAGTAAAGAAGACTTAATCCAACCATGAAGGAAGTGGTCAAGAAGGAAGTGTTGAAATGGCTGGATGCATGCATTATTTATCTGATTTCAGATAGCTCGTGGTTGAGCCCGGTACAGTGTGTACAGAAGAAGAGTGGTATGACCGTAGTCTCTAATGAAAATAATGAGTTGATTCCAACGAGAACAGTGACGGGGTGGAGAGTCTGCATGGATTACTGCAGACTTAAGAAAGCTACAAGGAAGGATCAGTTCCCACTATCGTTTATTGATCAGATTTTGGATAGACTAGCGGGTCATTAGTTTTATTACCTTCTGGATGGGTATTCAGGCTACAATCATATTATGATAGCTCTAGAAGACCAAGAAAAGATAACTTTTACATGTCCGTATGGTACATTGGCCTTTAGAAGGATATCTTTTGGTACGAGCAATGCCCCAACCACTTTTCAGAGATGTATGATGGCTATCTTTTCGGATATGGTGGAGCATAATGTGGAGGTATTTATGGATGATTTTTCAGTATTTGGTGATTCTTTTGATTTGTGTTTAGAAAATTTAGTGATGGTATTGAGAAGATGTGTTGAAACGAACTTGGTGTTAAATTGGGAAAAGTGCCATTTTATGGTACAAGAAGGAATAATTTTGGGACATAAGATGTCAAAGAAAGGACTTGAGGTGGACAAGGCCAAATTGGAGACCATTGAGAATTTGCCACCACCGACTTCCGTAAAAGGTGTTTGAAGTTTTCTAGGGCATGTGGGCTTCTACCGCGGATTCATCAAAGACTTCTCTAAAATCACAAAACCACTTTGCAGCTTATTGGAGAAGGATACACAGTTCAAGTTTGATGAGGATTGCTTATCTGCATTTGAGCATTTAAAAAAGAGGTTAACTTCAGCACCAGTGATTACAACACCGGATTGGGACCTACCATTCGAGTTGACGTGTGATGCCAGTGATTATGCTGTGGGGACTATTTTGGGCCAGAGAAGGGAAAAGATTTTTCATGTAATATACTATGCAAGCAAGACCCTTACTGATTCTCAATTGAACTATACCACTACGGAGAAGGAATTATTGGCAGTTGTGTATGATTTTGACAAGTTTTGAGCTTATCTGATTGGTACACGGGTGATAGTGCACACAGATCATGCGGCAATTCGATACTTGGTGGCAAAGAAGGATGCAAAGCCTCGTTTGATCATATGGATACTTTTGTTGCAAGAACTCGATTTGGAGATTAAGGACAGAAAGGGAACTGAGAACCATGTGGCGGACCACTTATCTCGACTTGAAAATCTGGGAAGGGAGGTAGATGACAAGATTGTGATTAATGAGTCCTTTCTAAACGAACAGTTATTTGTGGTGAAAGGGGAAGTGTCATGGTTTGCAGACTGTGTGAACTACTTGGTGAGCATGATAATCCCTTCTGACTTAGTTGGACATCAAAAGAAGAAATTTTTGCATGACGTGAAGTGGTTTATATGGAATGAACCATATTTGTTCAATTAATGTGTTGATCAGATGATAAGGAGATGTATCCCATAGTGAGACAGAGGGGATTTTGCAAGATTTCCACGCTTTGTTATATGGAGGTCACCACGATGGAGAAAGAATAGTGGCTTGAGTGTTACAAGCAGGATTCTACTGGCCAACGGTTTTTAAAGATGCTTACAGTTTTGTTCAGAGGTGTGACAGATGTCAAAGAGTTGGGAATATATCGAAAAGGAATGAGATTCTATTGAACACAATCCTCGAGGTTGAAATTTTTGATGTTTGGGGGATAGATTTCGTGGGTCCTTTCATTTCATCATGTGGAAATTTATACATCTTGTTAGAAGTCGACTATGTTTCGAATTGTGTGGAAGTGGCAGCTCTCCCAACTAATGATGCCAAGGTGGTCCTAAGATTTTTATAAAGAATTATTTTTACAAAGTTTGGGACTCCAAGGGCTATTATTAGTGATGAAGGCAGTCATTTCCGTAATTGGCAGTTTACAACTCTGTTGGCTAAGTATGGGGTAAATCATTGCATTGCTACAACTTACCATCCTCAAACCAATGGCCAAGCAGAAGTTTCAAATCGTGAAGTAAAGAGAATTTTGGAGAAAGTCGTAAACCCCACAAGAAAGGATTGGTCATTAAAACTTGACGACGTTGTATAGGCGTATAGAACTGCTTACAAGACTCCGTTAGGCATGTCACCATTTCAACTGGTTTATGGAAAGGTTTGTCACCTTCCCATGGAGCTTGAGCATAAGGCCTGCTAGGCAATTTGGAAGCTCAACTTTGATTTGAAGGCTGCAGGTGGAAAATGCCTACTTCAACTCAATGAGTTGGAGGAATTCAGATTCCAGGCTTATGAAAACTCCAAGCTGTATAAAGAAAAGGTGAAGAGATGGCATGATCGCAAGATTATGGAGAAAGTATTCAAGCCGGGACAAAGAGTTCTGTTGTTTAATTCAAGACTTAAACTTTTTCCTTGGAAGTACAAATAAAGGTGGTCAGGGCCATTCACAGTGAAGATAGTTTATCCACATGGTGCAGTAGAGGTATTCGACAAATTCTCAGATAAACCATTCAAAGTGAATGGACAGCGGCTTAAGCACTACTATGGTGGTGAGGTTGACAGACAGAAAGTCACTTCCATTCTTTTTTCAACATGATTGAGTCAGAGATAGTCAAGCTAATTGACTATAACTTTAGCGCTAGATGGGAGGCACCCCATTATTTCTATCCTTACCTTTTGTTTAATCCTGCTTTAGATCGTATTTCTTTCTCATTTTCATGTTAGTTTTTATAGTATAACAAGTGTGGAATAAGTGTTATTGGAGCTGAATGTGCATATGATGATGATTAAGAGTAGCATAGAAAGCTTTGTTTTAGGAGAGTCATTTATGCATAGTCATTAGTTCATGTTTTGATTTTGGATACTTGATATATCTCATACTGATATTTGTTGATTGCACAGGTGTATTGCAGATTATCAGTAGCTATTTTGCTATATTTAAAGATGCAGTTCAGTTTGTTCAGATGGATCTTGATGTGTGCCGCATCTTAAGCAAGTCAAATTTAAGCGCTTGCCATATTTGTGTCTCGATGCATCATAATAATCATGGCCAGCGCCGCCATTATTTAGTTAAAAAATCCGCGCGGTCGCGCTCGAGCCCGGAGCCAGAAAATTTTTAAGAGTTTTAAAGACGTGTCTTCTCCCATTTCTTATATAAGTTACATTTGCAACGTGCATATCCATTTCTCTCTACAGACGCACGACTCTTAGCCTCTCCAAACCGTTCCATTTTCAAATTCTAATTCTTCATCCCACTACGCATTCTACGCATCAGTTTCTTACCCATGTTCAAATTCATCAACTGATCCTTCAAGGATAAAGCTAGGGTTTCTTCAGAGGGTGTGCGAAAACAACAAGTTTGGGGGTGTTTATTATTTGTCAGAATTTACAGATTTTGTTTCATCAGTAAAGTTCTTATTCTTCTTCTTCATTAGTAACAATGGGACCAAAACGTGCTCGTTCTCACACTCCAGAGTTGACTTCTGCAAGTAGCTAGAGTGGTGATAACGTGGATTTTTCCAAGTTTGTCAGTCTTGATGCCCAGCTAGAGTATTACAGAATTATGGCTAAATTATTTGTGAGAGCCCCAAATCCGGGTCTTAAATCACCACAGATTCGGTTCAATCATTCTATTACTATTTGCGGAAGATATAAACATAAATTGTTTATACAGTACACTTTACACACTATTCCCCAAAATTGAGTAACCTTAACTTATACACAATTCATAAACCATCTAACACCTAACATTATTATCAAACTATACTATTACAAATTAGCTGCACATTTTATCCCAAGCTAAACTTGGCATTAACCTTTTCCTGTATCCGAACGCATTCGCCTTATCTGCAATGTTTATCATGATATAGCAAGGGTGAGCATGAAAGTTGCCCAACAAGTTTAAATATTATTTAAGGATATATCTTGATTGAAAGAGTCTGAATAATAAGCTGGCTATAATTCATCAATATAGTTGTGAATTAGCACGAACAAAATTTTGACTGAACAAGTATTGAACATGAACAAATATATCTAGACCAACTGGTAATGAAGGTGACCAGCCTTTCATACCTGACTTATACATGCAATATGTACAATTCTTCATGGCAATCAACAATGATTAACCATAAGCATAACTGAATAAAACAACTCTTAGTAGTTAAGTAAAACTTGCTGAACAGCTTGATTCTTTAATACACAATTTATAACGCTTTATCTGAAGACCTAATATTAGTAATATAGATCTCCAATATTAGAATAATATCATCACAATATAATACTATTATATATATATACACGCATAGAATAACCTAAACACATAGCATATAATCCTATCAGTCTACAATACACATAAGACTTAATATCAGGTCAAACTATTTCAGTCTGACTTGAAACCGACATAATTCTATCATCCCGACGGTCAAGTCGGACAAATATCGAGTTTAAGTTCAATTAAACTCTGCCTAAACACTTAATAATTATCATAGATAATTTTATTAGCAGTCAAAATAATTTCCATAGGCTCATAATAATTTTCAAATAATTATTACCATTTCTCATGATTTTTCAATCATTAATATTGTATTTAAATGAATTAAATACCACATAATTCCTTAATCATTAATATTTATTAAATATTAATGAAAATCATATCATAATATTATAATATAATTATAATATATCAAAGTATTCTTAATACCTTAAAATCATATTTATATGATTTTAAACAAATAAAATCATTATCCGATAATTGCTATTAATATTAAAATATTAATATTTTTATGACAAAAGTTATATTTTATAACTTAAAATATTTTATAACACATAAATCATTTTATATGATTTTTAAAACATTAATTCTATTTTCCCATAATTTATTTAATATATTTATTAAATAAGTTAATTACCATTAATAATAAATTATTAATGAAATTCATCCCAAAATATTAAAAGTCATCAAAAATAACTTAAAATATTTTCTAATATCATAATATAATTTTTCATGATTTTTCATGAATTAAAACCATTTTAAATAATTTATTTAATATTATAATTAAATAAATAAATACCTTTTATATTCCAAAAATATTAAATATTCTGAAATATATTCAAAATAATTGAAAACTATTTTTCAAGCTTTAAAATAATTCTTCAGAATTTATTATGTATTTTTTATAATTAAAATCTATTTTTCTATAATTATTTATTAAAATAATTAATTTCCTAATTAAACTGTATCTAAAAGGGGCTTAGGTGACAAATCTGTCGCTAAAGGTGTTCTTGGTGTTCTTGAGCAAGAACCCAGAAACTCATAACAGTTTACAGGGTACCACGTTTGACCGAGTCTAAAACTTTGATGTTTATGATTCTAAGCGGTTTGATGTGTTACACATGTAGTATCAATGTAATACTACAGTAACAAACAAATTTCAGATCCAAATAACAACACATCACTGAGATATTAGCCGATTAAAGCTTGTTATCGGAAATCGTTTCTTCATTTCAGGTTTTCGAAATGAAGAAACGATTCAAGAGGGGTACTTTGAATCCATGTTGTTTGCATCCTGGGTCTAGTTTGTGAGATATAATGGTTACTACATATATTCCTGATGTCAGAGTACAAGTATACAACCTTATATCAGTCTAAAAACAACACATGAGCCAGATCAAGGCTAGTCAAACTAGGAGTCAGGACACGGTTCTTGAAGATCTGGGTTTCCTAGAAATCTTCATCCAGTTAGTTGGTCAATGGTAGTTTGACCATGAATTTCTACGATCCTGTTACAAATCTGGGTGATCTAAAGGTTTTAGTATGTACACCTCATGTCAGACTACAAGGATCAAACAACAACATGGCTATAACATTTAACAGAAGCAAGATCTGGAGCCCAGAAAATGGTTGTCAGAGGTTCTGGGAAATTTAGGTTGCCCAGAAACCAGACTTTGTGTTTGGTCAACGCCTTTTGACCACTTGTAACTTAGGATCTAAACATGATCTAACATTATTTCCAGTTCCAGATCAAAGTAAACATGGCATAGAACAGATCCAAAACATAAAACATACATAACACCTAACACACACAGATCTGTGAGCCCTGACATATGGCTGTCAGACAACATTTTAGGGTTCTAAGTCAGTTTTTAAAAACTAGATTTTCGAGCACTTTAATGTTATGGTTCTAGGATATAACAACCCAGATCACTAAATGACACCATCTAACACATATTTAACCAACAAATTATAACATTAATATAAGATCATGAGATTTTGAAGATTTAGGGTTTATACCCACTTTGATGCCCCATTTTTGAATCTGATCTTGATTATCTGATCTTGTACTGCTAACACCTGATCATGGCCTATCTAATCACTCACTCTCACTCTATATTTTGAAATTTTGGAGAGAGAGAGTCTTGGGAGAAAAATGAGAGTGAAGTGGCCCTTTTTCTCTCTGTTTAATCAATATAAAAGATATGATATAATGTATCTAGTTGCTAGGTGGTACAAATATCTAATATAAAATAGATATAGAGCACATGGGATAAACATTAAGGTGATGACTCACAGGATTTGCAAAATCTTTTGCTCAAGTTTAAGAAAAGGGCATTTTAGTCTTTTAGCATACCATTTTAATTCTACAATAGTCATTTGATCAAACCCTTAGGGTTTGACCCTCAGGGTTTAACCCTTGGGGTTAAAATCTAATGTTTCCATAAATACCAATTTCTAGGATTTTCAACTTAGATTTTCAAAATAGAAAATTATGATAATTAAATTATAATTAGAGTTTCCTAATTATATTATAATTTCCTAATCATATTAGGACTTAAACAAATTAGGATTAATATTTCCTAATTAAAAATTAAAATTACCTACTTACCAATTAGGGCTTCACATTTACAAATTAGGGTTCCTAATAATTAGGGTTTCTAATTATTAGAATTTCTAATTAATCAATTAGGGTTATCCCTAATTAAGTTTATGATTAATACAAAAACCATATACGTTGTACTTAAATCACCAAATTTAGGTTTTAAAAATAAAAATTAACATTTGTAAATTATAATTAGGATTCTATATTTATAATAAAATTTTCTAATCATAATCCAAGCTTGCTAATTAGGATTATTATTTCCTAATTAAAATTGCTAATTTAGCAATTAGGGTCAAAATTGTACATTAGGGTTTATAACCCAGGAATTAGGGTTTTAAAATTTTGAAATTAGGGTTTGCTAATTAATTAAGCTTTACCCTAATTACTATTATAATTAATAACACTTAAGCAATATAATCATCCTTTAGATTCTCAGATTAGGGTTTCTAATTTTCAAATTAGGGTTTCGAATTCCCAGAACTGAAATTAGGGTTTCATAACCGATTTCCAGGGTTTCTTATCAGACGTTAGGGTTTTCTAACTGAACGTTGACGTGCTTAATGATATTAGGGTTTGACACTGATATAATTTATCTGGTCAACCCTTGACCCTTAACCACATTCTGAACACATACATAACCATATACACAGAACATATTCACATATACACTTAATCCTGAATAATTCACCTAAATCCTTCACAGAATTTTGAAATCCTCAAAATTCCATCCCAAAAATATCAAACGCATACACTTATTTTACATCTGGTACATTATTTTCGACCTTAAATCAATCATTTAAGATTTTAATAAATTGTCTAATTTCTCGGGTTGTCACATTCACCCCTTCTTCTAAGAATTTTGTCCCCGAAATTCACCTTACACCTTACACCAAACAGCTTACACCATTCACACATCATCACATGCTACCCAATACACCACTCACAAGACTAAAAGTTTTCAAATTGCTGAGGGGTCATATAGACCATGAACACCTAGTTTTAGCGGTATTCATACCCCAAAACTTTACATTACTTGGTAGGTTTACAATCACAAAGAAGGTAAACTACCGTTGTTAGTATTTTAGGTGATTAGCCTATCGTACTCTTACGTCATGCATAACGTATTAATTATGTCTAGCGAATATTTAAGCTACTAGATTGGATTATTTATCCAAACAACATAGTTCACCTCATTCTTATCATAGGATTCCGCACCAAAACAATTTGGTTCGGGAAATTTCTTTCAATGAACACTTTGAGTTTTCATAAACATTAGTCTAGCTGAATCGAATAGCATAGAATCATATAAATAATTCAATTCAATCGAATTATTTATGTGTAGCCAAACCCCGTTGGCAAATTAAAATATTTTGAAAATATTTTTGAAGAATGACGTCATGATGCCGCATCAGACATTATGATCCATTTGAGGATGCCGTCATTGTATGACTTTGTCATAACACATCATACAATAGTGGAACAATGATTTTTAGATCGAATTCACACTAAGTATTCCTGTATTTACAACTCCATCAACTTTTTATCATCTCTTTTTGAGTTACATGGTACATGAGTGATAAATAAAATATATTTTGATATTTCAAATCATTTCGTCTAAGCCAAAAATAAGTAGCATAGACTATACTTTAAACCGTTTCAAAAATGATTACGAGTCTACATTTTTTTTTAAAAGCACATAGTGCGTATTTAGCTTGATGTTAAAATTTTGAAGTCTAGCATAGCTAGGAATTTTGGAAAACTTATGTCTCCACTAATAATCATTTGCTTAACAATCTATCTGTTCCTATTATCCTCAATACTCCATTCACACATAACTATACCCAGTTCATCAAACCACACTTATGAGTTCATAAATTGCCACAATCATATGAGTTTTAAGAACTTGTCCTAGTCAAACCATTGGCGTCCATTCGCTGAGGGGTTCATAAACATTTCATATAACTATGAGTCAAGAATGTCACATAAGTATAAGTTTTAAGAACTCGTACTTAACCTTATATTCTCTATCTATGACCTATCTACCTGTTATACACATGAGAAAGGAATCACCCTCTTAACATGCATATAGCAAATAGTGCGACACAAATATTTCAATGATTATCAGTGCCAAAAACTAAGTGGTTTTTACACCAAGTACAATTCCCCGCCCATACAAGGAATCATACAACTCAGCTACCGACATAGGTCTTCAATTGAAATCTCCACCTAATCTTAACTCCCTTCTCAATACAAATTTTATTCAACTCGTATTCATAATCCTTTCTCGAATCTGTACCAATTTATAGTACAACTTGCACACAACATTCTTGCTGTAAACTTCTAATCATCAAATTGATTCTTTTCCCATATTATAACCTTATCAGATCACGGGGTGATCTCATCGTATATATTACGATTTATTTCTATGTCTTGATCATTTTGTTTTACGATCTCCTATCACTGCACTTTCAGTCTTTTAGACTCGATCTATTCATCACTACTGTTCAACTTTATTATCAGAGTTAGGGAACTCCGTATCTTTACAACTCGCCGAGATTCGTCTTTGAATCTTACTGACAAACAAACTCTATGTGAGTTAGATCTTATCCTAGTCACTATGGTTATTGGTCTTAGGTATTCCTACCTAAGCTTCATAACCAACAGCTTTGATACCAACTGTGAGAGCCCCAAATCCGGGTCCCAAATCACCATGGATTCGGTTCAATTATTCTATTACTATTTGCGGAAGATATAAACATAAATTGTTTATACAGTACACTTTACACACTATTCCCCAAAATCGAGTAACCTTAACTTATACACAATTCATAAACCATCTAACACCTAACATTATTATCAAACTATACTATTACAAATTAGCTGCACATTTTATCCCAAGCTAAACTTGGCATTAACCTTTTCCTGTATCCGAACGCATTCGCCTTATCTCCAATGTTTATCATGATATAGCATGGGTGAGCATGAAAGTTACCCAACAAGTTTAAATATTATTTAAGGATATATCATGATTGAAATAGTCTTAATAATAAGCTGGCTATAATTCATCAATATAGTTGTGAATTAGCACGAACAAACTTTTGACTGAACAAGTATTGAACATAAACAAATATATCTGGACCAACTGGTAATGAAGGTGATCAGCCTTTCACACCTGACTTATAAATGCAATATGTACAGAGAACAATTCTTCATGGCAATCAACAATGATTAACCATAAGCGTAACTGAATAAAACAACTATTAGTAGAGTTAAGTAAAACTTTTCTGAACCGTTGATTACCGCTACGCAATTTATAATGCTTTATCCGAAGACCTAATATTAGTAATATAGATCTCCAATATTAGAATAATATCATCACAATATAATACTATTATATATATATACACACATAGAATAACCTAAACACATAGCACATAATCCTATCAGTCTACAATACACATAAGACTTAGTATCAGGTCAAACTATTTCAGTCTGACTTAAAACCGACATAATTCTATCATCCCGACGGTCAAGTCGGACAAATATCAAGTTTAAGTTCAATTAAACTCTGCCTAAACACTTAAAAATTATCACAGATAATTTTCTTAGCAGTCAAATTAATTTCCATAAGCTCATAATAATTTTCAAATAATTATTACCATTTATCATGATTTTTCAATCATTAATATTGTATTTAAATGAATTAAATACCACATAATTTCTTAATCATTAATATTTATTAAATATTAATGAAAATCATATCATAATATTATAATATAATTATAATATATCAAAGTATTTTTAATACCTTAAAATCATATTTATATGATTTTTAAACAACTAAAATCATTATCCGATAATTGCTATTAATATTAAAATATTAATATTTTTATGACAAAAGTTATATTTTATAACTTAAAATATTTTTATAACACATAAATCATTTTTATATGATTTTTAAAACATTAATTCTATTTTCCCATAATTTATTTAATATATGTATTAAATAAATTAATTACCATTAATAATAAATTATTAATGAAATTCATCACAAAATATTAAAAGTCATCAAAAATAACTTAAAATATTTTCTAATATCATAATATAATTTTTCATGATTTTTCATGAATTAAAATAATTTTTAAATAATTTATTTAATATTATAATTAAATAAATAAATACCTTTTATAATCCAAAAATATTAAATATTCCTAAAATATACTCAAAATAATTAAAAACTATTTTTCAGGCTTTAAAATAATTCTTCAGAATTTATTATGTATTTTTTATTATTAAAATCTATTTTTCTATAATTATTTATTAAAATAATTAATTTCCTAATTAAACTATCGCTAAAAGGGGCTTAGGCGACAAATCTGTCGCTAAAGGTGTTCTTGAGCAAGAACCCAGAAACTCATAACAGTTTACAGGGTACCACGTTTGACCGAGTCTAAAACTTTGATGTTTATGATTCTGGGCGATTTGATTTGTTACACATGTAGTATAAATATAATACTACACTAACAAACAAATTTCAGATCCAAATAACAGCACATCGCTGAGATATTAGCCGATTAAAAGCTTGTCAGAAGCTGTTCTTCATTTCTGGGTTTTCTAAAAATGAAGAACAGTTCAAGGGTACTTTGAATCCTTGTCGTTTGCATCCTGGGTCTAGTTTGTGAGATATAATGGTTCCTACATATATTCCTGAAGTTAGAGTACAAGTATACAACCTTATATCAGTCTAAAAACAACACATGAGCAAGATCAAGGCTGGTCAAACTAGGAGTCAGGACACGGTTCTTGAAGATCTGGGTTTCCCAGAAATCTTCATCCGGTCAGTTGGTCAATGGTGGTTTGACCATGAAATTCTACTATCCTGTTACAGATCTGGGTGATCTAAAGGTTTTAGTATGCACACCTCATGTCAGACTACAAGGATCAAACAACAACATGGCTATAACATTTAACAGAAGCAAGTTTTGGAGCCCAGAAAATGGTTGTCAGAGGTTCTGGGAATTCTGGGTTGCCCAGAAACCAGACTTTGTGTTCGGTCAACGCCTTTTGACTGCTTGTAACTTACGATCTAGACATGATTTAACATTATTTCCAGTTCCAGATAAAAGTAAACATGTCATAGAACAGATCCAAAACATAAAACACACATAACACCTAACACACACGGATCTACGAGCCCTGACATATGGCTGTCAGACAACATTTTAGGGTTCAAAGTCAGTTTATAAAAACTTAATTTTCGAGCACTTTGATGTTATGGATCTGGGATATAACAACCCAGATCACTAAATGACACCATCTAACACATATTTAACCAACAAATCATAACATTAACATAAGATCATGAGTTTTGAAGATTTAGGGTTTATACCACTTTTGTAATAACCGTAAATTTTATGATTTAATATTAATATTCATAAATAGAGCCTACGATTAATTATTTTATAAATGCTTACATGGCATGAGGTGAGTAACTTAAATTATGTGAAATAACCCAACTTATTAATAATTATTAAGGTGGTGTATAATTTAGTGTTATTGGGTAAATTAAATTAATTAATTTGCTGCCATAATAATTAAGTATTACATGTTTATAATCCAAATAATAAATTAGGAGTCTAGCCCAATAAATTAATTGATGGACTTTTGAGTTAGCCCAATAAACTTGGGTTATTTAGAATCCAATTCGGAACCCAACATAATAGTTTACTGATGGTACAAGGTGTTGGTTTAATAAAATGTGGCGTGGGGCAATGGGATTTTATGTCTATGTCCCTTGTCTATGTCTGAGATCTATTCTCTTGTCCCAAATTAAGGGTCACCAAGTACAAGGAACAGTAGCCTAAACTCTCTTTACGCAAACTTTCAAGCTGCTAATCCTAGGCATGCAGGGGCTAGCTAAGTGGTACAGTATGGAGTGGTTAAACAACTCCTTAAGTAACCATTGTTCATTTCTATTGCACCATGAATCCCAACATTGGGTAAAGTAAGTGTCTAGTCCATGCTTTTCTCTTTAAATACAAGCCACCATGGAAGTCTGTTATAGTGATAAGAGTGTTGGAGAAATCTGAGTAAAGAATTCTTAGTTGCTAAGCATTACCAAATCAGTGTGTGAGATATCAAGGTTAAAGCTCGAGAAGGTATAATTTCTACTTCGTTCTTAACTTGAGTCTTGTTTGATTCTCGGTTTTCCTAAATTAATAGGTCAAGTATGATGAATTAGCATGATATAGGGTGTTTAGAAAGCTTACTTTTGTGCATGCATACGTTAATAATTGCCTGAAATCAAGTTGTGGCTACTCTGCAAAACAGAGCATGTTCACTGCTTCTAAACTCCATGGGGTGCAGCTGCACCGTACTTAGGAACTAGCTGATGGGTTCGGTCGTGTTAGACCATGTATTAAGAAATTCCCTTAGGCTGTATGCATATAGTAAAGTCTTAATTAAATTAACCCGACAAACTTAGACCTTGTCGAAATAGTGTAGACCGAAGTCTCTGAAAGAGCTGACTTCGGAGATGTCTTCAGACAAAGCGTGATGTCTTCGGACAAAGCGTGTTGTCTCCGGACAAGTTGTAATATCTTTGGACATGGCTAAATGACTTCGGCTTCGTACATGGCCATATGTCTTCATCTTCGGACATGGCCAGACGTCTTAGGCTTCGGACATGGCCGGACGTCTTAGGCTTCGGACATGGCCAGATGTCTTCGGCTTTGGACATGGCGAGATGTCCTGGGACTCGGAGACAACATCATAACTTGATATAAGGATGGATTAATAAATATTCCTATCTTTACTATAAACTATTATTACGAATGAGTTCTAAGTAGAGAATTTTACTAACCGGAAAATAAATCTAATGCACGCAAACATGCGTAGAAAAGGGCTCGGTGGGATTAATTGATGTTATGGTATACTTAAAGCAATGAACCTCTTGGAACTACGAAGAAGAAAGATTATGAATAAACTAGCAGTGGTCAAAAGTATGAGCATGTTAGTGTACAGCTATGAGTTTTGATGGGTGCAACAGTATGCATAGAAAAAAAAAATGTGTTATGTGTACATGTTGTTTACATATGTATATTAAGTGTGTTTGGTTAATGAATACCTATACTTACATAAATAGGACAAACATAGTTCGTTGAGGTGATTTTCGCTATAAGTAGCAATCAACGCTAAAGGCAAGTTCCCTAACCTCACTAAAATTTACATTGAGCAAGTATCCGAACACTATTATTATTGTGTTGCAAGTTCCTTACTTCTTACACTGTATACATTCGAATTGTCGTCTCAAGCAAATATATGTTTCTATTCGAAAATCATTTATATACCTTGACGTTGTTGCAAACATTGGATTTATCGCTCTTAAATGCATGATAAAAATTGTCTAAGCCTTTGATTCGACTAGACTATTATTATGCTATCCAAACAAATTGACTTTGTGCGGACTATCATAAATCTACTGAGATGAACAACCCTCATTGAAGGGGAAATTATATATTGTCGAGGGCAACCGACGCGCTTATACGAGTATGATTAAATGTTATACATAACGTAGGGTACTTTAAGGTGATCACTGTTGTACTTTCGTTTACATTGTATTCTGATGTAATCTTTATTAATTCTAGTAAGAGTTCTTAGTCCTTAGTATTTGCTTCAAGTACTCATTCATGTTGAACCTCGAAATGAATGAATCCACGAAATTTTGTTGATATCCTTCATCTATAGCGACACCTATTGAATACTCTTGATATTTCTTGATATCCTTGAACTACCAATTATTATTATACCCTTGAAAGGTTTAAATGCTATAACTGTTTGTTCTTCTGGCTATATTACTTTCTGGTAAAACTCGTTGCTCATTCTTGCTTCCTAAAACATTACACTTAAGGCAGAGCAAGGCGGTACTTCAGGACAGGACAAGGGAAAGGGCAAGGCGACAGAATAACTTAGTCCTTAAGACTTGAAGTATTATTATTATTGTTATGCTTGTTATGATGTATTCAAGAATGATTAAGTTATGTTTAAGTTAATCACTGAATGGTCGTAGTAATGGTTACGGTACCTTGGGGAGCAAATAATTATATTATATCAATGTAAATTATTCTAGTATTTCCATTATTGATTTTAGTAAGATATTCGTAGTTGTACGTGATGCACCAAATTCGAGATATGGGTGTCCGAATTTTGGGGCGTCCACGAGTTTAATATGAGAGCCATAGTTATAAACCTTAGGAGCGAGAGCCCTTAGTTTATAACTTAGGAGAACTTGGAAGATAGAAAGGGATGAAACTCATATAGAGTTTTCATAGAGATGGACTTAGCGTGTTACAGAATATAACTTCATTTTATACAATGAACTTATGTTATTTAACATTCTAATGGAGTTGTTGTTTGTTTTGTCTTGTGTTGGTGATTGTAGGATGACTGACATGGGAGGACCTAGCCGAGTAGTAGAAGAGGAGCCGCGTGACATACACGTGGTATATGAGGCACCATTGATAGCGGAGCCTATATTAACTGTAGTCCCTATCGATGATGATGACGAGGAAGAGGAGATGTAGCAAATACCCGAGGAGTCTGATCCAGAGGAGGAGCCTATGGAGGAGCGTTTGGTGGACGAGCCCATGGGGGACTCCGACGAGGCTACTTTTGAGGATAGGATGTTGGGGGAGTATGAGGAGCAGATTTTAGAGTTAGGGTGCAGAGTTGAAGAGTTAGAGGCTGAGGCTAGGGACAGGAAGTCCGAATTCCAAAAGCTGAGGGACGAAGACCACCAGAGAAAGTTAGTGATGCAGAGGATGGAGGTAGAGATTGCTCGCCGTAAGGAGGCAGGAATCCAGATGGGGGCTTTGTTTCACAAGGTGGTGGCTAGGAATGTAGAACTGACAGGGAAGTTGGAAGAGATGGAGCAGAGGGACTTGAGCGAGAGGACAGAGAAGGAAGCTATCCGTACTCAGTTAGGGATGGAGGTAATGGATAGGATCCATTTCGAAGAGAAGTGGGAAGGGGCCAATGATAGGGCTAAATATCTAGAAGATGAAGTGAGGTGCAAAAGGAGGAAGATGAATAGGATGGGCTATGCAGTGCACACGGCCATGGAGAGACTGATTGATGGGGTAAATCACTACCCGGCAGAGCAGGGATAGACCCGGCACACCATAAGCCGAGATTTGGTGGTACACATTACTCAGAGGGAGTACCAGAGCGTTGTGGAGCGCGGAATGATAGATTAAGTCCAGGCATTAAAAGTTATTAGTTGTAGTTCGTTATGTAGTGTATTATCTGTTGTTGTAGTTTCAGTCTTTCATGTAGAATGTGAGATAGTTGTAAGCCCCAAACTTTTGAGTTATATTAGAGGGGTAGTATGTTAATGGTTGTCCCCATCTTTTGTGATATTAGGGGATAAGTTGTGTCATTTATAGAAGTATGCTAGAGATAATCATGTAATGTAACAATTTGGCATACGAATATAAATGATCTTGTTCTGAAATGTATCCTGAAATCTTATTCCTTTTATGGAGAATTGTTTAAGTAATATAATTAGATTAAAAAAAATGGAAGTTTTATGATGCAGAAAAATGCCGCCCAGACGTAGATTAACTGCACTAGACGAGTCGATTAATGATGAGAGAGGACAAGTAGATCCCATTCAGAGGCTTGTAGATTTGTTAGGGGAGGCTCTTAGGGAAGAAATGAACAAGTAACACCCAATCCCCAAGTAGCTCGGTCATGAAACTTCAAGGACTTTAAGAGTGTAGGACCTCGAGAATTCATAGGTACTCTGGATCCTATTGTAAGCGCAAACGTGGATCAAGGAAATGGAGAAAGCCTTTGCCATTGCTCGTGTGGGTGAAGACCGTAAAAATCGTGTTAGAATACATATATGATGAGGGGTGAGGCAAACCATCTTTGGTGGGAAGCAAATCAACGAGAGGCGGGAGAAGGGACTATAACACAGGAAAGGTTTAAGACTTTGTTCTTCGAAATTACTTCCCGAAGAGTATGAAGAATAGGATGGAGGTAAAGTTTCTAGAACTAAAACAAGGGGAGATGATAGTGGCACAAGATGCGCCAAGTTCAATGAACTTCGCACGATTCGCAACACATCAAGTGAACCTTTGAAAGGAAATCTCGGCGCTTGAACTTGGACTAAAACCTTGGTTGTTCAACAAGGTGTCGGTCCATTAAATCGACTCGTTCGCCACATTATTGGAGAAGGCGATAATTGCTGAGGGAGGTAGCGAGGCATTGAGCCAATACAACAAGGAGAAGAAGAACAAGAATGTTGGGGGAGAAACTCGTGGAGGGAGTAGCAGTGGTGGAAGTTATCTGGGAAAGAGGAAATGGGATAACCGCAACAACGACAACAGCAACAACAATAACACCAACCACCGAAACATCGGCCAGTCATAAAGTTATCAAGGAGGGTTTAAGAAAAGAAGTGAAGCTTGCCCGAAATGTGGGAAGAACCATCAAGGGGAATGCTGGAAGGGGTGCAGCGTTTGCTACAACTGCGGCCAAGAAGGGCACATTTCACCCAACTACCCAAAGCCAAAAAAGATCAAGGGATGTTTCGCGTGTGGCTCAACTGAGCATCAAATCAAGGATTGCCCAAAGAAGGGGAGCAACGGAGGAAGCGGCCAACAAGGAGAGGGCAGCAAGCTGAAGATCGGCGGACCAAAGCAATCCAACCGACCGACTGCCCTAACCTTTAACATGACTATCCAAGACGCAGTGACTATAAGGGACGTGGTGTTAGGTATTCTCCCAATCAATAATATAAATGCCTATGTATTATTTGATTCAGGTGCTACCTATTCCTTTGTGTCTAAAGAATTTGCTAATCGACTAAACATACCTCCTGAACATTTAGAAAATTTATTGAACGTAGAGATTGCGAATAAGGAAGTAATTCCCATAGAGTTTGTTTACCGAAACTATTGTGCAAACATTAGATGGCACGAACTAAACGTAGACTTAATTCCGATTAAACTGGGAGAGTTTGATGTGATATTAGGAATGGATTGGCTATCCAGCCACACTGCGATAATCGATTGTCAAAAGAAGAGTGTGAACCTTCATACCTCAAATCGGTCTAAGGTAGTGTTTTACAGTAGCTCGTCGCTCAAGCAATTGTGTTGCCTTACGATGATGCAGGCTAAGAAATTGTTAAGGAAAGGATGTGTAGGTTATTTAGCCTATATAGTGGACACTCAGCAAAAGGGAATAGAAATGAAAGATATATCAGTGGTAAGAGATTTCCAAGACGTGTTTCATTTAATCGCTGGGTCTTCCGCCGACGAGAGAAATCGAATTCATAATAGACTTAGCACCGGGAACCGCACCAATTTCGAAAGCCCCATATCGTATGGCGCCAGTAGAAATGAAGGAATTGATGATTCAATTGCAAGAGTTACTAGATAAGGGTTACATTCGGCCAAGTGTGTCTCCTTGGGGAGCACCTATGTTGTTTGTAAAGAAAAAGGATGGATCGATGAGGCTCTGTATCGATTATCGGGAGTTGAACCGAGTGACAATTAAGAATAGATATCCATTGCCAAGGATAAACGACCTTTTCGATCAACTGAAGGGAGCAAAGTGTTTTTCCAAGATAGATTTGCGAACGGGTTATCATCAGTTGAAAGTGCGAGAGGAGGACATACAAAAGACGGCGTTTCGAACTCGCTACGGACATTACGAATTTTTAGTGATGTCATTTGGGTTAACCAATGCTCCGGCAGCATTCATGGACTTGATGAACCGAGTTTTCAGGCCATACTTAGATAAGTTCGTAGTAGTATTTATCGATGACATTTTGATTTATTCAAAGACGAAGGAAGAGCACGCCGAACACCTGAAGATGGTATTGGAAGCATTGAGAAGGGAAAAGATGTACGCTAAATTTTCAAAATGTGAATTTTGGATGGAAAGGGTTCAATTTCTAGGACATGTGATAGATCAAAATTGAATTTTCGTGGATCCTGCAAAGGTGGAAGCGGTAAGTAACTGGGAACAGCCGAAGACGCTAACAGAAGTTAGGAGTTTCTTAGGTTTAGCCGGGTACTATCGAAGATTTATCCAAGATTTTCCTAAGATAGCAACCCCGCTGACTAATCTAACGAGGAAGACAGAGAAGTTCGTATGGACGGACAAATGAGAGGAGAGTTTCCAAGAATTGAAGAGGAGGTTGAGTGAGGCGCCTATATTATCATTACCAGATGATGCGGGAGGATTTGTGGTGTATAGTGATGCATCGCATAGAGGACTAGGTTGTGTGCCAATGAAACATGGCACGGTCATTGCATATGCCTCACGACAGTTGAAAGATTTCAAAAAATGATACCCTACCCATGACTTGGAGTTAGCAGTGGTAGTCTTTGCATTGAAGATTTCGAGGCACAAAAATGTACCAGGATCTTCGACACCATTTTTGGTGGCCTAATTTGAAAAGAGAGGTTGCAGAATGTGTTAGCAGATGTCTTACTTGTCAAAGAGTCAAAGAAAAACACCAGAGACCAAGTGGACTACTTCAACCGCTGGAAATTCCAGAATGGAAATGGGAGCACATTACGATGGACTTCGTGGTTGGACTTCTGGTTACACAGAAGGGTTATGATGCCATTTGGGTTATTATGGACCGACTAACAAAGAGAGCTCATTTTCTACCCATCAAGATTTGATTCAATTTGAACCAGTTAGCAAATTTGCATGTAAAGGAAATCGTATCGCGACATGGAGTGCCGGTGTCGATTGTCTCCGATCGAGATCCGTGTTTCACGTCAAAATTCTGGAAAAGTTTGCAGGAATGAATGGGAACTCAATTGAGATTAAGTACTGCTTATCACCCTCAAACTGATGGGCAGAGTGAACGAACCATACAAACGTTGGAGGACATGCTTAGAGCTTGCGTGATGGACTTCAAGGGAAATTGGGACGACCATTTACCATTAGTAGAATTTTCTTATAATAATAGCTATCATGCGAGTATCGGTATGCCGCCATATGAAGCTCTTTATGGGAGAAAGTGCAGAACACCATTATGTTGGGATGAAGTCGGAGAACGACGACTTTTGGGACCAAATTAGTCCAATGAAATGTAAAACGTGGTAGCAACAATAAGGGGCAAATTGGTAGCGACTCAAGATCGCTTGAAGAAGTATCTTGACTTGCATCGTCGTAACAAGAGACTTTGAAGTCGGTGGTTTTGTGTTTTGAAGGTATCTCCTTGGAAGGAAAGAACAGATTCGGAAAGAAAGGAAAATTGAGTCCGAGGTTCATAGGGCCATTCGAGATATTGAAGCGAATGGGCGAAGTGGCATACAAAGTTTCTTTGCCACCCGAATTGGAACACATCCACAACGTGTTTCACATTTCCGTACTACGTCCGTACAAGTCTGACTATAAGCACGTGATTTCCTATGAGCCCATTCAAGTAGAGAAGAATCTGGCATATGAAGAAATTCCTGATCAGATAATAGATAAGAAAGAACAAATGCTAAGAAACAAAGTTATATCTTCTGTAAAGGTTGTTTGACGAAACCACGATGTCGAGGAGGCCACATGGGAATTAGAAGTTAGGATGAGGAGAGACTATCCCCATCTTTTTGTGTAACCTTGTATCAATTCCGAGGACGGATTTTTTATAAGGTGGAGAGGATGTAATAACCGTAAATTTTATGATTTAATATTAATATTCATAAATAGAGCCTGCGATTAATTATTTTATAAATGCTTACATGGCATGAGGCGAGTAACTTAAATTATGTGAAATAACCCAACTTATTAATAATTATTAAGGTGGTGTATAATTTAGTGTTATTGGGTAAATTAAATTAATTAATTTGCTACCATAATAATTAAGTATTACATGTTTCTAATCCAAATAATAAATTGGGAGTCTAGCCCAATAAATTAATTGATGGACTTTTGAGTTAGCCCAATAAACTCGGGTTATTTAGAATCCAATTCGGAACCCAACATAATAGTTAACTGATGGTACAAGGTGTTGGTTTAATAAAATGTGGCGTGGGGCAATGGGCCCGACCGACTAGCCCCTTGTCTATGTCTGAGATCTATTCTCTTGTCCCAAATTAAGGGTCACCAAGTACAAGGAACAGTAGCCTAAACTCTCTTTACGCAAACTTTCAAGATGTTAATCCTAGGCATGCATGGCTAGCTAAGTGGCTGGTATGCAGTGGTTAAACAACTCCTTAAGTAACCATTGTTCATTTCTATTGCACCATGAATCCCAACATTGGGTAAAGCAAGTGTCTAGTCCATGCTTTTCTCTTTAAATACAAGCCACCATGGCAGTCCATTATAGTGATAAAGAGTGTTGGAGAAATCTGAGTAAAGAATTCTTAGTTGCTAAGCATTACCAAATCAGTGTGTGAGATATCAAGGTTAAAGCTCGAGAAGGTATAATTTCTACTTCGTTCTTAACTTGAGTCTTGTTTGATTCTTGGTTTTCCTAAATTAATAGGTCAAGTATGATGAATTAGCATGATATAGGGTGTTTAGAAAGCTTACTTTTGTGCATGAATACGTTAATAATTGCCTGGTCAAGTTGTGGCTACTCTGCAAAACATAACATGTTCACTACTTCTGAACTCCATGGGGTGCAGCTGCACTGTACTTAGGAACCAGGTGATGGGTTCGGTCGTGTTAGACCATGTATTAAGAAATTCCCTTAGGCTATATGCATATAGTAAAGTCTTAATGAAATTAACCCGACAAACTTAGACCTTGTCGAAATAGTGTAGACCAAAGTCTCTGAAAGAGCTGACTTCAGAGATGTCTTCGGACAAAGCGTGATGTCTTTGGACAAAGCGTGTTGTCTTCGGACAAGTCGTAATATCTTCGGACATGGCTAAATGACTTCGGCTTCGTACATGGCCATATGTCTTCATCTTCGTACATGGCCAGACGTCTTAGGCTTCGGACATGGCCAGACGTCTTAGGCTTCGCACATGGCCAGATGTCTTCGGCTTCGGACATGGCGAGATGTCCTGGGACTCAGAGACAGCATCATAACTTGATATAAGGATGGATTAATAAATATTCCTATACTGCAATAAACTATTATTACACAAATGAGTTCTAAGTAGAGAATTTTACTAACTTCGGGAAAATAAATCTAATGCCTGCAAACATGCGTAGAAAAGGGGTCGGTGGGATTAATAGATGTTATGGTATACTTAAAGCAATGAACCTCTTGGAACTATGAAGAAGAAAGATTATGAATAAACTAGCAGTGGTCAAAAGTATGAGCATGTTAGTGTACAGCTATGAGTTTTGATGGGTACAGCAGTATACATAGAAAAAAAATGTGTTATGTGTACATGTTGTTTACATATGTATATTAAGCGTGTTTGGCTAATGAATACCTATACTTACATAAATAGGACAAACATAGTTCATTGAGGTGATTTTCGCTATAAGTAGCAATCAACGCTAAAGGCAAGTTCCCTAACCTCACTCAAATTTACATTGAGCAAGTATTCGAACACTATTATTATTGTGTTACAAGTTCCTTACTTCTTACACTGTAAACATTCGAATTGTCGTCTCAAGCAAATATATGTTTCTATTCAAAAATCATTTATATACCTTGACGTTGTTGCAAACATTGGATTTATCGTTCTTAAATGCATGATAAAAAATGTCTAAGCCTTTGATTCGACTAGACTATTATTATGCTATCCAAACCAATTGACTTTGTGCGGACTATCATAAATCTACTGAGATGAACAACCCTCATTGAAGGGGAAATTATATATTGTCGAGAACCAAGCGTGTGCACATGAGTATGATTAAATGTTATGCATAACGTAGGGTACTTTAAGTCGATCACTGTTGTACTCGTTTATATTGGATTACGATGTAATATTGTTAATTCTAGTAAGAGTTCTTAGTCCTTAGTATTTGCTCGATTACTCATTCATGTTGAACCTCGAAATGAATGAATCACGAATTTTCTTTGATATCCTTCAATCTATAGCGACACCTATTGAATACTCTTGATATTTCTTGATATCCTTGAACTACCAATTGTTATTATACCCTTGAAAGGTTTAAATGCTATAACCGCTTGTTCTTACGGCTATATTACTTGTTTGGGCAAACTCGTTGCTCATTCTTGCTTCCTAAAACATTACTGCTTAAAGCGGAAGCAAGCGGTGCCTTCAGACGGAGACAAGGGAAAGGGCAAGGCGACAGAATAACTTAGTCCTTAAGACTAGAAGTATTATTATTATTGCTATGCTTGTTATAATGTATTCAAGAATGATTAAGTTATGTTTAAGTTAGTAAATGAATTATCGTAGTAATGGTTATGGTACCTTGGGACGCAAATATTTATATTATATCAATGTAAATTATTCTAGTATTTTCGTTGTTGATTTTAGTAAGATATTCGTAGTTGTACGTGATGCATCGAATTCAAGATATGGGTGTCCGAATTTTGGGGACGTCACAACTTTGATGCCCCATTTTTGAATCTGGTCTTGATGATCTGATCTTGTGCTGCTAACACCTGATCATGGCTTATCTAATCACTCACTCTCACTCTATATTTCGAAATTTTGGAGAGAGAGAGTCTTGGGAGAAAAATGAGAGTGAAGTGGCCCTTTTTCTCTCTGTTTAATCAATATAAAAGATATGATATAATGTATCTAGTTGCTAGGTGGTACAAATATCTAATATAAAATAGATATAGAGCACATGGGATAAACATTCGGTGATGACTCACAAGATTTGCAAAATCTTTTGCCCAAGTTTAAGAAAATGGCATTTTAGTCTTTTAGCATACCATTTTAATTCTACAATAGTCATTTGATCAAACCCTTAGGGTTTGACCCTTAGGGTTTAACCCTTAGGGTTAAAACCTAAGATTTCCATAAATACCAATTTCTAGGATTTTCAACTTAGATTTTCAGAATGGAAAATTATGATAATTAAATTATAATTAGAGTTTCCTAATTATATTATAATTTCCTAATCATATTAGGACTTAAACAAATTAGGATTAATATTTCCTAATTAAAATTAAAATTACCTAATTACCAATTAGGGTTTCATATTTACAAATTAGGGTTCCTAATAATTAGGGTTTCTAATTATTAGAATTTTTAATTAATCAAATAGGGTTATCCCTAATTAAGTTTGTGATTAATATTAAAACCATATACGTTGTACTTAAATCCCCAAATTTAGGTTTTTAAAAATAAAAATTAACATTTATAAATTATAATTAGGATTCTATATTTATAATAAAATTTTCTAATCAAAATCCAAGCTTGCTAATTAGGATTATTATTTCCTAATTCACTACAAAAAAATAGGCCTTCAACAATAACCGATTTTCGTTGCTAAAGGTGCCAAATTTCGTTGTAAAGGTTTTGTAACGACTTTCTGATCGTTAAGCGTCTTTCGTTCTTGTGATGAGCGTTTCTAATTGTTCCGCAACGAATGTTTTTTTTTCGTTGCCACAAGTAATACATTTTGCAACGAAATTTGACTGTCGTATAGAGACATCGATCCTTTAGCAACAAAATGTATTGTTGCAGAATAATTAAAATTTCGTTGCTAAAAACCCCATTTCGTTGCAAAAGCCTGCTAATTGGCAACGAAATGAACTCTTTTTTTTTTTGCAACGACCATGCATTTTCGTTGCAATTGATACTATTTTGCATCAACATTTTTCGTTGCAGTAAATTATGAAAATTGTTGTCTAAGCTTGCTTTCGTTGTGGAATGTAAACTTTTTAACAACGATTTTCGTTGCTGATTATATTATTTGGCAACGACATTATGCTGAATCAATAACGAAAATGTTTGTTTCTGGCTATTTTTCAATAGCAACGACAATATATATTGTCGTTTCTTTATATGTGCAACGAAAGTTGATATGATTTGCAACGATAAAAAATGTTGCCTTTTATTTTAGTATTAGTAACAATATCCTCTCCGTTGTTATTAGGTTAATTTTTCGTTGCCAAATATTATATTTTTAATGCCATTAGCAACGAAAATTTGTTGCAAAATGTATAAAAAATTGTTGCTATATTAAAACTTGTTCAATACTTTGGTAACGAATTATATTGTTGCCAAATCAAAATTTGACATTCTTTTTGTGTACCTGACTGGCTCAATGTCCCCATAAAAAATAATGGCAAAAATACAAAAAACTAAAATATTATTAACTTAATAAAACCATCAACTACATAATCATTCATTATCTTTACAATTAACCATCTAAAGCTACCACATTTCTTCAATCAAAGTATATATCTACATATATATAGAGAGTACACTTCATAATTTCGTCATTTGTCTTCCGTTAACGTAGCACGAAAATTTGATACCCAGTATTGTAAGGCAAGTCGTAGAAGCAGTCTTCCTGCACATATTTAAAAATAATAGCAAGTCAGAAAAATGAAGCAAATAGGTCACCAGAGGCACTTAGTGCCAAAATCAATACACAAAAATAATAGAGTTACTACGTGGTACTAATGTACACCGTATTGCTCATAAGCAGAAAAAGACAAATAGACAATCACAATATCATTTGCTACAAATCCAAATAAAAAAAGAACCTTCAGTGCGACTATAGTTGGATGTTACCTACATGATTCTCATCAATACAAGTATACTAATCGAATTGTAAATACTAATAGACTCATCAAATGCAAAGTTTCAAAGCAAAATCTATATAAAAATGAAAACCAAATGCCTATTAGCCAGAGATGCTCATCATTTCTCTTTCTAACTAAAAATATCAACCCCAAGTTCATCATTACAAGATCTAATACAATGAAGTACAATTGAATCAAGCTCTTAGACTAGTCAAAATATGGATGACAAAAAAAATAGCAACAAAAATAATTACATTTAAGTTTGAGGAGCAATTTAAAAATATAAAATATATATAAAAAGAACTCAATTACGTTATGCAAATAAAGATAAATAAAAGGCATAATGAGAAGGATTAAAGAAACTTGCCTCCAAAATAACTTTTTCTCCTGCTCCCTGAAAACATAAAAACTAAGAAATTGTAAACAATTGATCATAAATAGGATCTGTACATGGGGGAAAATCATCAGTTTACATTACTACTTGTACGTAGCTGATTTTCAAAGAAAAGCAGTAGGAGAATGAAATAAGCTATATTCTTCATTCACCACTCTAAAAGATCTACTGATAATGGAAGAGTAAATAATACTATTACATTTGCCTTAAGTCCAAAATTAAATGTTTGTATTATAACAACAATCATACATCATAATAATTTCATAGCAGAGAATCTCATGAAATAGGCTTCAAAATAAACATCTTGCATGAATGAGGATCCACAGTTGTTGTCAAGTTCCCAGCAAATTTCGCATTCAATCTTTTGTGCTGCATGATTCAACCTCAAATTAAAGAGTATCCTTTTTATTCGATTAGTAAAAAATAACTTGGTTATAAATATATCATTTTGGTACAAAGCTGCCAAAAATATTTGAGATGCACAAAGGCAAAGAGATACAGTACATACGAAGCTAAGACGAGATTCCAATACTAAAAACTATAAGTTACCTCCCAAAGATGCCTTGTTCTTACAACACTTTTAGGTGGAATTCTAATGTCATCCCACTGGGTTGTGATTGTCGTACGCACATTTGAAGAACTGTTGATAAGAATTACAACTACTCTATAGCCCGAAAGGGGTGCTGCCTAATTCTTATAAAAAAAGAGAGGAACAAATTGATATTATAAGTTGAGTGACATTAGAAATAATGTATCAAATGATAAAAAGATGAGTGGAATTTACCTCACTACTGCCTTCCATCATAACTTTTTTAGCTTGAACACCTAGTGAATCTGTTACAAAGTTTCAACCATATGGTTATTTAGATATTCAGTTACTAGAAAAAATAGTCTCTTTTGTATAAATACTCTCTTTTGTGGAAAAAATTGTCTCTTTTGTAATACAATTAAAATAGCAGGCAGCTAGTTGATGCCATCACCTTGGTTAACAGCTATAACCTCTTTATTGCCAATGATTTTCATAGTCTCTTTTGTTACATTTCTCACATCACAACCAATGAGAAGAGGAGCCTGCAATAACATACACAAGTAAATAAACACATCAATTTCATCAATGGAATACGTGATGAAAAATAATTAATCAAGATTATATTAGCTTGGAGAAGGTAAATACGTGTAATGTTAAATTACTAACCATTCCAACCATCAGGCCTTGCAAATTCTGCATAAACTTAATTCTGGTATGCTCGAGAGATCATATTGTTGAAAAGCCATAAGAATTTAAGAAACAATCAACACCATCTTTTTGAATATGTACACATTAAACTCCAAGGAATAAATTATTACCTATCCCAGTTACTAGCAATATTATCTGTGGTTCTCCAACTCTTTCCTACCTTATTAACCCATAAAGCTGGGTGCATGTCTCCCCTGTAATAAAAGAACAATAAATATGTTAATCAAATATACAAGATTAAATATTAGCGGCTAAACATAATTGTTATTGAAGCAAAAAATACAATTGAGCTGATATTTGTTACAAACTACAAATGCAATTTCTAGATCTCCAATTATCAAGCACAGAACCGTGAAAGAAGAAAGGCAAACATTACCTAACATAACTGTACACATCAAGTTCTACAACTTTTTATGAGCTAAATTAAGTTCCTTTATATTTAAAGAAAAGACAATATGAATTTATCAAAAGAAGTTCCAAAACTTCTTATGAGCTAAATTATGTTTTCTTTATATTGAAAAGAGGGATAGGAAGTTATGAGTTTATCAAAAATCCACACCATCTATCACCTAGCTAAATAACATAATTAGTAAAGGAATTTTTGAACTAAGAGCAGATCAATAGTAGATCTAAGTCTTGAAATTAAGAATTTCACTTCCTCAAGTAGTTGTATTCAATTTATCTGTAACAAAGCTTCTTTTGAGATGAGCATGTTGCTAGACACTTGTAATTAAAAAAATCTCCAAAGGAGAACAAGATGTAAAATGTGTTTTCGGCTCATATTTCCATAAATAATCAAAAATGAGGGTTACTTAAACTGGGACCAAGGGAGTCCGTCATTTTATGTAAAGAAAAAGGTCCCACTTTCAATTATTAAGTGAAAATCAAGAGAACTATAATTTTTTAATCAAGAAACGATCAAGCGAGTGAAGAGAAAGAGATGAAATGCAGTATTGTAAGTTAAATTAGGTAACAATCACATCACATATGTAGTACACAAAAACATGAACGCATAAAAACATAATTTAACGGGCATATAACCTTTCTTAACTTCCCCTCATCAACAAACTTTCTTTGAGGAGCTTAAATTGTGGAGTTTACTATTAACCTTGGGGAACTATCAGCACCAAGTGAACTAGGAGTTGGACCATTAGGCTGCATGTTCCTACATATCGGTGGTGGAGCAACACCTGACATCTGCAAGATATCAAAAGATCTAAGACGAAAATCTCAAAGTTGGAAAAGATAATAACACTATATGCAATCGAAAGGCACAAGTCCAATACCTCAACACGTAATTGATATTTATGATTTTTTGGAGTGAGATTGAAAGACCTTTTACTATAGTTAAGGGCGGAGCCAAGAATTTTTTCCGTCCTATGCTACCTAAACCTAAAAATTCAGAAATTACCTTCAAAGTTCAAATTGAAATTCTCTAAAGTCAAAATCTAAAAGTAAAGTAAAGTTCAAAAATTACATTCAAATAATGGCCCTATGTTTCACAAGTTAACCTTGAATGTTTTTTTTTTAATTATCCCGCAATCATCGGTGTGATTGTGTGAAGGCCGTTAGGAACCGGTTTTAGATAGACAAATCCCTTGCTCCACAGATTCAAGTGCAAAGCTGCAAATTAAGCATCTTTTAACACCTATTCTAGTTCTGAAGCATATGAAAACATTGCAACAATCAAGCACATAGTTTATCTGAGTTATATGATCTAATTTAATCCTCTCCCCTTGTTGCAATTTGCAAACGTTGTTAGGAATGTATTGAAGTCCCATTGAAACTAATGTGTTCCAACAAGAAGATGAATGGTATTAATGAGTAATAACAAGGACATTGCAACATCCAGGACTTGTATATTTTCACATAAGTTGTATTTTCCATATTTGAAGCAATGTTTTCAGGTAAAAAGAAAACATAAAATAATGAAACAGAATTAAAACCCTGACACATGTTTAATAAAAGCTAGCTATTTATAT